>JAMJFZ010000242.1:59292500-59945000 GCA_026225945.1 Cricetomys ansorgei
CAAAAATATAAAATATTATGTTAATGGCAGTATTAAACACAGGTCTGAGGCTGGAGAGATGGCTTATTTAGTCTTTAGGAGCACAGCTGCTCTTCCAAAGGACATGAGTTCAATTCCCAGCACCTACATGGTGGCTCGTAACCATCTATAACTCTAGTTCCAGTGGATTCGCAGACAATTTGTGCACATAGTACACAGACATACATGCAGGGAAAAAAAAACACTCATACACATTAAATAAAAATAAATAAATCTTCAAACAATACAAAGCTAAAACAAACAAACAAATAGGTATACAGTCCCTACTACTCAGGAGGCTGAGAACAGAAGATAATTTGACTTTATTTTAAATAAATACAATCCTTGCCAGAGCTGGGTGTGCGGCTCAATAATACAAGCACACGCCCAGCACTTGTACTCACCAGGTTTGGTTCCCAGCACCACAAATAAACAAAAAATTTAAATACCTAATAAATTAAAACCTGTTATATTCCAATTAATCATGACGCAGACCCTCCCTAGAGTTAATGACTTTCATTGGAATTTTTTTTAACAAGATATACAACCAATGATGTCACAGACATATGTAGTTTGCATAGCCTATTCTTAAACCAAGTTTCATTAATAAAATAAAGACTATATTTTTACATTCTTGGAAAATCCTTCCAATCCTATTGTAAGGCACCTAATGCTATTATTCTAAATATCCCACAATAAAAGTTTGAAAAGACAAATAATCTGGAGAAAAAAAGTCACCAGACAGTTTTGCTGAATCCAAGGTAATTAGCCAATTCAAAGTACTACAGAGTAAGACTACCCATACATGGTTCTCTAAATTTTCTTTCTGGGTTACTGATTTCACTGAGAGAACAAGTCATTCTCTGAAATGTCTTGGAACAGTTGTAAATATCACAGAGAAAGAAGAGCAGCTGGGGAAATGGCTCAGTGGTTAAGAGCACTGGCCGCTCTTCCAGAAGACCCAGGCTCAGCACCCACATGCAATGTCTGTAACTCTAATCCTAGGGGATCTGGCACTTCTTCTGGCCTCCACGGGCACCAGGCACACATGTGGCACATAGATATACATGCAAGATAAAACACCTATATACAAAAAAATAAGTTTAAAAAAAATCAAGAAAAAAAACCAAAGTGGATTTGCTTAAAGAGTACAGAGTCTCAGGGCAAGGTGGAGTGCAAGCCTAGAACAGTGCAGAGTCATGAGTTTGATCCTAGTACCCAAGAACACAGAACACCTAAATGAGTAAGCCCATCCCACCCAGTGACAGTGAGCTAATCAGAAGAACCACGGCAAACGAAAGTAAGAGCAGCCATTTCGCCTGGTCAAGACAGAGTCGTGCCATGCACTGTTCATGAGTACTGAACTCAGAAGCATGAATTAGTATTAATAGTAACAATGTGATGTGAAAGTTTAAAACCTACACATTGTCACCAAACCCTCCTGGCAGCTCTGGAAAAGTAGAGCGCTGTTTAACCTCAGTCCTAACAGTGCTGTGGTAAAGACAGTCTGAAGGGTAATGATGTGCTCCCGTGTTTAGCAAACTGCTTTACACAGTTTCGCTGTTTGTTTCCTAGTATTCTGAAAACGCATGCTCTCAGTGGGGGTTGGGGGTGGAGTGAAGCTGCCAGAAAGTACACAGGAAACACCTACCTCTTCTTCCTACTTAATAGATCTAGTCTATGTTCTTTGTTTAGGTTTGAAGAAACTTTACACGGATGGACATACGGATGTGTGTGTAGACATATGCTGTTTAAAACCACAAATGAAAACAGGCTGCACACACAGTTCTCTAGTGCTTTCTCGGTTAATAATGGAGTCGGCAGACTCTTCTACACATGCATCTCTGGTTCCACTTCATTATTTACATTAGCTGCGAAGTATTACATGTGTGAAGGTACTTAACAGCCAAACCTCGCTGCAGTATGCTTAGCTTATTTCTAGTTGTCATTTTTTATTTCAAGCAATATTATGGTATGTCATTATATGCAATTATTTGTGTGCAAACAAAGTTATATGTGCAAGATGAATTATTACAAGTCCTGCCTGTTAACAGAATTAAGCAAATGCAAATAAATAAATAACCAAAACAGGAGTCAAAGAACTACCTATACATTAAATGCTTAGTGATTAAAAGATGCCAAACATTATCAGAGTTAGAAGCAGTGTCTGGAATTAGGAAAATGGAAATAAGAAAGAAGGAAAGGAGAAGGAGCAAGGAGAAGGGGGAGGGAGAAAAGGAAGCTTTACATATGCCCTGGGGCAGAAAGAGAAAAGATTGAGAGAATTAGAAAAAAAAAATGGGAAGGGAGAAAAAGGGAAAGAAGTTACATAAATAATGCTAAACAAGGCAAGGTAAGAGACAAAAGACATGATTTCTCTTGCATAAACCAAAGACACAGAACAGTTCCTCGATAGATTTGAAACCTGCACTATTTCATAGACATCTTTGGATGCCACATGGTTTAGATGTGTCTGAGCCCTTATTCTAACATAGTAACTATGGGCTATTTATGAAGTGTGGAGAAGAGAACCTCCCAAAAAAGGAAGGTGGAGAAGTAACCTTTCCAGGGTACACCTCATTTCCTCTCTTTCATTCCAGACCTCCTTGACAGGAAACAGTAACACTGTGTCACACAAACAAAGCATGCTTCTCCTTGGAAGATCCTGATTTTAAAAACAGAGATTTAGGCCTAAGTTTTTCTACCTTCTTGAAATGTCTTTGGCTCAACCATGGCTATTCTAATAAGTCTTCTAATATGAAACACAGTCAACAACTTACCTCTCCCAAAGTGTTAGGCCACAACACAAATTGACTCATGCTTTGTCCGTTAATGTGTCAGGGGTTTCTTTACATGAAGTCCATTTCAGAGTCCATAGGTAGCAGGGTTCTGCAAAACTGAAAACCTTAAAAATGTCAATGCACATATCTAGGTTACTACTTGAGTCCAATTTATTATGAATAGCAGCTACTAGATACTCAGTTTAGTGAACATGACTCTGAACACGACTGAAATGGCCAAGACTATACGAAAACAATAATATTGACCTAGAAGATCTCAAAATTTAAATAACTTTTAAATCATACTTAAATATATTTTAACATGGTATCACAGAGTATGAAATGGGGGTAAGTGGGATACCAGTACTGTCCAGGAGTTTGGAAAAGAAGATTTAAATGTGGACAAACATAAACTTCAAATACTGCAAAAGGTATTTTTGGTTTTGAAACCTAAAGATGTTCTAGTTTCTTATGTAAAACACAACCATGCAACATAAATTCGTGGTCTTCTATCCTGTTCTACCCAATCTAATGACACATTTCGGAGACTTCTCAAGATCTGACTTTCACTTGATAGCCCATACACAGCCACCTAACTGGGACCCCATGTGTGTGGTTAACACTTGCTGAGATCTGCTTACACAGCACTATGTTTCATATGCACTGTATTCCATTTGATAGCCCAAGCAAGCTGTTTACAGTACTTGTTTTTGTGGGGTGCATGCTCACTCTTCATTACATTTAATGACATTTTTTAACATTTTTAACATTTTTTAACAAAGGAAAAAACTTAAAATATTCAAGTTTTTTTTTTTTTGGGGGGGGAAGGGTGCTGGTGAAACCTGACAAGATATTTATAAATTACTATTTTCATATTCATTGTAATTCTCATTTATCATTCAAATGTTGACTGTCAACGTAAGAAATCTCTAAGAAAAAGAAAGCTTACACCGCTGAAAAGACAGCATTAACATCCACTGCCAGCACGGTGCGACAACTGGCGGCCTCTCATTTGAAAACCTCTCTGACATCACAGCTCAGGGAAGTTCTTTCTAGGACAGTAAAGGTGGCCGCCGGAAGCCAGATCCTTATCCTCCCCACCAAGAGACAGGCACTAAAACCCATTTTAAAACTTAAAACAAACGGGTCCTGATTTTCTTCTGCATCCGCACCGCGGGGCAGGGAGGGCGCAAGCAAAGTGGGCAGCAGCCGCGCGTGCATTGCGCGGGAGGCTGCCACCTGCGATGCGCTCCGCGGCGGCGGCGGCGGGCTCGGTCGGGCACGAACCCTCCCAGCCCGCGTCTACACTGCAGGCACCTCCTCCAGAAAACCGGGTCGCTGCCCCCTACTCCATCACGGGCTGAGCAGCGGGCAGCGAGCCCAGCTGAGCGACCTCGGCTGCCCCAGACGCATGTCGTCTGCAGCCGCCAGCGCGGCAGGTTCCCAGAAGACTTACTTCTTCAAGGTCCTTGGCCCGAAGCCGAGCCCGCACGCCTACAAGCCTTCCGCCCATAGCGGTCCTCGACGGCGCCGGACACCCGCTCCAGCGCGCAGGCACCGCCCCCGTTGCCTCCGCCTCCTCCTCCTCCTCCTCCACAACTTCCGTGTGTGGCGTCACTTCCGACACACTCGGCCCTACGGCTGGTACAGGTGCTGGGCTCCGTAGGCTTGCTGTTGTCAGCCTGCGGGTCCTGGGCTGCGTGACCCAGCCTCCCTTTTCGGCATACACTCTTCCATGCTTATACTCTCCTCTGCCGTCCAAATCATCCGGGCGTCTGGACGAAATCAAAAGACTGGAGGCTTTCGGATGCCCCTGCCGGGTTGGCCTCTGAGACGGCCCTTACTGGCTGCGATGCTGTCCGTCTCACTTGTAAGGGGGTTGGTATTACATGGTGTTACAAATTATTTTACCTCTCTGAGCCTGACCCAACTGTCAAAAACACAAGGACCCACAAACTGGGGCTATCATGTTACTTGAGATAAATGCATAGAAAGTTCCAACAAACTGCAATGAGCATTAACTTTCTTTTTACCTCATGATATACGCTCTTGTCCTGCATTGGAACACATGTGAATGGCAGACTGGAACTATTTTTCGTTCAGTGGCTAGCTGATGATACTGGGTATCTTCCCCTTTGGAACTGGAGATAATCATATGTAGGTACCAGCTTGAAGCCTAATTGAAAACATCTGCTGAGTTACTGTGCTAAGTGGGGCGGAGGAGGGGACTCCGGCTGTGTCCTGGAAGAGTGGAGATACTCGATAAAGAGGTGTATGTGTGAGAGAGAGAGAAAAAAAGGGAGGGGGATATCTAGGCAAACCTCATATTGACACAGAAATGAGAGGATCTCTGTCTCTGTTTTAACTGGCTGAGTAGGAATAAATTACTAACCTATGCAGTTCTAGAAGGTAAGCAGACTCTGAATGTGCTTGCATTGACAGGGCAAGTTTCATTTACTCTTTTGTAGTTCAAAGAAACATCTCAACTTGTGCTCTTGAAAGATGACAAAACTAGCTAGTAGTAATATTGAAATGTGTGTGATGGGTCAGTGTTCCAAATAACCCAGACATCCCCAAAGACACGAAGAATAATATGGTGTGGAATAAATGATGTTTGTCCAGTGGTACATTTTATTAGAACAATAACTTTTGTTGTTTTCTGAGACAAGGTCTCCCTAGGTAGCTCAGGCTGCCCCCCCACCTGAGCTTCCCTAGTGTTGGTCTTACAGGCATGTGCAGCCATGCCTGGTTTAGACCAAATGATATTTATAATGCATTTTTGAATCTTAAGGATTCACTAATTTGCCACAAGGCACAAAGTTAGCCAGTGGTAGTTCCAGAATTTTAACCTCTTAATTTGATTTATTATTATTCATTTATTCATACAGGAGACACAGAGACATTAGAGATACAAAGATGAGTACAAAAACACTTGCCTTAGCCAAGTTTCTTGTCTGGTGAGGGAGGCAGCCCTTTTAATGGAAAATTGGTTTAATGTTAGCATTGTCATAGGCCCATCTAGTTCCATCATTCAACCAATGACACATCCTCCCTTTGCTCCCAACAAACCATAACTTGATTTTTAGGGATACAAGATGCTGATGTTTTATCAATTTTTAAATCATTAAAAACTAGACTTTCAAAAGTTCCAAGCAATAAAGACCTTCACACGTCTAAAAGCTGCAGGAGAACCAGGGACTATGAGCCATGCCTTCATGTTGAAACAGGGTTCCTTTCCGGCTTTTTATTTGCCTCTTCAACTTTTTTCTTCCTAGTCACTCTTTTCTGTAGTTACCTTAGTTTCCAGGAACAATAGGGCTGATTGGCAATAATCTTTATGGCCAGGGAACCTCACAGAACAGATCACCTTCCACTTCCACAAGGAGCACAGTTACCAAGGATGACAAGGTTGTACCCCAGAGCAGGAACATGCATCTTGTGGGAACCAGATTGCCTCCCACAGGTGAAACAGCAACAACTTTCCACAACCTCTTTGTGGGAACTCATATAATGATCAACCAAACCACTGGCCCTACTAAGATCAACTGTTCTGCCAGCTATTCATAACCCAACTTCTTCCTTCATTTCTCTTTTGCATAAGTTGCAGCATTCCTGTTAACCCCTGGAAGACAGACTTATAGTCAGTGAACCTGTTCATCTGTTCTTCTGAGCATGCCACACTGATCAAATCTCCTTTTTCTAACTTTCCACATTACTCATTGCTTTGGTTGGTTTATTGGAATCGGTGGCCAAGACTAATGTTGAGATTCTGAACCAAGCCTTTTGCCCTAAAGTCCTGGGAACAATGTTTCTTATCATAGTCTATTTTTTTAATGAGGACATCTGGGAAATCTATCCTTTGACCTACTGAACTATTACCTACAGTGATAACATCTGAGTGCTCCAAGACTGGGAGCTGATAAATCTTAAACATTTGCTGAGTTAGTAAAACAGTAAATTAATTCCAGGAATAGTTCTGGGCTCTTCTATTCACCTTTAGTCCTCCTACCCTTTTGCCTATTAAAATATTTCTTTTTGCCGGGCGATGGTGGTGTATGCCTTTAATCCCAGCACTCAGGAGAGAGAGGCAGGTGGTTATCTGTGAGTTCAAGGACAGCCTGATCTACAGAGTGAGTTCCGGGACAGCCAGAGTTACAACAAAGAAACCCTGTCTGGAAAGACAAAACAAAACAAAATCTTTTTAAAGCATGGTGGTAGGTATGGGATGGGAAGACGAAACAACAGAGGTTGGGAGGAGAATGGAGAAAAAGCCACTGCATCGCCTTTGTTTGTTTGTTTGTTTTGAGATCTTTTCTAAATAACCCAGGCTGTCCTCAAACTCATGGTGGTCCTCCTGCCTCAGCCTCCTGAGTACTGGGGTCATAGGCTTGAGCCACAGTGCCAAGTACCAGTATACTCCCTTCAACAGACCCAATGCTGAAACATCATAGTTTTGTGAATGGAATGACAGCATGTGCAGATCTTACTGTAAAACAGGAGAGGGTAACACTGATCAAAAAGGTTACATACCAATATTGGTTTTATTATATTCTTATATTTCGTGCATGCTTGAAAACTTACATAATGCAAAATTAATACGAGAATGGTCATTAGTGACCCACCAGTATATTCCTTCCTTTCAGTGACATTGAATTTAAACTATCCCAAAGAATCTTGGGATTGTTTGCCTGACAGAAAACAGATCAAGCTTTCCAGTAGACAGAGATCTGGAGTTGGGGAGAAAAAGCCACCCCTGTTTTCCCCACAGGTAGAGACCTGCACAATCCGGAAGGCAGAAGTTCGGTGTTTTGTTAGAGTTCACCATTTACCCTCTGGGGATTGTATCAGTTCCAGTACTTACAATGATTTCTTGGACGCATTGATGAATCTGAGACAACTGTGTGAACCGAGGAGGCAAAGCACTGCAGTTGCTACAGTGAAAGCAGTGTATTTAAAGAAAGAGGTAACATGCAGATGGTGTGGGGTGCTTCCCCAAAATGAATGATAGCCTATGAAGTAGCGCTTCCTAAGAAAAAGTAAGTAAAAGAATGGAAGGATATGGCAGTTCACACCAGTGATTGAAAGACTACCCAATAGTCAAGCCGTCTAAAAATGGCAACATGGTAGAACCTGCTTAATTGCATATTGCACATCCATGGACTCAGCAAGTATGGGATCTATACATGTAGGCAATCGAGCAATCAGGAAAAGAAAAATCAGCATGCTATTACCTAGCTGTATTCCTGGTCTCTCAATGTGCAACACTTGCAGAGGGACTAACTGATAGGAATGTGGGTGGCTCTGTTGTTATTGAGGAGCAGGCAGGGTCAGCACTGGGGGAGCCTGACAGTAACTGCCCTTTGAACTTTGTTCACTAACTGCCTCACTTGCCTCATCTGGCCCTGCCCCTGTTGAGGAGCCAACTCTAAACTGCAGCCAAGCAGCTTAATGAACTCACATAGAAGCTTGCACCAGGACCCCACTGTGGGAGACACAGCAGAAAAGTCTGTGCTCAACTAAAATAAAAGTGAGGAGAAACAACCATCAGTGACTGACTCCTACAAGAGGAGAGGACAAAGTGCCTCCAGGTGGCTCCAAAGTGGGCTTATTATCTCCCCCTGCTCCAGGTGGGGGCAGTAAGGCCACTCACTGCTATTACACCTTGAGCTCTGCCTGTTCAGTTGCTAGGGTGCTGTGACAGAGTGTTTTCTCCTGGATACCAGTATCTGAAGGGAGATAAAGCTGAAGTTACTGCTTCTTATAGGGAGACCTGGACTATTCATGCAGACTTCTGCCAACAGAACACATTAGTGGTCTAGGAGAGTTTGGGGACTATTTAGAGTTCACAGATTAGGCATGTTTTTAGAGGAAGTAGCTAGAGATTGCTGTCACTTGTAAGTAGCTATTTGCTCTCTTGGCTGGCACCTGAAGGCATGCATTGGGTGACTGGCTGTCCTTGACACGTGGGCTACGATTATTGGGATGCTGACTGCTGCTTATTACCGGGGCTTCCAGGGCACTCCGTACTTCTCTAGGAGCCAGACCCTTTCTTAACTTCAAGAAGTAAAGAACATGTCTGGAAATAATCTTTAGTCATTGTTAAAACTCAGTGAAGGTTTACATGTGTATGTGTTTTCTTTTTTTCTTTCTTGTCAATCTGTAGACTGTCTTCTAGCTACTTGGTGGACTTTGGCAGCCATGAGAAGCCATGCACATTAAGAAGGACCCTGACCAGCTGAGCTTTTAGAGGGAAAAGACCAGGCATGGTTTATCACCAGTCCAGCCCATAAGTGGTGCTCATTTCGTGGATTAACTATGAGAAATCCCGGCCCTTATAGAGGATGGGCAGACAAAGCACTTGTGCTTTTTGTTAACATGTGGTTGACACAGATGGTGCGACCTAGCAGCTTGGCTTGCGTTGGGCAATTCCCTCGGATAGTATCGGAAGACAGAAGACCAGCCTCCCTGGAGTGCATCCAGCTCAGGGAGCACGTGGTGCAAGGGGCAAGGAGCAAGAGGTGGTGGCAGCGGCTCCCATTGGCCCGGCGCGCGCCCCTCCTCTCTGGAGGACCCAGAAAAGGAGCAAGGGGCCTGCACCAGACATCGGAAGCTCAGGCTACCTTGACACAGAAAATGGCTGAGTACCTGAGGCTGCCGCAGTCCCTGGCGATGATCCGCCTCCGAAACCCTCCGGTCAACGCCCTCAGGTAACTGACCGAGGGGTGTGGTGGGTCTGGGTGGGGAGTTTGTCTTGCCTTTGCTGCTGAAAAGGACCAGCCAATGAGCAGCTGGCTCTGGGATACCTAACTTGTCCACTGTTAATCTCGCAACACGTTCCGGTCTGGTTTTGGCGGGTCCGGAATTTACAGTGGAGACTGGTGCAGCTAGTGGCTGTCTGAATCCACTTCCTGCAACCCTCCTGCTGGCTTGCAATCCCTGCTTCTCTGGAGTTTTGTTCCGTTTACTTCACCTCCTGCGCTCTTCTGCGCCCTCCTGCGCAATTCACTTAGCACACTGATTTTAAAAGTGAAGTCTGTTTTTTGGTGTTTTTTTTTTTTTTAAATGATTAAGTTCATTTACCTTGTTCTTTCCATATGACTGGCAAATAGAATATAATTCGATATTAGGCTCTGGAGGAGTCACCTATTGCAGACTGCAGAAATGGTGAACAGGATCATGCCAGATACTGTGTAACTGTCACTGGTGAGATGTTGATGAAATCCCTTCTGTAGGGGAGACTTCCTACAGTCCAAAGGACAAACCCAGGTGCAATTCTAACAGTTCCCTCTGGGAACCGATGGGTTTGTACTTCCAGAGCAGTGGGGTACTAAGGGCAAGAGCGTGGGTGACCTCAGAGTAGCCACACTAGAAGCAGCCCAGCAAAGATTATGACTCCCCTCAAGGCTATGTAGGAGTCCCCTCCACTAATCCTTCCCTACCCACATCCTCTAGCCCTTCCCAGAGACCCGAGGGTGCAATTAAGGCAGAGGGGGTGGCTGGTGACCATCATAGGCACAGCCAAATTTGCAACAGTTTGGCTGGGAGAATAGATCTGTACAACAGATGTGAACACTATCCATTCACCCCAGAGAAAGCATCCATGACAGACCAAATAAATGACTCCACCCAAGTCTAGCTTAGTAGACTAGTGTTAATTGAATCGTAGTAGACTAGCGTTACTTACAGGAATATAGGCGCTTCCAAAGCAACCGAACCACTGGAAAGCAGAACCTCATCGCGGATTCGGACTCATGAAAGCCACACATGGGTCCACAGCAGGGAACCCCCTCCTCACAGTTACTTCTGCTCCTGTAATGAATCTTGCAACTTCTGGAGCATCTTAAAAATCACTAAATGTGTCCAGAGCCTTGTCAGTTTCTTCAGTCTCCTGAATTTTAGCTTCTCTCCTCCTTTAGGAGGGGGTGCTTCAATCCCAAGGAAATAGCCATACTACAGCTGAAAAAATAAAACAGGCCAGTTGGTAAAAATTCTCATCACAAGCTGCTGCAAGAAAAGCAAACAGATGCTGGGTTGGTACACACCTGGAATCCCAGCATTCAGGAGGTTGAGGCAGGAGAAAGTGTTGATCTATTCAGTCCCTGTCTCAAAAAATTAAATCATTAAAAAAAAAAAAACAGAAAAGAGAATACATGTTTAACTGAGATTTTTAAACCACACTATCATTAGATTTTATTTTAATCTTGAAATTTTTTAAATTATTTTTTGTGTATGACTTTTGTGTATCTGCATGTATGTCTATGCACCACATTTCTGCCTGGTGCCCAAAGAGGCCAAATTGTTAACTGTAGTATTAAGATTATACTTTTGTGTGTATGTGAGAGGGAGACAGGGGCTCACTATGTAGTCCTGGGTGACCTGGAACTAGCCATGTAAACTATGCTGGTCTCGAACTCACAGACAGCCACCTGCCTCTGCCTCCCAAGTATAGGTATTAAATGTGTGTCACCACACCTGGCTTAATACTGTATATATATTTACTGTGAAGGATGCCATTCACTAATACTTTTTTATTGTACGCAGAAATAAAATCATACAAAATATGTCCACTTACTGGCTATTTGGGGGGTTGAAGCGAAATACTGATCATGTCAATTTCACTCTTGAGCTCAGCCCAGAAACAAAGAAGTGATCACCACATGTATTTTCACAAAGAAAGCATAGGCGATATGATTCCATATTCATATGGGGTGCTTGTGTACTGATAAAATTACTAGGTAGTAGGATTCCGCTAAGCTTTCTGCTCATAATGGGGTGCTATTTCCATCAAGAGGTGAGGAAAAGATGTCCCACAGTCTCATGTCCAAAATTACCTTCTGATACTATCTGATATGTTTCTAGCATTTAACCTGTTCAGTCCCTCCCCAGTCAGGAGAAAGGTAAGCACCTATTTCAAAAACTTGCCTGGGTTAAATGGGATGGAGATTGTGAGTTACCACACACTTTCAGGCCTCCTGCACCTTCGAGCAGCCTGTGGTCAGTCCCGGACAGTCGCCCCCATTCTCAGCATCTGCTTCAGCCTCTGAGACTCTGCTCCTTCCCGTGTGTTCTCCTCTGAACACTAATTGCAGGTGAATTGTTCACCAACTTTAACAGCTTCCTTGTTTGTTTTTTTTTTAACTTTGCTTTTTCTTAATTAAAAAAAATTTTTTGCCTTCCTCCCTTCTTTTTAATTTTGTACAGGAAGCTATCTTTTCCTACCTGAATGAGATATGGTAACAGCCTAATTCCCTTCCCCTCTCCTCAACCAATTAAAATCCTTTGTTGCTGGAGTAGACAGCCATGTTTCCCTCCATTCTAGGGAGGTCAACTTTCTTCCCAAGTGTAGGACATGGCAGATTACCGAGCCTGTCTCAAAGAGCAATGGTTTTCAACATTTTTTTATTACCTATAATCTACCTAGTTAAAAAAAAAAAACTTAAATTAAGTACATCAAAATTCTAAGATGCATGCATACACAATGTAAAACTGAACACAAAATCTTCTGAAACAAAATCTACCCTTATATGTTCTTTTAGAATATTCTAGTTTTACTTCTGTCTCTTTATTAGGAAAAGGAAAGAAAGGCTGATGTAGATCACAAATTCTATTTGAAAAGCTTTGGTTAATAATACCAGCAAAAAAAAAAAAAGTGCAGTAGGAAAATCCTGCTGTGGTCAAAGAAGCTGAGGGGTTAAGGCCAGCACTCATGAAATGTTATATTGTTTTGTTTTATATTTATATAGGTGTAGTGTACATGCATGTGTGTTCACACGTGTGTGTGATGTGCCCTACACAGATGTGCCCATGTGGAAGCATGGGAACTGGTGGTTGACATTGAGAGTCTTCCTTGATTGCTCTCAATCTTATTCATTGAGGCAGAGAGTCCCTCTACTGAACTCAGAGCCCACCAATAGGGCTGGTCTAATTAGCTAGCCTGTCTCCTGGCTGCAACAACCATCCAGCATTTACATAGGCTGTGGTCTCTAGTCATCACACTTGCTGCTTTTCTGGCAAGTTCTTTAACTACTGAGCTAGTTACTCAGCAGATGGATGTTACCTTCATGCTAGACTCCACTTACACAGCTGGCGTTGTAAGTAGGGGAAGTTCTTTCAAGACCCTGTAAGCTAAAAAAGGGTGAAGTTACCTTGCAGGAACCTCTGACTCAGCTGAACTTAATACAACTCTATCAGTTACAACTGTAGTTGTAACCTACTGTGGTAGCTCAGCAAACAGGACAAGGAGGCATATTCATAGGTGGAAGCCCTGCCAGACCTCTACAAAGGGAACCAGCGACATGGCAAGTGTCATCCTAGACAGTGGAACCCAGAGCATCTCAGCTCCTGTGTTTTTACTGATTCAGAACTCCTCAGGTGCAGATCATAAGCAATCAAACATCCCCCACATGAATTCAACACCTGCAGACAATACAAAATGCCAAGGCCTATGCATTCCTTTTTCCAACAGTGTACAAAAACAATTATTTTAAATATAACTAAAAATAAACTTCCACAACATACAACCATTTTCCTTTTCCCATTTTTGAATATCTCAGGAGTCTACAAGAACACAAATAAAAGAGGAAGAGTGGGTTGGAATGGAGAGAGCCCCTGTCTTCTCTGAGTACTGATCAATCTAATTCTGGCTCAATTTGAGACCATCTTTTATCCAGAAGGAGAAACAGCTAGCTCTTTGTATTCCTGGGTTCACATCAGCCAACCATGGATAGAAAAAATAATTTTATCCGGATCCTTAGATATCTATTGTATATACACACGCACACATTTTTTTTTCTTGTACAAAAACATTAACAAGCATTTCCATTTTATGGGGTATTATAAGCAATCTAGAATTATAATGTATGTGCAGACTATTCACATTAGGAACTTGAACATAGGAGGAATTTGGAATTCTGGGAGGGATGGAAAATCTTAGAACCAATTTCCCACATATACAGAAGAACAATTTACATGTAATTTTTGAACTTCTAAATTTTGCATAATGGATTTTTATCTATTTCATGATCAGATTGGATTTCCAGTTAGCCAGTTGAAAGCCAGAAGTTCTGATTGACTTCCTCTAGGTTAAAGGTCGGAAAGTAACTAAGGAGCAAGGCAGTGGTCGCACACGCCTTTAATCCCAGCACTAGGGAGGCAGAGGCAGGTGGATCTCTGTGAGTTTGAGGCCAGCCTGGTCTACAGTGAGTTCCAGGACAGCCAGAGTTACAACAGAGAAACCCTGTCTCCACAAACCAAAAAAAAAAGAAAGAAAAAGAAAAAAGATAGACAGATAACTAAGGGAATTGTAACTGTATACAAGGGCAAGCACCCCCTATATTCCCCGAGGTTGTGCCTCACAGTTGCTGGCTTTAAGCAAATGGCCTTTCTAGAAGCTGTTCTTCAAGGACCTTTCTCCTCTTCCAAGCTAAGTGATTGGAATAATTTTATATTTTTCCAAAGAAATAGTTTAACTCCTTCATTGCTGTATCAGCCAGCCACATTTGCTTCTCTTCACATGAGTGTCAGCCCTGTTTCTAAGTGCACCGTGTAGAGGACTTCTAGCCCTGCGCTGAGAGCAATGACTTTGGTTTTTCTTTTTTGTCTTCTTCTTCTGTAATTAACATAGTAGGAAACTTCATGTTTTATGTTAAAAGACACACATTCATAACTGAAAACTTTCGAAACTAAACTTACCCCTAAAAGTTAGTTTGTTAAGTTTTATTATGATTCAGTTTTTGAAAAAAATACTGATAATCCTCAGATGAGGCTTGATTGGATAAGCTACAGTTGTTTGTTTTGTTTGTTTGTTTTGAGACAGCTGTAACTCTGGCTGTCCTGGAACTCACTCTGTAGATCAAGCTGACCTGGAACTCACTCTGTAGATCAAGCTGACCTGGAACTCAAGAGATCGTGTGTCTCTGCCTTCTAAGTGCTGGGATTAAAGGCATGCGCCACCACCACCCAGCAATAAGCTACAGTTTTTTTTTTTTTTTTAAATGTAATTAAAAAAAAAAAAAAACTTGAAAATGAAAAGCTGGCTATGGTCAAAGCAGCTGAAGCCCATGGAGGGCACTCAGGAAATGCCCTCTTGCTGTCCTCACTCCATGGTGCTTGACTCCTTGCTCTGTCCTCTCTTCCTGGCTATTGGGGTCTTTCCAAGTGCTGCAGAGCTGGGGTCCCTCCTGAGCGGCCTGAATCTTTAAAGCTGGAGCATTCCCAAGGGAACACGGTGACCCATGACACTGTGTTACCTTTCCTCTAGTTACTTTTCTCCCCTTAACCTAGAGAAAACCAAACAAAGCCACATTCCTTTTCCAGTTTTTCCTATTCATGAACTTTCCCCTCAAATTACCAAGAAGGGAAATAAAAGAGGAGGGGCTAGGTAAAGTGGGCGGAACCAGTGCCTCGGCCTAGTGGTGCCCACTGAGGTCATTTGGCTCAGTTAGGGTCATACTTTACCCAGAAGGAAAAATAGCCAGGCCTCTGGGCTCCACATCTGCCATTCAGCCCATCCTGGGCGAGAAACGTAGTCACATATACCATGGAAGGTTCCCTAATGAACACATAGATCATTTTTCCCTGTCATTATCCTTTGGGTAATGCAACCTAACAAATATTTTCATAACATTTCCAGGCTATTGTAAGTGGTCTAGAGATGATGTGTGTACATATGAATACGGTCTCATTTTCTACAAGGAGCTTCAGCATATGAGCCTTTAGGTGACTGGGGGAGAAAGTCACCAGGAACCTATTCCCCACTAATACAGAGGCAAATCCATATGTCCTGTGGGCTTCTAAATATTATGTAATGGTTCTCAAACCATGTCACGATCCGATTGATAATTAACCAGTCAAAAGCAAAGGGTTTTCTTTCATTTCCTCCAGGCTCAAGGGTGAAAAGCAACTAGGGGAGAGGTAACTATCATAATGTGCTTACCGAAGCGATTTTGAGATTTACCCAAAGAAATGGTTTAAATCCTTCATTGAGTTTAGCCAGATGCTTTTGCTTGAGTTTGGATGAATGTTGGCCTCCAGTAGGTTTAGCACTTGATTGGTTACTAGCCTTAGGAACAGTGGCTTTTACACACACACACACACTCCACATAATTAAAACCTTCATGTTTTACATCATAACTAAAGGCACACACACACAAATGCACTACTGAAACCACAGATGTGTGCTCTCTGATTTTATTTTCTGTTTGGAAAAACAAAAACAAAAAAATGAAGATACTGGTTCATAAGCCTCGAACTTGATTTGATGGAATTTGATTTCAATTTTTTAAAAACTGTTCACCTCATACGGTCAATGCTGAAGCATTTGCTCACACTCAGGAAAGCAGTGAGCAGTTCCTCACCGCCCCCCCATTTCTCTGACCCCCAGCCCCAGCCCATGGCCGCTCCTTTCAGGCTGTGGTAGCCCAGGCTCCTACATCTAGTAGCAACGTTTTCTCTGCACCATTTCTCTTTATTTATGTTTTCTTTTTTAGTTTTTCAATGTTACCAAAAACATACACAAAAAGGAGGGTGTGGTTGGAATGGGAAAAGCCAGTCTCTTCTGGCACCAGCTGGGGTGGTTTTGGTTGAGGCCAGTCTTTTGGTGTTGCCTGAGGTGTTGTTTGCATTGGATTAAAAAATATTAATTAATTAATTAGTTAATTAATTAATTATATGTGCTTGTATGTATGTCTGTGTGAGGGTGTCAGATTGCCTGGAACTGGAGTTACAGTTTTAAGCTGCCATGTAGGTGCTGGGAATTGAACCTGAGTCCTCTGGAAGAGCCAGTGCTCTTGAACACTGAGCCATCTCTCCAGCCCTTGCTTTGGATTTTTGAAACAAGATGTCACTCTACAATGCAGGCCGGCCTTGTAAAAATCTTCCTGCCTCAACCATCCAAGTGCTGGGATTACAGATGTGATCCACCACGGGCTGCCATCCTTTACCCAGAAGGAAAATACAATGGCCTTCGTCGATATCCCTGGGTTCCCCATCTACTGGTAATTCAGCTAACATAGATTAGGGAAGAAAAAACTGTAGCTACACCCAAGATGCACGGGGCCATGATAAACACAAAGGCTCCATCCCGCATGTTTATATATAATCACCTTTCCCAGGATATTCCTAATTCTGCGAAGTCTAGAGATGGCAGTGGGCATAGGCTGCCTGCCCCTGATCTGCTCTCTGCTGCACAGACCTCATAATCCAGTGTGAGGTCTACAGTAGTGCCCACATCAACTGCATGTGTCTTGAAATAGCTTACATCTGTCCTCATGACCAGATTGCATTTCTAACTAACCAGCCAACTTCTCCTTTATTCCCTAAGGACTTTGTTGTTCCGTTTTAAGGTGTTTTCTCACCGTGTAATTAAGGAGCATGATTTGCCACATTTCACCCTGTTCATCACGTGAAATATATTCCCAGTTTTTCCTTTGTTTTATGCTCTTTTCCTTCTGTTTGTTTGGTGGTTTTTGTTGTTGTTTCCGTGTTTTGGTTTTCCAAGACAGGGTTTCTCTGCTGTAACTCTGGCTGTCCTGGAACTCTCTCTGCAGACCAGGCTGGCCTCAAGCTCACAGAGATCCGCCTGCCTCTGCCTCCCGAGTGCTGGGACTAAAGGCATGTGCCAACAAGCCCAGCCCTTTGTCCTTTTTTTTTGTCCTGATTTTTGTGGAAAATTATCTTTCTAGCGTACGAAATCTTTTTATTTTTTGTGTCCAAGTTTCAGCATGTAGCCCCGGCTGTCCTCAAACCCACAGAGATCCACTGTTTTCTCACCCCAGGTTCTGAGACTAAAGGTGAGAGCCACGATGGCCTCCTGAGCTATTTCTTGAATAATTCTTTCTCCCTCCCCATAAAAATATTATAAATCCTTAACTGCTGCTTAAGTTGGCCAAGTTTCTTTCTATTCCAGTCGAGGTCGGGGGTCTCTATAGAAGGAAGGCGTTCTTACACCTGTCCCCAGAGCAGAGGCTTCTCACACCTCTGAAACTTCCACCCTCCTAACGGAGACCTCGTATCTCACCTAACAACTACAAACACGTTAGTGTTTCTTGAAATCAAAAGTTAAACATGTTTGGCATGTTTTCTTTTCTTCTTTTTTTTTTTTTTTTTTTGGAAATTGCACAAATTTGATTTGATAAACTTTAGATATTTTCTTTCCTTTTTTTTTTTTTTTTTTTTGTTCTTGTTTTAATAATTCCAAAGGAAGGAAAGAAGGGATTTTTGTAGTGAAGCAGACCACAGGTCACATGTCTTTTCAGAGTCATTGTCCTGGCTGGGAGACAGGTCACGATACCCCCTCGCCAGGCCCTGGTTATGCTCTGTTGTTTGTAGCCATTTCCCCCCCTGTCTATGAGTTTTTTTAAATGAACAGGGATATGAATGAAAAGGAGGGGATGGCTGTCATGTTAAACCCCAGCCCTCTCCTCAATGGCTCCTAAGAGAGGGAAATCCAGAAGGAAACAAATCAGCTGTGGGTCCCACACCTGCCATTGACCTGTCCACAGTAGTTGAGCCCCTGGCGAGAACGCCACCTTTGTTTCCTTGTCAGTATTCCCTAAGCTGTACAGCATGTATGCGTATTGTTCGCGCTGCTGCCATGAGTTTGGGAATGATTGCACAAGATTTGTGAGAACGCTGCAGTATCTTACGTGCCAGATGTGCACAAGTGAGGGCTTGTCCTGCTGGGCCAGGGTGCCCAGAGCAACTCCACCAGGTACTAAAGAACAACTGCTCGTGCCTTTTGGACTCCTCAGTATTATGTAATGGCTCAGATTCTGTTTATTTGGTTTCCTATTAATAAGTCAGGAGCAGGAGGGTTTGTTTGATTGTGTCTAGGTAAAAAGTAACTGGGTGAAAGGCAATTATCACACATAAGGGCAAGTATCTATTGAACTCCATGAATTTTTTTTTCTTCTTGTTGATCTTAGCACATCTTTTATAGAAGTTTGGTTTTTCCATTTGGTTTGAATTTTTCACATTGTATACATAAAAACTAAGTTTGCCCAAAATACATAGAATCCCAAGCAAAACTGGCTAGAGTTTGCTGATACCTTTCTTGCAGTTGTTACCTCATGATTTTCCTGGGTTCCCTGTATTCACCATCCTACTTCCCTTGGCAAATTCTCCCTTCCCTTGTGACAAGCTCTTTTGAGTGGGATCTCTGAGCCTTCCCCACTTCTTGAGTGGAGACAGCTCCTGAGGACGTAGCCTTGGCTCACATTCCTCTACTTCTGGGATAGTTATTCTCCTATGAGTTTAGCTATATTTTCTATGAACTCCTCTGTTGTGGAAGTCTAATTTTTAGCTCTGTATAATAAATTGTTTGTGCACTGTTGGGTGAGGGGCTGCCTAGGTCTTGGTGTTTTGTATTGTCTGCAGGTATCAGATTCAATGAAAACACCCAAGCTCAGATGCTCAGGGTTCCACTGTGAAGTATGGCATTGGCCATGATGGTGGTTCCCTCTGCGGAGGTCTGGAAACTTTTACACCGATGAATATGCCTCCTTGTCTCTTGTTGAGCCACCGCAGCAGCCTCCTGATCCTCCTTCATATACAAAACTTGGGCAAAACTACTGTGGTACTTGCCCAATATTTCTTTGTCTTTGCTTTTTGCTCCTAAACTTATTAGGATTGAGTTTCGCTACCACTGACAGAAAAGTCACAAGAATAAACAAGGACAAGTAACTTCTCCTACAGCAGTGTCCAGAATACACCTGCTTGCCAGTCATCAGGGTTTGTCCCTCTATCCTCCATGCATGCTGTCTACATCTGCGTTCTTGCCAGGAGTAGGAAGGAAAGAAAAACAGGAGATCATGCCCATTGGTTTTCAAGAATCTTCCTCAAGGTTACACATACCAAATATAGAACTTAGTGCCTTGGGAAGACTGTGATTGTACAAGTGTACTGGGAAGTATAGCCTTTATTTTGAGCCACCATGGGTCCAGCTAAGAATCAGGTGTTGTTAATACTTAGGAGAAGGTGAGGGGGAATGGTGTTTGAAATAACTAGCAGCCCTGCCTCATGTCTTTAACAGTCTCTCCTTTACCTTTTTCCATTTTGAAAGTATCAGAAATGGAAAGAAAATGTGTTCCTTCCAAACGTCTCCACTGCCTTCTCTGTACCTTTAAAACAGCACGCATCTTGTACACTTTACATGGTACTTAAATAAATATACTTACCAAATACTCTGTACTTGCAATGTCACATATAATATTTTTTAAAAACTGGTTACTAATGCTTTTTCGTGATCAAAGTTAGAGTACAATGGAGGAAAATAATATTGCCTTTAAAGTGGATGTACTTGGTCAGCCCAGCACTTAGTAATTGACAGTAAACATTTTATAACACTTTTTTTAATAATTTGAGTTTCATATATTGCATCTCGACAATACCCTCTTCCCATTCCTACCTGTTCCCCTGACCCATCCCTGTGCCTTCAAAAAAAATAAATAAATAAAAGAATATGTGAGGAGTGCGGGGGGGGGGGGGGGGGGGGGAGGGACCTGGGGGGGGATCTGGGGGTGGGGCAAAGGCAATGGCCGAAGCCCTGTCAGATTTTGCTTACTGCTCACCACCATCTTGAGTTCTGTCTACGGCTCTGATCCTCCATCCCAGACTTCCCCCTTAGCCTTTCTCCTCCATGTCCCGGGCAGCACTCATAGGTTGAATGGGGGTTCCGGCCTATCAGGTAGCGACGGTGCCCTGCAGGCCTGCTCCTGTGTCTCTCTGTTGTGGTTTCCACTTTACTTCTCCATTCCTGATTCTCCTTCCTGCTCCATGCAGAGGGCAGGACCCTTTAACTAGCGGCTGAATCCATGGGCCCTCACACTGCAGGCAGCGATGGGGCACCAGGGTCCGGCCCTGCAGAGGTGCTCCCTCCCCAGACTCTGCTCCCTGCTTGCCTCTCCCAAGCCACAGCCAAAACACCATCCCATTCAGCCCTACAGATCTGTCACAACCATGGCTGTGTCTTTCCAGCCACTCCAAATTCTCATAGTTCTTCTCGCTGGACCAGGTGCCAGTGTAGCATCTCCTGTTTCACGAACATGCTACGGGGTGTGGGCACCATGAGTGGAGAACGAGGGGCGGCTGCTGGAGCCCTGGCAGACTCTACTCTCTGCTCTACTGCCTTCTTGAATCTCCAGAATCTGTATTTTTCTATCCGCCATTAGCTGTCCAGTTGTTACTAGTAAAGGAAATCTCTAAGCTGGTAGAAATTTAATTTTGACTAATTTACTCCATGGAAATTTTTTCTTGTAGTTCAGCTGTAATCGGGGGAATAAGAGAAGGACTCCAGAAAGCCAATTCCGACCACACGATTAGAGCCATTGTGATCTGTGGAGCAAATGACACCTTCTGTGCAGGTAACTAGTGTCTAAGCCTTTCCCATTACCTCTAATACTGTGCCCGGACTACACACAGCAGGCATCAGCTGTCCCTGTGGCTAAGAAGTCAATGAGGGTAAGGAATGGCGGACACTAGAGTGGGAGCGAGAGGCATCATGGGTAAAGGGACACATCTCCCCCAAGAGAGAACTAGACAGTACTGTGGCCTTTGTCTATTTGTGTAGACTGGTTGTTTGAAGAACATTTTGTTCCAGCCTTTGATGGCCAACAGCTGCTGCCATAAACCGGCCGGTGTGTATCTCCTCTGCATATGTCCCTTCTAGTACTGTGTGAGCTTGGGTGTAGCCACACACCTACTGTGTTGCTCAGAAAAGAAGAGAGGAGGCATTTTTCATAAGTGCAAACCCTTCCAGACCTCAGCAGAGGGACCACTATCCTCTAGTCTAGTGGATAGAGGGACCACTAGCACCATTACTGGATAGTGGAACCCCGAGTGGCCCTCTGAGCTCCGGTGTTTTTATTGATTCAGAACTCCTCAGGTGTTCTACTAACAGCACATGCAGAGCATGACCAACCAACACCCACAAAAATCCAACAGCTACATACAGTACAAAATGCCAAGACCTAGGCAGCCCCTCACCCAACAGTGCACAAAACAATTATTTTATACAGAACTAAAAATAAACTTCCACATTTCCCCTTTTCTGTACAAGAATAAAAAATGCTTTATCTCTACAACACAATTGAACACTACACCAGCAAAACCATTAACAAGAGGCACAATTATGAGGCTTCTAATGGGCCTGGTCAAATGAAACCAAACGTCTATCAAGCTTTCACAATGTCTTTGGACAGCAGAAAAACATTATCGATGTCCAATTATCTGGAATTTACTCATGATCTTCTGGGTTCCTACAAAGGGCTTGGATCAATCTCTTCAAGAAAAGAGAAGAGCTGGAAAGATGCTCAACAGTTAAGAGCACTGGCTGCTCTTCCAGATGTCCCGGGTCTGATTCTCAGCACCCATATGTTGAGTTAAAACTGTCTGTAACTCCAGTTCCAGGGATCTGACACCCTCTTCTGGTGCATAGACATGCATGCAGGCTAGACACTTACACACAGAAAACAAAACTAGAGTTAAAGAAGAGAGAGAAAGCAAACGCAGTGCATTTGAGAGCTCTGAATGTGAGCACACACTCTTGCAGCTTCAGCGCTTAGGATGCTGGGTGGGAAGGTCATGAGTGTGAGGCCTGGGCTACATAATGAGTTCCAGACCAGCTCAGGTTACACAGAAAAAAAGAGCTGGAAGGTAAGGAGAAGGGCCACAAAGTAACATCTGGCATGCCACAACCATTGCAATAACAAATCGTGGCTCTACACCTACAGTGGGCTCAGCAAAGAAAGACAAGGAGGCATATTCATAGATGTAAACCCTGCCAGACCTCAGCAGAGGGAACCACCGTCATGGCGAGCACCATAGTGAACGGTGGAACCCTGGGCATATTGTATTTGACAATACAAACGCCAAGGCCTAGACAGCCCTTCACCCAACAATGTACAAAACAACCATTTTGAACATAACTTAAAATAAACTTCTACAACAAACTCTTAGCCATGTGTACTGGGCCTGCACCTTAGACAGTTATGGGTGCGGGAGGGGCACTCTGGACCCTACGGCTAACTGCTGAGCTAGCGACCACTGGTAGATGCTGGGAGAGGGTGAGTCATTATCTTCAGTTGTATATTCACTGTTAGCCACCAGCCTCTAATGGACAATCCAAGCCCACGAGAACACAGATGGCTCTGGCTAAACTCCGTGGGGCATGAATCCAAACACCAAGACATGGCCATGGGACAGGGATTTTGTAGAGAATGGGTATTGGCAGGGTAGGCGGGACATAAGAGAGGGCGAGGATGAGAGTAGTCAGAATGCATTTTACACGTGTATGAAATTGTCAAACGACAAACTGAATTAATTTACAAAAGTAGCTGAAAAAGAAGAATCTAGGAATATGAATTAGGAAAAAATATGTTTACTAAAGCTGACTCAAGGAGAAGCAGAACCCAAACAGTTGTGTAGCCATTAAAGAAAGAGGATCAGAGTTGTGAGTTCTGTGACTTATGTGAGGCTGCGCTGCCAGCTGGGTGACAAAGAAAGGACTGCAGTGGTAGTTGTGCTTCGTACCCTTGGCCGCCTGGGGTGGGACCCCTATTTTAAGAGTAATTGTAATGTAATCACCATGTCTCGACAAATCAGTTACTATCTCAGCACTTTAAATTTCCTACGTGCAATGGAGAGGGTCCTACTATTTAGGCGGGTTGCAGGAGACTCAGAGGAACGGTGTGTAGAACCACGGGCGCAGGGCCTGTGTGTTACCCAGTGGCTCTTGTCTTCAGGAGAGTCTTCCACGCCTGATGCAGCTAAGCATGTGGTTTTGTGCATGCTCCGCCAGCGCTCTGCAACTGAGCTATACTCTTAGCCCTGAAATAATTCATTTTAAAATTTATACCAGGCTTACTGATGTCAAAGAATAGATAATGCCCTGGGGAGACACTGTAGGAATTACATACACTGCCAGGAGAAGGCAAAGCAGTAGGTTTTACAGTGTGTTCTCCTGGTTAGAAATACACACCGAACTTCAAGTTACTTACGATAGGCTTTGAGGAAAAAGGATAAATAGCACACTCAGACCACAAATCCATTTAGTGGGAGGACTAAGAGCTCGTCAAAGTCTTAGACTTTGTCTGTTTGATGATATTTAGGGGGTCTTTTGTGTTTGGTTTGGTTTTCTTTTGTACAGGTTTCAAATTTTCATAATTCCTGTATCATTTGCATTATCCAGAAAGGCAAGCTGTGTTAGTTTTATTACTCATAAGAAATCTATCAGGGGCCGGAGGGATGGGTCTGTGGTTAAGAGCACTGGCTGCTCTTCAGAGGACCTGGGTTTGATTCCCACTTTCATTTGGATGGGATGACCACTCACAGCAATCTCTAACTCCAGTCCCAGGAAATCAAATTCCTTCTTCTGCCTCCACAGGCACTGCATGCATACGTGCACAGACATACATGCAGACAAAACACCCACACCCATAAAATAAAAATAAATAAATCATTTTTAAATGCTTTCAGGAAATCTGCTGATACTAAGTTGATTACTAACATAACTCATAAGTATTTTGTATTTTATATAGCATTTTACACTTTAACAGCTTGTACTCTGGGTAAAGAAAGGGTGACTTTTCTTTTTTTTTGGTTTTTAGTTTTTGGTTTTTGAAGACAGGGTTTCTCTGTTGTAACTCTGGCTGTCCTGAAACTCACTCTGTAGAACAGGCTGGCTTTGAACTCACAGAGATTCACCTGCTTTGGCCTCCTTAGTGCTGGGATTGAAAGTGTGCACCACTACCACCCGGCTTGGAAGGGTGACATTCTTGTAAAATAGGTTGGTGAACAGCAAGAGGCACTGACTCTCAAAATGATTTAGTACAGAACCTACTTCTTTTTCTGAGCTTTTAAATTCTAAATTTGGATCTGCTCTTTACCAAATGGGAACACAGAATTTGGAAGGTTGTATGGTTCCTGGTTCTCATTTCCTTCTACCTACAGTCCGAGGATGAAGTGCTTCCTAGCCCCAAGGCATTTGAGCTTTCCAGACTGACTGGGTGCCCTTGTGTTAGTGACAAAGGCCCAGCCCTTCTGAACCTCCTCCTCTTGTCCTGTGTCTTCAGGTGCTGACATCCATAGCTTCAGCTCTCCTAACATTGGCCTCAGATTGGGAGATGTGGTAGACGAAGTACAGAGATTCCAGAAGCCAGTGGTGGCTGCCATCCAAGGTGTGGCTTTCGGAGGTGGACTAGAGCTGGCGTTGGGCTGTCACTATCGAATTGCCAATGCAAAGGTAAGAGGCTCTCAAGGGTGGGGTTAGGACAGGGTTTGTCTTCAATGCAAGTTCCAAATGTGGCCTAGACCTGAGGCTGCTGGCTTTGAACACCTGGTTTGCTGTGAAAGTCCTGTGCATCTTGAGTGAAGGTGCTCAGCTGTGTGGTTCCCACCCTATCTTCCACAGTGCCCCCTGATCCTTAGGTTCCAGAGATCTTTTGTAGATGTTCCAGTGGCACTGGGATCCACAACTCTGTGTTTTGATGGGTCGTGATTGGCTGTCATGGTTGTGGTTGGTTGTGGTTTGATTGGTTGTAATGGTCTCCATCTGTTACAAAGAGATGCTTCCGTGATTCAAGGTGAGGACTATACTTCTCTGTGGGTATAAGGATTCATACTTAGAATATATGTATAGGGATTATGCTGTTTAGTAAAGTGGTGGCTGTAGGTTCTCTTCCAAGATCTGTGACTTCACTAACCCTGGATAGTTAGCTAAGTTTCCAGTACCAGGGATGATTTCTCATTTGTTGAGCAGGTCTTAAGTCCAATTAGAGAGCTGTTGGTGAGCATGAAGGTATGGGTACCACTACTGCACCCATGATGTTTGTTGTGGTTCATAGACATCGCAGCTGGCTTGGACTGTTGGTTGCTTCCCTCCTTTGGAAGCCTGTGGTACAGTGAACATTAGTTTTGAGGGAGGATGCTTTCAGGTCAGTGCTAGCTCCAGAGCCTCTGAAGTGCATGTTGTCTTCAGCAACAGGGACTCACCTTCTATCTCGGAGGCAGCCAGAGGCAACAGCAATATTCTAGAGTGTTTAGGAGCCTCTTAGACAATCATGACCAACAACTCAAGCAAGGACTTCCTCATGCCTGGGCTTGGGGTTTTTGTTAAATAGTCTATGACTCTTGTGGGTAACATTGTCAGCCCAGATGGGAACAATTTCATTTAAATTATATATGTCCATATAGATACAGATTCATGTGTTATATGTAATTTTAGGTAGCTAGATAATAGTATGATGCCTTTTGACTTTCCCAGGCATCTTTACTGTTAGTTCATCCTCCTGTCTCTTTCATCTGTCTTTTTTTTTTTTTATCTCCTCTCCCTTCCTAATTAAAACTCCCCGTTTTTTCCATTTCCCTCTTCTAATCACTTGTACCCTGATGTTCCCCTTTCTATTGAAAAATCTGGAACAGTTCACAGATATGCGTGTCACCCTTGGCAGCTCCCATGCGAATGTCTCTGAATTGTTGGAGTGGATGTGCTGCCAAGGGGAGCGCCTGCCCTCTTACTGTCTTCATTCTGACAGGCATCCCGCTGCATCTCATTGTGGCTTATTCTTACAACCCAGCAGCTAATGATACTGAGCATCATTTGCCACTGTATCCTTTCTTTGGGGTGTTGTTTATTCGGATAATCAGCCCGTTATTATTTGGTTGTCCTTTTCTTGTTAAGTTGTGAAAGTTCTCTGTAGAGATATGAGAAGTCCTGTATCATTCTCTCCCCTCCTCTGGGTTCTGTCTTCACAATCCGGTGCTGGTAGGGACCCTGAAAACTGTAGAGGCTTCTTTGTTATCTGAGACCGGTCATTATAGAGTCAAAGGAGAAAATCTGCCCAAGCAAGGATGTGTGAAAACCACACAGCTCTCTCATGATGTTAATTAAAGGAGACTCAGTCACCAGGTGCCTGCTGGGGACTGTTGCCGACTTCAGTGAAACTGTTTCTTGTGGTGTGGGAAATTTTGGGCACACCTGTCCAAGATCCCATTGCATTCTCTCATTCCAGTGGCCTTTCTGCCTTTAATGTCTTGTAGGCTCTAGTTGGCTTTCCAGAAGTCACACTGGGGATTCTTCCTGGTGCAAGAGGAACCCAGCTTCTTCCCAGACTCATCGGAGTTCCCATTGCTCTTGAAATAATTACCTCAGGTCAGTGGAAACCTCAGCAGTGATTTGGATCAATGTGAAGAAGTGGACCAGTTTCTAGAAAAACCTCCCCTTGGTCACTTACCACCCACTACAGTGTCTAAGGAGGCTATTTTAATTTGTCTGACTCTAAATTACATCATCTGTAAGATAGAAACAATAATTTTCCTGAGCACCTCCAAATGTTTCCGTAAAGAGCACGTGAGAGTCTTCCTAAGCGCACACAAGGACTCATCTATTTGGGAGTCATATTGTAGTTTATGTTTTTATTTATAAGATTATATGTTTGTATAGGATCCATAAGTCAGATCTGGTTCAGGAAGTTTAATATGTGGGGCTGGGGCTGCAGCTCAGTTGGCAGAGTGTTTGTCCAGCATGCGTGAAGCCTGAGTTGGTTCCTTGGCAGTGCGTATAAAACCAGGTGTGGTGATTCGTGACAGTAAACCCAGCACTCAGGGGACAGAGGCAAGAAGATCTGTAGTTCAGGCTCATCTTCAGCCGTATAGTGAGTTCTGGACCAGGCTTAGCTAGAGGGAAGAAAGGGAGGAAGGAAGGAGGGAGGGAGAAAGGGAGGGAGGAAGAGGGCTATAATATCCAAAAAAATTAAAACTAGAGTTTTCAAGTTTAGGTACAAATGGCTATATTATTCATTTTCAAGGTATTAAGATAATTTGAATGAAAGTTTTTCTTTTTGATTAGAGAATATGAACCGAACACTTGACTTTCAGTTGAGGTGAGGTCAGAAGACAGGACCGTTACAAGTATTTACTCCAAACAAGTGTTGTTACTTGTGAGCCTGTGGCCTCTTTCCTCCCATTGTGTGCACAGTAGCAGTACCCACCAGAGGGTGATGGAGGTTTGCACAGTGTGCTTAGTCCTCCCTAGACATGGTACAGATTCCTTCCCCATATGTCAGTTCTGGCCTAATATCACTGTTTCTGTCTTTTTCTAAATAAAACTAAGAGGAGGCTTCCACTTGCAGATGGGGTCCTGATAAATGAACAGTAAACAGAGCGGAGGTTTCAAACTCAGAGAGAAGTTATTTTATCAAAACTTGTGTTAACATGTAATTAGTTGGTCATCATTTTAAAATTATTTAATTCAGAAACCTTTTGAAAGTTCCCAGTTTTAATTTCTACTACAGGAAACACTGACAGATACAACCTACCTAAACAGTAACTTTTTGGAGTCCTTCATAATTACCAAGAATATAAAGGGATGACAAATTTTTAGAATCAATAATAGAGATCTATATGCTCTGATAAAACGTAAAACTGACAAAAAAAAATGATGTGTGGATACACCAACAGAAACCAGTAGTCTATATAAACTAAAAACAGCTTTGTTCTTTTAAATGAGGTATATGAAAGAAAAAACTAGAAAAACTAGAAGTATTGAATAAAATCCATTCCAATAGCCAAGCTACAAATTGTTTAATAACAAGTATATTTAAAGAACATGAAGTATTTGAAGTGATTTCAAATTCTGCAAAGAATGCTTGTAATCAGCATTCTACAGCAATTTGAAGTACGTGAGAGAGATTATTCAGCAAAAGACAAAATAAAAATAGAAGCGTAAAATATAGGATGGAATAACAATGGTGGGAACTGAGTTTGCAAACCTTAGGTTTACAGAATTAAGCCTTGAGGAAATTGAAGAAATTCATCAGGAAGACAAGAGTGCCTTGAGAAAAACCAGGTAGAAAAGCATCTCTAAGCCGGATGGTGGTAGCATGCACCTTTAATCCCAGCACTCAGGAGGCAGAGGCAGGAGGATCTCTGCCAGTTCAAGGCCAGCCTGGTCTACAGAGTGAGTTCCAGGACAGCCAGAGGTACCACAGAGAAACCCTGTCTTGGAAAACGAAAACCAGACAAACAAAGAGAAAGGAAGGGAACTCAGGTTGCTCTCTGCCTGGAGCACTGATTCATGAGATGCTGCTGTTTCAGCATCATGAGAAAGGAAGTAGAGGCTCTGAGAGTGACAGGTTTTGATTTGCGTAGCAAAGAGTCCCTGTGAATCAGAAGAGAGCCCTCAGCAGAGCAATGATTCCACCAAGCTTGGGTAGTGAAGGAGTGGTTGTCTAATGGTGTTCTCCTTCTCAGCCTCCATAGGAAGCAAGGCTGTAAAGCTTGCCCGGTAGAGAGTCCACAGTTGAAGACAGGGTCAAGATGCTTGGTAGCCAAAAAGAGACAAAACTTTCTGATTTCTACAATGTAATTTTTACTATACTTTGTGGAGTAACAACTTCTTCCTGTTCAGCCAATTAGGTTTGTATTTGGGGACTGTCTGTTTTCCCAATCACTACAGTTCCTGGTGTGGTAGGTACAGGGTAGATAGCCTGCCATTGTGTTGCTACCACTTCTATTACGATCCAAAACTCAACCATCTCTCGTATTTCTATGGAGACTTACAATGTTCTGTCCTCTGTAAGTATCTAAAAAGGCCACTTCTCTTTTACCTAATCCTCAGAATTATTATGGTAAGCATAGTTGCCTCCATTTACCAGGGTTGGAATTTGAATCCTAGTACAAATTTACCGTGGTGGCTCAGATTGTAAGAATTAGAGCTACAGCTTGAACTCAGGTTTCCTGGCTACATCTGCAGTGATGCTTCAGCAACAACAGTCTAGCCTGAGCATGGTGACACACGCCTTTAACCCCAGCACTCAGGAGGCAGAGGCAGGCGAATCTCTGTGAGTCTGAGACCAGCTTGGTCTATGTATGGAGTTCCTGGCCAGCCACAGCTACATAGTGAGACCCTGTCTCAAAAGACAAAGCAGCAGCATCTACAGCAGTGAGGCTGGCCTTATGCATTTTACTTACTAATTGCTATTTATCCCGGAGTGACAAGCTCCCCTGCTAGGGACAGCAACACCCCACTCCATCCTCACGTTGTTCTTTGATTTGCTTTATTTCCTCTTGTTTCAGGAAGGCATATTTCATCAAGTGAAGCACTCAAGATTGGCATTCTGGATGCAGTTGTGAAGTCAGACCCAGTTGAAGAAGCAATCAAATTTGCCCAGAAGATTATGGGTAAACATTAATTTAAAAAAATAGCACAAGATTAGGAATAAGCCAGATGTGCATTCCAGTGAGGAACTCCTTAAGTATCTAATGGGCAGCCATATAGTAGAATGGAGCCAAGCTTTAATGCTGTGTTGATCTGGCAAAAACTCCATGGCATATTGTATTAGTCAATGAAAAGAACATTATTTTAAGGGATATCTTGTCAGCCGTGTAACACAGAAGGAAGGGGTAGATGACATAGAAGGTATACATGCTCAGTGGGCAAATGTTCACAGGAAAGCAGTGACTGCTTCTGGGGGTGGAACTCGGCACTTGCTGAAGATGAAAGGAGACGCTTTATAGTTTACTCTGCTGTGCCTTGGGAATTTTATACCCTATGAGTGCTTTTCTGGTTGAAAAGTAGAATTAAAGTTGAAACAGAGGAACAAACATGTAGCTGGTGCCCACCAGGATGGGACCTGCAAGACTGTCAGAGAGGCCGTGGCCTCCAGTGCCTGTCTTAAGTGGGTTCTGTCCCTGCTGTGGTGCTCCTTCAAGGTGCCATTAGCACTCGCCTACAGATAATTGCTTCACTATTTGTTTTACCTAAAACTGTGCCTCTACGCTAGAAAAAAATTAAATCCAAGACTGGTGACATAACTCTGGAAGCAAAGTGCAGGAGTTCAACTCCCAATAACCTTCCTGCATCAGTAATAATAATAATAATAATAATAATAATAGTAATAATAATAGTGATGGTGATGATGAGGATGAGGATGATGAAATAATTCACAACAGAAGCAGAAACTGTTTATTAACTTCCCTGGAAAGGTTTATGGAGGTTGTGTGCTCTAACTGAGCAGGGAGAAGCTAAAAGTTACCTAAGAAAATACTTGTGAAGATTGTTGGGCTCCAGGCAGAATGGAGTACACCCTTGCCTTTGCTTGGTGGCAAGGAGAGCTTGGGTCATTCCAAGGCATCCCTGGGAAAGGTCTTTAGCTGCCCCTGGCAGGGACCTTTTTTTTTTAATCTTTTTTATGGTTCAGCTAGCTGGGGATTCAGTGTGATGGTGGACTCACGCTATAAAGGTGAGGTGCTGATGAGAAAATTGGCTCCTAAAGGGTGTGAGCAAAAGTCCTGCCCGTGTGGAAGCATCTTCATTGCTGTGCTCCGCCCCTGGCTGCCGTCACAGGTCTATGTCCCTGTGCCCCAGGGAGGGCTGCTCAGCCTGTGAGAAACTGCATCACTTGTACAGCCCGCTTGCCGAGGAGTACCCTAGGCCACTCTTGGAATCGGCCTCAGGTTCATACTGGTGATTTGTTTGTAAAAGGCCTCAGTTTCTATGGAGTTCTGTCCTTACCTGGTTTCCTAGATTCTGCTTTGAGAGTTGAGTTGCCTCAAGCAAAGGATATGGACCAATGTCCACTACACTTATGATATGACCGGTGGGGGCAGGGGGTATTTATTCCTTTCAGCTTTTAAAGTTCATTCTAAGCATTAAATTTGAAAGTGTATAAAGCAAAATGATGGCTGGTCTCGGCAACATTGCATAGTCTGTCCACTTGGTGGCATCCCAGCATTGCACTGTCTACTTTAAAACGTAAGTCACCTACGTCCTGGCTTTGGACGGTTACACGCGACTGTTTTAAATTAATCGAGAAGAGTGGATGGAGATGTGTAGACCTGCTCATGGTGTAGAAATGTCTCAGTGTTGGGGCTCCGCCTGGGTGACAAGTGCTCGCACAGTGGAACCGTGGCTGTGATCGCAATTCCAAGAAGAAAAATACCCACAAACATGTACATATATTAGAATTCATGTGAGTAGACGCAAACATGGTAAGGAGGTAATGACAAATGGAAGAAACGTCTTACAAGTGTCACTATATGGTTTTTGCCTTTATCGTGGCGTGGTTTTCTGCTTGTTGTTCTGTGGGGAGGCTCATGAGCTTTACACATGCATTACAGAGGTATGTCACCAGCCTTTGCCTTATTTTTTTTCTGGTTTAGGATGTGTTTTTTTAGGATATATGTATATATATATGTATGTGTATATGTATGTATGTATATACCCTAGCTTAGTTTTCCAAAATATTTCTAATTTTTTAGGTATGTTTGCATTTTGTTCAGCTTTATGTATTTCTATGATCACAATTTTATTTATTTACATTTCTCCATTTAAGTAGTAATCTAGCTGAAAAATAGTTAGAATATTCCCTGATCTTCCTTGATATGTGTAGTTTGAACACAGTGAAATCCAGTCATTTGAAGCGTTGAGTTGGTGAGTGTTGGCAATAGTTTACAGTTGTGTGACTACTGCCACAATTTAGTGACAGATACACTTTTCACTTGAAAAAGTATTGGCTCCTTCTGGAGATGCCTTCCATTTCGTTTGGCCACTAGCAGACACTTGCCAACTTCCCGACACTGTAGTGTTTAGTGTTCTGTTTTTAGAATTTCATATGGATGTAACATGGACTTTGTGCAAGGCTTATTTTACTTACCATGTTTTTGAGAGTCACCTCTGTTGTCCCATGGCAATAACTGACTACTTTCCATTACTGAAAAGTGTTCCATAGTATTAGTGAACCACAATTTCTTTAGCAGCTGGTGGACAATTAGGTTGTTACCACTCTGGACCTTCACCAGTCTTTGAGAACACACATTTTCCTCACACATACACTAGGGCATGCGTGCTCATATGTACATGCACAATAATGCTAAAATAAAATAATTGAAAATATTGTTCTTTTCCTACTATGAAAGTCATTGAATTTACCCAGAGGAAAAAGAGAGGCCTGCCCAGTATGTTGGTGGGTACCATCTGATACGAAGTGGGCTCTGACTGGACATTAGGAGACGTGGATTTTGTTCTCCACTTAGCCACATGGACCACAATAGGTCTTCTTTATATTTACTTGTCTATATAAAGGAAGGGCTCCAGCTGGGCAGTGGGGGTACACACCTTTAATCCCAGCACTTGGGAGGCAGAGGCAGGCATTTTTGTGAGTTTGAGCCTGATCTATAGAGAAAGATCTGGACAGCCAGGGCTGTACACAGATACCCAGTCAGGAAACAAACAAAAACAAAAAAAGAAAGAAAGAAAGAAAAGAGAGAGGGAGAGAGAGAGAGTGAGAGAGAGAGAGAGAGGGAGAGAGAGAGAAAGGAAGAAAGGAAGAAAGGAAGAAAAGAAAGAAAGAAAGGAAGGAAGGAAGGAAAGGAAGGAAGGAAGGAAGGAAGGAAGGAAGGAAGGAAGGAAGAAAGAAAGAAAGGAAGGAAGGAAGAAAGAAAGGGCTCCACAAATTATCTGACTTCTGGCCATATTCTGAGAAAGCAAAAGTTGTACTGGTTCCACACCCACAGTGTCTGTTTTGGGCTTCAGTGAGTAGAATCGCATGGAAAATGCTAGAACTTTTATTGTTGGTTTTCTTTGTGTGTTTTACCTGAGAAGAACTGTTCGAACTCTTACAATTTCAGATTGGAGGTGATAGAGGACTTGCCTATGCCTGGGTTTAATCCCAGAAGCACCCAAGACTGTGAATGTTAGCATGCTCCTGTAATCCCAGATCTCTGAGGTGGAGGCAGGAGGATGGAAGGCTGTTCTCGGCTCCGTGAGATCCAGTGTCTTCCTTGTAGACGTAATAGATGGAAAGTAGAAAAGTCGGTCAGCTCAATAAAGGTCCGACTAAGGGCATCTTCGAGCCATTTGTGGTTTCTCATCTCATAAGGCATACTAGCTAGAGATGCCGACTTTTCATTTATTTGCAGTCTTATTCTTCTTTTTATGCTTGCTGTTTCTCTCCCTCTCGTTTGCTTTTAAATATAGCCATCAGTATGTAGTCATTTGACAAAACAAAATTGGTGGGTTGCCTTGACGTCCAGGTTCATACACAACCAACACATTGTTAAATGTGTGTTTATACATGTGTGGAAATCCACACTTCCGTGAACCTAGTTCTGATCTACAGCAACAGTCATCCACACCTAGGAAGCTGGTTCCAACAGCTAAGGAAGGCGACCTTCTGGCAGTGGCTCTAACAGCCAGCTAGAGCAGCTGTTATTGCACAGAAGTGCATGCAGCTTTATAATATTTGAGAAAAATATTCCACTATAAAGACTCTTCTTCCCCCATTGAATACCTTCCTTCCTGTATTGAAAATCAATTCACTGTATTGGAAGAACTTACCAATGTACTTCAGTTCTCTTCCTGTCTGTTATGGTATCTTAACAGTTTTGTCACTGTTTAGGAAAGGAATGTGAATAGTTTTGACTATTGGATATGCACTAAGAACTGTCCTGTTTGGACTCACTGACAAATCAGTATTTAATCTATTATAAAGTCTCGACCTCAGAATACAAAGAGAAGGCACCTTTCAGACCTGAATTAGTAACCTAATACTTTAGATATTTTTCACAGTCTGAAGTTACCAAGAGAGAAGATTTTGAAATTACGGTTTCATTAAATATCATAATGCCTAGTGTCTAGTCGGGCCATTGGAACCATGCACTATTGTTCTGTTGTGTGGTCTTGTTCCCTTTGTGTTATACTTGCAGTGTTCTGATATTTCACAATTCCTTTCAGATAAACCTATAGAACCCCGCAGAATCTCAAACAAGTCAGTTCCAAGCCTGCCCAACATGGACAGTATTTTTGCAGAAGCCATTGCCAAGGTACGAAAGCAGTACCCTGGCCGCCTGGCTCCGGAGACTTGTGTCCGTTCGGTCGAGGCCTCCGTGAAGTATCCCTATGAAGTGGGCATTAAGGAAGAAGAGAAGCTGTTTATGTACCTTCGGGCATCAGGACAGGCTAGAGCCCTGCAGTATGCTTTTTTTGCTGAAAGGTCTGCGAGTAAGTGGTCAATTCCATCGGGAGCGTCTTGGAAAACAGCGTCTGCTCAGCCTGTCTCCTCAGTTGGCGTTCTCGGTAAGCACATTCTTCACACCTGCCCATTTATTTTTTAGCCAATTGAGAATTTCATACATGTGTATGATGTGTTTGGATCAAATCCTCCGAATCCTCTCTCCTTCATTCCTCCCTTAGCCTCCCCCACCACTATTTTCTCCCAATTTCATGTTCTCTTTCTTTTTAAAATCAGAGAGGCCACTTAGTGCTGCTGATATGTGCATGGGTGCAGGCCATCGATGGTGCACAGGTAACCTCTTGGGGAGGTGGGCTCATCCTTAAAGAAAACTTGTTCTCTGTCTCCCAACAGCCATCGATGGCCAATAGACCCTCAGCTTGGACATCCTGACCTCCTCCCCCTTTATGTGGGGATTTTGTCTGGCTTGATTTTGTGCAGGTCTTGTGTGTGCTGTCAGAGTTGTCAACAGTTCATAGGCACAACCGCACTGTTGTGTACAGAAAACACAGCACATTTAAACTGCTGCTACTTGCTTGTTAAGTTCTTTGTTGACCATAGTACTCGTGTTAGCTCTTGTTAATTCTCACCAGAGTACATGAACTCTCTCCATCCTGCAGGTCAGCCCTAGGGACCTTTCAGCAGTGGCGGTCCTGTCCACACATAGGCAGTAAGAGTGGGGTTTGTTTCTGACTCTTAGTCTACCCATCTGTTCACTGCCTTGAGTACTGCAGATTTGTCATAATTATTAAAAATTGAGAAGAATGACTTCTCCAATTTTTTAAAAATACTGTTTTGACTCTCCTAGACTTCTTGCATTTCTGTATGAATTTTAGAATCCACTATTAATTTGTGCAAGAAGTTGGGATGGAGCTTGAATTGGTTCTTCAGATCAATTTGATTTTCATCTTAATAATGTTTTTTTTCTGATCCATGAACATTGGATGTCTTTCAATTTATTTAGGTCTTCTTTGATTCTTTTTCTTTCCCTCCCTCTTCTCCTCCTTCCTTCCTTCCTTCCTTTTTTCCTTCCTTCCTTCCTTTCTCTTTTCTCTTCTTATTTTCAGTATTAGGTTTCAAACTCAGGGTCTTGTGCCTATTAGACAAGCACTTTTAACACTAAGTAATAAATACCTTGGCCATTCTTTAATTTTTTTTTTCCAGTGGTGTTTCATTGATTTTAGTGCACAAACCCTCTTTTGTTAAATGTATTCCTTAAGTGTATTATTCTTTTTGGTGTTATTGTAGGTAGAATTATTTTCTTATTTTCATACAGATTATTCATTGCTAATATGTGGAAATATATTCAGGGCTGGAGAGATGGCTAAGCAGTTGACAGTACCTACTTTGAAATCATGAATATCAGAGTTTAGATCCCAGAACCCATGTAACAAGTTGGGCACCCCACAATCAGCTGTAAACCCTGCTTCAAGGGGGTCAGAGACAGGGGATCACTGGACTTGTTGGCTTCCAAACTAGTTGAAAAGACACAGCCCCAACCCTCTTAAGAGAGAGGACCCTGTTTAAAAAAAAATAGGCAGAAAGTAATATAAGAGGATACTCAGTTCCTTCTTCTGACGTCTGTGACACATACACGCATAGGGAAATAAATCTTAGAGAGAACCCAGTTGCTTTTATATACAGCTTTTATATCCTGGAACTTTACTGGATTTGTTTATTAATTTTAGTAGCTTGTGTGTATGTGGATCCTGCTGATTTTTATTTCCTCTGGAGCACTTAACAGTGCATGAGCTACTTACTACTCAATACATTTATGTTCACTGACCAATCCTTATGAGTCTTGGGTGCTAGAGCAGAAGCCAGGGCCTCATGCATGATCAGGGCACACTGTGATGCTGAGTGAGCAGCACTGTCCCCCGGTCAGTCTTTGAAAATGCCACCTTGCAACAGATGCCTATTACCAGTGACCAACTGTTCAGCTCCCAGTACCAGCAAATCATGTTTTTTGTTTTTGGTTTTTTCCTTCGCTCTTAATCCACAGGCTTGGGAACGATGGGGCGAGGCATTGCCATTTGTTTCGCAAGGGTAGGGATCCCAGTGGTTGCTGTAGAGTCAGACCCGAAGCAGCTAGATGATGCAAAGAAGATAATCACTTCCATCTTGGAAAAGGAAGCATCCAAAATGCAGCAGAGCGGCCAAGCTTCCACAGGACCCAAACTCCGGTTCTCCTCATCCACAAAGGAGCTTTCAAGTGTGGATTTAGTGGTTGAAGCAGTGTTTGAAGACATGAACCTGAAGAAGCAGGTCTTTGCCGAACTGTCAGCCTTGTGCAAGCCAGGTGCTTTTCTGTGCACCAATACTTCAGCCCTAGATGTGGATGAGATCGCGTCTTCCACTGATCGCCCTGAGCTGGTGATTGGCACCCATTTTTTCTCACCAGCTAATATCATGAAGTTGTTAGAGGTTGTTCCTAGCCGGTACTCTTCCCCTACTACCATTGCCACTGTTATGAGTTTATCCAAAAAGATTGGAAAGTTTGGAGTCGTTGTGGGCAACTGCTATGGGTTTGTTGGGAACCGAATGCTGGCTCCCTATTACAACCAGGCATATTTCTTGATAGAAGAAGGCAGTAAGCCAGAGGATGTAGATGGTGTAATAGAAGAGTTTGGTTTTAAAATGGGACCCTTTAGAGTGTCTGACCTTGCAGGGCTGGATGTTGGTTGGAAAGTTCGCAAGGGGCAAGGCCTTACTGGACCCTCACTGCCACCAGGAACTCCTGCCCGAAAGCGGGGCAACAGCAGATACTCCCCGATTGCTGATTTCCTCTGTGAATCTGGGAGGTTTGGCCAGAAGACAGGTAAGGGTTGGTACCAATACGACAAACCACTGGGTCGGATCCACAAACCCGATCCTTGGCTTTCCAAGTTCCTGTCACAATATAGAGAAACCCATCACATTGAGCAGCGCTCTATCAGCAGGGAGGAGATCCTGGAGCGTTGCTTGTATTCCCTTATCAATGAGGCATTCCGTATCTTGGAGGAGGGGATGGCTGCTAGCCCAGAGCACATTGATGTCATCTATTTACATGGGTACGGGTGGCCAAGGCACATGGGTGGGCCCATGTTCTACGCTGCCTCTGTTGGGTTGCCCACAGTTCTAGAGAAGTTGCAGAAATATTACAGACAGAACCCTGATATCCCCCAACTGGAGCCCAGTAACTACTTGCGAAAGCTGGTTGCCCAGGGAAACCCTCCTCTGAAAGAATGGCAAAGCTTGGCAGGACCCCAGAGAAGTAAACTGTGATTTCACCTTTTGCATTCTGCCACATATATTGGCATCTGATTTCAGTGTGATCTGTTTCTAAAATTCAAAGAGATTGCTCTGAGTACAATTGATGATGATGATGATGATGATGATGATGATGATGATGAGGATGACGACAATGACTAGTCATCAAAGGCTCCTCTCTGGATCTTCTTTCTACCTCATGATTCTATTGGTCAGATTTTAGGAATGTGCTATAGGTTCTATACCTCTAACTGTACTTCTATCAGAAAAATTCAGTGCCTATGTGCTTACTACTATAAGAGTTCTTCTCTTTTGACTTTTTGCCTTGTATAACAAAAACTTTTATAAAATGTTGACAGTAGAACTGTTCATAATAACCCCAGATTGACAACCCCGATGCGCCTTAGCAGATCTACAGAAAGTAGCGTATACCTGAAACTGACAATTTCAGCTGTGTGAAATAATTGAAACATACTGTAACATGATGCTGAGTTTAGGGCACTGTTCTGAGTGAGAGGAGGCATGCAGAAAGGGCCACATGGCAATGGATACGGATATGGAACTCTAGGATATACAGATCTGTGGACAAGCAGATGAATAGGCCAACACTGTAATTGTTAGAGGTTAAAATTACCACTGATGGATACAGAATATCTTTGGGAGTTGATAACTTTTTCTAAAATTACTCTAGTGGTATATCCCTACAAATATACCAAAACACATTGAGTTGAATAGTTCAAAGTGAACTATGTAACATATATATATATATATCAAAATTAATGGGAATAAAGCTTTTCAATGTGAAAAAAACCAAAACCTTGTTTTTTATAATATTTTCACCTATTAACCCAAGTAAGACCATTGTAATTTCTGATGGAGAAATCTCAAATGAATGGAGTGTAAGTTTTCCATTGTAAAATAGCATGGTGAGGTGTGAAGCAGCCAATTTGGGAGGGTCAGAAGTTCAAGGGCTGGAATGGGTAACATGGGAACCCATCTCAGAAAATAGGCAATAGCCCCCACAAAACCCAAGAGTGTAACCTTGCAGTAGAATTCATTTGGAATTTTTTATATGGATTATTAGCACCTGGGTAATTTGATTTGAAATTTGGGGCATTCCAAAAGATTTCTGGGAGCTGTAACTTTGAATGTCAATTTCAGAGTAACTATTTAAGAATCTATCAGTTTCAAGCTGTGAGTGAATTTTTTTGTTGAGTTCTTAAAACATGTTCAAATTAAAACAACAAAGGGACCAATAAGATGGCTCAGTGGGTAAAAGCAGCATACAAGTCTGTCTGATGATGGGAGTTCAATTTATGGAACCCATGTAAAAGTGGAAGGAAACAACCAACTCCACAAAATTGTCCTTTGACCTTGACACATCTGCAGTGCCATTCATATGCCTCCCCATGATAGTAAAGAAACCTATTTCCATCCACTCAGCCATTCTTCATAGACACAGAAAAAAATCTTAAAATGTATGTGGCAGCACAAAAAGACAAGACAAAACAAAACGGTCTTGAACAAACTAACTACTAGGGGCAGAATCACCATACCTGACTTCAAATTACACTACAGAGCCATAGCAACAAAAACATCACAGTACTGGCACAAACAGACCCATAGCTCAGTGGAACAGAATAGAGGAACTAAGCATCCATGTAGCCACAGCTATCTGATCTTTGACAAAGATGACAAAAATATTCACTAGAGAAAAACATCTTTAACAAATGGTACTGGGAAACCTGGTTACCAATATGCAGAGGAATGAAAACATATTTTTATACCTTGCACAAAATAACTCTATGTTGATCAGTGGGGTTCCATAGATACCTAAACATTACAAGCTCTTGCTCTTGTTTCCCTCCACAATGAGATCCTATTGCTGAAAACTCCACATACTTGAGTCATAGAACCTGGAGAAACCAAGCTGGTACTGACCTGGAGGCTTCACCTCTTCTGGCCAGTTTTCATAGTGCTAGAAGGTGCTGTGCCTGTTACTAGAGATAAAACTAAACCATCAGTCTGACCCAGCTGTGAACCCAGGGAGATAATAACAATGACTGGCCTGACAAGATTTTCCCACTAATGCAATAGTGGCATGAATGCTATAAGAGTAACCAACCACTGTCTGCTTGGATCTAGGGCCTGCCCTGTGAAATGGAACCCATACCTGTCACTGTGAAGAGGGCCAAGAGCCTGTGGCTAGATAGGTCATATCTTAGGCCTTAGGGAAAAACCCAATACTATTATTCTGTTAAATGAATATAGTATTTAAATGACTCCTAATGGCTCATTCTATACCTATAGGTTAATGCATGTCTCAACCCTCTTCAGAGATGCATCTTGCAGTAGATAGCAGTTAGCATAGAAGGCCCCAGCTGGTCAATATGCAGAGAATAAGAGACTGTTGAGTGTTCAACCCTAAATGGGGACTAGACACCACATCCTTCCCTACCAAGGCTCAGGGATGGCTCTTCATGGAAGAGAGAACAGAAAGCTTCTAAGAGCCAGAGACGGTGGATAGCTGCAAGGAAACAGTGTTTTCTGCACACAATGGAGAAGTTGCAGATAAAAATACACAGTGATTGTGACAATATGCACAAGACCTGCACAAAGTTCAAGCCAGACCAAGTCACAGCTTAGAGAGGCAAGGTGGACACAAAACTCCACCAGCAACTGAGGGTATAGGTATTTGCTAGCTTCTGGGAGAAGAGGAGTTGGTTTTCATTAATGGTGGTACCCTGGATAGGTTGACCACACTTCAGGGCAAGCCACACTCCCAAGAGTAATTGAGGAACACAATTGGACTCGGGTTTTTTACAGAAAGAAAAAAATACATGGATGTTAGGTGGGTAAGGAGGTATGGGTTGAGAGGACTTGAGGGAGGGAAGATGAACATGATCGAAATATATTGTATGGAATTCTCAAAGAATAAAAATGTTATTATTTTTTTAAAAACTCAACTCTAAATGGGTTGAGAACCTTCACATAAGACCTGATACTCTGAAAAAGGGAGGCACATACTTCAGACAGTAACCCCAGAAGCACAGAAAATAAAACCAACAACCAGCAAGCGTGATCTCATGGCATCTGCACAGCAATGAAAACATTGAAGCCAGTGAAGAGGCAGACCACCGAGTGGGAGAAAATCTTCACTAGCCATACACTGAAGAGGATGAGTGTTTATACAGCGAACTCAAGAGAAAACATTAAGAAAATAGACAACCCAGTTTAAAAATTGGCTATAGAGCGGGACAGAAAATTCTCAAAAAAAAAAAAGGAATAGAAATGGCTAGGAAGAACTTAAAAATGCTTGACTTCCTTAGCCATCAGGGAAATGCAGATTAAAACTATGTGAAGAGTCCTTCTCACCACAGTGGAGACGAGCATCACCGATAATGCACGTGATAGCAAACGCTGACGTGGAAAGGGGGAAGGGGAGCCTCTATGCATGAGTGTGGGGATAGACTAGTGCAGCCTCTTTGGAAATCAGCCTGGAAATTTCTTTAAAAACATGAAATAGAACTGCGATATGGCCCAGCTACACGGCTCCTGGGTACACACACAGTGACTCAAACCCTGCTACAGAGACATTGGAACATCCACTGCATTGTTTCTCTGTGCACAACACCTATGAAGTGGAATCAACCTAGATGTTCATCAGTAGATGAATGGAGAAGAAAAATATGATACATATGCACACGTATATGTATATCAGCTCTAAATAAAAATGAAATGAAAATTTCAGGTAAATGGGTGGAACTGGGAAAAATGATACTGAGCGAAGCAACTTGCTAAAACATAAACACCGGGTTTCCTCTCATGTGCAGATCCTTTCTTCAAATCTTTTGTGTGTTTAAGTTGGAGCACAAATGTAAGCCAGGCCAGGGAAGAAAGTGGCTTCGGGGTCACATAAGGAGACGAGGAGTGTATAGGCAAAATGAAAGTATTGAGGAGATACTGGGGACAGAAAGGCTACAGCAGGGAAGAGCATGGGAATATGGGAAAGCCAGGAGGTGAAGGGAAGGACTCATCTCAAAGAAGGGCGGGTGTGTGTGTGTGAAAAGCCACATGGAAGCCTACCGACTCACAACTCAACTTAAAATAAGTGGAAGGCCATGTACAATGGTGGGCACCTTTAATTCCAGCACTTGGGAGACAGAGGCAGACAGACCTCCGAATTCAAGACCAGGCTAGTCTACATAGAGAGACATTGTCTTGCTCAATCAATCAATAAACAGAGGGATAGTAGAGGACAGTTGAAATGGAAGAAGGGAATACTGATGATTAAAGGCTTAGGTGGGGATGGAGAGGGGGTAGGATGAAAGGAGAAGGTACTGGTGGACTAACCAAATCTAAAGAGCTGTGAAAAAGCCTTTGGAAACCCACTAGTTGGTATAATTTCAAAATACAACTTTAAAAAAGGTGTACTAACAATATTACCCGGCATGGATGGACAGTGCTGCTCCCAGAAGACACGGGCTATTAAATGAAAATCAGCACAAGGCATAGGACAACTCCCTATGAGTTATTGGTCAGGGAAGGCCCAGATGCTCTAGAATAATACAAGTTATTGACATTACCCTTGGTTACCCACCGTATCTACGTAGTAAGATCCCATTGCTGAAGACATCACATACCTTACCTGAAGGACAGAAAAATCAATCTCTAGACAAATAGAAAACTTCTTCCTGGCTGATCAGCTTTCATAACTTTGGAAGGTGCTGTTCTGACTGCTGGGGAAGAAAAGGCACCAGTGGTCTTACCTAGTACTGAACCCTACAAGCTTAAATTCCAACCTGCCAGGCAAGATGTGCCCACTGGTGCAATAGTGATATGATTGTTATGGGGGGAGGGACAGATTTCTAATTGGATTGGAGAGCTGCTTCACAGGAGGGAATTTCATGCCTGGTACTGTACTGATCAGAGGTCCATGGATGTGGAGGTCATAGGCCCTAGGGGTAGAACCTACTTTTGTTATTTTTCTAAGAGGTCTTGCTATCAAACTGTCTTCTAAATATTTATGCTTATAAATGCTTTGGTCAGAGAGACTTCTTTTTTAAGTGAGCAGCAGTCAATGCAGAAATGCACTGGTCAAAGTGCTGAGACTAAGAGGCTAAGTGCTCACCCGTGAATAAGATTCTATATTAACCCTGATACCACCAAGGCTCAGGGAACATAGCAGAAGAGGAGGAAGAAAGAATGTAAGAGCTGGAGGATAGGGTGCTGTGTTCCCGTCATGACATAGCTATTGCAATCATGGGATCACATAAGCTGGGGTTACCTGCGCAAAATCAAGTCAGCCAAAAATCTCAGCGTAGATGATTGTCAGGCCCCGCCCCTTATTAAGAAGATATTGGCAGTGGGTGGTTGTTGGAGAGGGAGACTCATTCTAATTTGAAGGTTGCCCTTGCTCCATGGTCTCACACTCGTGCACATCTGAGTGGGTTGGAGAGACAGAGGGAGACAGAGAGAGAGACAGAGAGAGAGAGAGAGAGAGAAAATTGGGAAGGGATGTGTTGGGAAGTTGGAGTGGGGAAATAGGAGGTAGATATGATCATACCTCACTGTATACATGTATAAAACTATCAAACATAAAAACTTCAATGCCTTTTTATGCTACACAGCCTCTAGGCTACACAGGTGCATTTGGGTGTATTCCTTGGAAGAGGTACTGTATTTGATACCATATTCTCAAAAGTGCCTATGATCCACTAAAGATTAAGCATCAATACAGTATGTGTAAACCAGAGACAGGAAAATAAAAGGAACTGTAATTTTGTGGCCTGCTGACGACCGAATGCAATATAAAGGTCTTTAAACTATCATCTCCTCTCCTTAAAAATCACTTTCTTGGGGTGGAGAGGTGGCTAAGTAGTCAAGAGCACTGGCTGCTCTTCCACAGGTCCTGAGTTCAGTTCCCAGCAACCACATGGTGGTTCACACCATTTATGGGGTCTGATGCCCTCTTCTGGCATATAGGTGTATATGCAGACAGAGCCCTCATACATAAATAAATAAATCTTAAAAAAAAAAAAAAAAAGGCTGATGATGTTAAAAAAAATCAGTTTCCTAAAAGGTGAATTTGGTTGTTAATTTTAAAACTATTTATCTGTAAAAGAAAAATCTTGAATGACATTTTCAAAAATTATGTCTACAATGGTAATCCACACTGACAAGAACTGTATATTGGAAGCACCTTGAAGCTATCATGTGACTATAGCTTTAAGGATGAGACTAATGAAGCCCTCCAATCAGCAAAGCTACAGCACCTGTGTGCTCACTATGCCTTTCTTCCCAGTAGCATCAGACAGATGTGAGAGAGGAGAGAGAGATAGAGAGATAGGATAGAGATGATAGATAGATAGATAGATAGATAGATAGATAGATAGATAGATAGATAGATAGATAGAGATAGAGAGATAGGGAGCCTGGCCTGAGACCTGTGATTTCTAGGGTAGATCTGTAAACACAAAGTTTTTAGGATCTTACACTTGCCTTTAAAACAGACCCATCTTTAAGACCCAAGAGCCATGGACTCTCTAGATGACTTGAGCCCTTTGGTAGCCACTGAAGTGATTAACCCAAGTCGAGCATTCTGGACTATGTTTAGAAACAGTTTTCTGCAAAACCAGAATAGTCCCCACCCATCTCGGGATGCCTGTGCCATCTATTTATCTTGACAGCCTTTGCACATTCTGGGTTTGACAGCCACTGCTATGCCACTTCCTGACAAAACAGCAGCATTGCACCACTTCCAGTGATGTCACACTGTACACCAACGGGTTGTCAGCCAGGCAGAAGTAATGATGCCGCAGAGCTGCGCTTCCTGGGCTCTCTGGCAGTTTCACACCCTAGATTCTTTCTTCTGTTGTTTTCCACAGTTTTCTACGTAACAGTTGGTGGACAGTTGTAGGGGACGGTGACCATCTTGACTGGTTCTTCAGTGGAGTCAAATATTTAGGAAGGGATTATATTTAGTTTATTTTCTTTAGAGTTTGTCTGTAGAGAATAAGAGGAAATGGGACAGAGGGTTGTACAGGGCTCTGCATTCTCATTCTATGAATTTCAGGCATTTCAACTGTGAGGCTCAATTGTTCTCTTCCACCAGACTTAGAGGAGCCTGGCAGAATGGGTGCCTGGAGACGATCTCTGCCAAGGAGACCTGAGCAGAGCTAATGAGATGTGTCGTGTGCACGTTTTCATTGGACCCAGGGCTATCCCACCTTCTCTCCAAGGACACAGAAGCAGTTGCTATTTCTAGGCAGAATGTGATGTCCTTAGGGTAAGGTTAGGGCAAAACTGCCTCCAAATTATAATTACACTTGGATTTCAGAGCATGCAGAGATCTTCAGGGTTGTTTTTAGAATTTGGCAGAGACTGTTGGCTGTTACCTGGTATTTCTCTGACAGTAACTGGCTCCATTTTTAGTCATGTACATAGTTGCCATAATACGAAAATCTTGGTTAGTTTCTAATATATCAAACTGTGAGCATGTGTTTATGTCCTAGACAATGGACTGTAAATGAGGGTGTCTGGTGGCAGCCCTGGGAAGCTCCCTCCCTTCACAGCCCAATAGTATGCATCCTTTGCCTGTTCCTTTTTCTGATCCCTTCATCTTGCTGCATGGGACACAGAGGAGATGGCCAGAGTTCTATCCACTGAACCGTGCAGATTCGGCAATGCTCTAAAATTAAGTCCATCAAGAAGATTGGGTCTCTGGGCACCTCAGAGAGCACAGTTGTCACTTCAAATGACCTTCCCACAGTTATTCATGTGTGAACTGTCATGAGCAAGCCAGTGTTACAGCAGGTCTTTAGTTACAGCTGACCTGATCTGAACTGATGCATACAGGCTCCTAGAATTGGGAAGGTCATTTGTTTCATTCTTGGTGCACAGAATCCAGTCATATGTACATTCATAATTCCTTGCCTTAAAATGTTTTCTTTGCCTGATCTGATATGTTTTCCAACTTAATTTTGAATTGCTCAGAAATTTTTATGCCACACTGTACATATAACTGCTGGACGAAGTTCACAGAAAGGCCTGCTGTGAGCACCAGAGCAAGACTTGATGTTAGTACTGAATAAGTTGTGGTCTCAAAGGCCGGCTTGAACCTCGAATTTCCAGCTCTGTAATGAAAGATAAAAGCAAAATGAAATGCATACCATCAGGGAGATGGTTAGCAGTGTCATGACAGAGAAGAATAATTTGAAAAGCAGTATCTCTCACAAAACACCAAAGAGTAAGTGCCAAAGATAGGGTTCACAAACCTGCTTGCTAGACCAGAGATCTGTGAAATGGGGTGCCTATTCCAGAGGAATCGAAATAATGACCCATAGCAGTTCAGGCAGAATAAATTAGAACTAATGTTGCCTCCTATTTCATGTGCAAGCTAAGAAGATAATCCTGCTTAACTTTCTGTGAGCCAGTAGACACAGGCAACCATACCAGGTGTGTCTCAGAAACCTGCAGATAAGACAGGGGCTCAGGGACCTCTGCACCCCACTATCTGATTCCAGAAATGCAGTAGCCTAAACCTTTTGTATTAGCCAGGGTTCCCTAGAAGAAAAGAACAGATAGAATGTATATGCATTCATTCTATCACATATGTATACACACATGTATATATACATATATATTATATGTGTATATATATATATATATATATATATATATATATATATATATATATATGGCTTTATTAGAGTGGATTGCTGGCTATGGTCCAACATTGGCTGTCTCCTGATGGAAAGGCCAAACATCTAATAGTTGTCCAGTCTGAATGAACTGAATGAGACTGAATGTCTCAGCAGTCCCAATCTGCGGTCCCAGGGGGGTCCTAGAGAACTGCCTGTCTTCAGTCTATGTTGGAATCCTGAAAAAAATGTGTTTTAATATCAGTGAAAGAATACCTCAGCAGCAGCATAGATGAACTTGCCAGCAAGAGTAAGGGCAAGAATGAAAAAAATCCCCTCTTCCATGTCCTTTTATGTGGCCTAGAAGGTGTGGCCCAGATTTGGAGTGGGTCTTCCCACCTCAAACAATCTAGAATTATGGTGGTCTTCAATGTCAAATAATCCAATCATGAAACTTTCTCACAGATGCCCTGATGCTAGGGTTTTAGTTTATTTCCAATGTAGTTAAGTTGACTACAAGGATTAGCATCATACCTCTCCATCCTTAAATCTTCCCAGGCAAAGCCCTACCTTTGATATAATGGACTTGTAGTGAGAATCCATACTACAGAACTCCACCACTTTAATTAAGTCCTAGATTTGATTTCTCTGCTTTTTCTTCCCTGTGACAGTAAGAGATGAGGTTCTTCCCATAATGCTAGGTAAGTCCTCTGCTGTTCACAGTTCATCTTACCTTAGTAATTAATCACCTACACACCTTTTGCTATATTCTCTAGTACAGTAATAGCCCCCAGCAATAGCCAGCTGTCTCCATTTAACTACAACTCCCTCTGACCTGAAATGCCTCATTACTTTCTAACTGTATCTTATCCTAACTTCTCCACTGACAAAAGTTTCAACGTTTGCAGCTTCAGCATGCCAGGGACTAAGAATACTTCTGCAGTTAGTGACCTGGTTTCAAATACCCATCTTAGAACCTCTCTACCCAGCCAGATCCTGCACATTGTTCTCCAGGGTCTAGTCCAGTGAGTCAGCCTGACCCTCCCCTCCACCCTCCTGAAGTTCCCAGATCGGGCCCAAATCCCACATACAGTGCCCCCACCTCGTCTACACCCCTCCCTTCAACACAGTGAACCTGTAGGCTTCCTCTAGGACCCAACCTGACTGCCCCTGACACACAGGCCCCTCCCACACTGGATCCAACATCTCCACCCAACCAGATCTACCCCCATACTCCAGGCTCGGGTTTGGACTGATGTCCTGCACACCACTGTAATCTCCTCTGACTTCATCCCACCTAAACTATTTCCAACCTCTAGACCTTCCAACCTGCCTCCACATCCTCTCTTCTGCTCCAACCTTATCAGACCACATCAGACACAGAGCTAACAAAAGAAGTCCACATGCTCAGAACTTATCAAAAAAATTACAAAACATTATGAAAGATCAAGACAGTATCCCATCCTCCATCCCCCAACCCATCAAGGGTGGGTGGGGAATCACACCAGTCCTGTAGAAATGGTTACCAGTGAGGATTACCTAGATGAATCTTGGGGCACAGAACTTAAAATAACAATCATAAAGTTCACCAAAGAACTCAAGGAGTTTAAAGAGGACACCATGAAACAGCTCAATGAACCTAAAAGAACACCAAGAGAATAGATTCCCGAGTGTGCTCAAGAGCACACAACATGAGGTGCAGTAGGTTGCTACTGTAACAGATTCCTAACTAACAGATTCCTACTGTGTCTTTTAACCCTTTAGCTCAGGAAAGAGAAAGGAAAGAAAAAAAGAAAGAGAGAGGGGGGAGAAAGAGAGAAAGAAAGAGAGAGAGAGAGGGGAATGAAATTGTCTCTGTCTTGTAGCAGCCTTGAAAGAGAGAAAGGAAGAAATCTTCACAACCCTTTTTGGCTGTCTTTAACTTGGAGAGAAAGAGAGAGGGAAGGGGGGAGAGAGAGAGAGAGAGCTATTAGAGAACAGGATTATTAGAGAACCCCAACTGCCATCTATGCCCCCATTCTTTTTTATATTCTAAGCAAAGTTTCCAGAAGTCCAAGCAGCATGCAACCATAAGGAAAGTTGCACAGGATAAAGAAGCTATTCAAAGTGTCTTGCTACACTGATGGCAATGATAAAGTCAAACCAGGACTGAAAGCAGAGTTCAGTAAAGAAACAGAAAGGTTGAAGAGGACTCGAGCTGAAAGGAAGACGGAACTGAAAAACCCAATGGCCCAGCTAGATAACTCACAGGAAAGCCTCACAAGTAGAATGAATCGAGCAGAAGACGAAGTATCAGGACTTGAAGATAAAGTAGAGGATCTTGACCAAATAAACAAAGAATAAGAGAAGTTTAACAATACACAGAAAAGGAACACACAGGGAATGTGGGATGTGAGGAAAAGACAAACCTTTGAATTATAGGTATAGGTGAGGGAGAGGGATCCCAGGTCAATGGCATAGGCCAAGTCTTCAACAAGGTCATGGAAGAAAACTTCCCAAACCAAGGAAAATCATACTATTACAGATACAAGAAGCACGCAGAACACCAAATGCACAAGACCAGACAAGAAAATCACCATATACCACAGTTAAAACACTAAGTATACAGAAGAAAGAAAGCTGCAAGAGAAATAATACAAGTCACATATAAAGGAAAATCCATCAGAATACCAGCCAGTTTCTCAATTGGAACTTGGAAAAGCCAGAAGAACCTGGAGCACTGCATCCCAAGTCCTAAAAGACAATGAGGACCAACCTAGACTAATATACCCAATAAAACTAGCCACTGTAGTTGAAGGAGAAAGAAATTTTTCCATGATATAAATAGTCCTTAATTTTTTTTTTATATCCAACACACCAAACCTAAAGAAAATACAGGAAGCAATATTTCAGGCTGAAGAGAGGAATGAGCATAGCCCAGAGACTATGGGAAAAAATACAAAGACATAATTATTAAAACACAAAGTACCACTGAGAACATAAACACCACCACCAAAAAGGAACAACACCATCACCACAATTAACACACAGAGTTCTATAATATTCAACTAAATATTCATGACCTTAATTCTCCAGCCAAAAGACACAGGCTGACTGAATGAATCAAGAAATAAAATCCACCTTCTGCTATCTACAAGAAAAACATCTCGGCTTTAAAGATAGGTACCACTGTAGAGTAAAAGGATGGCCAAAAGCACTCCAATCGAATGGGACCAAGAATCAAGCAGGCGTCACTATCTTGACATCTGACAGAATAGACTTCAAACTAAAAATAATCAAAAGAGAAAAAGAGGGACACTTAAGTCTAAACAAGGGAACATGTAACCTAGAAGGAATTACTATCCTACTCATATACTTACTAAAGTCTGGTGTACCTGATTTTAATAAACGTGTACTACTGATTTTAATGACACAGATTAATGTCAATCCATTAGCAGTAGGTGATTTCAATACCTCATTTTCTCCAAAAGGTAGATTATCTGAACAAAAAAAGAAAAAAGAAAAACAAAATCAGTGCCACAGAGCCCCAGACCTTAGTAGGCCCTTAGACCTTAACACAACTGACTCCCTGATGGAAGTGCCATTTAGGCTGTAAGACTCAACACACTGCCAAAACTAAAACAAAGGCCTAATCCATCTAAGTCCATCTAGTCCTGGGAAAGTCTCAAAATGTACTAACCTTGCTTTTTATCTTCTATAGTTTTGCTTCTGGCTGTTTTAGTTAACTGAAGTATGTCAACCCAGAACATGTTTTTGTTTTTGTTTTTTTGTGCTTAAAAGCTCATCCTGACCTGGTGTAGTCACCAGCTGGCTAATAAAGACTTTCTGTTGCCTTAAACCCATGTCCAAGCAGTCTTCCCTGGTGAACACCCCCCAACAATCAGGATTAATTGACATAATACATCATATGAACTTAACGAACACATACAGAATATTTTACCCAACACCACAAAACACACATTCTACTCAGCAGCACATGGAATGTTTTCTAAAACAGACCCATATCCTGGGACACAAAACAAGGCTGTACAAATTCAAAAGGATTAAAATCACTCTTAGTATTCCATCTAACCAAAGTGCAATAAAAATTAAGATTCACAGCAAAATAACTCTCTATTACATATACAAACTAATAGAAATCAAGCAACTCATTACTGATTAATAAATAGATTAAAGAGGAAATCAAAGAAGAAATAAAAAATTTCCTGGAACTAAATGAAATTGAAAATGAAGCATAACAAAACCCTTGGACATACTGAAAGCAGTCTTATGAGGGAAATGTATAGCTCTCAGTGCTCACATTAAAAAAATCGAAAAGAGAATGTATAAATGGCTTAATGATACAACTCAAAAACTTGGAAAAATGACAAGTTGATGGCAAGAAATAATAAAAATCAAAGCAGAAATTAATGAAATGGAAACAAAGAAAACAATGCAAAGAAATGAGGAATCTAAATGTAAATAGTATTTAAAATGTAACAGATTTTCTTTTAAAGAGGGGCGGGTGTAGCTGTTTTTGCCCTTTGAGTCTGGCTCTCAAACGCTGCTGTTACTTTCCTTACTGACCGGCTGCTAGATTCCTAACTCGTTATGCTTTTAAGCCTCAGTTAGCTCATAGGGAAGGGAAGGGGAGGGAAGGGAAACCTTTACAGCCCTTTTCTGGCTGTCTTAATCTGTCTAAGCCTGGAGAACGGAACTAACTATCCCACTCTGGTTCAGCTTCTCCCAGCAGGACAATTACTGAGAAGGATCTAAATGGTAACTTTTCTAAAACACCAGTTAGTCCACTTTATCTGAGCCATATTTCTGCCTGCTTTCCTTATCATCAGCTTTTCCCCTCTCAGTCTCTCTTTCTCTGTCCTGCTGAAACTGTCGTTCCAACTGTCACTGTCTCTCTTATATACCTCTCTCCAAGCTGTTCCCAGAAGTCCAAGAAACATGCAACCACAAAGGGGAGGAGTTTCTCTTTGGAAAAGCCTTGCTCTACAATCTAAGAACTGGGTGTTTGACAAGATAAACAACATTGGCAGACCTTTGGACCAACTAACCAAGAAAGAAAGACTCCAAATAAACAGGAGCAGAAATGAACAGGGAAATATTACAACAGACAACAAAGAAATTTAGAAATTTATAAGGGAATATTTTTTAAAACCTGTACTTATTAAACATAAAATCCTTAAAGAAATGGATGAATTTCTAGATTCAGCTAAACTACCAAAACTAAACCAAGAAGTCAAAAGTCCAAACAGACCCATATGAGATTGAATTGTAATTTAAAAAGCCTTCTAATATGAAAAATGTACAGGACTAGATGGGTTCACAGCAGAATTCCACCAGACTTTCAAAGAAGATCTACAGTCAGGCCTTCTTAAGCTATTTTTAAAAAGAAAGGGGCGGGGGGAAGAAAAGAAAGAAAAGAGACAGAAAGAGCATCCTGAACTCCTTCTTTGAAGCCAGTACCACTCATATGCCCAAGCCAGGTAAAAACACAAACAGAAAATTACAGACTGATATCCCTGATGAACATAAGATTCAAAAGTACTCAATAAAATAATTGCAAGTAGGATACACATATATATCAAATTATCCACCATGACCAAATTGGGTTCAACAGATGCAAATCAAGAAGATAGTAAAGGGAAGCTGGATGGTAGTGGCACATGCTTTTAATCCCAGCACTTGGGAGGCAGAGGTGGACAGATCTCTGTGAGTTCAAGGCCAGCCTGGGCTATAGGACAGTCAGAGTTACAACAGAGAAACCCTATCTTGAAAACAAAACAAAACAAAAACAAAAACACATAATGGACTTAAAGTAAAAACCACATGATTATCTTAATAGATTCAGAAAAAAAAAAAATCTGTGACAAAAACCAACATGCCTTCACGAGAAAAAGCCCTAGAGAATGTAGGAGTAGGGGGAACACACCCCAACATAATAAAAGCTGTGCACGAGAAGGCTACAGCCAACACCAGCCTACACAGAAAACAGCTTGAAGAATTACACTGAAGTCAGGAATGAGACTGGAATGTTCACTACCCCTTCAGTACCGTGCTCAGAGCACTAGCTGGGGCAATAAGACGAGAGAAGGAAACTAAAGGAATACAAACAGGGAAAGAAGTCAAGCTATCACCATTTACAGATGTTATGATACAATACAAAAATCCTACCAGAAGACTTCCGGAAACAATAAACAGATGCAGCAGTGTGGCAGGATACAGACCAACTTGCGCAAATCAGTAGCTTTTCTATACCACAGACACAGAAAAGGAGATCATGGACGTGCTAGCGTTCAGGATAACCTAAAAAAAATCATCAGCAACAGCAACAGCAACAAACAAAACAATATCCGGGAACAAGCCTAACCAAGGAAGTGAAGGACCTCTACAATGAAAACTTTAAACCTCTGGAGAAAGAGATGGGGAAAGGCATTAGAAGATGGAAAGGCATCCCATGCTCATGGATTAGTAGAATTAATATTGTGAAAACGGCCATTTTACCAAAGGTATTAGCAAATTCATTGCAATCCCAATCAACATTTCCATCTCATTCTTCACATAAATAGAAGGAAGTATCCTAATGTTCATATGGAATCACAAAGACCCAGACAGCCAAAACAATTCTGAGCAAAAACAACAATGCTGGAGAGTCTAACTCCAGATCTCAAGGTACACTACAGAGCCATAGTAACAGAAACAACGGGATACTGGCACAAAACTAGATATGTAGACCAATGAAACAAAATCAAAGACCCAAACAAACCTTAGGACACGTAACTTCAGCCATGTAATATTCGGCAAAGATGACAAAAACATACACTTCAACAAATGGTGCTGGGAAATCTGGATGTCCACATGCAAAAGAAAAAAAACTAAATATATATCTCTGCCCTTGTACAAAAACTAACTTAAATCGGATCAAAGACTAAACCTGAAACATTGAAACTGCTGGAAGAAAACACAGGCAGTGCCCTACGTGATCAGATATAGGAAAGACTTCCAATTAGGACTCCATTTGTCCAAGGACTAAGGATAACAACTGACAAGTGGGACTTCATAAAACTAAAAACTTCTGTGCAGTTAAAGAAAAGGTCAACCAGGTAAAGAGGAATCCCAGCGGGTGGGAGAGAATTGTTGCCAACTCTTCATCTGTCGTTAACTGGATTAACATCCAGCATGTATAAAGTACTCAAAACATAGAGTCAAAACAGAGCATATCAACAAAACAAAAAAAACCCACAAATGACTCATTCAAAAAGTGGATCTGGGACCTGAACAGGGAATTCACAAAATAAACAGTAAAACAATGGAAACTAAATATTTTTTAAATGTTTATTGTTCCTAGCAATTAAGGAAATGCAAATCAAAACTACTTTGAGATTGCATCTTACCCAAGTCGGAATGGCAAAGATGGACGGAACAGCCAACAACGCTGGAGGGGGTGGGGGAAACGAACCCTCGTTCACTGTTGGTGAGACTGAAAGCTGACCCAGCCACTCTGGAAGTAAGTGTGGAGACTTCTCAAAGAGCTAAACATCAGATATCTGTAGGGGACCTGGCACAGACCCAGGCCCTGTGTTACTTCTCTGTGAGCCCTATGATCTTAAGGTTTTCTGGCTTGGTGTTTCTGTAGAACTCCTGAAGTTGGAGTGTGTGGGTCTTGGACCCTTTTGTCTGCCCCTGGGACCCTTTTCCTCCTGCTGGTTTGCATCGTCCAGACTTGATGTGAGGGCTCATAACTGGCCTTGTTTCATCTTGTTATGCCTGGTTCATTAACAACCCTGAGAGGCCTGCTCTTTTCTGAGGGGAAGCAGGGGTGGGGTGGATCTGGGAGTTGGGGAGAGATGAGAGGGTTGGAGGGAGAGGAAGCTAGGGTCAGGATGTATTGTAAGAGAGAAGAAAAAATAAAACTGTAAAAAGCTAAAAATAAATCCACCATATGACCCAACTACAGCACTCCTTGGCATCTGCCCAAAGGACTCAACATCCTACTCCATAGATCCTTGCTCATCCATGTTCACTGTTGCTCCCTTCACAATAGCCAGGAAATGGAAACAACCTAAATGTCCTTCAGTTGATGAATAGATATTGAAAACGTGATGCATATACACTATGAAACATTATTCAGCAGTAAAGAAAAATGAAATCGGGTCAAGGGCTGGAACTAGAAAGGATCTTACTGTTGAGTTTTGAATACGGTCATATGAGGATAAAATAAATTCCTGACACACACAGGAGAGCATCCAGTGTTGATATTTCTCAGGAAGGGAATTTGGAATACCAACTAATGTGGGAAGGAACTTGGGAATGCCTGTGGCCCTCCTCAACTTCTAGAGAATGGTTAGGGTAAGGGGTGTTCTGATTCCCCAGACGTCTTTCTGAAGACACATAATACTGTTGTGCTTTACAGAGCCTTGAGCAAGCTGCCTGTGAAGCAGGATTTTCTGCTTCTCTGTAACTCATAATTCTGTTATCATCAAAAGAGCTGTAATAATAACCATGAGCCTTGCAGTGCAAATTGTCTCAAGTGCTCGGCGGCCTTGAGTCTCCTGGTTTCCCACCTTAGTTCTTCTGGCATTAATCTAGAGCAGCAGTTTGGCAAACATTTCATACCATATCTAGTTAGACAGTCTAGACCCAGAAAGAAAAACATGACGTGTTCTCTCTCATCTGCGGCTCCTAGCTCCACATCTCCAGATGTGCGTACACGTCCTGCAGTAACTGCAGAGACCAGCGAGGTGGGGTGTGGGGAGCATTAGAGAGGGGAATTGCAGGGTACAAGTGTGACGGGAGCAATGGGAAAAATCAGAGAACCTCGAATTAGAGAGGGGGCAGGGAGATAAACACAGAAGAACGAGGATAGAACAACAGTAAAAGATATCTGAAAAACTCGTAAGGCATCATACTATTAACCCTCTGCCTTAAAATGCCTATAATGAATGTAAGCCAGTGCATGAGCATACATATAGAGTTTAAATGAAAATTTCCAATCTAGGCTGACAATGTTCCCTCCAAGAGTCAATGACCATCTAACAAAAAAAACCAACACCAGGTACAAGGCCCTCTTTTAACTTGGTCAGGGTTGTGCAAGAGAATCCCCCAACATTATAGGCTACTGCTAATGCCCTTGCTTGCTCCCCAGAGGTAGAAGGTAAGTTCCTATTGCTAAAGACACTTTATATGCTTCAGACACAGGACCCAGAGGTCCCTGATCTGGAACTGACCTGGAAGCCTCCTCCCTGAGAACTTGTTTCATGGCACCAGAAAGAACCATGCAAGCTTTCAAAGAGGGAAGCAACCAACACTCAAACCTAGACGAGATGTCCATGAACCACAACAACCGTCACGGGTGGAGTGGCACCCACACCTTCATGTTAACCAACATCTCTCAAATTGGACTTACAACCTGTTCAACAAAAGGAATTCATGCCTGGTACCAAAATCTCGCCAACTACTAGGGCTAGTGAGGCCAGGAGTCTTGGTAGAGAACCCACAACTGCCACCTTACTAAACAACACAATCCCTAACTACATACTTACACCCACAGATAAATGCAGGCCTTACCTCTCATCATAGAAACTTCTCTTTGCATCATACATCGACTATTACAGCAAATAACCATCCATCAAAACGTGAAGTTGTGAAACTCAGTCCCAATTAATACATCCACAAACACAATCCATGCTCAGGGATAATTGCAAAAATGGGGGTGGATTTTAAGAGCCAGAGGATCAGGGAGTTTGCTGTGAGACTGTGTCTCATAATCACAATCGAAGTGTTGTGAGGTAAGCACACCACACAGACACTCTTAAAGCTGGAAATAAAGTCCTTATTGCCAGCCAGTGGCTGCACAGGGAACTTGCCCAACTCACGCATCCCCGAGCCTTACAGCCCTTTGACTTTTATGCACAAAAAACACGTTCTGGTTGTCACATTTCAGTTAGCAAGAAGCAGAATTACAGAAGCCATAGAGCAAGGTTAGTCCATTTAGGGATTTTCTTGAAACTATGGACCAGGTCTTTGGTGGATTAGGTCTTTGTTTCCATTTTGGCAGGTGTTGGGGCCTACACATTGGGTTTTAAGGTCAGAACAGATTCTCTAAGGTCTGGGAACCTATTACAAAAGAACTACAGGCAATTAAGAAATAGTGAAAGTAGGAGAAATAGTCTTTCCCTGGGAACAGCACGCCAATTAGTTATCAATACTTAATGGTTAGCCTGAACACATACACATACAAGCAACGCTATACAGACTGAGCAGGTATATTTATGTGCTTAACAATATGTGTATGTGTGTGTGTGTGTGTGTGTGTGTGTGTGTGTGTGTGTAACAACAGTTAATGGAAAAAAAAGAGGCCATAAATTTGAAAGAGAGCAAGGAGTGGGGGCGGTTATGTGAGGATTTGAAGAAAGGAAAGAGGAGGAGGAAATGATGCAATTATATTATAATCTCAAAAAATTAAAAGAAATAATTTAAAAAGCCCATCATAAAGTTTGTTCCTAGACTCACTCGTTAGCCTGTTGCATGGACCAGGATCCCTCAGAAAAGTCTCTGAAGTTGGGATACCCATGCAAAGCCTGCTGGTGAACATCCTACTGGTGAATGCGTTTGGAGCATTGTGAGGGAGCAAAAAAATAAAAAGTGAGATTAAACAAAAGATGCTACGTTGTGATGCAAATGCTAAGGAAGCTGCAGTGGTCCCTGGGGTGCTGAGCTGTGAGGCTCAGGAGGCCCTTCAGAGGTGTCTTGAATTGAGTCAAGGGAGATGGATGTTTGTACCACACTTTGGGCATAGATAGATAGATAGATAGACAGACAGACAGACAGTAAATGTACACACACACATATATACACACATATGTGTATGCATACATACATATATATATATATACACATATATATACACACACATATATACACACTTACGTGTGTGTGTGTGTATTCCCTAGGAGAGGAAGGCGGCACTGGACATGCCTTCAGCCAAGATAATGTCCCTTGGAGAAACTCATCTTCTTACCTTCCCCCGAGTACTCTCAGCATCAGGATGTTGAAGATGGAGTCCAGTCACTGCTGGTAGAGATCAGCAGTGCCTTAGATTGGATCTCCAGTTCTGCTACTCACAATAAACTCAGAACTCCCTGATGTTGCTCACTTGAACTCTGATCCATACATGGCATCCAAGGTTTCTCAGCTCTCCAGTTCCTTCCTCTTGGCCTTCTAGAATTCACAGTTTACAACCACAACACCTGGAGTCTCAAAATGTTCCCTGTATGTTCATTCACCTTGGCAAAAACCCTTAGGGCTTCTGACCAGGGCTCCAAAGAGTAGCTAGCTCGCCTGCCAGCTTCTGAGAAAACTGAGAAACATTGTAACAGTCAACTGTGGAAGCTAAAATACCACCGGGGGGGTGTGTGTGTGTGTGTGTGTGTGTGTGTGTGTGTGTGTGAGAGAGAGAGAGAGAGAGAGAGAGAGAGAGAGATACGTGTAGTAGCCCTGTCAATTCAGGACTGTTGTGCTCCCCACATGGTCACGGTGGCACTGGACCATACCACAATGTTATCGTTTCTAAAGCCCTCTATTACATGTTTCTATAATTTAGATCTGGACTGATGTGCTAAGGGCTTGGTACCTGGTGTGGCCCTTGGGAAGGTGGAGACTAAAAGTAAGACATAGTAGGAAGCCTGAAGTCACTGAGGCTGTGCCCAAGAAGGGCATGCTGGGATTTTGAATAGGAGCCCTCTGGCCGCTGTGCCACACAGCTATTGCTTTGTGCTGCCACCTCAACTTGGCAAGTAGGGACCTCAACTACTCTGCATTCCCTCCGTCGCCTCCACTCTGTCCATGAGTTGAACAACTTTGCTTCATCATGTAACATGGTGTGCTGCCTTCCACGGACCTGAGAGACAGTGGGACTACCTGGTTATAGGCTGAAATCCCCCACCACTGAGACAAGGTAAAGCTTTTCTATTAAGTTGGTTGTGTCAGGCATTTGCTATTGTGACAGAATGTGGGACTGTCTTGCAGCTAAAGCGGGTCGAGGGCGCTTGGAACCCCAAACTCTCATTCTGAAGAGCTGACAGGGATCTGGCCCCTCCGATCTGCAGCAGTTGACAGGCCGCAAGCCATGAGAAAACACCACCCTCACCAAAGGCCTCCCATCTGGCAGAATTGTCAATCTGGAGTTGCAACTAAACCCTTCCATATAAGGTCATCCCTCTGGTCCCCGGAAAATTACCTAAGTCCTCCAATATGCAAGTGGGACTGCCTGTCCTACCCAATGAGTTTCCAATGACGTTCCTGGGATACAGAGACCATTCCTCTGGCTATAAATATGTAAGGCCTTCCCTCAATAAACAAGTTCAAGCCCTCTGTTGCTACACCTAAGGATCCTGTTCATTCTTGTCAGTTCACAGATCTCTGATCTAAGACCAGAGGGGTGCACTGTAGACCCAACCCCGCAGCTTCCTGGAAGGAAGCCCAGGAGCCTGCCACTATCTGGTAGAGCTACCTCATGGACTTGGAAGCCACCCAGGGTTATTTATTTACAATGACAGAAAGCTGATTAAAGAACTAATTCTTTATTGCATGGAAGTTGTCTCCAATCCTTTTTAGAAATAGGGACTGTATAGATATAGTTAGAAAGAGGAAGCTGGACAGTGGTGGCACACACCTTTAATCCCAGCACTCAGGAGGCAGAGGCAGGTGGATCTCTGTGAGTTTGAGGCCAGCCTGGTCTACAGAGTGAGTTCCAGGTCAGCCAGGGTGACAACAGAGAAACCCTGTCTCAAAGAACCAAAAACAAACCAACAAAAATAGAAAAAGAGAAAGAGGAAGACAAGTGTTTAGACACTCAAAAACAGACAGGAATGCAGAGAACATAGCATACACCATGTGCAAATGAGTGGTGTCTGTCCTCGAACTCAGAGAGGGAGGTAGCCACTAAGGATGGATTGCCCATCCACATGCTTTACACTCCCCATTCTCCCAGATGACTGTCTTACTCCGGCTGTCCTCCCAAAGTCTGCCACCTCATCTCCCCCTCAGCTGGTGTCCTTAACTCCCTTCAAAGCATTTGAAGACAACGTCCAGCATCACAATGCGATAGTTGGCCAGAGGGCTCCTATTCAAAGCCCTGGTTCCCCATCTCACTTAGAATAAAATAAGATTAAAACAAGCAGCAAGAGCAATACAACAGTGTTTTCCCAATGTCAGCAGGCCCCACGTGATTCAGTCCTGCGACTCCTGACTTCACCTCCAGTTTCTCTGCTTAGCTCTTTCTGACATAGCAAACTAACTCTGTTGATGTTCTCTGTACATGCCAAGAAGCTGTTGCTTCAAAGGCTTTTTGCATGTCCTATTCTGTGTACCCATTTCCCTGCACAAATTCCTCCTTCCGTTATGTTCTGTCTGCTTCAATCTCTCCCTGTTGGAACAGCCCTCTCTGACTCGCCTGCATACTGCATATAATATCAGTGATTGCTTTCCCTGCATCTCCCCAACCTGCATTTTCCAGAGCACAGAGCTGACTCAGTACACAGTTATCTGCTTATCCTCTGTGCTTTCTCTCAGAATATAAATTACAATTTTTATCCTTTAATTTTTTTAACGGGTGTCGACACTTTGCTGTGAAAACTTCTGGAGTGAATGAAAATGAGAACGTGATTGGATATGACCGCTCCTAGGTACAATCAAGAAGGCTTTGTTGTGGATGTGAAGGAGAGAACAGCCAGAGGCATCCGGAAGGGTCCAGACTGAACCAGGCCATGAAGAGGGGAGAGAGAGAGAGACCCAAGAGAACGCATGGGAACTGAGAAGGCACCAAAATGACTGAGTTCTACAGGGATCAGAAGCTGGGAGAAGGGAAGGGAAGCCCAGCCCCTGGGCTGGAGAGGTTTAGGGCAGGGGGTAGAGTGAGAAATGCTGGGAGGAGCCATGGGTCCTGAGTGAAACTTGTCCCTGGTTTCTTTGGGACCTGACATGGAAGCCAGAGCAAGGTGTGGAATCCCCTGGACCTGGAGTTACAGAGAGTTGTGAGTGCTGGGAATCAAACCCTGGATCTCTGGGGGAGCAGCCATGCCATCTCCCCAGTCCCAAGTTCTTTGAAAGCAAGCACTTAGAGTTTGTTTGCTATCGTGTCTAGAACGCAGACCAGCGTCTGGACATAGAAGACAGTCAATACATTGGTAGAGGAAAGGAGAATTCTAGCTTAGTGTCTCATTCTAGACTCACTATTCTAAACACCTCATGTTTGTCGTGTTGGGGGATAGTCCAGGTGTTACTAAATTTCTAGTGTTGGCATAAAAAACACAGCTCTCATCTTAAAGAGAATAAGAGTTTATTTTGGATCCATTTTGAGTGACCATGGTCCTGGAACACAGATTTAGGTTATCCCAAATTCCATGTTCCAATGTGGAAGTAGTTTCATGGGATGTGTGTGTGTGTGTGTGTGTGTGTGTGTGTGTGTGTGTGTGTGTGTGTTTACAGAACAAAGAAAGCCATAAATCAAGGTAACTTTAAAATACATTGGTGGGTACACCTGGGAGACAGATACAGCAAAATGGAGGAACTATTTAATAGACCCAAGATGCTATCTGAAGACATTCCAAGTTCTTGGATTGGCTAGTATTTTGCTAAGTTAATAGCTTCTAAAGGTTTTTTATTTATTATTATGAAGTGTTAGTTCATATACAGAGTGGGGCAAGGAATGGCTGTTCCAGAAGCTAACACTAGCATAATGTAAAGTAATTAAGCTCTGAAGCTACAAAATTCCAGTCTCTCCACAGTACTGAGATTCCTTGATTTGGTTTCAATGAATACACACATCCCCTTACACACACACATGCACACACATGTGTACACATAGCAACTGGAGAGAAAGAAAGAGAAAGAGGGAGAGAGAGAGAAGGGAAATACACACAGAGAATGAACAAACATAATAATTCTATTTCAACTTGTACAACTCAATTAATTGTTCTTCTATGAGCCATGAAAAGACAGCTTTAAAATCTGGTCAAGAATTTACAAATAACTAACAGTGGCATTTCTAGTTCTTTCTATAGAGATGTTTTTTATTAGACAATCAATTCAGGATTGTTTTCAGTATAATGCCTATAGTAGACCAATGTAATAATTTTAGCCTTGATAAAATATGGCAATTAGTTCACCTAATCTTTTCTTAAGAGCCACTAGTTTCAAAGGGAAAATGTGGGAGATATAGGTGGTCAAGTTTTGTAACTTGCTACCACAATTTAGGCTTTGATGAATTTCTGCTTTACCGTAGTACTAGTGGGATCTTGTTGAGCATTGTAATCGTGTTTTATTCTCTAGGTTAAGCTCCAGTTTCCTTGCCTTTTGCATGCTGATTATTCTCCACCTTTTAATCTTTATTGTTACTTTCTCCCACTGTTAACAGAATTGGGATGAGAAAAACAGGGAAGACATCATTTATATAATCATCTGCCTAATTACCCACATCTATCCGCACATGTCATGAGCGTCTGAGAGGATGGGGAGGCACTCTGAAGAGCTGAGAGAGCAGAACTGGAGTAGTGGCCGAGACTTCCCAAAGTTTCATGGATGAGAGGTATGCTGAAATGGCACAGAATAGAAGAGCGCCTGGCTGCACTGGGGCTGCTGGACCTGAGACCCTGAGACTCACCGCCAAACAGCATCAGAGGAAGGAAAAGTGTGTGCAGCAAAGCCAACCCCCTCTCCTTTCATCTGTGGCTAATGTCCTGGCTACTCAGTGCCTTGCCTGGACTGGGGTGGCCAGAACTCTGAGCAGGACATTAACAGCTGTTTGGAAAGCAGCTGCCAGGCGACGTTGCCACAACACAGAGAGCCCTTTCTCTTTCCATGGAAGGGGCCGGCAGTTACTGTGAGTGGAGCCTTGTTTCGGCAGTCACAGCCCAGTTGTGTAGATCCTCTGTGTAGCACAGCAGACGGAGCAGAGGGCTGCGCAAAAAGAACAATAACCTCAAATGCTGGTGCGCCTTTCACCTCATGGGAAGCGTCACCACCTGGTAACTTCAGCCCAGTCTCTGAGACCAGAGCTGGCTTGGGCAAGGAGGGAGCTTGAGAAGGGGTTTTGGAGTAATACTGTTGGTGAATTAGTGGAATAGTTAGAAAAGTAACTTCCAAACTTTAAAAATTGCACACTTTTGTAGACAGAAAAGTAAAGAGCAAAAGAAATGAGGAAAGAGAGAGAACTCTGAACACAATTCACCATATCATAAGAATTGATTTTGTCATAGGACAAGCTCACACTGTACTTACTACTGCAGAGCACTATTCTAAATAGTCTCTGTGAGCTAACTCACTCAATCCTCATAATAACCCTGTGCCCAAGTGCTGTTCTCTCCATCTCACTGATGACGAAACTGAAGCACAGGGATGATTCTTTTCCACAGGCAAACTCAGGATTCTCACCCAGGCAATCTGATACAGAGACTTGCTTTTCAATACTATACCATGAATATGTACTTATTTGTAAATCACGCGTGTGTGCTGTGTAGCAATTCCAACAGATTGAAATATTCTGTCCTAGAGGAAGGCTCATTAAAAATCAGGAAGTTCCAGAGCCTGGTGTGGTGGCACAGGTCTTTAAAACCAACACTTAGAAAGCAGCGATAGAGACAGGTGGATCTTTCTGAGTTCCAGGCTAGCCTGGGCTACATAGTGTGCCCTTGACTAAAAAAAACAAACAACCTCTAAACAAATCATTAAAACATTCCATCCTGGAGGAAGGCTCAGCAAGACTCATTAGGTAAACAAAAGTGGCAAGCCAAGGGGAGTAAATAACTCATAAGTCTCAGGAAGTTCATGGAACTTACAAGATTCACAAAGTTCCAATCCTCAATATTATAAAAGCAGGAGCACCTGCTGGGGAGAGGAGATTCTCTGACCTGTGGAGAAGTCATATGAGGATCTTCAGGAGCTCTAGAAATGCAGTTTTACCTGCCATTACCCAAGCGAGGCAGGGCTTTTTAGTGATTCTGCCTTTGAGTCATCCATGTTTCTGTGATAATCCCTCGCTCATACTCTTGTATGTAACCCCAGTACATTCATTCATTGGTTTTCTAAGTTGGACTTTGGTGAAATCATTTCTTTTCTTTTTATGTGTATGAATGTTTTTCCTGAATGTATGTATGTTTAGTACATGCATGCCTGGTGTTCATAGAGGTCAGAAGAAAGCATCAGATCTCTTGAAACTAGAGTTACAGACAGTTGTGAGCTGTCATATGGGTGGTAGGATTGAACCCAGGTCCTCCGAAAGACAACAAGTGCTCTTACCCACTGAGCCATCTCTCCAGCCCCTGGAATCATTTCTTTGATCAGTCTTTGGTGCCCTATCTGAGATGAATAGACTCAGAAGTTTATTCATGTTCTCGTTCAATTCTTTGAACATATTTATAATTGTTCTTTTGCATTACTCCCCTGGAATTTCATGTAAGTTGTGATGACTAATCCTGGTTGTCAACTTAAGCACACCTGGAATCCACTAAAACCCAAATATCTGGGCATGCCTGTAAGGGACATTCTTGGTTGGATTATTTGAAGTTGGAAGAATCACCTTAAATCTTGGCCATACCTCTAGTGGTAGCCTATATAAAAGGACAGAAGAAGAAAGTGTTTGCCTTTTGCCTGCTTGCCCTAACTCCTGCTGGCAAGTTCATCTGCCCCACTGCTGAGGCATTTCTTGACTGGTGTTAGAACATACTTCTTCAGAATTCCAATATAAGCTGAAGATCAGCTGAGATAGCCAGCCTGGTAGACTGAATGACTACCAGATTCTTCGCCTTTCCATCATGAGATAGCCATTGTTGAACTAGCCAGACCACAACACATAAGCCACTCTAATAAACCCCTTTTTAAATATATATAGATTAATTCAATCAGTTCTGTTGCTCTAGAGAACCCTGATTAATATGTAATCATTACTGTCATTATGATGAGACTGACATTTTTTTCTTAAAGATTTAATCTATTTTATGTTATGTCTGTATGTTATGTACATTACCATATACATGTGTGGTACATATGGGGGACAGAAGAAGGCATCAGATCCTCTGGAAGTAGAATTATGGTGTTTATGAACTGCCATGTGGATACCAGTTCCCCTGAAAGAACAGCTAGTGCTTTAATAACTGAGCAATTCCTCCAGTACCCAAGAACAGCAAGTTTTAGAAAAGACACATTGCTTGTATTTTTGGAGCAGGACTTACCCATCTGGAGTTAGTCCATTGGTTGAGTCTTTTGGTATAAATTCCTGGCCCACTTGTTTTGAGTGAGTGTTTGGATGTATGCTTGCTTGTACCCTGTCTCTGCTGGTTTTGGACTGGACAGGTGATGCATGGCATTCAGTTGTGGAGACGTGGGAAGGTGGTGTTTTGTGGGTAGGGTAGCTAAGGTGGTAATCCCATGTTGTCCAGGAGGCACATGGCCTCTGACCTAATGATGAGGTGTTCTGCATAGGTCTGGGGGGGCAGCACCTGGGTCTGTAGATGTGTAGACTCCAAACTCAAGCATGTGCACACTGTTCTGCCATGAGGAGAGGGGTGGGGTACAAGAGTCAGCTAGTGTGCCGGCCCCTGAACTCAGAAACATACAGGCTCTCCGCACCATGTGGTGGTGGTAGGAAGTGGGATGCAGGGTTGGCTGGGTCCCAGCCCTTGCCTCACACGTTGAGTTTTGGTTTTAAGTAGAGAAAAAAAAATTGTGGAGGGGTAAGAATTGTGCATAATTCAGCAAGTTTCTGGTCAAAGTCAGTCTTATTGGCCACTGTATCAATTCTGGTTCTTTGAAGTAGTCCTGCAAAGTCCTTGTTGACTGATAGGAGCGATCCAGGGCCCAGAAGTTGAAGACTCCTACCTCAGAGTGCAGCCCTACCTCCATGTTTAGAGAGTGGTCTTGCAGGCAAGGTGACTGTGTGCTTAGGACCGCGACCCATATCTGTGCCTTCTGCAGCTCTGATGGGTTGTGCATCACCGGCTTTTAGACATTCCCTGAAGGATTGACTTGGCTGTAGAGCTGAGCAGGGGTCTGACTCAGAGTAACAAAAACAGATATGAAGGCAGGGAGGGTAGGCTCTTACCGCACTTTGAGTTGTCTGTGAGCCAAGGATGGAAGCAGTGTTTCTTTCCTTCATCCTTTCCTTTTCATTCAATACAGTGTCTAAGTCACTCTTGTTTCACCTTTTGTTTCCAAGGAGTGGACCAACCAGAGGGGAGAGATCTTCAATGGCAGTTGATGTGGAATGGAAGGCAAATGAAAGACTGGTGCCTGCGTACCTGCTGAGGAGGCCTTCAGGGTCAAGCTCTAAGAGCTGTGCTCTCCAGAAAAGGTCATATGAGAACGCTGCATATAGGGTTCATAGGCTGTGAGAGTTGTCAGGAGATGATGGTGCTTGCTGACCCCCAGGCTCTGAGAAGGGGCGGGTCAACAGTTTCTTCATTTGCCCCATGACTTAGAGTCGAAAGAGGCTCTTATCTAGGCTCTGAGCATTGTTCTAAGTAGGTGGCGATAAATTCTGGCTACACGGGGAAACCAACCTGTGGCGTTTTGAACAATATTGCTATCTGGGCTGACCTCCAGAGATTCCGTGACGTGTTTGGCTTTGGATGCAAAAACAGCTGTGTGTGAAGATTGAGAAACAGGAATAAAGCAAGCTGCTGGTGTGAGGAGCAAGTCAAGACAAAGAGAAGAGGAAAAGACGGAAGCCGTGGGCATCGGTCAGACGCGGTGGAGGTGGAGAGAACAGGAGAGCTCCGGGTAGTTGAAGGCGGGGCTGGTCGATGGGTCAGGACTAAGCAGTTTGCATCCATCTTCGAGTAGAGGGAAATGGTTGAGCTGGTGAGTAACCAGGAAGAAGCACACATCCATCGGGCCCACATGAAGCTCCTTTAGAGCCCGGGCTGGGGAAGAGACCACAAGGCTCTGACGAATCTAGCCATCAACTACAGGAACAACTTTGCTCCATTTCACTTTGCTCTGGCTTAATGGAAGGCCCGTCATCTTTCCTTCCCCTGAACAACTCTGAGAGGGTTTTTGGCAATGGAGAGCAAGATTCCAGACCATCCTGAAATTTCATTCATCACCTCACTACCCTGCCCTATTCATTCTAAAGCTGCTCAAGCTCCATGATAGATATTTACCCTCCTATGACATTTTGCTTTAAAATCATTTCGTTCTGTTTTTTTAAACATTCTGTTAGATCTTAAGACATAAGTCACTCCAAGCTGACAAGATCTCACAGCCTGAAGAAGTCAGGCCATGTTCCACCACAGTGCCTCCCTACCCTGACAAAGTTAAGAAGCCATGTTGTGCTGTAGGTTTGTAATCCCTAAATGAGGATTCTACCCAGTACTTTTTCACCCACGTTCCTCATCACATAGATATCCTAGACTAAATCCTTGCTGTGGAACTTCCCACCAACCCCTAAAAGGATGTGAAAGTCAGATATTGTCCTTTGTTTGGGGAGTTTCTCTGAAGCCTCTTCTCTGGGACTTCCAGCCCTATCTCCCCCTGTTCCTGCCCCCCAGCACCCCTGTTCATCCCCACACCATTCTGCCCACAGCACAGTTATCTTGTTTTTTTAACTTTGAACTGCAATGAAGAAGTCATTGTGAGTTAGACCACTTTGTGTCACAGGTGAAGCTATAGACCGACCTCAAGTACAAAGATGAAAGGGTAGGACTCAGTCCAGGAGAGAGGATGGGTGGCTGGATGGACAGCAGATCAGGCTGCTAGGGCAAGAGGCTGGGCACAGTTGAGTGGACTGAGTCAACAGTGGGGACCAAACCACACTGAAGCCCCAGGCACAGTGGGGAGTTCTTTGCCAGGCAGTTCTTGACACATACACTTGAAGTCAGATGACAGGCTGGTGGGGACCATCACCATCACAATGTTTGGTGTCCAGATGAGGGAGTCACACGCGTCCTTGGTCTGGTCTGTCCAGTAAGTTCATAGGCCTGGTTTCCCCAGTAGTTTTAATACACCCAGCCCGTACCGTCTCAATTCACCCTGATTAATTTATAAGCTTGTTCCCTTTCCACCTCCAGGGACGAGTTACTATCAGCGTGTGCTGCGTGGGTGGTGCCGAATAGAGGGTGCCGTCCATGGGCCAACACAAGTGCACAGGCATCTCCGTCCTCACAATGGAGTCAGAGGTTGCTTGGAAAATGGAGTCTCTCAGGGCAAGGCAGCCTGAAAGACCACTGTTTTACAAATGTAGCATGTCTTAAAGCAGGGCACAGCCTCAGCATGTAGGACAGCGTCCTTCAGGCTTCGATGCTCGGAAACATGTGTGTTTTCTCCCACTTTGATAGACACGCTTTTCTGTCTGTATTTCTAGATCGTTTAGCCAGTTTGTTTTTTCTAGCTTATGTTTAACACACTGACTCATAACAGTAACTGTTTGCTGTGCTTCTGGTTTCCTGCTAAGTGCCGTGCATACATTGTGTACATTTTCCCTCAAGACAGCATTATGAATCCCACTTTACCAAGAAGACTGAAGCCCCTTAAGAGATTTGCCCAAGCCGACCTGATTTGATGTGGTATGTGTAGCTATCATGGATGGAACCGTTTCTTCGTGCCAACATCTAATTGTCTTAGTCACATTAGTATGGGCTCATGTCCTCATCCTTGCTATTTACGGTCCCTCATAGTGTTAGGGATTAAGTGATCAGTTAAATTTCCATTTAGTTCTGACTCAACAACTTCGGTCTGTCTGTAACAACACTCCATTGCTTCAAAAATTGACATTTTGAAATTAATATAATTTGAAATGTAGTAGTAAGAAACATACAAATACATAAGCCAATCTTGTACTCTGGCCTTTTACCCTCTAAGGCATAATGTGTTCACTCTGTTGCCATCCTAGAGTAGAGACTACCTTAGCATGTTAACTGGCAACTAGATACAATGCTGGCCAGGTCTGTGCTGGTGGTAATGGAATAATCGGCTCTAGTAGAAGGGAAAGCATCAGGATCCTGAGCTGGCATTCTGGTCTTCAGTCCTTCCTGCCTTCCTTCAGCCACACACAGTCTTGGGGGTCTAGATAAATAGATAGGTAGATAGATAGGTAGACAGATGATTGATAGATAGGTAGATAGATGATTGATAGATAGATAGATAGATAGATAGATAGATAGATAGATAGACAGATAGACGATAGATAGGTTCTGTGTGCTAGAGTATATAGAAAGTGAAAGGTTAAGAGCTGAACTGTAGCTCAGCATGTGTGAGGCCCTGGGTTTAATCCCCTGGTGGTATCTGGAACTAGCTCTCCAACTCCACAAAACCTATATTTACTGAAGACAACTATCATGAAGTACGCTGAGAGTCCATGGTGTAAAGGATTTAAAGAAGTCATCTAGATAAATGCATATGATACCTTGGATTCACCTCTTGAGAGAAGCAAGCCAGTAAGCAACTTTCATCCATTGTTCCTACCTCTATTCCTGCACTAGTTCCTGTGCTGACTTCTCCTAGTGATCCACCGTGATTGCTTTTGGTTATAGTGCTTATCACAGCAATAGAAAGCAAACTAGAACACCCATGCTTTTGGGAGTAACCCCTGCTTACTCATGCTCTACACATAAGCCCAATAAACTAATCTCCAACTTGTGTTGGAACTTGTGTCTGTTGTTGATGTCCTCTCTAGGTGAATAGAAACTTATTCTGTCTCCTTAGGAAAAGCTAACATGCAGGCAGTGATTATTGTGTCTTTTAAAGTGAACAATTTTTGGCATTCTCTTTGTTATTATATCAGATAAGTTGTAGTTGTGAAAATACAAGTAAGAAATTAACTTACCAGTAATGTGAAATTTGTCAGTTTAACCTGCAGTATGCTGATATTTATTTTTCTGATCAGACACAGTACTCAACCATCCTCCCTGTAATTTCTCAGAAGGTTTCATAGACATTAACTCATTCCTTCTGTGCTTAATCTGTTTTTGTTGGAATAACAACAATGAACATATGACCTGATATATATTTACACAAAGTGTTGTAAGCACATACAGTTAATATACTCATGAATTATAGTACATACAAAATTCCTGGAGGATTCAGAAAGTCTGCTTTCTTTTTTTCTTTCTTCAGTACTAGGGGATCAAATTCAGAGTCTTGTATGTGCTGGGAAGTGATCTATGCTTGAGCTACACCCCAGCTCAAAGTCTGCATTTAAACTCATTACTTCTAGTGATTCTTTGCTGAGTCTTTGGATATTTAGGTCTGTAATCATGACCTCTGCAAAAGAAATACTTTGTTTCTTTATTTCTAATACTTAAGTTTAATATTTTTTATTTTAAATAATTGTCACAATTTGAAAACAGTAGGCACTGAACTGAGGAAGTCAATGTGTGTTTCATTAAAAACAAAATGGACTGATTTCAAGGCTCGGTCTATGATGCTGAGACTGGAAACCCAGTTGCATAATGCTGCCTTAATTTCCCCTTTGAGACACTGTCGACAAAGTAGCTCAAAGGCAGTTCACATCAAAAGGAGGATTTAGGAAACCCATGTAACTTGGCAGCATTTGAACATTTTGCCCACAGAGAATACAACAGTCTCACCTAACAGAGGTCTGTTTGTTTCTTTAGTGCTTGAAAAAAAAAATAAAACCCTCAGAAAAGCAGAGTTTTTTAGGGGGATGATGAGGGGTTCTTGTGTTCATTCCCAGTTCCTTCGTCTCTCACAGTGGTTCTTGTTGTATAAGCAAATCCCCATTTTTCCATCAGCATTTATTTATACCCACAGCCTAACCCCAGTCTACCAAATGCCAAATCTAACTTGTGTTCTGTTTTTATACACAGCCTTATTGATTTATATGTTTCCTTCTTGCTTTGACTGCAGCAATAGTCTTATTTTGAAAAATTAACTTTTCTTTTTTTCAGTGCTCTAACCTGGGTTTGATCCTCATTTCGTTTATGTACATAGACTCTGACTTCTTCTTCTTTTATTCATTCATTACTTACTAACCTCCACTAGATATTTTAGGTTGACTTTAGTTCCTTGTGATTATCTATTATTTGTAATTAATAAAGGTGTTCTGAATGCTCTTCTTTTTCTCTTAATTGTAACTGTTTTCCCCATCTAACAATGTGGGGTTGAGAACATGGGCCCCGCAGTGAGCCTGTGATACAGAGCGAATCTTGCATGACCCTCAAAGGTCCATGCATTAACAGCTTGGTCCTCAGCCTGTGGCACCCTTGGGAAGTGGTGTGGCACTTAGGTAGGGTCTGATGGGAAGGAAATGAGGTCATTACGGGTGTGCTCTTGAAGGCATATTGGAAAGCTGGCCTCTTACTATGTCTTTTGCTTTCTGGCTGTTAGAAGGTAAGCAGGCCTTCTGGGCCCCGTGCTCCTGTTAGCACGTGTTGTGCTGCCACAGCCCAGGGCAACAGGGCCAAGTGGCAGTGATCTGAAACCATGAGCCAGAATAAACTTTTCGTCCTGCAGGTCCCTTGGTCAGAAAAATGCCTAAGACAGGCTGCTTGCATTCAAGTTTGAGCTTCAGGTCAGTCCAGTTGTGATGCACAGAAAAGTTCCTCTATTTCCCTACCGCAGGGTGATCATCATAGATGGCTTTGTCACAACCGCGAGGCAGCGCCGACATTTAACATAGTACTTGGCACAGAGTGAGCCGTTAGCAGATGACAGAGCACATGCTATGTGTTTGCACTCCTCACTCCTCCTGGGGAGCACGAAGAGGAAGAAGGCATTTCTGCAGACAAGCATGGGAACGCAGCTTCGGCAGAGGGTGGTCTCGGAGTGGAGGTAGGAAGGGTCTCTGACTTCCAAGTTGATACTATATAGTTTACCACTGGCTTTGCTTTTAAAATTGGCCTTTGCCAATCAGCCATAACACAAGTAAGGGTCCAGGTAATTACAACTTCCACTGTGTTTTTCCCTTCCCCTCAACCTGATTCTTACCAGCCTCTTGGTTCCACCTGTCATTCCCCGATTCCCGTTCAATCCCAGGGCCTTTCCACTAAGCTATATTTAATAAAATGACTTATTTTATTTGAGTTTAACATTTGACATGATTTTAAGAAAAATACACATAACTAGTCATGGAATGTATAAAACATGCTCCATGACTTTTGATCACAGTGTTAATGTGGCTTCCACTGGGCTGTCTCACGGGGCATTTGCTGCATTTTGAAAGCCATGTGGAGAGGTCACACGTGATTGCAGGCCAGCGGCATCCCCTGTACACATAGATTCAGGCCAGCCTTCCTGCTAAAACTCCAGATAATGCTGAACAGAGAAAAGCCAGCTCATCTATGGCCTGCCTGAATTCCTAATGTACAGAAACAGCTGGTTCCTGGTGTCTGCCATTAAGCTTGTGAGTGATTTGTCAGCAGTGGGTGTCTCACGCAGACTGCACTTCCTAAGGGCTGTGAATCTCTACGCCCCTTTCTTCTGAACCCGCTATCGTCCTCGGTAGACACAATGTGGGGTCATATAGGAAAGGGAAACCTCAATTGAGAAAGTTTATCCATTAGATCGGCCGGTAGGTACTTTGGGGGTGGGGGTGGGGCTGCATTTTTTTTTTTTTTTGTATTCTTGTTACTTTTATTTTTTATTGAAAAAAATATATTTCATACAATATCTTCTGATCCAAGTTTCCCCTCCCCCAACTCCTCCCAGCTCCTCCCCACTTCCTACACCCTTTCCCCCTTACCTCCCTCTCTCTCTCTCCCTCTTTCTCTCCGTCTCTGTCTCTGTCTCTCTCTCTCTCTCTCTCTCTCTCTCTCTCAAATAAAAAGTCCAATAGACCAGAATAACAAAAATGAAACATACCAACGTTACTGAAGACCTGCTTCAGTTTGAGGATCAGGGGTCCCGGGAGAGGTGTGGAGTCAGACAACTAATCAGAGAGCAAGAGGAGGCAGGAAGAGGGGGGTGCACACACACACTTTCTTGTGTATTAACAAAGTCCAGCAGGCCAGTGTTCCAAAGAGGAGGTGTGGAATCAGCTGGGGACTGGGGGGACACGCAGACGTCTCATGAATGGGTCACACGCTCTTTATTCAAGCTTCTCTCTTCCTTTAAACTTCAGTCTCCATTCCAGCTTTTTCCCCTAAATCCTCTCCATAAAATCACACATATAGACATTCACACATATCTTGTGAATGAAGCAAAGCTTCAAAACACACACACACACGCACACACACACACACACACATGCACACACACATGCACACACATGCACACACACACAAAATCTTGCAAGCTCCCCTTTGTAAGCTTCCTCCTTATGAAAGAAGCAAAGCTCCAAGACACATAGATCTCACTCACTCATCTTGCAAGTTTCCTTCTCCTCTCTCTTGTCTGTTCCTTGTTATTTCCCGCACACCTAAATATCTTTTAAACAATCCCCTCTACATAAGAAGAAATCACATCATAATCACGAGTCCTGTTTTTCCCAGTGAATAATTACAAGTTACATATTTAAAAAAACAGGTTGTTTTCAATACCAACACACAATTATGCATGAACACCCAGTTATCTATGTACTTTTTCCCCCACAATATATCTATATCCCAGAAACAATAATTTTGTTATCATAGGTTAACAAAGTTTAAGCAAGCCAAATATTTTCACAGCCATCTTCTATTGTAGCTGGTAGATAGCAGTCTTGCAGTTACTAGGGAATGAGTACACATCATAGTATCCTAACTTAATACAATTCTTATTTAGCTAACACAGTAAAAAAAATTATTATTAGCTAGAAAACTTAAAGTCAGGAGTCTTTTTGTTTTTCTTGGGTAAAGAAGAATCTGTCCAGTCTACATGCCACATAGCTCTATGTCCAAAAACTCACCAGTAATTTTATAATTGTAAAAACTAGGAAAATATCAAATTAATTGTAGACAAGGAAGTTCAAACTTAGCAGTGGGCACTGAACCTAGTTCAGTTGTTATACCTAGGCCTGTCTCTCACAGATGAAACTCATGGGCCCTAGCAACCAGGCTTCCTTTGTTCTTTCTCTCTAACTCTGACCAAGTCTTCAGCTACCGACAATGTGTTTTCTTATGTAATTCCAAAGCTGCTTGGTGAAGCACCCTAATCTGATGTTATAGATTAGTTATTCTTTCTGGAGTTTCAACAGAGTTATCAATCCAACTGAGAGGCACTGCTTTTTAGAAAATCACCACTGCTGTTACGTGTGCCAGTAACACTGCCCGCTGAAGGTTTAGAGATCACCATGGAACTTCCATACCACAAAATAAACAGGGAAAGCATGACAGAGGCCACCACTATCAGGCTTCACAGCAGCAAGGGATATTTAGGTGACAAATCTCTCAGGGCATTGGCTCTCTGAGATACATTCACTGGAGCTGTGCAGCCAATGAGCTGTCCAGCCTCACTAAGCTCATAGCAGACTGGAGAAGCCTTCAGTGAGGGCTCTTGGCAGAAACACAAGAAATGCACACACAGACAAAGGCAAAACCTATAAAAACATAAAATTGGAAGCCATGATATACAAGCAAAAGACCAATAAGACAAAAACTTCCCAAAGAAAGTAATATGAGACAAAAAAATCTACGAAAAAATTACCATTGAGTTTGTTTTGTTTTGTTGCTGGTTATCTATTGCCGAGCACAGAGCCTACCCGTAAGTGTGTGGTTGGTACACCCACTGAGATGCCATTGGAGAAGACGATTGATTTATTTTCTTTACATGCGGATTTTAATTGCAGATAGCGTCTTGGTTAGAGGTGGGAACCAGTGTCCACCTTCCCGCTCAGTGCTGGGACCCTATCTGGCTTGAACCTGTGCAGACTGTGCTGCCACAGTCTCTGTGAGTTCATATGTGTTCCAGTCCTGTTCCGTTTGGAAGACACCTTTGTGGGGGGAAATGTCTTAATGATTAACATAAAAGGGCCCAGCACTGTGGGTGGTGCCACCCTGCGCAGGTGGTTTTGGGTTGTATAAGAAAGCAGGTTGAGAAAGCCAGGGGGAGCAAGATTGTAAGAAATATTCCTCCATGGCCTCTGCTTCAGTTCCTGTCTCCAGGAACTGCCTTGACATCCTTTCATGATGGACCATAAATTGTAAGCTGAAAGAAACCCCTTTCTCTTCAAGTTGCTTTTGGCCATAGTGTTTAACCATATCAGTGGAAAGCAGAGTCAGACATCTAGTTTCCCCATAGCGTGTGTTTAGGTGGCAAACAGCCAAGGCCACTGCCATCCTGACAGGGCAAATCTCTTATTCCTGAACTTCTTGACATTTGATCAGAGAGCAGGGAAGTCACAAGAGGCTTCATTTACTTTTCCACCGGTGGGTTCTATGTAGCCTGGAGCATCGTTGGAGAAAGTTAGCACCTTAACTTTACTTCATAACCCTTGGTTATTTGCTGTGTTTGCCCTTGCTGCAGCCTGTGGGCAGGGGACAGAGGCTCCCTGAGGTAGTTCATGGCGGGGTCCTTTCCTGTAATACCCAGACAGGGCGACACATGACTGTACTCCCAGCACTCCTGAGGTTAGGTAAGAGGCCATCCTGGGCCTAGAGGCTGAGAAGGACTGACAGGGATGTGAAATATGGGTGAGCATAAGCTAGATCCTGTTAACACCTCTAGGCTAGAACAGTGGCCTTAGAATCTAAAAACAGACTCTACTGCCTTCTCCACCAGGAGCAGAGGATGGAATGAGGTTGCATGACCTTGGGCATGGACTCAAGCAGTCCTCCTCACCCACACAGCACTCTCTCTTTCAAATCACTCTCAAGCTCTTCACACTTTGAGGCTCCAGACAGGAGTACACGAATTTTGATGCCTGTGGGAGGTGGGGGAGGGCAGGGAGCAGAGGTTTGTCCTTCCGGAATATCACCAGCTGGCCGGAGCCCAAGCTCCTGTGCAAGGTTGTGGGGGAATGGCTGTCAGTTGTCAGCAGCTCCCAAGGGAGGGAGAACGGGCCTCGGCCCAGCCCTGACTTCAGCCAGGCGAAATAGAGAAGCTCTGGACAGGAGTAACAAGCATGGCGTGCTACCAACCACACAAAGGATGCGGGTGCTGAAGCCAAGCAAGAGAGCCAGTGTTACTCGTGTCCCCTCGCTGCTGGGAAGGACCAGGGTTTGTTTTCCAGGAAGTCATGTAAAGAGCCCAGGCTGCTCGGTAGACATCCTGTCCGGAGTAAACCCCACCCACGGTTCCTCATGCCTGACACTCAGGAGAAGGGAGAGAGAGAAGGGCCTGGAGAAGCCCTGGCTTTGCACGGCGCTAACTCATCTTTTACTGGTTTTGAAATGGCAGTATCATGTCTTTTAAGAAATATTTATTTTATTTAACTTGTGTGCACATGTGTGTGGGTGCCCACAGAGGCTGGAAGGCTGTTCTAATTTTTTTTTTTTCTGTTGCTGTGATAGACTCTCAAGGCAAAAGCTTAAAGCAGAAGCCAGTGGAGGAATGCTGGCTTGTTCCCAAGTTCATATTCAGCTATTATTTTTTTAAGAATTAAAATTTTTATTTCTCTTCAGAACTTGTTGATATGCACAATTAATTTTATTTTATTTCCAATAATTTAACATATTAAACATTTAATAATAATATAACTATGCATAATATATTAGTGTTTTCATGCACATATTTTATTTATCACTATCCTGTGTTTTTCTAAAAATATTGATCTTACAGCAGATTTTTAGGTTGCAATAAAAGCTCCTCTGTGTCAATCAGTTTGATTTTGAGCCTAATAAAATATGAGACCAATTTGTTAGACAGAGGAAAACAAAGGCATAACGTGAATCTGAAAGACTGTCATAACATTATTTTTATATACTTGGTCTCCAACACAGTTACAAGTTTTTTTTCTATTATTGAAAATAGATTTTTTTCACACCGTATATGCTGATTACAGGTCCCCCCTCCACTCCTCCCAGTTACTCCCCACGTCCCCTCCCGTCTGGATCCACTCTAATCCCGTCTCCCTTAGAAAAAAAACAGGTATCTGAAGAATAATGGTATGATATGGTGAAACAAAAACAAGCAAATTGGAATAGGACAAAACGAGCAAACAGAAGGAAAAGAGCCCAAGAAAAGGCACAAGAAACAGGTGTAGACACGGAGACCCACTCACTCCCACACTCAGGAATTCTACAAGAACACAAAACCGGAAGCCATAATATATATGCAAAGGACTTATAGGGTAAAAGAAAATAATAAAAATTAAATAGAATAAAGGTAGAAGAAAAAGCCCTGACATGACATTATGAGACAGGGAACCTTCAAAGATGCTATTGAGCTTGTTTCCTGTTGGCCATCCACTGCTGGGCACTCAGCCTACCCTTAAGAGTTGTTTGTTTCCTGAGTGACACTCCCTTGGAGGAAACTAATTTTTCATTTGCAAGTGGTTATCGACTGGAGATAGCTTCTGGATTAGGGATGGGGGCATGTGCCCACATCTCTCAACACTGAGACCCCATCTGGTGCAGATCTGTGCAGGCCATGTGCATGCTACCTCAGTCTCTGTGAGTTCTCGTGTGCACCAATCCCGTTGTGTTTAAAAGGCCTTGTTTCCTTGGTGTCCTTCATCCCCTATGGCTCTTACACTTTTTCTGCCTCTTCTTCTGCAGGGTTTCCTGAACCCTGAGGGGAGAAATTTGATGGAGACATCCCATTTAGGGCTGAGTGTCCCAAGGTCTCCCGCTCACTGCATATTGTCTGGCTGTGGGTCTCTACATTTGTTCCCATCTGCTGCAGGAGGGAGCTTCTCTGATGATGGCTGAGCAAGGTACTGATCATTAAGTATCATTTTATTTGTATGAGCAGAAGCATTTGGCTTTACCCTAATTCCCTGGGCTATCTGGTCTCAGGCTCTTGGTCACCCAAGCAGCATCGGGTATGGGTTCCATCTCATGGAGGGGTCTTAAATCAAATCAAATTTTGATTTGTTACCCTCACAAGCTTGGTGCCACCCCTGCATTAGCATATCCTGCAGGCAAGTCACTATTGTAGATGGAGGGGTTTATAACTGTGCTGGTGTTTGTTTCTTTTTTGGTACTGTGCAGAGTACCTTCTGGTACCAAGAACACAAGCCAGTAGGGGTGTAGGCTCCAGGGAGGCACCAGCTCGACCTCTCTGTGTTCAAGGAGTCATGCAGGTGTTGTCTTCAGCCATGGGCACTTGCTGTCAGTTTGTGGAGAGCAACAGCCTTGGAAACAGGCTGGGCTGTTTGGGGGTTCCCATGGGACCCCTTCGGCCAACAACTCAATTAGATGTAACCCATTCTGGTAGTGGAAGCTTCATTTGATGACAAGAAATATCCAGTTAGGGCCCTGTCTACTCATTATTTGGTGATTTCATTTAGCCTTTGTATATATATTTGGGGAAGATTCTACTGTATTAGATTTTTATACTACTACTCAAATGACCTTTTATTTTAGCTGTCTTTTTCCATATTCCCCTCTTCCCTGCTTGATCCTCCATTCCAGCCTCTCACCCTCCCACTCTGTCCACCATAACTATCTATCCTGTTTTCCCTTCCTAGAGAGATCTATATACCCCACATCCCAGTCCCTTATTTTAACCTCTGTGGGTCTATGGATAGCAGCTACATTTTTATACAGCCCAGAGCCACCTGCTTAGGAACCAGACCTTCCACAGTGGGCTTGGCCCATCACATCAGTTAGCAATCAAGAAAAGCCCACAGACATGCCCACGGGCCCATCTGATGAATGCAATTCCACTGAGGTTTGTAGGAAATAAGTCAGCAGAGGGAAATCAAGGAATAGATGGAGTTTGACCTCAAAATGGTGAGAGCAAACCTGTGTTGGGCTGAGAGCTTGGCTTCCCCAACACACTGTGACTGGATATTTGGGGCTCAAAGGAATGCTAGGGCTGCTCTGAGAATCAGTAAATCAGTTTTTGTAGTTGAGAGTAGGAAAGGGGGAGGACCTAGTTTTATCAGGCCCAGAAACTGCTTTTTGGATAAACTGTTTTTCAAAATTTCAGGGTGGGAATTAAATCAGATTGCCTGCTTCTGTGGCCTTATGGTTCCAGGGAAAGGGAAGGGGGTTTGGCTGCTTCCCAGAATTCCTTGGGTGTCAGATTTCTTGAAGACTTGGGCCTATTTTATGGAACCTGATATTGGTGTGGGGGGGGCATGTGTGTGTTTGTGTGTGTGTGTGTAGGGGGGATTTCCTTTAAGGTTGCTTCTTCCCAGTGTGTCAGGACAATCAAGACTGGCCACCACAGGGACACTGGATCCCTCAGAGAGTTAATGGATGGGGAAGCAAGGGATTCGGGAGCATTTGTTAGCCACCCATTGTGAGATCTGAACTCTGGTCCTCAGATAGAGCAGTGAATGCTCTTAACTGCTGAGCTGTCTCTACAGCTTCCAGAATCATATGACTTTTCTGCCCCGTGACTCCCTGATTCCTGGTCAAGGTGGATCTCTGTGAGTTTGAGGCTAGCCTGGTCTACAGTATGTAGAGTTCCAGGACAGCCAGAGCTACAGAGTGAGACCCTATTTCAACAAGTATGTAAAAATAGATAAATTAATTAATTAATATGGTAAAAAACTATTGAGGAGGACACCGATGAATGTACACTCGCATACAAACCACACCAGGCATTTCAGTATCGGTGCTTCCTCGTTCACAGTCCCTGCTGTGGAAAGCGGACGGCCAGCAGCTCCTCACAGTTCTTCAGCTTAGTTTATTTTCATTTCGTTGATTTTGTTGTTGTTTTGTTTTGAGCCCGAATCTTACTTTGTAGCCCTGATAAACTTCAAACTCACTATATAGCCCAGGCTGGCCTTGACTATAACAATTCTCCTGCCTCAGCTTTCCAAGTGCTGGGATTGCAAGCAGCATCCAGCATGTCCAGCTTTAATGCTTTAGTTCAGTGGCTTTAACAGGGCATAATTTCCCTCCTCTGCTTTCACATGCAACCCATTGCTGATACACTGTGCAAACTAAACCTTTGCTGCTAAGAATTTGAACTCGAGGGGTAAGGAAATGGATGGTCCCATATCAAGCTGAATTAGAAAGTGGAGTTAGAATTTTATGAGTCAAAGTGGAAGGAGGAAAATGCAATGACAAAGAGACGCTATGACGCACACAGCAGACAGAAAGCATCAGTCCATTAGCGGTGTGAGACGCAGGCCAGGGTAACAGCACTTGGCTGCACATTCGTAAAGCGCTTCTAACTTCTGCTGTTGTCACTGCAGGACTCTGGAGGCTGGTTATGAGCTCTGATCTGTTAACAGGTGCCACAGGTACTTACGCCCCTTCTGCCAGAGGTAAGGGAAATTATTCCTTTTGGCAGATAGGAGCCATTTTCACAAGTTCCTGAGAAACACTAGCTTTTACCTAAAGCACCAGAAATTCTCCTGTAGTCCAGGTTGAGCTCATTTCTGGATATTTGGTCTACCTTATGGAGTTTGAGATTGGAGTTTCCTTTGGACCTGACACCAAGTGCTGAGTGTCCCAGCAGGAATGCCCCAAGGTGGCTCCTCCTCCTCTTCAAGGAAAAAAATGTTTTGTTTTGGATTACACTAGGTGTATGTGGGCGGGGGGGGGGGAGCTGCAGCTATCACAGTGGGGAAGGCATGGAAACAGGGCATGAGACTGGCTTAGCAGTCAGGGAGGCTGAGCTGGCTCTTCTCTCTGGACAGAATGGCCCAGACATTCTCTGTACTGAAGTGCCCTTTAGTGGGCGGTCATCACCACCATTTCACTACTGTAATATCAGCTCCCACTTTCCAGTGCCTACTTTGTGCCAGGAACACCACTTGGCATTTTAGCAATCGCTTCTGCATTCTATTACGGCAACCCCACAAAACTGACACTTCCAATGCCTTATAGCTAAGGAAATGCTGCCTGAGAGGGCAAAATGAACTTGGCCAGGGACGTCAGTTAGCAACAACAGACACAGGATTTGAACTCAATGCTGACTGACTTCCTTGGCATCCTCTGAAGCAGGAGTTAGCCTTACGCCCAGCAGAGCATTTCGCACACTGGCTTTGATGCCTGCAAGGGTCCAACCCAGGTCCCACCACCCCAATACCACCCCCAGGATGGTTCACTCTTTTAATTTCCATCCTCTCGATGGACCGTTTCATCTTTATCCACCAGCAGCTTTGAACTGACAATTTCATACATGTACACAACGCATTGTGATCAGGGCTACCTGCATTAGGCCCTCTTATCTTCCTCCTGCACCCTCTATACCCACTTCTCCTCAAGTCCACCATCTACTTTTACATCTTTGTGAGCCACTGAGTTGAATTTGAGCTGCCTGCATAAGCATGGGCTGTGTAGGGGGTGTTATGTACTGGAGTGTGGGCAACTTACCACTGGCCATGCCACAAAAGAAACCGAATGACCTGCTCTCTTCCAGAAGCATTAACTCCCAACAGCTCCTCAGGGAGGGGCCTCATGATCCCCTCCCCAGTCTGTGACAGAATGGATGGGATGGTGGTGAGCTCAACCTTGGGCAGGTCTTATGGGTTCGCGGTTGCAAAAGCCACTTGATGTCCAGAAGACAGTGTTCTGTAGCATTTCTTCCTATATTTTGGCTTTTATATTCCTTCTGTTCCCTCCTCCGTGATGGTACCAGGGTCTTAGAGGGGGTGACATATGTCCTGCTCAGACCTGATGCTCCTTTCTTTCCCAGCTAACGACTGCCATTGTCCTTCCAACACTTCTGCTCTCTAGAACAAAATGATTTCAAATCTTGCTGATTTAACCTCCTCAGGATTACCACTTTCACTTCCATTTAGGCCCCTTAGACTAGCAATTACCTCATTCTGGCCTTGACCCATTTAAAGGGTCCCGGGGCAGCCAGTATTATATAAAATGCACATTTGACACTAACACTATGTCCCAAATTAGTCACTTATTGAGACATAATAAACTTCTTCACAACTTAGTTGGTTAACACAAGTTCATTATCTCCCAGTGTTCTGTGGGGCGGGAACTAGGGACAGCCTAGTTGGTGAAAGATCTCTCTATAAGGCTACCAGGACAATGTTCTGATGGTTCAAGTTGGCAAATCGGCTACCAAGCTTCAGTAGTTACTGTCAGACCCAGGTCCTTGCCAGCCATAGAGAGTCTTTGCCATAGGGTCACTCATAATGTTCCCAGAATTGTTAGGGTCATAGCCTGGAGCCTAGTAGCTCTGACAAGTTAGACTTGGCCATCCATCTTAAGTAAGCCAACTAAACTGAGAAGTAACAATGAGACACAGAGAAAGATTTATTCAGTGTTGGGAATGTAAGAGCAAAAGTTATCAATTTTAATTATTGTGCTTAAGATATCTATAAAACAAAGAGAGGTAACTTCCTGGAGTGCTGGGGGGGGGGCTGTTCATATGAGATACAAAAAGACATAATCCTGTGATTCCCCACTTGCCCAAGGACAGATAACTTCCTTGAATGTTGGGCGAGGGTTAATCCAATAGCCCTGGGTGTGCTCCAAATGCACTGGATATACCTAGTCACTTACAGGCAGGAGATAACCTAGACAGGAAGGACTTCAGAATATATGCTTGCCCCTGATTGGACCTGGTGGGAAGTATGTAGCCTTATGGGTTCTGCCTTTCTGAGCATCTGTTCCATGTGACTCTGCGCCATTTTGTGGAAATTCTGTAGTGTGGCAGGACCACTGTGGAAATCGCAAAATGGTCCTGGTCAGGGTTCATCTTACTGGCCAGTATTTAGTTAATTTAATTAAAGCTTGCTTCAATTTGGCTCAGTTGTGGTGATGGTCTTATTCATGACCAGTGGCATTTACAGGAACACATAGGAAGGGAGGAGGAACAAAAGGTCCAGTGACTTCCCAAGTCCACCCTCGAGGAACTGGCATGAGGTTTTTAGGTTTAAATAGAAATCTAGAGGTACGTATAACTAAGCAGTCTTAGTCACAGTTTCCCCTGCCTCCAGCATCCACCCATCAGCGTTTCAGCTCCAGTCTCTCCTGCAAAGTTGTCAAAACTGTGAAATCGAAGACAAATTCCTCCTCTGCTGGCCCCAGGCTTCAGCATTTTCTTTCCCTTAGTGTGAGATTCCTGAGGAATCTGATTTCTTGGGGGAAATCATTGTTTCAGCCAAAAGGAAGGGCCCAGAAGTCTTCAGAGTATTTTGTTTCTGCCAGGCCAGTTCCAAGAGGGCAGTTGACAAGAGGCCAGCGCAAAGCCCAGTCTTTGCAACCTGACCTTGGAAATGCTCCCCTCTCTACTTTTGAAGTTGCAGTTGCTCCATGTGACCCACATTTCTTTCAATAAGATGACAGATCTGGCCTACGCCTGTCCTGCTACCCAGTGTGTTCCGCTCTCTCCTTGGCCTTTGCATGGCCAGTGCAGTCTTGCTGGGAAATGTGTTTGGATGCCTCTGGGCAGACCTGCACTTCTACGCAGTCCTGTTGTGCTTTGCTTGAACCCTCACAAGCAGTTACTTTAAGGTTTGCTTTAGGTAACCCCTTCAAATCAGCTCCAGCAATCTGTTAGGGTGTCCTGTGACTTTTCCTGGGGAGACAGGAACATCTGTTCTCCCGGATAAGGCTCTTAGGACTAACGGAGAAAGGATTCTGTGGAAGTCTGGCTTAGTGAGCCAGTGCGGTTCCTGAGGATGCTTTCGGGAGCATGGGTGAGGGTTATCTATAAGAGCACAGGTGGCTCACAGGCAGCTGCATCGCTGAGAAGCCCATGCTGGAATAAGTGATGGTTCACAAAAGCTGCATCTCTGGAGCTCCCTGAACAATCTGTAGACAGCTGAGCTGATTGGAGAGTCTCCTCTCCACAGCAGTTGTGAGACCTTGTGAGTCTTGTAACTTTGGGGCCTCCCTTCTCTCTATAGGAGGGAAATGTTCAATTTAGAAGATGCTACCCAACGCAGGGCATGGTGGCTAGAAGACACTCTGTACGCACTGCGCTGTACCTGAATGCTACCTGGGTGCCTGGTGCCCTGGGCGTGCGTAGTGTTGTCTGCAGGCTGCTGACCTCATCAGTGCCTCATTTGTCATCATGAGTCAGTCACTGTATTCTAGATTGTTCTCTACCGACACTGTAACCTCCCAGTGCCTCCTGAAATGGACTAGTTAAGGCTTAATTTTTTAATTTTATCTTATTTTTATTTATGTGTCTGTGTCTGTGCAATGAGCACACACATGCAGTGCCTGCAGCGGCCGGAAGAGGGCAGTTGATCCTCCCAAACTGGAGCTCCAGGAAGATGGGAACCACCCAACTGTGGGCGTGGAGAACTAAACTCCCGGTTCTCTCTAAGAGCAACAACCTCTGACCCACCTCTCCAGCCCTGAAGATAGGTCATTTTAATTATCAATTGTGAAGAAAAATACTTGTAAAGCAGGACGCACAGTATGGCTGTGTTATCGCACCGTTATGACAAGCCAGGGGCTTTTGGTTTCCGGATTATGAGAGCCACTGCTTGCATGCTGTTGGAGCATAAAGGAGGCTGTGTTGTGTGGACCCACATCCGGCTTCTGTCCGCATCCGGTCACGTCACAGGAGACACGTGGAAGTTTGGTCCAGATGAGCATGGCCATGTGGTCACAGAGGATGCTGACTGATGCCCACAGGGAGACAGATTGTTCAGCATTGAAATGGCATTTTTTGTCTGTCCATTTAATATTCAAACTCAACTAGAGGCTTATTAACCACAATCCCCAATTTTAATGGTAAAATAAGTCTTCAGCTGACAAATTAGTGCAACACGATCATATCCCTCTTAAAGAGCAGCTAAAGGACAGAATGGCGAGTTTCAAAACTCACAGAGGTGATCCACAAATATCAACTACTCTCTCCCCTTAAATATACAAAAGATTGCATTTTGGATTAGCTTGGAGTCTGTCTGGTGCCACAATGGTGTCTTTTGTGGAAAAGTCACACTCTGTGATGCTCCAGCAGAAAGTTGGGGAGAGGCCAAAAGGACTTTTGAAGCTTCTGCTGTTATTATTGGGACACCTGAAAGCTCCCTTTGAGGCAGTAGATGCTCCGGCCTGCACACCTGCAGAGGTAAGATATTCAGTAAGACTTACAGCCAGTTTTAAAATTAAGGCTTTGTTGTGAGTGCACTATGCTAGAAATGTAGACATCTTTGTGACTTCTGTGATGTCAGAATTTACTGAATAACAAGCTTATAAGGTACAGCAGTTTTTATTGGCAGCGAACTGCCAGGTATTCCTGGTCTCCTTGACAGTCCCGGCTGAGGCAAGCACAAGTCCTTTTATTATGATTTTAAGTAATATTAACTTTCAGATCACACATCATACATCACACAGCCAATCTATCTATCATCTATCTAAGTAGGCTACTGAGTGACTAAGAAGGGTTAAGAGTTCACAGCATTGTTCAAAATGTTTCCAAAGTCCTGAGGACAGAGAAGCTGGTGGAAATGCAAATATAGTCTGTATTAATAAAATAAACCGAGTCTAACACAGCTGCAAAGCAGCTGGAGAAACTGCTGGATACTGACCATGGAGTCAGACTGCAGGTCAGAGTTGAGATGCAGAAGAGCAGTCAGTGCAATGCAAGACCAGATCCAGACAAACGAATGAGCAAGTGGATGGATGGTGTGGCCAGACAGATGAACGGGGAGACTGCCCAGCAGTGAAGTAGCCTTGTCTGCCCTGCTGGGGCTCCCGGGCATTTGAGGGTTCTCCGCCTGTGTGTCTTCATCACTGTATCCACCTCTCTGTGGAGTCCTTGTAAAGGAGTTCCATCCTTTCTCAGTCTGGTGTGTCTGGAAAGTTCCTGAGCCTAGTTTTCCCGATATGATTTTAGTATGTTCAGGTCTTAGTTACTGTTCTATTGCTGTGATTAGACACCAGGGCCGAGGTAGCTTATAAGAAAATTTATTTAATTGGGGGCTTGCTTACAGTTTCAGAAGGTGTCTTAGTCAGTGTTCTGTTGCTGTGAAGAGATCCCATGACCAAAGCAACTCTTATAAAGGAAAACATTTAATTGGGGCTGGCTTATAGTTCAGAGGTTCAGTCCATTATCATCATGGCAGGAAGCATGGTGGCAGCCCGGCAGACACAGTGCTGGAGAGGTAGCTGAGAGCTCCACATCCAGATCCACAGACAGCAGGAGGAGAGAGCCACTGGGCCTGGCTTCGGCTCTTGAAACCTCAAAGCCCACCCCCAACAAGGCCACATATCCTCATCTTTTCCAAGAGTGTCACTCCCTGGTGGCCAAGCATTCAAATCTATGACCATAATCATTCGGCGAGGAGCGTGGTGGCAGGCTGGGATGGTGCTGGAGCGGTAGCTGAACGCTCATATCCGATATGAAGCTGAAAATGCACGACTCGTTCTGGGGTGGGCTTTTGAAACATAAAAAAACAAAAAAAACCCTCCACCCCCAGTGGCACACCTCTCTCCCTCCAAAGAGGCCGCGTCCCCTAATCTGTCCTAAATAATGCACCAATGGGGAACCAAACATTCAAACACATGAGCCTGTGGGGCCCTTCCCACTCAAATCACCACAGCCCATGTGCTCTCACAGCCCTGATTCACCCTGATAAATACACTCGTCTACCCAGGTGCAGTCATCCTCCTTCCTCAAGAGGAGTCAGAATTTGCTTGTACAGTGGAGCCCCTCAGGGCAAGGGCAGCCTGAAAACCACAGTTTTATACAACACAGAGTCACTTAGGACAAGGGACCACCTGATTCCGTCAGGCTTCAAAGCAATCTGTTCATTCTGGGGATTTGGGATTTAAAAATCAGGTGTTTCGTCTTTCCATACACTGCCAACTACTCAATCATCTGTGTATGTTGGGGGAGGGGGAAAATAAGTGTGTTTGGGGGATCCAATCCAGTTCCTCCACTTCTACCACTGAGCTGTATCTCCAGCCTAGTCGTGAACATTTTGGTGTGTTCATTGAACAGTATTCGCCAGATGCCTCTGATGCATCCGATACAGCGCCAGGAAATGGGAATAAATAGTACCTGCTCTTTGAGGTGCCACATACAGGGACAGCAAGTTCTTAAGACTGCAGAGGAAGCTGGGCACAGTGGCACAGGCCTATATTCCCAGCTACTTAGGATGCTGAAGCAGGAGGATCTGTATACTTGAGGGTTGCCTCAGCCTCTTAGGGAGAAACAGAACCTGGAATCAGGGCTGGGGTATAACTGTATGGTTGAGCTTGTCTAGCATAACTGAGGCCTTAAGCTCGCCTTCCGGTCCTGATTAGTAACGGTGCTGACGACTACAATGATGATGATGACAGAGAGTGAACTGATAAAGGCTTCATGCAGCAACTGAGCTAGAACAAGACCCAGGATCCGAGCAATCAAGGCAAAGGGACAGAATGGGGAGGCACAAAGGCAAGCAGGGGAGGATGGCACGCTTCCAGAAATAAACCAATAAATAGAAGAGGGCAGGCTTTGGAGCCTAAAGAGGAGTTCGTTTTGAACAGTTGTTATAGAACACTCTGCACACCGCCCTGGAGGGAGGAGTGGGGAATCTAAGAGCTAGATAGTCTGTGGTTGTGAGTGTTTGAAGACTGTGCTGGCTAGTTTTTGTCAACCAGACACAAGCTCAGGTCATCATATCCCTCAGGAAGAGGGAATCTCAACTGAGAAAACGCCTCCATCTGATTGGCTTGTACGTAAGTGGGAGGGAGCATTTCCTGATTAATGAATGATTAATGCAGTGCCACGCTGGGCAGGTGGTCCTGGGTTGTAGAAGAAAGCAGGCTGAGCAAGCCACAGAGAGAAAGCCAGCAAGCAGTGTTCCTCCATGGTTCTGTTTCAGTTCCTGTCATAACTTCCTTCAGTGATGGTCTACAGCATGGAAGTTAAAGATAAAAGTAAACCCTTTCCACCCCAAGTTGCTTCTGGTCAGTGCTTTATTCCAGCAATAAAAAGCAATCCAGGATAGGGACTAATATCGAGCTTCTGCAGCATGCCAGGCACAGGGGTGAGGCCATAGTACAGGGGCATGTGATACAGGGGAGTGTGACTGCTTTTGAGTCTAAAGATGCTGTTCTTACCACCACACCGTCACTAATGATGAGTCAAAGTTGTGCTAATGGCCTTGCTGAACGGACACCTTCCTTCTTCACAGGTGGCTCCCAGTTTAGCTGCTCTGCATTTGGAGCTGTTGCCCCACGTCATCTCTGTAATTGGTTTAATACAACTAGCGGACAGATTGCCGGCAGCTTATTTATAACCATGATGCTTGGTTGCTTGGTTCAGTTAAGTAACCAGAACCTGCTTTGTAATGACTCAGTTTATAAGCGTTCAGAGGGTTGATCTGCAAAGACAACTTACATTAACAATAGACATGGGTACAGTGAGACAGGAACAAAATATCCAGCTATTCACATTTGAATGTTCTAACCATAGTGTAGCCAAGTAGACAAGTCATAGGCCTGTCAAGGTCGATCTTTGATGGCTATGAGCGTTGGGTATCTTAGGTGTTGGGGTCACGCACAGCTTGGCTTTGAATAGTCCTACTGCACTAAAAGACGCGTCAGTTTGCTTCCTAATTAGGGGGATCTTGTGGTTCAGTCTCTAATAAAAGCAAATAGGGTTACCTGTGTGAGTGTTCCTGAAGGGCTTCTGCTATTCGGCTTTATATGATATGCCTGACATTAGAGGAAGTTTATAGATTGGAGAAGAAAATAGATTAAAACAGATAGATATACCTATTGTTTAAAAAAAAAGTGGTTAGTGGGGCTACCAATGGCTTAGTGGCTGAGAGCACTGGCTGCTCTTACAGAGGATCCACAGATAGCTCACAGCCCCAGGCAACCTGATAACACTCTTCTACCCTGGAGGGCATTTCGTGCAGGTGGTGCGCAAACATGCATGAAGGCAAAACAGCCGTACAGACAAAACAGTGAAATAGAATTTAGGAAAAAAATGGCTTGATAATATAGCAAAAATGTGGTGTGGATTCCTTTGATTTTCTGTTCATTGTGCTGACGTTATTCTGAGATGGACAGATTAACAGCAGGACGCATGGATGTTATGAGTCAGCAGTCAGCTTCTTTGGGACTCAAGTGGGTGGACACCTGGGAAGTAGGTGAAGACGACACCTCGTGTTTACCTCTCTTTCAGTGTCAGGTTAATCAGAAGCCAGAGTTTGTGACTCAGAAAGGACAGTTGTTGAAAATAGCCTTTGCAGCCTGAGTCTCCCTCAATCCCTGATACATGAAGATTTCACTAGTCAGACATATGCAAATTAGATTTCCCTTCACAAGCCAAGGTTAAATAAAAGGGAAAATTATGAAAGATTGCCTATGGCAGCAAAGAATCTTGAGGACCTGAGGGTGAATTTCGTTTAAAACCAGGATAGGTTTCACTGCCAAGTAGGACAGGAATAAAGTGAAGCGAAAGGAGATCCGGGCATCGACACAGTCCAGCCCAGCATTTGTGCTGAGAGGCTCTGTTCCGGACCCTCAGTAATTATGGGCATTTCCCTGAGCATTAGCAAGGAAGCCCGGGGAGGGCATTCCCTGCTTTCCGTGCTCCAGGCTGGGTACTGCGCCCTCCACCCGATCCCGGTTGCAGGCAAGGCCAATTCCCAGCTCACTTCTCTGGTTCAGCCTGGGACGTTAAATCTATTTGAAGCAAGTTGTGGCCAGGAGGCAAGACTAACAAGCGGACTCGGGGAGGAAGGAAGGGGAGCTGCAGCCTGGGCAGCCACACCCATTGGCCAGGCTGGGCGACAAGGCAACCCCATCTGTGTGCCCACGTCCGCGTCAACCCCACACATACCGCAGGCATAAGCTTACTACGCCATTCCAGCCCACCACACTGCCACGCACACCCGTGCTCACGCTCACACACTGCGGGGTCCACACCCACACCCACTGGACTGTACGCACTGCCCCTCCTCCCCCCTAGCATCAATTCACAACCCTAACAACACATCCTCCCGCCCCAGCGGCCGGCGCCCCGCACCCAGGGTTAGTTCAGGGCGCTGGGAAGAACCCGCGAGGTCTCGGGTCCCAGCCGCCCGCCGCCCCGCAGGACGCCTCGGTCCGCCTGGGTGGGAGCACGGGGGCCGGGCTAGACTGTTAGCCGGGGGGCTGCGGGAGAAGCCCGGGCAGCGGCGGGAGTCCCCCCCCCGAGAGGGCGGGCGCGTGCGGGACGTGTGCGGGCCACGCCAGGCCCCGGCTGACCGTCCTTACGGCCCTCCTTCCGCTTCGAGGGCCGCGTGGGGCAGACTCGCGGGGCCGAGGCGACGCGGGCAGCGCCGGCGCGAGGGGCTGGGCTCGCGGAGGGGCGCGGCGGCCCGAGTGTGCGCGTGCGCGTGCAGGCGTGGCGGCCCGAGCTGGGAGGGGTGCAGAGGAGGGAGGAGGGAGGACGAAAGAGAAGAGGGAGGAGGGCGCAGGGAAGGGACCTGGGCGCGGGGAGGCGGCAAGCCCGGCCCGGTCGCTGCGCCCTCCCGGGGCGACTCCTCGGCCAGCCGGTCCTCGCCAAGCCTCCAACCCGCTGCCCGCTGCCCGCAGCCCGCTGCCCGCCGGCGCCCTGCCCGCCCCGCGCCTCCGCTCCCGGGCCCCCGACCCCGCTCCGCGCCGGGAGAGATGAGTGCGGCCGCGGCGGAGCGCGGCTGGAAGAGCGAGAAAGTGGACGAGGCGCAGGCCCTGGCGCGGAGCTGCGCCGCCCGCAGACCCGACTTCCAGCCGTGCGACGGGCTGTCCATCTGTGCCACGCACAGCCACGGCAAGTGCTTCAAGCTGCACTGGTGCTGTCACCTGGGATGGTGTCACTGTAAGTGCAGCCGCGTCGGCCTGGGTCGCCCGCCTGCGGCCCCGGTGCTGCCCAGACGACGGGAAGAAATCCCCGGGGAGCCTAGCTGTAGTCACAGAAGGGAACCTCTTTGGCCCAGGGAAGCCTGGGTCTGTTTTGCTTTTCTTTTCTTTATATACTTGCTTACAGATGGTAGGGCCTCCAGAGGGAATGCCCACCCGCAGAAAAGCCTTTCGGCAGAGGGTAGGGGTGGTCACAGACGTGCCCCTTTTACTCTCTTGCTTTTTCTTTCTGGCTGCTAGTTAACAGAGCCCAAAGAAGTCCGAGTGACTCTCATTTATTATATTCAGACTGAGAAAGAACCGAAGTATGAAGGATAGCGTCTAAGAAGTTAAAAGGAACAGTTTAAAGAGCAAACTCCTTAGACACCCAGTTACAGCATTTGAGCCAAGCCAGAACTAGTCTCCGTCAGGCCCTTTCTATTTATCCTCGAGTTTTAAATAGATTAAACTTAAGTAGCCATTTAATCAGAATTCCACAATTTGGTTACTTCGTGGCATTTAGCTTAATCTGACTGATGAATCATTTCTTTTTGGAAGCATTCTAAAAGCATCCACAAAATCTCAGATCAGAGGGCTTTGAGGTGTTTTAGACACATTTTCAGAGTCATCCTCCATCAAACTTACTTTTTCCTGTTACTTAGGAGGAAATGGCTCACAAGAAGAGATGCAGCATATAATAAATCTTTATTTGCATTAATTGAGAATCTTTAAATATCCTAGTTGAATTTATGAATTAAAGGATAGAAAATCCTTGCTTTTTTCCTTATAGATTGAAAGTACATGAAGGACATTGATTTTGTTGTTCCCTCTGCCTATGGGGACAAACAGAATGTTCTTGCTTCTCATTATTACAAGTGTGGCTTCTGAGTAGGAAATGTGGATGCTGAAATACACAAGTGGGGTGAGTCCGAGGGGTCACTGCCTGCAGAAGTCCTGTTTATACCGAGGAATGTGAAGCCATTCAGATGGCCCCAGACATTCCCTTTCTTACTTTGGCACTACCCCTTCCAGGTTGGCTCCTGGGAAGCTGGCATCTAGCCAGATGGATTTTTCCTCATTAGTGAGCCTGTATTCTCACAACAGTTTTCCTTACAAGGAGATGAACTTGAGTTTACTTTCTACATTCTTTCCTCTGTTCTTAAGTGCACCTTATGAAGTTGTGTGTGTGTGTGTGTGTGTGTGTGTGTGTGTGTGCATGTATGTGTGTGTATCCACACGGGCATGGATATATGCATGTGAGCCATGGCTCACATGCACAGGTCAGAGGACAACTGTATGGGTTTTGAGGAATCCAGGCTTAGGGTAGGCAAATGCCTTCAACTCATGGAACCATCTCACTGTCCCCCTCGTTATTACATCTTATACAGTAGTCTAATTCTTCTCAAATCATGGCTGCCTTGACTCTCCAGATATGCATATTTATACCAAGAATTCCTTGCATACATGGCCATTCTTGCTCTGGATCCCTGGCAATTCTGGAGTGAAGCAGGTTTTCCGAAACAGGTTTGAACTTCATGTTCATTGAGTGGCTGCGAGGAGATAGCCACCATTTTCCATGGAGGCCATTCCCTCTGTCCTTCCTCTTATGGAATAGTGCCCATGTATCTAAGCACCCTGGTTGTTTCGTTCTGAACACATATGCTGACGTTAGGGGGGAAGTGCCTGAGTTTCGATCTAGCCACGTGGACCAGGACTGCTGCCTCTCATCTCTGAGGCTGCTCTGCTTTTGCATATCATATTAGCCCTTATCACCCTCATCGCCCCAAGCTGCTGCCCGCTCCCCCAACTAAGCTTGCTGTCTGCTTACAGCCCTCAAGTAAGCTTTAAAAAACTATGGCAATTAATCCACAGCTTGTCCCTCTCAAAGCTGTATGTGTGTTTTTGGATACAGTTACTGACACCTTAGGGATTTTTTTTTTTTTAATGTTACATTTTAGTTTGGGAGAATTAGCCCATTTTTTCTAACTTACTGTGATTTTAGTGTCGGCTCTTTTATTGGGTGTGCATAGTTTTATATATTTACATCTACATCTGTATATTATTCCTCCCGTGTTCATGTCATGGTACCTGTAGTAAATTTCTATATCTTCACTCTAGTTGTTGATAAAGTAGTTAGCAGTAGAAGGCCACAGACAATCCTGAAGCCTGCAGATAGACCTGTCCCTGAAGCTGATAGCAGTTCATTAAGGAGCACTTGCTAAGGCTGGCCCATAGCTATCTGGTTGCCTAAATGCACTGAAGGCCATCTTGTGTTGTTTTTGTTCATCTGAGTAAATGAGAACTTAGTCAAATAAATTGTCACAGTCCCACCAACACAGGCATTTTACAGCTGCCTCTTGATTTGTATTCCATCTATACACAATCCTCTTTTAAAAAGAAATTAGATTGAGCTCAGATAACTCAGATTGGTTCCACAATGCTTGTCATTTTCTTTTCTAAAGATCAGGGACTGATTTTAAATATCTGAATTTAGGATAGGATTGCCACCAGGCATACTGATGTTGGTAGTTCTTTCTGATTTCATTATTTGTGTGTGTGTGTGTGTGTGTGTGTGTGTGTGTGTGTGTTGTCAGTGTGCGTGTACAAGTGTGTGTGTGTGATGTCTATGTCTATGTACATATGTGTGTATTGGTCAGTGAGGGTGTGTGTGTGTGTGGTGTGTGTGTATATGTACATGTGTGTAATGTATATACATATGTGTGTATTTGTGAGGGTGTATGTGAATTCTTGGGGTCTGTCCTCCACCTTCCACCTTGTTTAGGTCAGAGTCTCTTCATTGTCTGCAGACTGTCTGGTCTGTGAGCTTCTGGGGACTCCTCTGCCTCTGCCTTCTGTCTCACCGTAGGAGCACTGGGGTTGCAGATGCAGGCTACCATGCTTGGCTTTTATGTGGGGTCTGCATATTTGAACCTGAGTCTTCTCACTTGTATGGCAAGAATTTTGCTCACTGAGCCATTTCCCCAGACCTTCATCTATTCTTTTTAGTCTCTGCCAAGCTCCCGTCCTGTTCTGTGCTTCCTGTACTGGCGGCAGTTCAGGGGTCTCATTCATGAGCAGCTGTAGCACTCAGCGCAGCCAGGTGCTCTGTTCTTGTCTCCTCACTCGGTTGGGGATCGATTCTTACTACCGTTTTACTAAAATAAATTTTTCTTAAGTAGAAACAGTTAACATATTTGAGAACCTTGTCTTCTGGCAAGATTATTTTAATCTGTTGTATATGTCTTACATTGTTTCTTCTCATGAGACATTATAGAAATGGATTTCAGATATGAATACAGCCTCATCCCACCCTTAAACAGAGTCTAAGGGCATGACGCATGCTGTATTTGTTTCTGTAATTCCTTTAAAGTCACATATTGGTAGAGATGAGGGAACTATTGGTTTGTTCATTGAAGCTAAGAATGCAAAAATGAGAGATACCCCATAAACTTGAGAGAGATTCAAAACAAGCAAGTTCAGTATATAGGATGGATGTTAAAACTGTGAAGGTCATAACTATATGAAATAGAAAAAGCCAAAAATATGTACATGTTTAAAAAGACATGTAAAATATATACTCATAGGTGTATTTTTGCATAATTAGTGTGTTTGAGTAATGACTAGTTTTTGAGGAATAAGCTAGGATTTTTAATGTGTTACATAACCTTTTCCTGGAAAGCATCATATTGAGTTGAATGAATGCATGAATATTTCTAAGAAGTGTTTGGAGAGAGTAAAAAACACATGTGGCCACAGAAGAGAGATGGGAGAGAGTAAACCACATGAAGGTATTTGAAAGTAGACTTTTGCCCTTGCACCGACATTTATTTAGAAGGAAGAAGAAATCAGAGCTGGATGTAGGTGGGTGAAGTTGAGAAGTGTTGCCTTGTTAAGGACTAAACTGACCATGCTGAACATATTCTCCACAGTTAATACCATTGTGTCCATTTTAAAGTTGACAAAGAAGACATAGCAAAGTCGAGTAACTGCCCATGGGCATATAGCTAGTCAGGAAGAGAGCTTGTATCTGGATCTAGGGATCCCTGATGCTGGAGTCTTGACTCAGAACCAAAACAGAGAAATTTAAAGTTAATGAGCAGAACCAACAGCTCAGGTCCATTAGAGCCAGCCATGGGGAAAGTGTTTTAGAAATGGGCAAGTGTCATTTACAGTAATGAAACCCAGGAGAGTGAGAGCTGTAAAGAGGTCATTGGATCTGGAGAATAAAATCCAAGTGAAGGGTTATGAAAGAGAAAATGATTCGAAGGTGACAGGTGGGGTTGAGTGGGTGTGCATGATGTGATGGAAGTGCCAGCAGCAGACTCGGAGTTGGCTTCATAAAGTCACGTAATAGACAAGCTCGATTCCCTGCAGAAAGCGTCTCAGAAGATGTCTGTGCCTTTCAGGTTGAGAGCAGTTGGAGTGGGACTGAATGTCACCTGAGATGGTATTAGCATATCTAAAAAAGACCGTCTCCGGAGAAGGTGGAAGATCGGAGACTGAGAGACAAGGCTGGAAGTGCTTTTCAGGGCCTTTTAGGGGAGGTGGAATGCTGCCTAGAGGTAAGAAGCCTGGTCTTCTGGCAGAGCTATCTGAAGCATTTAGATAAAATATAATGCATCTTTATCAATTTCCTATACAGAGGTAAAGAGCCGATTAGATAATTCAACCTTTAAAACTTCGGTGCATTGTAGTTTTTGTGTCATCCTAGTGTTCTCTTTTCTTGCTTCCATACCACTAACTCTAGGGAGCCTCGTACGGCTCCTTTCTAATTTCCTCTAGGCAATGCCCAGCTGGTTCTCCTAAATAGCTTTGTCATACCCATAACTGTAGCTACAGGAAATATATTTGTTATGGGTCTGGGGTCGTTCAGAGATTCACCAGTCTGACTATAAATAAATTTTAATAATTAAGAGGCTTTATTGATTACTGGCCAGTAATTAATGGACACTGACCAGGTTCATACCTGAACTTCTAAGAGTATAGTGATGAATCAAATCTGGCTGAGGCTTATAAAGGCAGAACCCATAAGACTATGTATTTCCCACCAGTTCCAATCAGGGGCAAGTATTATATCCTGATGTACTTCCTGCCTGCCTGTGTCCAATCAAGAACAAGCATAGATCCTGACACATTTCCTGCCTGTGAATATCCTGCCTATCTGTGATCACACATCTGGTGCAGTTGGAGAATATCCGGAGCAGTTGGATTAACTAAACTTAGGGAACCGACCCATGTGGCCTGTTACCTCACGTAAATAGCCACCAGCATTCTAGGAATCCTCTGTCTTTGGGCAAGTGGGGATTACAGTCTTTTTGTTTTATAGATTTCTTGGGTACAGTAACTAAAACTTACAACATAACTTTAGGCATCACAATGTCACTCCATCACAATATTCAGTAAGGTGATAGAGAAATGCAGCCAGAGGAGGAGAGGGTAATGAGGTAGGACAGTCAACTTCTACTCTTTATTCCTTTGTGAGACTGAAGGTCGTGACTACGACTGATGGTTGAAGAAGAAAGCACAGATGTGAAGGGGGAGGTGTGGACTGATGTTCTGGGTGAGTCTCGTTAGCGTTGTCAGAGCTGGAGAATACTGATCATCACATCAGACCGGTGCTTGGGAATGTGTCAATCTCACCAACAGCATAACATGCTTATCTACACACGCTGAAATCTCTCCTGTGAGTCTCTGCATTAACTCACACTCTGCAAGCAGTGGAAACTGAGCAGTGCTGAGAACAGCAGTGCATACATACCATGTCCATTTAGTAAAACAACAGAAGTAGGTTCTTCACAGGGCCTATGACTTGCATACCTTCTGATCAGGTTTATAAACATTGCTGTGATAAAATACCCCCACAAAAGCGTGGTGGTTTGAATGAAATGTCACCCGTAAGTCTCAGGCATTTGAATACTTCATCCCCAGTTGGTGGCTGGTGGCTGTCTGGGAGGATTCGGTGTGGCCTTGCTGGAGGGAGTATGTCAGTGGGGACTGGGTTTTGAGGTTTCAAAAAACACTCAGCATTGTGAATTAGCTCTCCCTGCTTCCTGTCTGAGGTTTAAGTTGTGATCTCTGAGCTGTTTTTGCAGCCATGCCTTTGCTCAGCCATCATGGATTCTAACCCTTTGGAACCATATGCCCAGTTAAATGCTTTATTTTTTTAAGTTGCCTTGCTCATGAGCTTTATCACAGCAACAGAAAAATAGCTAATACAAAAAGCAGCTGAAGGCAGGAGGAATTTATTTTAGCTCACAGTTCAAGTCTATCATAGCAGGGAAATCAGAGGATCAGGGGGTTGGAACAGCTGTTCATATTATATCTCAAATAAGGACAAAAGAATGAAGACTGCATATTGTGTTCAGCTCTTTTTCTTGATTTTACATAGTCCAGAATCTGCTGTCTAAACAATTATCCCACTCACAGTTAAAATGAGTCTTCCCACATCAATTAATTAATTAAAAAAATCCCTGGTAGATATGTCCAAAGGTCTATCCGCCAGATGCTAGGTTCTGCCAAATTGAAAATTAATCATTACACAGTCCCAGGTATGCATTCCCTCCCATGGGCTTCTAATTCAATCATAATGTGGTTGGTTATTCCATAACAGTCACACCATTATTATATATGTGGGAAAATATTGCCTGCCAGGTCAGTATTTTCATACAAAGGTTTTACAACTGGATAAGAGCATTAATGGTTTTTCTCTGCCGGCAGCCTGGATAGAAGCTTCTGGCATTATATGAAAGCTAGCTATCAGGGATGAAGTTTTTGTCTCATTTCCAGTGTGATTTCTCTATGACCTGTAACCAAGATGTATGGTGTCTTCAGGCCAAAGGATTATACTTCAAGTTCTTATGGGCAGCCAAGAGCATTGGCAATAACCTGTATTGTCTTGGAGACCTCTTGGGCCTCCGTGACCAATACTCTCGAGGGAGATATCTTGCACCTGGCATTGGTAAGTCAAGGCTTTCGGGAGCAGCATTACCTACCCATCCTGGGTACCTCCATTCAAGCTTTTTTTTTCTTTTTTTTTCTTTTTAGTTGTAATTTTTGTGTGTGTTTTACACAGGACCTCCTATTACAGCTGTGGCCATCCTAGAACTTGGCCTCAAACTGACCGCAGTTGGCTCTCAATTGTATTTTTAAGTTAGTTTACAAAATAGATTTCTATGTGAGTTTTTCACACATCCTTATTTCAGCTAGCCCTCTCTTCTTCCTTGTTGTCCCATCCCTGGACCCTCTTGATAATTTCCTATCTCAGTACCTTCACATCACAGTGCTCCACTGCCACCGCTCCTCTAAGCCTTCCTCTGGTCTCCCACAGTGTTCCTTTTCTAGCTTCATGGCCTCCAAAGCTACTCCAAGACAAACACACAAATCTAAAAACTGAAAACTAGGATCTGCGTATGAGAAAAACTCGGAGTTTGTCTTTCTGAGCTAGGCTACCTCACCCAGTATACTTTTCGGTTTCATCCATTTTTTTCTGGAAGTTTCCTAATTCGATTTTATGTCCCACATATTTGTTACCTACTCCCCAGTTGATGATCTAGCTTGACTCCATTTCACAGCTCTTTTGAGCAGGGTAGCAACGAACATGTATGTGCGAGTATCTCTTCGGTAGGATGGAGTCCTTCGGGCACATTCTCAGGAGTTGTATAGCTGTGTCAAATGGTAGTTCTATTTTAAATTTTTAAGAAACTCCAGCACTGATTTCTATAGCGACTACACAAGTTTATGCTCCCACCAACAGGGAATAAGGACTCCCTGTTCTCGGTATCCTTTTTCTCAGTTTAAAGCATTTTTAGAGAATACATGAATACTGCATTTACATGATTTTTACCTCTCCCTCTCCCAACTCCTACTCCTATCCTGTCCCTCTACTCCATTTTGACCTCTTCTATAATTACATCGAAACAAAACAAACAAAAACCCTAAAATATCTACTGAGTCTATTTAGTATTGTTCCTATGGCATAACCAGTTGGGATTGAATAATTGATTAGGTGGCTTGTATCTGCAGATTGATTTTACCTCTCTCAGAAGCCATTGCTTTGTAGCTCCTCATCTAGGGTGTGGCCTGTGAGATTCCTCTACCTGCACTGGCATGTCGACTGGTGCCGCCATTGTGCAGATCTTGCTGAGGAAACCACAGTGTTGAGATTACATGGGTACAGGATCCCTGACATGTCTACAAGACATTATGTAGCCTAGGCATGCTGGTCCTCCAGCTCTTGTAACTTCTCTGCTCCCTCTTCCATGATGTCCCCTGAGCCTTAGGATAGGGGCTGGGTTGTAGATGTTCCAGAGGCCACCATTACTTACTCTGTTTTGACCAGGTGTGAATTTCTATAATTCTCTATCCATTACAAAAAGAAGCTTCTTTGATGAGGGGTGAGATATATAGTTATCTGTGGGTATAAAGGTAAGTGCTTATAATACATTCATAAATCATTTGGTTTATGAAAATGGCAGTAGTAGAGCCTCTAGGGTCTATGATGTCTACAGCAATGGCTAGCCGGGTAGTTACAGTCTTTGGCGTGATTACCAAGGAACAGGCCTTAAGCCCAGTTAGTGAGCTGTTGGTTACTCCCAAGATAAATGTGCCACTATTGTACCATTAGGGATATCTTGCCAGACTGGTTACTTTTGTGGTTTGTAGGCGTTGCAGCTCAGTAGGACTGCTGATCATTTTTTTCCCCATTGGCAGCCTGTATGGAACCTTCTGATACTATGAGAATTAGTATTCTGATATGAGGCTTCAAGACAGTTATGGCTTAATTCCTCCAAGTCCTGTGTCAGAATTATGCAGTCTTATCTTCAAGTTCTGGGAGGCACTCAAGGGTAATGGCAATAGCCTATATTGTTTGGGGAGCCTCGTGTACTGCACCTGGCCAACAACTTGAAGGTTCCTAATGCCTGACTCTGGGGTTTTTGATAGCTCTTGGGGGGACCATTATTACCCCCATGGCATAACTCCATTATATGTATGTGTGTATGTATGTATGCATGTATTATGTGTGTGTGTGTGTGTGTATGTGTATAATATATGTATATATTATATATGTGTGTACACGAACATTTATATATGGGTATTTTTATCTCTTCTTCCTTCCTCCTTTTCCCTCCCCTCATCCTCAGTTGGAGTCCTCCCCCCATTATTCTCTTTCCCTCCTTATCAAATCTATGTTCTTCTGTCTCCCTAAGGAATGCCCCCACCCCCACTCCAGAATCCCTTTCAGTCTTCTTGGCTTCATATCACTTAGTTTGGATTATATACTTTAAGAATTCAGAGCTAGGATCTACAAATAAAAGGGAACATGGGGTATTTGTCTTTCTTGGTCTTGGTTAACTCAATACAATACTTTCCATTTCCATCCGTCCATCAAATTTTATGACATCATTATTCTCTGCAGCTGAATAGAATTTCATTGTGTATATGTACCATATTTTTGTTAGCCACTCCTCAGTTGTGGACATCTAAGTTGTTTCCATTTCCTAGCTCTTGTGAATACAGCAGCAATGAACATGGCTAAGCAAGTATCTGTGGAGTAGGGTGTCAGGTCTTTGGGTATATGCCACAGAGCAGTGTGTCTGGATCGCATGGTAGATCTACTTTGAGCTTTTTAAGAACTCTCCACACTGATGTCCGTAGTGCTTGCAGCAGGTTGCAGTCTCACTAGCAGCGAGTGAAGGTTCCCCTTTCCCTCACTCTTGTCAGCATTTGTGGTTGGTTTATTGATCTTAGCCATTAGTACTAGGGTAATATAAGCTCTCAAAGTAGTTTTAATTCTCATTTCCCTAATTGCTAAAGATACTGAACACTTTTTAAGATAGGGCCATCTTTATGACTGAGTTTGGAGCCCACCATTGGAGACTGGAGGGCTAAAACAGTAGGTACATAACTGAAAACAATGATTTCCCTCTTAATAGCCAATAGTTCAGAAATAAGGGTGGGCCCTTATCTCTCATGAGCCCTTCCCCATATACAAGTGATTGTTTACCAGGCCAGGCTTGTGCAGGACCCATGCAGCTGTGGGGAGTGCATGATTGCAGTGGCCGTGCCACACCTAGAGAGTAGCTTTTGACAGCCCCTTTCCTATCTGCTGACTCTCACAGTCTTTCTGCTCCCTCTTCTGCAATATTGCCTGAGCTTTAGAGAGGGTAGTTGCTGTACAGGTCTGTCTTCCAAGCCAGAGTTCCAGCACCTTCATTAGTCCATCTGTGGCCCTATGAAAAAGAAGGGTAGATACTATTTATGTCTCTCCTAGGGAAGAAATTTTAATAACAGTGTCCTAAGGCTAGGCCATCAATCATCACTAATTCATAACATCTTGGGCAGCCATGAATCTTTGCTTTCACCAACTGTTTGCTACTCAGAGAGGCTTCTCTGATTAAGGCTGAGAGTAAGTAGTCTCTGTCTATGGGTTTAAACATAGATAGTAAAAATGAAGTTTTATTCTATGTCGTTAGCTGACCTGTAGTAATAAACTCCACGCCTTGAGCCTATGACTTCCCTAAGTGTGGGTTAAAAACAATCTTAAAATTTGTATGGAAGCACAAAAGAACAGGGCTAGACAAAGCAATAATGAACAGAAAGAATACTGAAGGAAGTATTACCATATCTTATTTCAAGTTATCCTAAGAGCCAATAGTAATAAAAACAGCATGGTACTGGCACAAAAACAGACACATGGATAGATGGAACAGAAGACCTGGATAGAAGTTCTTCTAGCTACAGATGCCTGGGTTGTTTTTTTTTTCTTTTTTTGTTTGGTTTTTTTTTTACCACAAAAGTTGCCAAAATATACATTGAGAAAGGATAGTGTCTTTAGCAAATCATGCTGAGAAACTAGGATATAAACATGTAGATGAATGAAATTAGATCTCTGTCTCTCACTTGGGATAAAACTCAACTTCACATGGGTCAAAGACCTGAACAGAAGACCTGATACTCTGAAAATCGTAGAGGAAAAAGTAGGAAGTATGTCTCACAATTTAGGCACAGGTAGAGAGGCTTTCTAAATAGGTCTCCGGTAGCTCGGGAAGTAAGTCCTAACACTCAACAGTGGGATCTCCTAAAACTCAAATGTCTGTGTAGCAACGGAAACCGTCAATCAAGTGAAGAGGCAGCCTAGAGTGAGAGAAAATGTTTGCCAACTTTAAATTAGACAAGGGTTGGTATCTAGAGTATACAAAGAACCCAAAACACATAACGTCATGGAAACAAGCAACCTAATTTAAAAAAAATAGGCTATGGAACTAAGATCTCAAAAGAATAGGGATGTCAAAAGAATGAAAGCAAATGGCTAGGAAACACTTTAAAAGTATTCAGCATTCCTAGCCCTCTGGGAAATGTAAGTTGTTTTTCGAGTTCTTGACGTCTTCTAGGTATTAATCCTCTGTCACGTGTATAGCTGCCAAAGCTTCCTCCCATGCTGTAGGCAGTCTCCCCTCGTGATTATTCACTTTGCTGTACATAAGCTTTAAAATTACCAGGTTCTATTCAGAAAGTCCTTACCTGTATCTGTATCTTGAAATGTTTTCTCTTCCAACCATTCAGAGTTTCAGGTTTTACATTAAAATCTTTGATCCATTTGGATTTATGTTTTTGTGGGAGATGAGAGATAATAATCTAGCATCATTCTTCTATATGTATATAGCAGTGCACTTTGCCATAAGTTTTTTGTCCTGTGTAGCCTTCCGTACAGTTACATACTTCTGGGAACAGCTTAGGATATAAAGGGGGCAGTGGCAGTTGGCAGTGACAGTTGAGGGGATAGTTTGATAGACGATAGTTCAGTTCCCTGTGAGCGCCTGTTCTCCAAGCCTCAGACAGATAAGGACAGCCAAAAGGGGCTGTGAGTGTTCCTTCCCTCCTTCCTTCCTTCCCTCCTTCCTTCCTTCCTTCCTTCCTTCCTTCCTTCCTTCCTTTTTCTTATCTTTTTCTTATCTTTTAAAAGCCACCTGCAAAAGTAGTGAAGATTTATCTCTTTTTAGAGCTAGAGGGAAAAAAAGGCACCATGGGAATCTGTTACAATCTAGGAAGCAGTTATATGTTAGGGATCTGTCTCAGTGGCAGTATGGGCAAGGGAACAGGCTTCGGGATTCATTTATAAGCAGCACTCCAACGTGTGGTACAAGAGAACAGCTTTCAGGGCAAGAGAGCGGAGAATTCAGTTACTTATGTAGATACATAGTTTCCCAGCACCACTTATTGAAGCTTCTTTCTCTTCTCCAATGTATTTCTGGTGTCTTTGTAAAAAATAATAAAATGGAGCTATACCTGAGCCTGTAGTTTATTCTGTTGATTTCTGTGTCTGTTTGTGTCAGCTCCATGTGTCCTTGGCCAGGACTCTGCGCTATAACCCCCAATTAAGTATGTTTTGCTCAGGATTGCTTTGGCGTGTGTCCATTTCTCCTTTCAGCCCTAGGACCTCATCTGGTTCAGACCCATGAAGGCCCTGTGTATGCTGCTTCTGTCTCTGAGTTCGTGTGTGTGTCAGTCCTGCTGTGCTTAGAAGGCCTTGCTCTCTTGATGTCCTCTATTCCCTCGCCTCTTAAACTTTCCCTGCCTCCTCTTCAGCAGAGTAATCCCTGATCCCTGAGGGGAGGGATGGGCAGAGTGTTCTGAGATCTCTCATTTTCTGCATATTATCTGGCTGTGGGTCTCTGTATTTGTTCCATCTGCTGTAGGAGGAAGTTTCTCTGATGATGGCTGAATAAGGCACTGATCATATTTGTCTTTTGGGGTCTTGAATTCCTCACTCAGGATTTTTTTTTCTTGTTCCAACTATTTACTTTTTAATCCATGATTTCATTTTCTTAACAGTGAATAATATTTCGTTGTGTAAATGTACCACGCTTTCTTTATCCAAACATTTGTTGATGGACGTCTAGGTTCCTTCCAATTTCTGGCTATTATGAATAGAGCAGCAATCAATATGGCTGAGCAAGTGTCCTTGTGGTAGGATGAGTGTCCTTTGGCTATATGCCCAAGAGTGGCATAGATAACTCTTGACATAGATCTATTCCCATCTTCCTGAGGAGCCACCACACTGATTTCCACAGTGGCTGTACAAGTTTGCACTCCCCCCAGCAATGGGTGAGTGTTCCCCTTACTCCACATCCTTGCCAGCGTGAGCTGTCACTTGTTTTACTGATCTTGGCAATTCTGACAAGTGTAAGATGGAATCTCAAAGTAGTTTTGATTTGCATTTCCCTGATGACTAAAGATGTTGAATATTTTTAAGTGATTTTCAGCCTTTTGAGTTACCTCTTTAGAGAATTCTGTTTATATCTGTATCCCATTTTTGTCTTCTTGATACTCAGTTTTAGGATTATATATTTTGGATATTAGCCCTCTATCGGATGTGTGGTTGGTAAAAATCTTTGCCTATCCTGTAGGCTGCTGCTTTGTCCAAATGTCAGTGTCTTTCCTTGCAGAAGCTTTTCAGTTTCATGAGGCCGCTTTTATTAATGCCTGTGCTGACAGTGTTCTGTTCAGGAAGTTGTCTCCTGTGCCAGTGTGCTCAAGGCTGTTCTCCGCTTTCTCTTCTGTCGGGTTCAGTGTGTCTTGTTTTATGTCGGGGTCTTGTGATTTATTTAGAGTTGAGTTTTGTGCAGGGTGATAAGTATGGAATATTTGCCTTCTTCTACATGTAGCCCTCCATTTTGACCAGCACCATTTGTTGAAGATGCTGTCTATTTTCCAGTGCGTATTTCTGGTTTCTTTATCAAAAATCAGGTGATTGTAGGTGTGTGGATTTATGTCTGGGTTTCAATTCAGTTCCATTGACCAATGTGTCTATTTTCGTGCCAATATCGTGCTGCTTTTTTAACTTACTCTAACTTTGTAGTACAACTTGAAACTGAGAATGCTGATGTCCCAAACAGTTATTTTGTCATTCAGAACAGTTTCTAGCTACCCTGGATTTTTTGTGTTTGCATATGAAGCTAAAAATTGACTTTTCAAGATCGGTGAGGAGCTGTTGGAATTTTGATGGAATTGCATTGAATCTGCATATCACTTTTGGTGGAAAGATCATTTTCACTATGCTAATCCTACTGATCCGTGAGCATGGGAGATCTTTCCATCTTCTGAGACCTTCTTCAATTTGTTTCTTCAACGTCCTTAAATTTTTATCATACAAGTCCTTCACTTGCTTTGTTAGAGATAACCCAAGATATACTACAGTTTTTGAGGAAGGGTGTTTTTTCCCTGATTTCTTTCTCAGTCTATTTGCCATTTGTATATAGGAAGGTCACTGATTTTTTATAAGTTAACTTTGGGTCCTGCTACTTTGCTGAACGTGTTTGTCAGCTGTGGGAGTTTCCCAGTGGAATTTTTAGAGTCATTTATGTATACTATAACATCAACTGCATATAGAGATACTTTGACTTCTTCCTTTCCGATTATTCCACCTTGCTCTCCTTCAGTTGTCTTATTGCTCTAGGTAGGACTTCAAGTTTCATATTGAATAGGTTTGGAGAGAGTAGAACAACTTGGAGTTTCTCTCCATTTAGGTTGACGTTGGCTGTGGCTTGCTGTAAACTGCCTTTATTATGTTGAGGTGTGTCCCTTGCTGGATATAGGAATCTGGGCAGTGGTCTCTTAGAGTTTGTCCAGGCCCTTTTAGATTTTAGATCCTTCATTGAGAAGTCAGGTGTGCCTTTATATGTTACTCAGTCTTTTTCTCTTGGAGCTTTTAATATTCTTAATTTGTTCTTTATGTTTAGTGTTTTGAGTATTATGTGCCAGGGGGAATTTCTTTTCTGACCCAGTCTAATCGGTGTTCTGTATGATTCTTGTACCTTGATAGGCACCTCCTTCTTTAAGTTAGGGAACTTTCTTCTATGATTTTGTTGAAAATATTTTCTGTGCCTTTCACCGGAGTTTCTTCTCTCTCCTCTATTCCTATATTTACAGAATTAGTCTTTTCATAGTACCCCAGATTTCCTGAACGTTCTGTGCCTGGAGTTTTTCTTGATTTAACATTTTCTTTGGCAGAGATCTATTTCTTTGTGTCATCAATCACTGGAAATTTGATTGAGATTGAAGTGAATCTGTAGATTGCTTTTGTTAGCACAGTTATTCTCGCAATATTAGTTTTTCCAATCCATGAGCACAGGAGGTCTTTCTGAGTGTCTCCCTCAATTTCTTTCTATAGGATTTTCAAGTTTTTATTGTATCGATTTTTCAGTAGTTTTATATTAGGTTTATCAAAGATAGGCTATTATTTCTCCTTTGAGGCTATTGTGAATGGAATTATTTTCTGATTTCTTTCCCAGTATGTTTGTCGATGGTAGATAGGAAGGGACTGATTTTTGTATGTTAATGTTCTTTGGTGTACCCTGCTCTTTGCTGACAGCGTTTATCAGCTTGAAGAGTTTCCTGGTGGTATCTTCAGGGTCTCTTATGTGTGGGATTATATCAGGAAACAAGAACTCTTCCTCTGTGTTTGAGGGTTTCTTTCTTTCTTTCCCCATGAAGCACAATTTTAGCTGTAGGCTTGTCACATGTAGTCTGTGTTATGTTGGGATGTGTTCTTCCTTCCCCCGTCTCCCCAGGCCTTGTCAAGGGGCTTTCCTGTGTCTGCCGAGGTGACCGCATTATTTCTGTCTTTGAGTCTATTCATGTGATGGATCACATATGTTGAACCATCCCTGCATCTCTGGAATGAAGCCTACGTGATAGTGAGTGATCTTTCTTTCTCTTTTTGAATTCAGCTTGAAAGTATTTTATTGAGAACTTTTGCATCTGTATTCCTCAGCTAGACTGTTCTGCAGTTTTGGGCTTTTGGCTGTCTTTATCTGGTTTTGGTATGAGCAACATTAGTGTTGTGGAAGGATTTAGAAGCGTTCCTTTCTTCCTTATGGTATGGATTCACTTTAGAACTGTCGGCATTAACTTTTTATTTGCAGATCTGGCTGAGTTCTTCAGTCAGCTCATCTGATCTGGTGTTTTCTTAGTTGGTAGGGTTTTTCTTGATTCATTCTTGTAGCTTGTTCTAGATCTGTTTAGGTTATTTATCTCAGTTTTGTTTAACTTTGGTAGGTCATATGTATCTTACAAATTCACCCATTTTCTAGTTTGGTAAACTATAGCTTTAAAAAATATGTCTTGGTTTTGTATATTTAGATGGCACATATTTTAGTGTCTTCCCTTTAATATCTAATTTTATTCATTTGGGTCCCTTATTTCCTATCATCTTGGTAAGGATCTGTCGATCTTATCTTTACAAAGAATAAACTCTTCATGCCTTTGATTCTTTTCATTTTTTATTTTTCATTTCTATTTCATTGGGTTTTGCCCTAATCCTAATTATCTCTCTCCATCTATTATTTTGGGGTCATTTGTTCTCAGTTTTCAAGGTGTTAAGGTACATCGTTAGTATTTATTTGAGGTCATGACCATCTTGAGTTATTTTGATGTGGGGTGTGTGTGTGTGGGGAGAGAGAGAGAGAGAGAGAGAGAGAGAGAGAGAGAGAGAGAGAGAGAGAGCGCGAGCGCTCTCCCCGTCGCACGCTCGGACTTCCTGCCTCCATTAGAAAATGCTTCGGCTTCCCGGACATCATGTTATCTGCTCCTTTATGAGCACCAGCACACATGATAGTTTAGCATCAGTAAAACAAACAACAACACTAAAGTTCAAACTTGCTTGAAGACTTTGGTCTTCAGACTGCCTCCTAGAAAGGATGGATAGTCACAGCACTAAGCTCAGATGATCCTGAAAATGTTCTTCTCTGTGTGGTTACCAGCTACGTTCATTCAGTTCTGATTCTGATCAAATTTTGGATTTGCCTTTTGAATTAAACTTCTATTTGTAGGTAGTGGTAGTTTCACATGCAGTCATGAGAAATAATACAGAGAGGCCTTCTTTCCTTTACCCACAGATTGACATTGATACAATCAAGGTAAAGAACATTTCCTTTTCTGTTATAGCTCATCATACCTCTGTGAAGTGTTCTTGTCATAAACTTCACCTAGTAATATAAAAACATCATTTGAATAACAAAAAAATCTCCGTTGTCATTTCTTAGCACAGTGTGAAGCTATGTTTTAGAATTCATATATATTTCATACTGGCTTTGTAAAATTATAGCTAGACCTGTAATGCTTATCATATTTTTTTTTTAAGCTGTGATCAGTAGAATTAGTTTCTGCATTTAACTTTGGGTTCACTTTAACAAATTCACGTATGAGCCCTCACAAAAGGTTCTCTGTTTTCAGTTTTGCCTGGATAAGAGTATAAAAGGGATATTTGTTTGCTAATATCATTTGATTTTGTATCTCCCTCAAAATGTAATTTAAGGGTCAAGGTTATATACTCAAAACCTCTCTGTGAATGACAGGTAGAGCCATGAATTCAGAAGTTGTGATCCCTGCACTAAATACGCAGTGGGTATGTGTTAGGTAATTGAACTCAGGCAACATTGTTTGTAATTACTTGATTAAATAGTGCACATTCAGTGTTTGTGCCCCCCCCACCGCCTCCCAGCAAAACCCGTCATAAAATAGGTTTGTTTTGTAGCTTTGTCATGTATTGGGTACAGTTGCACTGACAGTATGTTTTTAAATCTCACACATTCATACTGTGATAGACATATCCACTAGTGTCTCTGGACATTGGAAAAGAAAGAGCTCATTTGCTTCGAAGTGTTCCCATCAGGCTACATGGCAAGGTTCAGCAGACTCATAAGTGTGGCCTCTTCTGGACCCCCCTCACCACTTCAGTGAGGAGTCTCTGTTTCTGTTTTACATAAAAAAGAAAGTCAGGAAAATCATAAACATTACTGTTTGTCTTGACTCAGTGTCCTTCAGGAGAAATAAGATCCATTCATTTTCAGAAAAGCAGATGGAGAGCTTAAACTCACTGATGACAGTGTTAAAAAAATGAGCAAAGATCTCTCTGGAACCTGTGTGTGTGTGTGTGTGTATGCGTGCTAGCATGCATGCGCGTGCACATGTGCACACATGGACATAGGTATGTGCATGCATTTGTGGGTTGCCACTGAGACAGATTCCTGAAAGGCACTATGTATTTTTTCAGTAAGGCATTCGGCTAGAGGGGTCAAGCACTGATGCAATGTGAATGCATCTTAGGGGCGGGATACTAGAGGTAAGAACTTAAAGAGCTTGCAGGTGGGTATGAGCTAGCCAGGTGCAGGTGGTATGAGCTAGCCAGTTGTAGGTGGGCATGAGCTAACCTGGTGCAGGTGGATATGCATTAACTAGGGACAGGTGGGTAATCAGATGAGAAGGATGGGGCTCTGGGAAGATGATGTGCAAGACACCTTCACCTTTTTACATATTTTTACATCTAATGTAGCTAATAGTAACCGACTTAATTGTAATGGTGGCTTCTAACCAGAAGCTTCCACCTATTCCAGAAAGAAGACCACCCAGACTACCCCATAGACAAGGAACTAAGTATGAGGTAACCAAGCAAGACTGTAGTTGCCTCTTGGTAGCTGTGATACCAAGAGTAGCAGGGAGTTGGCTCCCTGCTGTGGTAAGCTGCAAGCTGGTCATGCACACATGAGAACAAAGAGAGCGAGAGCGTAGTCCTATTAACCGGGAGCAGACCCTGTCAAAGGCTAGGACCAGAGACACCGGCACAATCAGCACATCTAGAAGTCTTGGCCTGGGCTAATAGCCAGCCAGCAAGGCAAGTCAGGTGGACAGAAATGGGGTTTCCCAGAACCCTGGCTAGGGGCACCAGGAACTGAAGAAAGGACAGACACACAGATTCAGTACAGTGACACTGGGATTGGATAGGGTTCCACTACCCCTATGACTCCTGCCAAAGCCTGGACCCTCGGAGTGTTTGTTATTTACTGCACAGGGGAGGGGTTGGCTACTCTGGATAGGAAGTCTCTTTAGGCGAGAGTCTGTGAGGAGGAAGCCACAGTTGAAGTCTTTGTACACACTGATCAGTCATTCATAGATGACTCCCAGGGAGTCTGCCATCCCTTTTGAGTCTGGTCCATAGGGGAAATGGCTTTGCCAAGTTGTTGCATGGACCAATTGGCCCATGTCATGGCCACGCCCTGGTCAATATACATGTTCACTCAGGGCTTCACCCACTCGGTGCTCCTCCACACCTGCAGGTTTCAAAGCATGTCACATCCTCGACTGAATGGACAGAACATGATCGACTCCCTGGCTTGGCTAGGGTGACGTGCATAGGGCAATGTGGGCCCTCCATTGGCTCAATATGCGGAGTGCTCAGAGAATTAACCAATCTCATTAGAAACGGCCTCAGACTTTGTTCAGGTTCTTTCTTAAATCCTGTTTGAATTCCTACACAGCCAGCTGAACACATCTTCCCCCCTCTTGGAGTGTCCCCCATAGCTTTGCTTAATTCTCTGGAGCTTTGCTTTCTGCAATAAATCTTCCTCTCTCCCTCCCTCCCTTCCCCTCCTTTCTTCCCCCTCCCCTTCTCTCTCTCTCTCTCTCTTTCTTTCCTTCTTTTATAAGGATAAAACTCCTCTAAAACTCAGCCTTTGTTCCTTGAATTCCTGAGACAAGGACCCAGAACCCCTAGCTCTTCAGTTATGCATACCCAAGGACACTTCCTTTTCCCATTTCAGTACTGGACAGAATTCACCACAGGATATGTTAATTTATGTTAATCTTAGTTTCAAGCACTTCTTGGTGTTGTTTCTTTTTAAGTGACAGAAGCTGTCAAGGTTGGTCAAAGTGACCAGCTCTGCTACCTGATTGACAGCTGTCAGATGTGGCTCAGGCACAGCCAAAGAGGCATCTGCCCCAGGCTGGATTCCAGTGTTACTGTCATTTTCACAGTTCCCAGTCTGCCTAGGCTGTGAGTACCATTTCTGTCTGAAGTCCCATCAGAGGAAGTGGGAATTGTTTTTGCATAGGTGTAGGAACTGTCAATCAAGAGCCCCTGTTTTCACGATCTGTTGGGTAGTTTGCTTCACATGCGCAGCAACTGCTCTGCGAAACTGGGTTTCGTCTGTAAACACCCTATGGAGACTTTACTGTAGTTATAGGAGCCCCAAGGAGACTCCACTGAATCCAGAGACCTCTGCAGCTGTCATGGCTGCTACATCTGCCCCAAAGGCCACCATATTAACTACTATCGCCTTAGGAGCTCTTGCTTCAGCCATTGTCTGTGTGGATACCCTACTGTGGCTCTGGCAGATGCACTTGGGCCTTGACAACCTCTGATAATCCTACCCCACAGCTTTTCCGTGTTTCCACCTATTGCAGAAGTCTCTCACTACAGCCCAGAAAGAGCACCCCCTACCTGAGACTCTCACAACAGTCAGGCTCAGTGCACCTTTGCAGAGTAGGACCACTAAGCAAAACATTTGTGACTAGCAGATGGGAGGCTGTACACGTACATGCCTGGATATCAAAGCAGCCCTCTTCTCATTCTCCTCAGGTTAATCCAAGAGACATATGTACTGCCCCCCTATGCTGTGGCATAGCTTCAGTGAAGCCTGCTGCAGGTGGGTATTGCATACGTTACTTCTAGGTAGAGTGGATGGAGATGGTACTAGCAGGTAGGGGAGTTTGAAGATTTCCGCAGAGTGGCTGGTGGCAGAGACTAGTGGAAGGGAGGGAGAAGAGCTGCAGGAAGACTGAGGAAGGCAAGGACTGCGGAAGAGCTGCAAACCCCAACTGCTGGAAGAGTTCCATCCAAAGAGCCGCTGAGAGTTCCCTGCTCCATCTGCTGAAGGAATGGCTGGAGCTGCGCCGCTGGCGCTCTGAGTGTGTGGCAACACGAGGTGCTGAGGGCTGTTGGCATTTAGAAGTTTGGAGCTGTAACTGCTAAGAACTGAAGGCTACTGCTATTCCATGCCTGGAGCTGCCAACACTAGGGGAACCACACTTTACATATTCATAATTTCTATCCGAAGTCAGTAAAGGACCTTCATCCAATTGGTGACACTGAGGGTCAAATTCAGTCTCAAGTTTGCTAGGCAAATGCTCTACCACTGAGTTAACTCTTCAGCCTTCTAGTGTTTTAGTTTGCTACCTAGTAGTAATATATGGTACAATTATGAGAATTAGAAATAATGTAATGCCTTGTAGTATTGCCAACTACCTTGATAATAATTGTCTTTATAGTCTTGATAAACCAGACTCCTAGCAATTAATGATAATAGTAAGTTCCACAGCACAACCTATTGCTAAGGAAAGTCAGGGCAGGAACTCAAACAGGGCAGAAGGAGGCAGGAGCTAGTGCACAGGCCATGGAAGACTGCTGCTTACTGGCTTGCTCAGCCTGCTTTCTTAACGAACATAGGACCACCTGCCCAGGAGTGGTGCCACCCACAGTGAGGTGGCTCCTCCCACATCAGTCATCAATCAAGAAAATATATCATAGGCTTGCTCACAGGGTAATCTGCTGGAGGCATTTTCTCAATTTAAGTTTCTTCCATATAACTCTAGCTGGTGTCAAGTTGACATAAAACTAGGCAGAACAGTCACATGCATTAACATGTAATTTATTTACAACAGAATGAAATTTAAAATGAATCTCTGGTTAGGTTCTACAACAGTTTTCTATTCTGTGTGTCTGGGGGTGGGGGGGTGCACATGTGGAGGCCAGGAGGTTGATACAGAGTGTCTTCCACAAGCACTTTCTATCTTATTTTTTAAATTAATACTTCATTTGTGTGTGGGGGGGTGTGGGTGTGGGGCGTGGAGGTCAGAGGACAATTTGTGGAGTTGGTTCTCTTCTTCCACCTGTACCTAGTTTCTGTGACTTAAACTCAAGTTACCAGGCTTATAAAGCAAGCGCTTTATCCATTTCACAATCTTGCTGGCCTGGTCTACCTTATTTTTTGAGATAGGGTCTCACAGTTGACCTTGGAGCCCACCAACTCATCTAGATTCGCTGTTAGGGAAGCTCCAGGGTTCCTACTGTCTCTGCTCCCCAGCTCTGAGATTACAGATGTGTGCTGCAGCACCCGGCTTTAAAAAAAAAATGTGGGTTCTAGCAACTGAACTCAGGTCATCATGCTCGAGCAGCAATCGATGCACTGGTGGCTTAGCCCCAGATCCTCAATTACATGTCCTTATCTATAGCGTACAGATGTGGAGGTGTGACATCTGCTGTGACCACCTAGAGTCTCGTAGTAATTTGGATCACAAGCGTCTGTCAAAGGCTCATGTCTTAATGCGCTGGAAAGTGGTGTAACCTTCAGTGAGCATGGTCTAAGAAGTCTTGGAGTCACTGCAAGTACCTGGAAGACGACTGTGAGTCCCATGATAGCTAATTTTGATTATCAACTTGATAGGATTTGGAATGACTGTGGGAACAAATCTTTAGGCATGTCTGTGAGTGATTATCTAGATTAACGTAATTGAGGTGGGAAGATCCCTTCTAAGTGCAGTGCCCTTACAGGAGCAAGGTCAGATACCTTGTTGCAGCAATGAGAAGGTAACTACAGAAAAGCTGGCGCTGAGAGTGGTGCGGTCAGGATGAGCCCGACTGTGTGGTTTGTAGGACCGTGGAACTGGTTCACTTGGAGCATGTAGCTGAGTTTGGAACTCTGGGGTAGAAAAGTCCTAGAGTGCTGTAAGCAGAGCTTGATGGGCCGTTGTAATGGGAGTTAGGAAGAGCAGAATGCCAAGAGAAACGCAGACAGCGGCGGGCAAGATCACGAGGTTTCAGAGGAGAACAAAGACTCTTCTGAGGAACTGGACTCAGGGTCGTGTTCACTCTAGACTCTCCCAGATGCCTGTGTCTCTGGGGTGCTCTCCCTCGTGTCTACAAAAACTTTCTCCTCTACCATACCTAGGAGCAGTCATGTCCTTCTTTTGTTTTTATTTTTTTAATTCTCCTCCTAAGCAGCGAAATGACTAGCTAATTGGGTTTCCAAGGGTGCTTGCTTGGGGGGAAGGTCCTTTCTGCCTTCACCACATTTTGTGAGCCTTTGTGATGTCTTGAGACATCACATATTTTCCCAACTGGTTCGCTTTATCAATGGATTCTATGAGATAATCTTTTTGAATAGAATCAGGTCCACTTTTATGTAACAAAACAAAAAGAGCCCCATTAATCTCTTTGCTTGAGACTGTCACATAATCTCATCTGCCATCTAAAAGTGTGGCTGCAGGAACTCACAGAATCCTATGTGGAGCCTCATTAGTGACTTAGATGTCAATCCTCCGTTGGTGCTGCTTTCCAAACAGCAGGAGACCTCTCCTGGCCTCATTTGTAGTCAGCCAGTTCCCTGGGATGGTGTGATTTGCTTGGATTAAGCCAGGCACATCCTGAGCAAATGTGCAGGGCGGTAGGCTTTGTCCTTTCTGTGGGGCCGAGGCTTTGTTTCTGTGCAAGGGTCATATCTGTTCCAGCATGCCACTTTCCTTACACATACACACATACATACACACACACACACTTACACACATACACACACCCCACACACACATACACATACACACATACACACACACACATACACACACACTTACACACACACACATACCTTACTTGGTCTTGAAAATTCCTGTGGTCATGTTCCTATATCTCTGGTGCATCCACAGACCAAAACTCTCCGAATATCTGCCATAACCACACATTTTCATAGGCCCAGTGTGGACCAGGCTTCAGGAGTGGGTCCACAGCCAATTGCCTCCTTAGGTTTTTCTCAGTGCTGTTCCCTCTGCCTTTGTCAAGACTTACATATAAATCAGGTTGCAGTGGTTTGTGCCAGGGCTGCTTGGCAAGCAGGCAGCTTCTCCCTGGTCCTTCTTGGGGTCTCTCCTGGTCTCGGGGAGAAGAGCCGTGGCCCAGCCACAGTGCTCTGCTGTCATTCAGAAAGCGGTAGAATATTACTCGGGCACCCTGCTGACACCTTTCACTGTGGAATAAAGATACACATGCTCACCTCCTATGAAAGGTGAGTCCGGAATTTCACTTGTTTGGGAAGTATTTGTAGTTTTATATGGCATCATTTTGGAAGAGGATAGTCATATGTATTTAATAAAAGATTTATTTGATTTTCTTAATTTTTTTGTCATTAATTGTTGACAGAGAAATATGCAAGTGGCAGAAGCCATGTTCTTAAAAGAAATAGATTTTAGAGTGCATTATTTTAAATTCTTGCCCCATTAATATTAAGCTAAATTATTAAAACCATTAATTTATCAGCTGGTCCAATTTTAAGCATCTAAAATACTATCAGTACTTATTGCATAACACTTCTCTCTCATTAGTATAGGTTTCCAATATATAAACTAAAAAGTTTCTTTTTGTTGGTTTGGTTTTGAAATGCTGGGGTTCAAGTCCAGGGCTTTACACATGCCAGGGAAGTGTCCTGCCACCGAGCCACATCCTGGCCTACGCGGCTGAGTTTCTTAGTAGAAGTCAGAAAATGACTACCTGCTAGAAACCCAGCCTTTCATGGTCACTGAACCAGTTTGCTTCCAATCAAGGGGCAGAGACCATAGATTGAATAAAGAGGGCATTTCATATAACTAAAGGATATTCAACAGCCTAAGAAGGGTTTACAGTATATGAGGCTGTCATCTATGATTCCCAGGGAAACCAGGGTAATGCCACAGGAAGGAAAAATTTAGAAGGAGGTTCCCTTCCTGGGGCTGGGGTCAGGTTTGGAGATAGTTAAGTTTAACCCTGGCATAGCTGCAGAGAAAGCTGTGACTTTGCTGTGCAGGTCGCAGCGCCTGCAGGTGGCAGTTGACTGTATAGAGGCAGCAGAGGACTGGTGTGGACAGCAGGCCTTGGGCATACTGGTGTCCATTGGGAAAGCAATTGGGAGAGCTGCTGCTGGACCAGGTTTAGCTGTGAGGTGGCCAAGGAGCCACATGTTGTGGGGACATGGCTGCGATATTTCTGTCAGACCCCTGACATCAGCAGGATAGTGTCTTCTTCCTGCAGATGCCATCTGGCTTCCTGAGAAAACGTCACGTTGTATGGAAAGGAATTGTGTTTCTGAGAGTACTGTCCATTATGTCTGAGCACCGGTGTCATGGAAGGCAAGGTGAGCCTAGAGGCCACATTGACAACTGTGCTCTGAACCTGTTCTTCCCGTGTCATGTCAGCTGCGACTCTACACAGACCTACTAGCTCACCTGCTGCATGAAGAGGAGGTCCTTGCACAAAGGCACATCACATTGGCTTTTGGTGTCTCTGTCTGGACTTCCTTGTCCTCATCCAGCAGTGATTAAATGCATGTGAAGTACATACACTATGTAGCTCTTAAGTACTAAGTTTGTTACTTCTTGCCCCAAATTCTTGGGATGTCTCCAAGGGCACCAGTTTTTAAATTGGCTAACCTAACTACAGGTTGTAAGAGAAAACACAGGTAATTACTACTCCATTATTTAAAGGGAATATCAGCTTTTCTCTTAAAACTTACTGACAAAATCACCCCTTGTTTTCTGGTCTGTTTTTAAATATATTTTGAGTTCCTAGTGAGTGTCAGTATTTACGGAGTGCAGTTTGACATTTCAGTGTGCTAATCAGATAGAGTGACTGATGTATCTGTCACCTCAGACATATTTTTGTTTGACAATTCCGTTAGCTATTTTGAAATAGCCAATTATTGTCAGTCTTAGTTATTCTATTTTGAACCTCAGAAATTGCTACTATCCAACAGCACTCATTAGCCATCCCCTGTCTGCCTACATCCCCACTCCTTCCCAGTCTTCGCTGGCTACTGTTAATAGTCTCCACTTCTGTGAAACCAACATATAAGAGACTGTGCCATATCATCTTCCTATGCCTTTCTTTCTTACTCACCGTTATGGCATCCAGTTCACCTGCCTTGTGCAAATGACAGAACTGCACTCTTTTGTGGCTGAATAATTTGCCCCTGGAAATGTGTGCCACGTTTCCTTCATTTGCCTGCTGTTGGGCGCCCAGGTTCCATGTCTCCGCTATGGTGAACTGTGCTGCAGTAAACATGCAGGTGCAGCCATCTCTTCAGCTTACTCATCTCCAGCCTATTGGGTGTGTATAGCCAGCAGTGGGAGTGCTGCATCATATAGAAGTTCATTTATGCCAGCAGCGTGGTGGTCACCTTTACTCCCAGTACTTGGGAGGCACAAGCAGGCACTGGCAGGCACAGGCAGGCACTGGCAGACACAGGCAGGCACAGGCAGGCACAGGCAGGCACTGGCAGACACAGGCAGGCACTGGCAGGCACTGGCAGGCACAGGCAGGCACAGGCAGGCACAGGCAGGCACTGGCAGGCACAGGCAGGCACAGGCAGGCACAGGCAGGCACTGGCAGGCACAGGCAGGCACTGGCAGGCACAGGTAGGCAGGCAGGCACAGGCATCTCTGGGAGTTTGAGACCAGCCTGGTCTGTGAGTTTCAGGCAAGCCAAAACTATACAGTGCAACTCTATCTCAAAACAAAAGCAAAAAAAGCAACTTCATTTTGAGTTGGATTTTGTTGTTGCTGTGCTGGAGATTGGACCCAGGCTCTCACACAGGCTGAGCATGCATTCTTCTACAGACACACACATTTACATGTGTTTTGAAGGAAAGGCTGTCCCTGCTTTCGGTTTTTTGAATACATGTCATGCTGTCTTTGTAATGATTGTTTTCATGTCATTCCTACAGAGTGTGGGAGGGGCCACTTTTCAGCATCCTCATCAGTGGCGGCTGTTTTTTTCTCCCTTGACAGCAGCCGTTCTGACTGTAGTGACGGCTTGTTACTGTTGATTTGTGTGTCCCGGTGACGGGTGTCATTGGGTACCTTTTCATATACGTGTTGAGTCATATTCATGTTGAGCAGCTGTTGCCACCATCCCAGTTCCCAGGACTTGTCATCTGTAAACTGAAATTGCTTGCTATAGTTCCTCTTATGCCCTGTCCCTGGAAAACACTGTTCTACTTTGCATCTGTGCGTCTGAATTTGACCGATCTGGGTACCTCACACGTGAGGGATTATCCGATATTTATCTTGCTAATTTCCCTTGGCAGAGTCCTCCGGAGCCACCCATGTATGACATGTGTGATTGTCCTTCCTTGCACATGCTGGATGCTCCACTACACATGTGCATTTTTGCTTTCATTTGTCCTTCGGCTGGTGAACGCTGCTCTGGCTTTTACCTCCAGGCTATGGTAAATAACACGAATAAACTGCATGTGCAGAGATGTGTAGATGCCGCTCTGTGAGACACTGCATCTAGTGCTTTTGTGTGTGTCCAGAACTGAAATTTCTAGATGTTTTACTCTCCTTTAAGTCAGGGCTTTCCTGACTTAGGCTGTTTAATTTTTTTTCTTATTTATTGTGGTGCTGGAGGCGCCTGGGGTCATGTGCTTGTTCAGCAGGCAATTTACCACCATGCCACACCTCCAGCCATACTTTCATTGTTTCTGTAAAGAAACCAAACAATGCAGTGTTATATGATAATTTGTCTTGGAGCTGCGGCCTCTTTACCATCCTTTGTCTTTGCACCTGTGTTCCCAGATCACAGACTTTGCTTAGCTCAGAGTGAGACAGGGCTGCACTGAAGCATTGTGCTGGCTTCTTTCTTTGACAGCACAGATAGGTCAGTTCAGACTGCTATAATACAATGCCACAGACTGAGCACTTGCTATGCAAGATGAGAACCTGAGTTTGAATCTCCGGGACCCACAGAAAAAGCAGGGCAGGTCTGGATGTTCCTGTAATCCCAGCATTGGGGTGGGTGTAGGAGAGAGGGTGAAGACAGGCAGATCCTGAAAGCTCATTTGCCAGCCAGGTAGCCTAACTGAACATTGAACTTCCAGTTCAGTGAGAGACCTTGTATCAAAGCAATACAGCAGACAACAGACTGCTGTGCCTCTACATACATATACCTGCTTACTCATGTGCATGTGCATACCCACCACACCACATACATACCACACACATACCACACACACATATACCACACCTACACCCACACACATCACATACCATACACAAACACCATCCCACATCACACACACACACACACACCAACAAACATCCACACCCACACATTACACACCACACACAACCCCATGCACATACCACACACAAATACACACACACCACACAAACACGTATACCACACACATATACCACACAACCACACATTATACACCACACACAACCCCCACCACATATCACACACAGACACACACGACACACATATACACCAATACCCACACCCACACATTACACACCACACATAACCCCACACACATACCACACCACACAAGCACACACACACCCACCACCCCCAAACACACAATACACACATGTACATATATACTTGCCATAGATTTGACTTAACTGCATGTGTTTCTTCAGCCTGGCCTGGGAGATTAGATGTGTTGTCTGTTGGCGATACTCATCCTGTTACAGAAGCTGAAGAGGGAGCAGGTTTGGGCTCATCTTCTTCAAGGACATGAAGCCCACTGGGGGTTCCACCCTTACCATCTCATGTAGACCTACTCATGTCTCACGAAGATCATGTTGGTATTTGGGACTTTAGTACATGAGTGTGGGGGTCCAGCATTCATACCGAGTGCCATACTTCAAGAAGGGGAGCTAGAGCTTTAGAGGAGAGAAGACCAGAGAAAGGTAGAGCAACCAAGAGGAGAACCCAAAACTGATGACACAAAGGAGGGAAGGGGAACCGAGCAGGACAAGGGGACGGGAAGGGAGAATGAAGTCCTAAAGCCTGACTTCACCTCTTCCCTCATCTTTGAACTAAACAGAGTCATTCCCTCTGGGGCCAAGGATGATTCTGGAAGTCAGGAATCAACTGCCAGGGTCTTCCTTCAGCTGTGTCCAGTGATAGCTAAACCAGATGTCTTTAGGGTGGATGACCTCAATCAGCACCCTGCAGCAAATAGCCTGGGCAGAAAGAAATGACTAGACTCCCATTCCCCATTGGAGACCATCCTGGGCTCAGATATCTCTCCTCAAATCCCAAGGCTGGAGGTCTTCTAGGAAGCTTCAAGTCCAGCTTTCTCTATATCCCCAATTCTTGGAGGCTGGGGTCCTGCCAAGCCCACTGGTAGATCTGATGTGCTCAGATTTGCATCACACACGCACACACGTACACGTAACAGTAGTACACTACAATCTTTTACCCTCAATTTAGGGAAAGAGGAAGGATAGAAAGAAATTTCTACTGTTTCTGCAAGTGGCCTTGATATAGAACAAGAGAAAGATGGAAATCTTCACAGCCTCTTTTAAGCTGTCCTAAGCTTGACGAGGACTAGCTGACAGTGAGTTAGACTAGCATCTTAGCTCACAGTCTATAAACTCAATCTCTCCAACCTTTGTTCTTTTAAGAATTAACACACTAATGACACTTTCCTAACCCACGAACCACCAACCAACACCCAGCCCGACTCTTGGGGCTTCAGACGTTTTATACCCTACAAAAAGTTCCCATAAACGCATGTGGCACACAATCCCAAAAACAAGCTGCAGGTGCCAGAACAACTGCACCCAACCAAATTATAGCCACCTGCATTCAAGCATTCCAAATCCAACTCATCTACCACACCTAGGGTAGGAACACAAACCTAATCCAAACGCCATTTTGCATTTTTAAAGGAACCAAAATAACAAAAACTTCTTCCAGGTATTCCATTAAACACACACACACAGTGGGGTGGGGGTGGGGGTGGGGGTGGGTGGGCTGGCCTAGAACTCACTGTATGACCAACCAACTTCAAACTCACAGAGACACACTTGCTTCTGCCTCCCCGAGTACTGGGAGTAAAGGTGTGCACCATCACACCCAGGTCTTGCTTAGCATCTTCTGCAGATACAGAGAAATGCAGGTTCTTGGTCTGTTTTAAGCAGAGCTCCCCAGGTAGGTGTAACTGAGTTCTAACTTTCCCCCATCAAACTCATAGAGCCACCACCCTCTCTAGATTGTTTTACCATCCTGTGGGGCTTGTATGACTCGTATTTGTGCAGGCTTTCTGAATGTGCTTTTTTTCCACATGGTACATGAAGATATTTTGAGTGCCACTTGCCTGCAAGCTGGCCTGGTGCTGGTGGCTGGCCAGCGGTGCGGTCTGTGGTAGAGCACACTCCAGGCAGTCCTGCACATAGGTGCTGCTCTTCCATGTCTTAACATTAAGAAACCTAAGACAGCCTTCCTTACGAAGATAATTCCATTCAAGGATTTTCAGTCTGACCAAGAAATAAAACACGAGTGATTTCCCTGCAGTGAGATGCTTACAGGGATACCATAAGTCCTTTGTCCTCTACTAGGAGAGGGCTGCCCCTTGGGTATGGCAATATTTGGACTTTTTTTATTGTCTGTGGAGGAGCTGTTCTGACATCAAATGAATGGCAGAGGCCAAGCTAACCCTCCTGTGGTGCACAGGATAGCCCCAAGAAAGGATGATCTGGTTCAAAACCCCAGAGGTATTAAGATTTAGAAGCTGCCACAGTGTGTGCAGAGACTGAGACCCATCCTGACTAAGTTCATCATCCAAATAGGAGAACAAGAGGATGCCCACACAGTGGCTCTGTCTTTAGATTTTTCAGGGCTTCCCCCAGCTTTTAATATTTAAAATAGATATGATAGATAGGCTATAGATAGATCAATAGGGTATGTATACTTACCCACATGTGGAGGTCAGAGGACAACCTCGGGGGTCCATCACCAGATTGTCTGAGGGAGGTCTTCCTTGTTTACTGCTGCCCTGTGAACTCCAGGAAAGCTGGTCTTAAGTTCCTGGAGGGTCTCCTCTCGGCCTCCCTTCTCACTGTAGGAGTGTGGGTTACACATGCCATCACACCTGGCTCTTACCGGGTTCTGGGAATCTGGATTCCCATCAGGATTATGTTGCAAGTACCTTTATCATGAACATCTTCCTGGCCCGCTTTTAGCTTTGTATTTTGACCTAATTTTAGATTTATAAGCTGGGTGTGGTGGCAATTGCCTTTAATCCTAATACTTGGGAGGTAGAGGTGGGTGGCTCTTTGTGAGTTTGAGGCCAGCCTGCTCTACACAGCAAATTCTAGGCCAGCCAGGACTACTACATAGTAAGACCCTGTTTAATAATAACAATAATAATAATAATAATAATAATAATAATAATAATAATAGACCCTGTTTAATAATAATAATAACAACAACAACAAGTACTACTACTATTACTATTTTAGACTTACAAACTGCATAGTTTTCATCTATTTTCTTAGCATTTGGCACTTGAAAAACTTTCTGGATGTACAAAAGAAATAAAGAGAACATGGAAAAGGACACATTAGGACTACTTCATCCTAGGCTTCCCTCTGAGAAGCAGCTGAGGGCTGAGAGCAGAGCAGAAGGGTTAGAGATGAGCTGCCTGGCTGCCCTGTGTGTGCATCTACCCAGCTTGGGTTATGTAGTGCCCGGGCTTTGGATTCTGGGAGACACCTCCTCCTTATGCTGCTCCATTCACTTTGGGTCTTTAGACAGATTCAACCTTAGCCAGCTGTGCAGCGTGGCCAGGACAGTCCAGCAGGCTATTACCTATGATATAAATATATACACACTGACTAATACAAATCTCCTAGGACCTCAGGCTTAGCTCAGTGTCAGCACACATGCTCACCTCTGGGTTCCATCCCTACTACTGTGAGTGAAATAAAGTCAAAACACAGAAAAAAAGAAAGGAGAGGTCCTCCATATTTTTGGTGATACATTGAAGTATCTCTAGTTCTTAAATATATTGCTAACATGTATTAACCTATTATTAGAGATAAAAATGAAGTTACAGTTCTGTGGTACATTTTTTCTTTTCAGCTGATGCTTACCATGCTGTTTCTGGGTACCGTGTTGAATGTGATCGGTGAATTGTTTAAGATGAGGGCTGCAGGATTGCCTGCCCACTCGCGCCCCTTCGGAGTGGCTCAATTTTTGTTTTTATTTTGTTTATTTGGTTGTTTTTATAGTATTGGTGGTTGAGCCCAAGGTCCCACACAGGCTGAGCAGTCTCTGAGAGTAGCTCCTAAGTTACATTTCACAGTGTATTTTGGGCTTCTTGTACGGAAGTTACTGTGGCACATTGGATCTAAAGGGCTAGGGCAACGACAAGGGGCAATGCCGTTACTGTTTCAACCTAGATGTGACTGACTGCTGCAGCTATGCCAGTGCGGTTTGTGCAGCGGTCTTAGATTTCAGCTGTGTCTTGTGTGTCCCACAGGCAAATATGTGTACCAGCCTATGACCCCCGTGGAGCAGCTCCCAAGCACGGAGATCCCCGCAAGGCCTCGAGAGCCCGCCAACACCATCCAGATCTCAGTCTCGCTCACTGAACACTTTTTGAAATTTGCATCTGTCTTCCAGCCTCCGCTTCCCCCCGAATCGCCAAGGTACTGTATGATTTCAGATCTCTTCATCGACAACTATCAGGTTAAGTGTATTAATGGGAAGATGTGCTATGTGCAGAAGCAGCAGGCGCCCCATTCCCAGAAGATGAGTCCCGAGGAGGTCTCTGCACATGATGCCTTAATTTCTAAGGAGAGTGACACTCCGAAACTGGGTCACTGCTCCTCCCCTTCCAGTTCTGAGGACTCGGGGATCAATGCGATTGGGGCTCACTATGTGGAATCCTGTGACGAGGACACAGAAGAAGGGGCGGAACTCAGTTCCGAGGAAGATTACAGCCCTGAGAGCAGCTGGGAACCCGATGAGTGCACCCTTCTCTCCCCATCGCAGTCTGACCTGGAAGTGATAGAAACGATGGAAACCACGGTGTAGTCAGCAGGAAACTGCGGCTGGGACCCACCCCGAGCTTCTGTACTTTGATTTGATGTGTCCTTTTCCAGTACTCTAGGCATTTTCCAAGCCCTGTTACCAACCACAGCAGTCCAGTGGTCTGCTGACTAGTGTTATCCTTAAATTATCTTGTAACTACATTGTTTTCTATTGTATCTTGCTTTCTATGTAGCATCTGGTGTCATGAGTTGTGACCCAGCCTTAATTTCACTGAGAACTTTGAGAGCAGTGGTGACCACAGAGTATCGTGGGTCACATGGACAAGCTATCCAGAGTGGAGGTGACCATATGTTACCAGTAGCCCATCCTTTGTGGTGAAGGCTCTTGCTCGGCTTCATTTTGGCACCTCTGTCCTGTTGGTTCGGGGTAGGGGAGCAGCTCACTCCAGGAAACAGTGATGTTGGTAATGCTCCTTCCTTCCCTCCTTCCACTTGCCACCTCACTGGCTCAGGACAGGAGTAGCCTCAGCTACTCCTCAGAGGTCCTCGGAGGCCCTCCTGGCCCCTGGTGATGGCCACATCACAACCTCTGTGGCTGCAAGCCCATTGGAGAAGATGGGCTTCTCCAATTTGTGTTCAATCCAGCTTTAGCTGTGTATGTACATACATGCAGCAGGGTAGTAGGGATTCAGGATTCAGACCTGGTTCTCTCCACACAGGGGCCACATTGTAGTACAGGGCACAAACCATGCAGCCCATGGCACCCAGGAGGCTTTTGGGACCAGGGGAAAGAGAGGTTGGCTTGGCCTGGGCTGGCTGAGAAAGTTGCTACGGTGTCTGAGCTGGCCCGGGTGGTCCCACAGCATCCACTGCCCTTCTTGATTGCTCTTCAGATCAGGGAGAAACACTCAAGTTTTGTAGGTATTATATTTAGGAGGCAGCACATCTGACATCTTAAGAAAAAAACTACAATAGTTTTAGTTAGCATGGAAATGCTAAGAGACAGAAGTCTTTTAGGGATTAGGAATGAATCTAATAGGTTTGATTAATTCTGCTTCGTTTGGTTGTATGAAGCATTAGAATGGCTTAGATGATAAATGGACTAGAATTTTGTATGATGCATGGATTTTATGCAAATGCAGAAACAGTTGAAATAGCTCACTGCTGAGTCAGGAGGATGTTTTATTTAACACTTCTTCACTTTACCAGAATCCACACGAGTTGTGTGTTCTTTCACACACACACACACACACACACACACACACACACACAAAATAGTGAGTAAGTCTTTCTTATGTAGCTTTCCTCAAAAGTCTGTTCCTAATTTGCTATATAGTGAGTATTCTTATGTGATCTTATTATCTGCCATTTTTCCAAATCTATCTGTGAGGCATAGTTCAAATCCAGGAGCTTTAATATTTGCCTTCATAAAACGAATCAGAGCCACAGAGAAGCATGTCTCTTCTGTCTGAGCAGGCTCCATAGCCTCACTGTGTGCTGTCTGAGCAGGCTCCATAGCCTCACTGTGTGCTCTCTGAGCAGGCTCCTCAGCCTCACTGTGCTGTCAGAATTCCACACACCCCTCTCTGTCCTGCTAGTGTGGACTTAGGCAAGGAGAAGCTGCCATGCTCCCAAAGCCTCCTCCATTTGGGAGTCTTCACTATGAACTCAAGGGAGAATCTGCTTTCCCAGTTGGATATGGAGTTCCAATGATTTACTACTAGAACCTTCTTACTTAACACATCCATAGGGCTCAGAAGGTGGGGTATGAGGCTTCTCTTGAAAAGCATTAGTTAATAAAACTTCCTGTGCTAGATGTGACTGTAACAAAAACTCTACTTACTGAAACATGCAGACTCAAACCAAGAAGGACTAGCAGACACAGGGTAGGGCAGGTGGGAGCAGCCAAGTTTTGGCTGGAGGGTCTTTCTGCTGGCCTGGGATGGCCTGGGGACATCTGCTGAGCCCTGCCTGAGGTCTGTGAAGCCTGACTGCATGGAAACTAAACACCACAAACTGCATATCCCCCTTCCTGCACTCAGGGCTGTGAAGGCAGCACCATGGCCGTCTTCAGGTGTGCTGTAGGCAAGCTCCTCAGACCCCCAGGTGGAGAGGCAGGCACATAGCCCTGTCTCCGTGCACCCTTCCATCTGCTTTCTGCTCTGGCCCACTGCCATCAGTACTGAACCAACTGGGCTCTAGGACCCGGGCTCCATGGTCATGGCTGCAGTTCTGAAGCTTGGCTGAGTATTGGGCCTGGGCCCTTTATCAATAATATCTGTGACTTTTGTTAAGGGTCCTATTTTCTAAACCCCTGAACTGCCACTTAGATCTGCCACAATTGTGATGAAATTTTTGGATTTAATAACAGTTGATGATCACATTAAATATTTGCACAATCTCTTTATAATTAAACTCACTTAAGCTTCACTTGCTGTTTTATAAAATTGGACACGTTCCCTTGCATTCTTGGATCTCAAAACAGCGTTTTCTAAACAAGCACAACTGAGAGGCTTTTGGTTTTTTCTCCTAACACTGTTCATATCAGTACTATCTGAAATATGATTAAGCCAGAATTATTTCTCTATGCTTGCATTCTGAAATAAGCTGAAAAGAATATAACAATGTATAGCTTAGCTTCAATTCTAGGCCTATTCTGCTCTATGTTCTATGAAAGAATTTCTCTATAACCCTGATATTATAGTGCTGATTTGTATGCGCGTATAATAGGCACTTTAGAAATACTTAGATGTAACCTGCACTATAGACAGTAAGCACAGCTGTGTTAGATAGGCTTCTGGCTAACGTGTGGACCTTATAGAGTGCTTGCTGGGCAAGGCTTGCACCACATGGATGGGCTTCTGGAGACTGGCATTGTGCCACTTTTTGAAAGGTTGTTTGGTTGCCAGTGTAATCCCACTAAATGTACCAGAGTATAGTTTTCTTACCTAACCAAGATTTTAAGTTTCATGTTTGTTCATAACTTTTTCTTAGAAATGACAAAACAGAATGCTTTTGGGTATATCTATTCGATATATTAAAAAATATATGGCTTTACTTTAAAATCTAGGTGTTTTTTGCCTTGTAACATTTAAGGTATGAAATGAGAATTTGAGGACAACCCTGAAGAAAAGCACTTGCCTTCCTAGAAGAAAAAACGTATACCTCAAGGTGACACATTACAGAACAGAGTAAACCCAAGCCTGTGTCCCAACACAACACAACACAGGACATTAAGAGAACAGAGTAAACCTGAACCTGTGTCAGAACACAACACAACATAGGACTTAAGAGAACAGATAAACTTGAGCCAGTGTCCCAACACAACACATTACAGGACAGAGTAAACCGGAGCCTGTGTCCCAACACAACACAGCGCAACACAGTACATTACAGAAAAGAGTAAACCTGAGCCAGTGTCCCAACACAACATAACACAGCATAATACAATACAGAATAGACTGAAACCTGAGCCACAGTGTCCAAACACACACAACACAATGTAATACAATACAGTCACCGTCCCAACACACCACAATACAATATAATGCCACACAACAACACACTATAGTACAATAAAATGCAACACAACAAAATAAAAAACACAACACAGTATAAAACCTGAGCCACCAAGTCCAGAACAACCACATGGTTGTTTTCTGACAAATCTTTGGGATTTGATCTAGGATCAGACGGTCTCTTGGGAATACTCTTTTTCTTCTTAATCTCACCTGCTTGTCTATTTGAAGTATCATGCTCTTCTGGGGTTGATCAGAACAAATTCTTAGGCAAATTTGATTGTGACCGGACACTTTAGAAGTCAAAATATCCACATAAGCATGGTAGTGTAGATACTGCCATGTAAGAAAAAAAAGCACAAATTTTAAGTAAAACACTATTTATGTTATCTGCTTTTGATTGTCCTCAAATCCTATTTGCAAAATTTTATTGTCATATTTTGGATTTTTACTCAAGAAAAAAAATTTTAACTGTCCTCTTCCTTTCTCCTTTGTCCAGCGGTGCTGTGAACCAGATCAGTGGCAGAGGCTGGGTACTGTTGGGGCTCTGTGGGGAGTGTTACTGCGTGCCCACAGAGGAGCGGGTGGAAGGGGGCGGCGCACTCACCGTTTCTGCGCCACACAGCCCGGAATGCCACCTTAAACCTCACCTAAACACAAGGGCATTTCTCAGAATACATTCATTCCTAAATCTCACCTTGTTACTGTGGTGCCTGAGAAGGGGTGTACCGGAAGGGAGCGCGGGTGTTCCGGAAGGGCCTGTGCCGTCTGTGGAGGATGGAGAAGCTGGAAGCCTGTCTGGGGTGTGAGCGCACTTCCAGTCACTGTGTTTGCACACGTGTTAAGGCTGTCCGTACCTTGCAGTAGTCATGTGCTGTGCTGGGTTCCTCTGAGCCTGTTTTAAAGTTTAAGCACAATGTTGACCCTTCTGTAATTTCCTAAAATTAGATTGTTTTCCTAAGACAGCTCAGCTTTAGGAAAATACTGCTGTACAATAAATGTCATTTTCGTTTTTACTAGAACAAAACTGCTGTTGGGAGTTTTTGTGTTAAGTGTTTACTGCTAGGAAATAAGCAGTTCATACCCCTCACCCATCTAAACTTCACAGAACGTGATGGAACGCAGGTAAATATGTCCATGTCCATGCTCGCACTTGTGTTAATCCCCAGAACGCTTTGTAAAAACTTTTGTGTTGACTTCATCAGATTTATATGAAATAAAAATTGCATCACCCCATAAATAAAGTTTATTTCACAGCAAGTTAGGCTGCTATACCATGGTACCTCAGGTCAGTATGGCAAGTCCAGAAATTCATGGGACAGCCTCCCCAGGGCTGCTGTAAACACACCACGAGTGCTGCGGTCTCCGAGTTCCTGATGTCGCCTTACTGCTTCCTACGCGCTCGCTCAGAAAGTGCTGCAGTGTCACCATTCATTGGTCAGGCTGGGATTTGAACCCAGAACACTGGCCCAGGAGTCCACACTCATGGCCCTTTGCCTGCATTATTCCATCGCTGTCTGTAACCTAGCGAGCACTGTGATCTGGTGACTCCCCACACTGTGGCACAGACAGCACGGGAGCAAGGCTGTGGCCTAGCCTCCCCTTTCTGTGTACCACATTACCTGCTAGTGCATGCGTGCACACGTGCAATAATTCCTGTGAGCTCGACATTCAGATTGGTCCGTTGCTTCTTCCGCTTCAGCCTCGTCTCTGCCTGTTCTCTAGGCTGGCTCTGCTTTTGAAAGTGCCAGCTTATCCTCTTAGGGGATTCCTGCTGACAGTGAATCTCATCTGCATGTTCGGTCCACTAACTTAACTCTGCATAATGGTACCGCAACACTCTGGAAGGCTGACTGCCTGCACGCTCCTGTGGTACACAAGGCTAGCATCTTGTCCTCATTACAACCCGGGAACTGCTGATGCATTTAACTTTCGGTATCCAGCTCGGCACTGAATGAAGAGGGTAAGGAGGGACCCTTGGCAGTTGAGTTTGAGGACAGATGGTCAGGTGGAGGTCCTTAGGAACCAGGGAGACATGATGGAAGAAGTAAGACCAGGTAAGGATGCTAGGATAAGGTGGGTTTTGTTGCTTTCTGGAGTTTTCTGGTTTTTAAAAAATGAACCTGTATTTCCATGTCTAAAAACCCAATTAGTTTGAAAATGGAAGTCTTAGCGAATGAGCACTGGTAGTACCTCATTTCACAGGGTCTATGGTTGAAGTGGGGTATTCAGGCAATGGCCACATTACTGTAGGAGACTAGGACAGTTGCTGGGAGCCTGGAGCTAACTGATGTCTGCTGAAGAATGAGTCCATCCCAGGCGTTCCAGCCATGGCTGGGTGCCTGTCGGCAGGGGACGTTTTCTGTGTTCCCAGCTGGAGATTCTTCAAAATCTGCAGGTAAGGAGTTAGAAGGCTGGGGCTTGGGGGAGGACGGGGGGGGGGGGCGGGGGGGATGGGAGATGGACATCTGATTCTAATGGTATCTAGCTTGTCTTCTGGTGTAAAGCTCCAAGTAATCTCTCTCAGTGCACTGATCTGTTTTCCTGTAAGATGACAACAAACTCCAGTGCTGGAGACCTGTGCAGCACTGCAGGGTGTATCCATAGCTCACAACAAGCATCTCCTCACACAGTAGGCTCTTCACTGACTCTGACAACTCTGGTGTGTGTGAGAGATTTTTTTTGTTTTGGCTGAAGCAAAAAAACAAAAACAAAACAAAACAAAAAAAAACTAGAGTTCACACAGCAGTGAAACAGAAGGGGCGGAACCTCCCAGTGCAATGGAACCTCACTGCTCTCCTGCAGACAAACACAACCAGCTTCCTAGTCCTTACCAAGCCCAGCCCATAGCTGCTTCAAGAAGAGACCAGCCCTGGTTAAGGGTGGGATATTACAGGAGTCACACTTAGCCTCTATATTGTTGCCAGGTTATTCTGGCTTCCTGCCAAGCTGGCTCTACCTAGGTCTGGTTTCCTGTTGGGCGTGGCATCAGATCTGAGAGTTCCCTGGGGGAACTTAGCACTTTGGGAATCAGCTGCTTCTGTTGGCCTGTCTGCCCTCACGGGGGCACCACCAGCTAGCTGCCTCCCTCTGATTCCTCTCCAGTGTCCCTGTACTTCAGACTCGGGTTAGAATGCACCAGGGTACTGCTCACCTGCTCCAAGCACTTGCTGGGGTGTGGCCCTATGTAGTAAAGAGTAGAGTTTCTACCCCCAGTTTAGAATCTGCCTGTGTAGACCATGCTGTCAAAGTTCATAAACCAAATATCTACACCCCATTTCATCTGCAGGACCTAGACAAGCCACTCCAACCTAATGTTAGTCACCTTTTGTTGTGATATAAGCAAATACAAGGAGTAAAGCTGTATCTTGGGTCACGGTTTCAGATGTTCCAGCCCAGGGCCAGTGGCTGTAGAGAGGAGAGAGCACATTGTGGCAGAAGGGTGAGCATAGTGAGGTAGAACAGCATGGCAAAAGGATGTGGCAGAGGAAAGAGCTGCTCATCTTGTGGCGACCAGGAAGCAGAGAGCCTTGGGGAGGGACCAGTTACAAGATGTATTTTTCTAGGCCGTTCCCTACCTCCCAATAATGCTGTCATCCTGAGACGTTATTCTATTCACGAGATCAGAGCCCTCAGGATCCAGTCACCCCTTAAGCGTCACCCCTGAACATCGCTGAGTCAGAAACCAAGCCGTCAGCACACTTTAGGAGGCTATTTTGTACCAAACTGTAAGTCTATCAACAAGGCTACTCCAAGAGATTAGACAGAACCCCACAGCCTCAGAAAGACAAGACCACATGGTATCCAGATGGCTTCAGGGAGGCCTGCAAGCCTGGGTGTGATTTTCACAGGGCATCTATTACACCTGTGAATCTAGACTAATGAGCTGAACCCACATAATTCAGAGGCTGCACTGAGCAGACGGGGAAGACACCAATGATCTGGTTTTTCTCAGGGAACTTTGGCTCCTACGTGAACAGGCAGCCAGTAGTGGGTGTCTGTGGACAAGTGGGGTGTCTGGGTCCAACTAGAATTCACTGTGCCTCCTGCAGATTACTGGGAGTCTGGCAGGAGTTGATCCTACCCCACAATTTGGTTTCTCCCCATCATCAACATGTCTAAGGGGCCATGGATGCATGATCTGTCTCATCTTTCTGGATCTTCCGTGTGGACTCCAGTCTGCCTCAGCCCTGGGGGGTGGGGCAGCCAGCAATGGTAAATATGGCAGGGGTGAGGAAGTTGGCTGGAAACTGCCAACCTGAATGAAGGTGAGGTAGGGCGTGGGAGTGTTGATGGGCCAACTCATTCCTCTAAAGGAAGAGACCAGATCAGGCACCCCACAAGGTCCCCAAGTTTTCCAAGGGCTGAGATATGGCCTTTCAAGTCTCTTAGAACAAGAGACTTATTGTTCTGAGGGACTAGATTCCAAGAATGGTGGGTGACTGGCTTCTCAGTTACCAGAAAGTGCTGTAGTGTGAAGCTACTGCCCACCCCACCCCTCCACTCCAAGCTGTGCCCAGCCCCATCCAGTGGCTTTATAGTTGATCCTGCCATAGTCAGGAGCCAACTACTCCCTGGCTGTGATGGGGGACAGGAGGCCAGTGAGGTAGCCTTGTTCTTAGAGGTAAACACAGGAAAGAAGTTTGGGGTAGGTGGTATGTGAACCTGCCCATGCTTCTCAAGCTGTAACTTCAGGCGGACATTCGGGAAGTCCCTCATCAGCCCTAACCTACCCCTTGGCACTGCAAAGTCACTCCTCAGTTCATGATGGAAGTACGCAGATGCTCACAAGTCAGGCACAAAACGGTCATCGGCCAGCACCTGCTGCCCTAGCAGCCCATCCACAGTGGGAGGGGTTAGTCTATCACAATGGAGTGCTGCTGAGGAGTGGGTCTATGACAGGGAGGGTGGGGGGAGGTGGGGGAGGAATGAACCTGGTGTATAACCCCACTGGTCACACAAAACTGTCTTTGCTATTAGGAGTCAGAATCTTGGATAAGCTAGGGATTGAGAATCTGCCATGCAGGTCATCTCTATGAGCTTGACCTGATAGGTTCATTGTATACAATAATTGTGAACATTTCTGTCCACACCCGAGAAAGATGGCGACTTGAGGAGACAGTAGTGACACCTCCTGTATGAAGCAGAGCCTGGCACATGCTTGGCACTCAGAGTCTTCTGGCTGTGCCAAAGGAACAAAGTGCACACTCTTCTGCCTTGAGCAGAGGTAGAGGCAGGAGGATTAACAAGGCTCATAAATAGCACCTTGGGGAGTGCTCCCTGGAGCACAGTCAAGGTGAGAGCCAAATGCTGTTTTCCCTGGAGGTGAGGGGTTCTAAGAAGGGCTTCACAGCTGTGCAGAGAAACCTGGAGTGAAAAGAGGATCTGGGGTGCTCCAGGAGGAGGGGGCATGCAGTTCCACGCTGGGGTGGCCTTGAGAGCTCAGCTATGCTCTGGCCTTCCTGGAGACTGGTCCTGACCTACCCAGAAGGCTACACTGCAGGAGGCCTTTCTTGTGCTCCTGGCACAGCTGCAGCTTCGAGAACCATTTTCTGCAGACAGCGCTGAGTGGAAACACCACTCTAAAAGGATCCCCAAAGTTCTGAATTATTTATCCACTGAAGCATTCATCATGGATGAGCTGGCTTTTCTCTCGCAGGCCTCCCTCCCCTCCTCCTCCTGGCAGCCATATTGGGCCACACCTTTGTAAAACATTTTCTCATACGTCCTGAGAGCTTTGCTATGGCTGGAGCTTTTCAGAGGAGCCAACAGCCTTCCTCAGCTCGGGGGTGCTGAGGGGGGTCAGTATGGAGCTGAGCTAGAGCCCAGCTCCTGGCTGGCAGCCCAGTGCTGTCCCTAATGTCTCTCTTTGCAGCAGCACTTTTTCTGGCTCTTTGTCCTCAAGGCTGGAGCCTCACAGCTGTCAGGAGATTCTGCAGAGGGGCCTCACCTGCCTCAACAAAAGCTGTGATCAACACTGATGTTTCTGACCATGTAGCACGCCTTCGCATGGCACCCCAAGTGCCAGTGTGGCTCAAGTACAGACCTGGGTCTGCCCTCCCAAAGTGTCAGCTTAAGGGTCTCTGGGACATCTCTCCCTCTCCTGTCACAGCTAAGGGGCAGCAACGGGACCTAGAAATGTGGCTGAAGTGCGGTAGGGAGACGGCTCGCTGGGTACGAGTGCTTGCTATGCAGGCACGAGGATCTGAGTCTGAATCCCCAGAACCTGTATGAAGGCTAGGCATGGCTGCACGTGCTTGCAGCTCCAGCATGGAGGGGCAGAGGCAGGTGGATCCTGGGAGCTCTCTGGTCAGCCAGCCAATCAGTGAGCTTCTGCTTTAGGGAAAGACCCAGGCTCAAGGCAATAACACTGAGAGTAACTGGGCACATGCACACTAGGAAACAAACAGATGAAATAGAGAGAGAGAGAGACTGGGAGCCGGCCCTGAGCGGGAGAACAGCTTGAGGCTGTCCCTCCCACCTCCTGAGCTTGGTTTCGCACCTCATGGCTCCTAGAAAGCTCCATCATAAGGTCCACAAAGCCAGCATTTGTCAGCTCCAGAGACCCCTTCAGGGTTGCTGTCTCCAAGCAACATTTTGAATTGGAACCTCAAAATGCCACTCAATGGAACCTCTGATTTAAGTGCTAGGAGAGGGGACAGGGCGGGGCTTCAGTTCAGGCTTGCTGTAACCCTAGTGCACCAGAGCCTAGGACTCGGTGGCAGTATCTCATCTAATCCATGAGCCGGGGGGCTCTTGAAACCCATGCCCCACTGCCTCTGCTGTATGTCAGTTGGCTGACATGTTCATCTCTGAGCTTCACCAGTGATCAGGGAATCTCCACGAACTCCCCTCAGGTGAGAAGTACCACCCTGCACCCTCTTCTGGAGGCAGGACCTCTGCAGCTCTTGGAGGTGCTACTCCATGAGAGTAAGGTTCACACTTCCTAGCTCCCTTTACATACGGCAGAAGCAGGCTTTGCTTTCTAAGTCTGCTTTGCGTGTCTACTTCTCATGGGTTTTGCCTAGCTGTCCATGAGAGCTGAACTAGTGACATGGGCCATCTGGGTCTCTGGGAACAGTGGCCTGCCATGGCTGCCACACAATGATGTAAAGGTCCAGGCCTACTGCTCTCCTTGGCTATCCTGACACGAGCACCTGGGTGCTGAGGTCCAAGGGGAACTTGTGATGGAGCTGCTTGTTTGAACAGCGTTGGGTCCCTAATTTGACAGACTGACAGCCAGGGGACTGGCAGGCATGCAGGACTCAAACACTAAGACATTTATTGTTTTGAAGAGCAGGTCTCCTGCTCAGATGGGTGTCAACACAAACATATCAACAGGCATGCCTGGTTTCCAGACTGCTACTCTCTGTAGGCCAGACTGCTTTCCATGGCTGATGTACTCTGCCAACCCCAATGTTACTTCCACAGAATACCACTGGGTATATGTTATTTTTGAAACAGCTGGGAAGAACTAATATTCAGAGGAAAATGAAACTGGCCTGTCTGCTGGACTGCTGACAACAGGGAGATACACTGAGATGGGAGGGTGGCAGGTGAGCACAGGGTCCCTCCTTGGGCCTGTGTGTGAGACTGTGGGAGGCAGAGGCTGAGCCTGTCCAGGAGGCCCCTTCCAGGGAGGTCTCAGTCTTCAGTCACAGGCGGAGGGGCGAGCTGTAGCTGGAAGTTCTCATTCTGGAAGATGCTGTTGAAAGCAGGGCTGCTTTGGGAGCCTGCAAGTGGTCTGTAGCTGTCCCCGCTGCGGTTCTGGGAGAGCTCCATAAGGAGAGCCAGCTGCAAAGAGGACACGCATGAGGTGTGGGAGGGCACAGTCCCTGGATGGGGGCAGGGAAGGGATGGGGACAGAGGTGGAGAAGCTACATGAAAGAGAGCACGGCCTTGTGGGAGGAGCAAAAGACCTGGGTTCAGACCCCAAAGCTCATGAAAGGGGTGTACCTCTGGGCACAAGAAGGCTGCCAGGGTGGGGACTTCTCCAGGCACAGCTGCCTTCCCTCCCTGTGCACTCTATTTGTAGCACAGCTCTCCCATATGCTTCCTTTTGGTACCTTCTCTTTGGGGTGCACAGCCCAGAATTACTACCACTGGCTCTGACCTTTCTCTTCAGTAACCTGGATATTTGGCCACCAATTCAATTTGGGCTCCAGAGTGGCACTTATGGATTCGTCTCTCCACCAAACAAGCCCTCCCTACTTGCAGCTGTATCCAGTGGCCCTGGCAACATCCCTAGTCTGTCAGTGGTTCAGTTTGGAGAGCCTGCCAGGAGGACACAGTCCTGTCAGCCCACTGAAAGGCCAGGCTGCACACCTGGGTTGCCTCCCCTCACCTAGCTGGCTTTCTGCAAGTCAGAGCCTGACAGCCTGGAACTTAGATGCCCTTGAAAATCAGAGAGGATGAGTCACCCAGGAGCAGAGACCTCCCGCCTGCTGAATAGAACACCTGGACTCTCCCACAGTGCTAACTTGAAGGGAAACTCTGGCCAAGATGCAAACTCTGAAGAACAGTGGACGGGACCTGGAGATAGAGCATGGTGTCCCAGTCACTCTTCTCAGGAGAGCTGCTGAAGCTTCACAGAAGGGCAGTGGACACCTTTCTGTAGGGATTGCCCCAAAGAGAGGTGATGTAGCAAATAAGCCTCCAAACTCCTTGGGGTAGCTGTCTGTGCTTTTGTTTCCTGGCATAAGTCAGTCCCTGGGAATCTCTGGAAGGTGCAGGCAACTGTCTTTTCAGGACCAGACAGGCTGAATGCTTTTCATGGATGACATTTCTAGTCCTCCACAAGAACCCTGAGGAGTGACTCACTCTAGGCCACCTGGCTATGAGTGGTAGGGTAGACAGGATTCAAACTCAGATCCATGGGGCAATTTCTGTTCAGCCAAGCTGCCTATAGTCTTGTCTTCTAGAGATTACATGCCCATCACCTGTGCCCTGCTTGCCTGTCCTGACTTCTAGCTGTTCTGATCTCTGGCAACGGGTCTCCCATCACACAAGCAATAATGGTATAGAGCTCATGTTGTCATTTCACTGACAACATAAGCAGTGGAAGCCAAGTAAAGGCCTCTGTGCTGGCTAGTCTTATGTCAACCTGACATATAAACCAGAGTTATCCGAAAGGAGGGAACCTCAATTGAGAAAATGCCCCCATAAGATCTGGCTGTAAGGCATTTTTTAAATTAGTGATTGATATGGAAGGGCCCAGCCTATTGTGGGTGGTGCCATCCTTGGGATGGTGGGAGCAAGCCAGTAAGCAGCACTTCCCCATGGCCTCTGCATCAGCTCTTGTTCAGGATCCTGCCCTGTTTGAGTTACTGTCCTGACTTCCTTCAATGATGAACAGTGCTGTGGAAGTGTAAGCTGAATAAACCCTTTCCTCCTTAACTTGCTTTTGTTTGTGGTGTTTTGTCACAGCAATAGAAACCTTAATTGAGACAGAAATTGGTACCAGGAGTGGGGTATTGCTGTCACAGACCTGGCTGTTTTGGAGAGGGTGTTGGAAGGATTTTGGAACTTTGGGCTAAAAAAGCCATTGCGTGTTGAGAACTCAATGGAATGTTCTATGGGAGCTGGGAAGATAAGAATGTTGAGAACAGTGCAGAGGATTTAGGCCTGGCTTACGATGTTTCAGAGGGAAGTTTAAAGACTCTATCAGGGCATTTTGCTATTTTTATTTAAGATTTTTGTCATTCTGGTTAGCTGGGGCCAAAGAATCAGCTGTAATTAACAAGATTAACAAGAACTACTAAGAGAAACATGTTCTTGCTGGGATACTTGATGCTGGATGACTGGAACTGAGAATTTAGTGGTGACCAAGGAGAGATCAGCATCACTAAGGTGAAATATTCTGGAAAGTATTTGAGAGTTAGCGTCCAGAGGCAACCAAGGTTGTACCTTGATCTGGCAGCTGAACTTGGTAGTATAAGAATCAACCAGGTAGTACTAGTTTTGAAGCCATGAAAGGGTCATGGAGAACAGCTGAGGCTTCATACTGTGAGAGGCCAGGAGAGGCCACTGGTTAAAGTGCAGCCTCAGTGACAGCTGAAGGCCCAGGACTGAAGTGGTCATGCAAAGAAGTTGAGGCTTCAACTTGAAGGGGCTACTGGTAAAAGTGCAGCTCGGTTGCAGCTAAAGACCCCAGCATTTTGGAAACGCCAGTACCATAGGATGACTACCAAGAACAGCAGCAGCAGTGGAGTGGAGCCAGCTGGACCCTAGAGGGCAAACTGTGTGTGCTGCAGAGGACAGAGTTGGAGAAGTGACTCAGGCTCCTTAAGGGAGCCCAGAAGATCATGAGTGAGTTCCAGATAATTGGACACTGAGTAATTTGTACTGTTGGAGTTCGGTTTTGCTTTGTTCAGACCGTGACAGTTCTTCCCTCTTGAAGAAGGTATTTAATTTAACTTTGATTTTTACAGAAGCTCATAGCTATAAGACTTTTAACATTTAAAAGAGATTTTGGATTTTTAGAGAGATTGGATATTTTAGAGACTGAAATTTTAATGTTTTTGAATTTGTAAAAACTGGGACTTTTAAAGTTATTTGTTTTTAATGTAAGATCTTGGGGATGAATAAGAAAGGAAAGGTATGGCTTAGGAGTGATGTGTTTGTGTGTCAGTTTGACAAGAGGTCAGTTGTGCTGGCTAGTTTTATGTCAATTTGACACACAAACCAGAGTTATTTGAAAGGAAGGAACCTCAATTGAGAAAATTCATCCATAAAATCCAGCTGGAAAGCATTTTCTTAATTGATTGATGAGGGAGGGACCAGCCCATGGTTGGTGGTGCCATCCCTGGGCTAGTGGTCTAGTGTTGTATAATTTCACAGGCTGAGCAAAGCCATGGGGAGCAAGCCAGTGAGCAGCACTCCTCCATGGCTTCTGCATCAGCTCCTGCCTCCAGAATCCTGCCCTGCTTGAGTTTCCTTTCTGACTTCCTTCCGTGATAAACAGTGCTGTGGAAGTGTAAGCCGAATAAGCTTTCCTCCCCAATGTGTTTGTAGTCATGGTGATTTGTCACAGCAATAGAAACCCTAACTAAGAACGCCTATAAGCTCTAATTACCAATTTATCAAAACTAGCCCAGTGCTCAGTCCTGACACAGCAACACAGCCGTGGTCTAACTCACACTCACTGTTACGGTAACTTCAGCTGTCACCTGACACAGCTGGTCAGCTGGGAAGAGGGAACGGCAACTGAAGAACTGCTTCTGTCAGACTGGCCTGTGGGCAGGTCTGTGGGGCATTTCCTTAATTGTTAGTCGACGTGGGAGGGTCCAGCCCACTGTAGCTGGTGCCATCCCGAGGCAAGTGGGCCTGGGCTCCTGAAGAAGGGTAGCTGAGGAAACTAGAAAGCCAGCCAGCAGCATTCTTCCATGGTCTCTGCTTCAGTTCCTGCCTTCAGGTTATCCTACCGAGTAGCTTGTGCCCTGACTTCCCTTGGTGATGGACTGAGACCTGTGAGCTGAAATGAACCCGTTCCTCCCCAGGATGCTTTTGGTAATGGTGCTTGTCACAGCAGCAGACAGCAAACCAGAACGCTTAGCAACTTCATGCTTGCACTTTGATTGTGGGCCTCCAGTCTGCAAGGCAGCAGCAGGTGAGAGAAACTGGCTTCCATGGATACCCTGCAGGGTAGAGACACTTCTTGTTCTGCTTGAGTCTCATCTGATGGCACTTCTGTAATCTGTTCAGCTGTCCAACAGCTTGTGGATGGTCTATGAAGCGATTAAGCCCAAGGTTTCCAACAGAACAGGTGATAGATACTGTATTCAAGGGGCGTCTACATCCTGACACCAAGGCAGAGAGGCCAACCTCAAAACATGGCTCCTGTTTCTAAAGAAAGTCTTATTGTACCTTCCTCTTGCAACTTAGTGACTGGGAAGTTATTGGCCCTGAGTGAGGACTCAGTATGTGAAGCAGGATGGTGAGTGACTCTGACTCCAGTTCCTGGACATGGCATCTAAGAAGGCATGTAGTGACACCATTCAGTTCAGAAAAACTGCAGGTCAGATGCATCTGGGAGATCCATACGTTTTCAGAAATAGTAACCTCTTCCCAGTCCAATGACTCAAGAGGGAGTGCAACTTTCCCTGTGTCTGCATGAGTGGAGTAGGGCAGGCCTACCATGCCTGGAGGTAGTTGGAACTAGACAAGATCAGAAAACCACGGGGCTGGGTGGGATCTGGGTGTGACCTGTGGTGGAGGTGCAACAAGTTCTTGTTCCCTCCTTCAAGTGGCTGGAGCAGAAGGGAAGGGAGAGGATAGGTGCTCACTGGCAGACTTGCATGGCCTGTGTGGTAACAAGAAACCCAGGCACAGGGAGTCTAGAGGGAAAATGTCCAGGAATGTAGAAAAGAGTCCTCCAGGGCCTCCTCAGGGGAGGACTGAGCACAGGGTGCTGCCAAACCTGTGCTCTTGATGACTGGATGGGCCATGGGCCATTCCTGAGATAGGTACTAAGTAAGGAAGGGCAGGCTGCAAGCCCAGGGGATGCTTCAGCCTGCTGTGGATGCCTGTGCAGCACTGACTAACAGCCTCCAAGTCTTCACTCTCCTCCCACAGTTAGAAAAGACCGAGAGTCCAGCCTATTTCCAATTTCCTATCTCCACTACATATGGTCACTGATCTACCTTACAGACAATGGAAATAGGGTGTACAACTTCTAGATACTGTTCTCAAAGAGAAGGCTAGCCACATCTTCCTTTTACTTTGCTTGCTAGCTGGCATGCGGAAGCAGTGGTCACAGCTGAAGCAACCATGCTGAACTAAGTGAGTATAAGCCTCAAACTGGGGAAGACCTGGAACTTCAGGGATGGTAGCTAGGCTGTTGCTTGGTATTGGCCACTCATGGCCCAAATAAATTCAACTAAAGCAGATGTTGGGGAGGGCCTGGATGTAGGGCAGGTTTGCCAGTCTCGGATATAAACAAAGGCCTACTGAGGGAGAAGTAGGCTTCTGGAGTCTCTCAATGGAGACTGGCTGCATGTAGCCCTTCTGTGTCCCCACAGCTCAGGGAGGTAAGTAACAGTAATGTCTCTCTACTGCTTTTGCTCTTGCTCCAAATTCTGAGTGCTCTTGGGGCCAGGACTGGTGGGCCATGTGGTCAGAGCAGGTGTTCTGGGTACCTTCCAAGCCATTGCTGGGACCAGGACTCTAGGACACTGCCTTTCCAAACTGTAAATTCCAAATCAGAAACAGAAACATCAACCATAAAATATTACCCTAGAACTCCCTCGGTAGAGCCGGCAGAGCTGATCGAAGGCTTGGATTTGCTGTGGATCCAGAACAGGTTCTGTGTTTGCCTGAGAAAGAAAAGAATGATCAGATTAATAGTGACATATCTGTCCATGGGCAGACTCTGACCTTCCTCACACAAATAAAGCAAGACACAGCAGTCCTCTCATGCATCTGAAGAAAACCGTGCTCCTGGCAGTGGGAACTTTGAACATTCAAAGAAATGGCCTGACCCTCTGAAGGCTTTGATGCTCCTCCCCACTTGGTCCTCTATCTTTCCACCATGACCTCTAAACTCCCACACTCATGATCTTCCTCGAAGGCTTCTGAGCAGTGTCTTTGGTCCATCGACTCCTGTACACCCATATCCGTCACTGAATGTGGCCCTCACAGACACCCCTTCTTTGCCATTTCCTTGCTCATTATAACCGTGACCGAAAAACAGGTCTACTGCTGCTTGAAGAGAGGAAGCTGAAGCACCGCCTGCCCCAGGTTCCTGCAAGGGAGCCTGCTGTGCTGCAGGGGGCCCTGCCTAACCCATACCTGGGGAGAGAGGAATTCCAGGGAAGGATCCCTGGGAGTCATCAGCATATCTGAACACTAGCTCTTAAACCATATGACCTCAGAGAGCCATTTCACTATGACCCTGATGGTGACCCTTAGAAGTCACTGATAGTTAAACTAGATGATATTCTGTCTCTCACAAAGCAAGAGCTCAGTTATGCTAGCGGTTATAACTACACCTTAGAGATACCATTGGTTAGAGGTTTATCTCAGAAGGGTTTTGTATTTGCGCATAAACTATCATTGCCTCTAATTATGAACTGCTCAGGCAGAAAGGAAAAGGTTTTCTCAAACACTCCCGACACAGATGACAGGAAGGGCTTTGGCGCTGAAGCACACGGATGTTGACATGTATAGTACTGAGGCCTAGCACAGATACAACCATTAGTAACGGCACCAAGGACTGAGCACATGTGGAGCCCTGTCCACTGAGTCTCACCGTGGGTCTTCTCACCAAGCCCTCAAAAGTACTCTATGAGAAGGGTGCTGGCAGATTCATTTTCCCACCAAAGCTATTAACTTTAGCTAATTAACTAATTTGGGGTGTGTGTGCATGTCATGGTGTGTGAGTGGAGATCAGAGGACAACTTAAAGGAGTCAGTTTTCTCCCTCTACTGTGTTAGTCACAGGTGGAACCCAGCTTCGCCAGGTTTGCAGCCAGTTAGCCTTTACCCACTGAGGAGTCTCACTGACCTAGATGTAAACTTCAGACAGTGTGACAGACAGAAACTTTAGGAGACATGTAAGTTGCATTTGTCTTTTAGACACGTCTCTGCCTCTTTCCCTTAACACTTTCACCACCCCCAGGAGTGACTAGCTGACCAGGGCTGGGAATGGAGACAACACTGGGAGACCCACCTTGCTGGCCTGGCCTGCAGGTCTCACAGCTGTACTCCAGCTGGAGGAGAGGAAGTTTGAAGCTCCAGAAAGCAGCCGCCGAACCACATCTCCTGGGCTTCTAGGATCCCATGTGACACCCCAAACAATAATGTCAGCTGGTCTAGCTCATGGCTACCTCCGTTCTTAGTGCACTTGACGAGATGGTTGGCTGAGGAGGTGGCTCCGAGGGAGAGTGGAGCAGAGCAGAAGGCCAAGAGTCGAGCCCCCGTGACTCCTCTCTCTTGGCTACACTCATTTCACAGGGTCCTCAGACAGATGAAGGAGCCCACTACAACCTGGTTGTGTTCAAGCTGCCTTGACATTTTAAAGAACCACTTGGCCTCAATACTATTTGGTAGGAAAAATGATACTGGAGAGAGTATGTATCAGATCTGACAGACTTTATAAGATGTCCAAGGAGGTTCTAAGAGCTGAAGGTCTGGTAAATACACCAAGCCTGGCTCAAACCAAAGGCCAAGAGAGAAATACCATAGCTATTAAGGCACAGCCACTAGAAAGCAGGACGTAGCATCTCCTTTACATCCCTTCAGCACTAGTGGCACAGGCCGGGAGCCGGGCAGGGCTGGAATGGGGGTAGGGAGCATGTCCTTTGGGCATTCTACACCTCTCTCACATCCCATACAAGGGCCTAGCCATGGTTATCCTGTGCCAAGTTTGTCTAGTTTCATTTCTGTTGCTGTGACACATACCCTGACACAGAGCAATAGAGGGTAGAAGGGTTATTAGGCTTACAGTCCCAGGCCTCAGGCTATTACTTCAGTGATGTCAAGGCAGGAAGCTAAAGCATCATGCCCAAAGCCATGAGCGGACAGCATAGACTTGTCATCCTTGCTTGTTTGAAGCTAGCTTTCTCCTCTCTCCCTGCTCAGGACCCCTGTTGGGGTGGGGATGGGGAACGGTGTGATCCCACATCAATTAACAATCAAGACAATTTCCCACAGACATACCCACAGGATAACCTGATTGCAATTAATTCATTTAGATTCTAAGTAGTGTCAAGCTGAAAGTTAAAACTAACTAGCACAGTATCAATAAGGAGGGCCCAACAGGGAGTAAAACACCAGGGAAGGCAGACCATTTGAAAAAAGACACTGCAAGGCCAAGTTAACACTTGACAGAGCAGCGAGAGCAAGAAAAAGCTGTCCCCTTACTTGTGTAAACTGGTCTTTGGCCTTGAAGGGATATTAAATCACGCATCAAGGCTTAGGAAACTACACTTCATGTAGAATCCTGAGATATCATGATGGAAAATGCAGGCAGTGTTGGCCACTTCTGAAGCTCTACTGAAAATGTCCTCGGACCTTGTAATGAGAAGACCTGTGTAGGACATTGTGGTCTCGTTAGGTTTGCTACTACTTGTGTTTCCTTCCCTCCTTTTCCGTTCCTCCCCCCTCAACTGGTGTCTCAGTGCAGCCAAAGCTGGCCTCACACACACATTGGGCCTGCCTTTACCTCCTTCCTGAGCAGCTGGGACAAGTGAGTGCCACCTTGTTTAGACTGAACAGTCTGCTGCCAGAGAAACAGTGACTGAAGAGAACTTGGTGGCAACTATTTCTGTGAGATAAACACTGCTTTAATATTATTTTTCAGAGACATGCAATTTCTCAAAATCTGTATTTCTTCATCTCCTCGTTTTATTTCAGCAGATGTATTTTAGAAGCAATTAAGATCTTTTCAGGAAAGTGAAGGTCATGTCACAGGGAAGTGGAATGCTAATGCTAAAAACAGAGCCACGTCGTCAAGCCCCTGGGAAACACTGTGTGGCATGTGGGCCTATTCTGGGCATGGGAGACACCAGTGCCTGCCCTGGGAGTTTGCTGCCTGAGTCAGAAGTGCAGAAGCCTCAAATAGGGTTCATTCCACAATTTCTGACCCAGCGGTTCTCAGACTTTAAGAGAACTGCTCAGGGATGTTGTTAAATGCTGACTCTTGCTGGTGGTGTCCAGTGGAAACTGTAGAATGTGTGAGGCTAAGGCAGGGATAGTTCAATATGGGCCAGCCTGGGGTGAGAGACTGTGGAGGCTTGAGATGTTGCTGGGACTCTGAGAAGAGTCTGTCAGGGGTTTAGCAGCTGCCCATGCCTCCATTCAGGCGCCTGTCGACCCCATCACGTGTTCATGGAACAGAGATGCTATATTGCTGACATGTCCAGTGAGGAGAACTGTGAGGATCCGGAGAGGCTGGACAGGTGCAGTGTAGGTCTCTGGGCTAAAGAGTTAAGTTGAAGCGGCAAGAGTGTTCCTTGCCCTCGGGCTTGCAGGATGCTCTGAAGACTCCTTCTTTTGAAGCCTTGGAAGCTACTACTCACAGTAAACAGATTGGCAAAATTTCTGCCTGCCATGTGGCGAATTGTACACCTTTGTCTCCGCAAAGACCACGAGGCCAGGTGTGCCCCTCCCCTGCCATGCTAATTAAGGCTCCCCTGCCGCCTGGGTCTAGGAACGAACCCACATGTGTGCTGAAACCAACAGCGCAGTTATTGACAGATCTGGAGGAACCTTGGACTGTGAGAGGACAGAGTTAACACGGAGAATGGGGCGGAATTTTTGACTGCGGTGTGGAGGAGGTGAGCCTGAAGCAGAGTCTGGTGGAAGAGCACCTCTGCTAGGCATGCCCATGATGCCCCGATGCTGCCTGCAAGGCGAAGGGGCTCCCACTCCACCCATGGGTTTCACTTGTAGGTCCCACCCAAGGCATGGAGGATGAGAGGGGAGGAGAGTCAGGAATGGAAAAGTGGGGTGGAAACCACAAAGAGACACACAGGAGCTGGCCTGGGGGTCACCATTGCTACCTGATAGGCCAGGGCTCCCATTCAGCCTACAGGTGCTTCCCCAGACATGGAGGAGGCAAGCTGTGTGGGGAGTCGGGGATGGAGTATCAGAGCCGGGGACAGAACAGTAAGCTCTGGCCTATGCCTATGTGCCCCTTCCCCTAGCTCCTCATGTATTCATGGACTGGGAGAACTACTGCTACCTGGGAAGGCAGGATGAACTCTGTGTATTAAAAGTGGTTGGAAAGATGCAAGTCAGAACACACTTGAAGGTCAGCTGGCTGTAAGTGGAGAGTAAGGATGGTGGAGTGACCCTGCAGGCTTGACCTGCCTGGAGGACACTGAACTGGAGACACAGCCAAGAACAGAATAGAGGACAAGGGAGCTGGGTGTTTTTGACAGGGAAGGGTGCTTGGGATGCCATGAAGCTGAGACCACAACCTGGCTGCCCTATTGTGACCCCCCGGGCTGGAGCTGCCACTCTGAGAATGGAGCATGTATACCGAGAAGAGAGGCAGACCCGGGGGCCGGGCAGGCAGGGGAGCAGTGGCTGAAGGCCAGGATAGCCATGGGTGCATACCCAGGGCAGACAAGGGATAGGTTCTCAGACTACCACCAAACCATCCTGGCCACTGCCTGCCAGGCCAATTCTGCTCCTCCTGTGGCCTTGGCCACCACTCTTCCCCTCCCTAGTGGGTAGGGGAGAGCATGTGCTGTGTTACCACCATGGGCTGCACACACAAAGGCCAGGCAGCGAGGGCAGGGCAGGATGCAGCACTCTGGAGCTGGACCAGATCCTGCCCCTAAACTAGCTGCCAAATCACAGGATTACCCTGCTCCTGAGCAATGACAAGTTAGCCCAGCTGAAGAGTGTTTCATCTCCTGGGCCGAGAGACCAGTCCTTCGGTTACCAATGGACCCTCATGGCCTTTTCACCGCCCACCAGGCCAAATCTGCCACTCCTGTGGCTGTGGCCACTACTTGTATTACTCTCCCTGATAGATTGGGGGAGAGTATGGATTGTGGTGCTACCTAATGGCTGCCAGAACAAAGGCCAAGGAAGACAGCAGGAGAGTGAAAAGGGTGACAAGGGGTGTGTGCGCAACAATCAGAGTTCAATCAAGACCTGCCCCGAATGCTCTACCAAACACTGGGATCACCCTGATCCCAAGCAACAGCAAGATGTCCCAGCTGAAGAATATTCCATAGTAGGGACTGAGTCTCCTCCTTTTGAGGGGGATTATAGAAACCTCAAAATGCTCGTGTGAACCAGGACAATTAGAGATCGTCTGCACAGCTGATACCATCAGTTCATAAAGTGCTTGAGCCTGGCTTCAAGGGGCACTCATATTATTGGCTGGCTGTTCAGTGTCTGCATGAAGTTTTGGTGCCTATAGGATGTTTGGGCACTTGTGGAAGACCCTGGTGCCTGCAAGGTGTCCAGGTGCCCAAACAGTTTGGGGGCCTGCAGGTTGCCCTGGTGCTTGCAGGATATCTAGGTGCTCACATGGAGTCTGGTTGCCTGAGGGGTGGCTGAGGAGTAGGTGGCTGGGTACCTGTCTGTGAGACTGAGTAGGGCAGCTGCCTGTGTGATGTCCAGGCATCTGAGGAATGGCTGGGTGTCTGTGTGATATCTGGGCATCTACAGGATGCCTTGGTGCCTGGGGAGGCCCTGGTACCTGTGACTTATCAGGGTGCCTGTAGGCTGAGGGCCTGTGGGATGCCCTGGTGTCTACAGGGTGCCCTGATGCCCGTGGGATGTCCTGGTGCCTGTGGAATGTACTATGGGATGTCTGAGCACCTCTAGGATGCCTGGGTGCCTGTGGGAGGTCCAGGAGCCTGAAGGAGGTCCTGGTGCCTGTGGGAGGCCTGAGTGACTATGGGAGATCTGGGAGCCTGAGGGATAGCCAAGTGCCTGTGTGAGGTCTGGGTGCCTCGTGGGCTGCAAGATGTCCAGGTGTCTGTGGGTTGGCCCAGTACCTGCATGATACCTGGGTGTCTATAGGATGCCCTGGAGCCTGTGGGATGTCCGGGTGCCTATGGCATGACCAGATGCCTCAGTTCTGAACTACCTGTAACAAACAGTTGAGTAGTGAGAGGGAGGGCCTCTGACAGGGTCACCATGCTTGGCTCAGCCCTCGATCTTATTTGTTCTATCCTTAGCATTCTGTACCCAAAAATCTATTTAGCAAACATCTGCTACAACCCACATAATGACTCATTCTGAGCTATAGATTTTACAATTGGACTTTGTAAAGGTTCCTGTAGTCTCCAGCATGTTTGTCCTACATGTTGGCCAAACCATCAATTTCACTTTATTTAATTCTGTTGGAGGACAGTATTAGTTTTAAACATCAGGAAAAAAATTAGCAAACAAGGCCAATGTCACTGCTGAGGCTGGGGCTAGAGGTCTGTGCTGAGTCCCAATGCTGGACTGACTTCAACAATCACTAATATGCAATCTTAGGTGAGTCACCTGCTCTCTTTGAGCACGGTGGGTTGTTTTTGACTTTTGGTAACACAGGGATATTGATCAGAGCTTCTAATATGAAATGGCTAAGAATCTGGAAGGAAAGCCATGCCCAGGATGTCACAGGGGCTGGTACTTAGAAGACACAGAATGGCCTGCAGGACCTGAATACACAGCCAGTCTCCATCACGTGCCTTCATGTAACCGCATCCTAATGTGACCGAAGACACAGAAAGAAAGGGACATTGAAGCACATTGCAGAGGCCAGGGAACAAGAAGGTCTGCATGTGAGAGTATGGGACAAGACAGAAAAGAGGCCCAGGAACAAACCGGTGCTTAGGGGATGGTAAGGGACAAAAGAGAATAGCACCTTGAAAATGGAAGCTATACAAGGGCAGGACCTGGCAGGGCAGAGTGCTCCCTAGCATGGAGCAGACTGAGCAGGTCTAGAAGAAAGATCTGCCCATCAGATGACTGCAGGGACGGGAAGGTGAGCGACAGTCTTCTTGCTCCTTCCCTATTCAACAGTTTTCCATAAACCCTCTGCAACGCAGAAAACACGGAGCAGGGTTTCTGGCAGCACACGTGGCTCTACCTGGATTCAAGCTGAGTGGCTCTGGAGAGCTTTTAGCTTTTCTCAGTCTGTTTGTTGCCTGTGAAATTCTACTTTGTAGAGTTATCATGAGATTTACAGATCATATGGATCTGATACGTACTTATATTTAATAAATGGTAGCAGTAACTGTGACTGACTGTCTCATGTTGGAAGTGCCTGGTAGGAAGAACAGCGAGTTCTCTTCTGAGTTCTCATCTGCTCACCAGCTTCTGTGTAACCCACTGGGCCCAAGCTTCAATTAATTTTAGGGTATTGCCTCAGTGAACTGCATTCTACCATCCAGGTGATGCACCATGAGACAATGCGTATTTAGGGCATGAGAGCTTCAAGGAACACAGTGGTGTTTACTGAAGCCAATCATGGCTTTTAGGAAGAATCAAACGCAAGCTAGGGTAGCCAACTAGAGGCACTGTCACAAAACAGCCCTAAAGGGAAATAAGATTCAGCCTGGAGACGTTGTACAGAGAAACTGATTTGCCAAGTGAGTGCCATGAATTAAGTGGAAGTGGGAGCAACAAGAATTCTACCCAAAAGCTTCTAGAAATGAGCACCACTTTCAGCAAAGGTGGGAAATAACCAAGTTGAACCATAGCTTTTCTATTTGTCAATAAGAAGCAGTCTAAGGAGCAGGTCACAGACACACTTCCATTTGCAATAGCCTGAAAAATTAAAATATCTAGGCATGAATGTGACCAAGAAGGTAAAGAATTTCTATGATAAAAACTTTAAAATCTCTAAAGAAAGAGATTCCAGAAGATGGAAAGACCTCCCATGTTCACGGATTGGTAGAATTAATATTGTGAAAATGACCGCCCTACCAAACTCAATGTAGCCCCAACTAAAATTCTTACAGAATTCTTCATAGAAATAGAAAAACAAAAACAAAAACAGAACATTCTACAATTCTACAAAATATTGGCGCAGAAAAAGACTTTCTAAACAGGACTCCATTTGCTGAGGAACTAAGGCCAACAATTGACAAATGGGGCTTCATAAAACCAAAATGCCTCTGTATACACAGGAAACAACCAAGTGAAGAGGAAGCCCACAGAGCAGGACAGAACCTTTGCCATCCATATTCCTGATAGAGGATTAACAGTCAGACTACAAAGAACTCAAAAAAACAGTTGTTTTTTTTTTTTTTTTAAAAAAGCTCAATTAAAAAACTAGTTATAGATCTGAACAGAGAGGTATCAAAAGGGGAAATAAAAATGGCTTAGAAATATCCTCAAAAGTGTTCACTGCTGAGCTTGATGGCACATGCCTTTACTCTCAGGAGGTAGAGGCAGGTGCATCTCTGTGAGTTAGAGGCTAGCCTGGTCTCTACATAGGGAGTTCCAGGCCAGTTAGGGCAGGTGAGACCCTGTCTGTGCCCCACCCCCCAATATGTAACATCCTTAGCAATCAGGAAAATGCAAATTACAAAGCCGTAGCCCACCTGCCCCCTGTCTGGAGCTCCTCACCCCTGCCATGGTTCCTTTCTACTTGGCTGGCTTTTATGGCTATTTTATAATATATTCTCAAACCTAAAGATTCAGAGTTAGGAACCATCTATGAGAGACTATATGGCATTTGCATTCACTCAGTGCAATGTTCTCCATACATTTCCCTGCAAATTTCACCATTTCAGTCTTCTTTACAGCGAACAGTATTCCAGAGGATATATGCACCACATTTCCATTTCCAGTTGGGGTAACTGCAGGGACATTTAAGTTGTTTCCATTCCCCAGCTATTGTGAATACAGTGGAAATGATCATGCTGAACGAGTATCTGTGGAGTAGGATGTTGAGTCCTCTGCATGCTGGGTCATATCTACTTTTAGCTTTTTTGTTTTTTTAGAATTCACCACACTGACCTCCTCGGTGGCTGCAACAGCATGTAATATCATCGGCAGTGAATGAAGGGTGCCTCTTTCTCCACGTTCTCACCATTTGTTGTCAGTTGTTTTATTGGTTGGCTAACCATTCTGACTGGGATTATCAACAACAGTCCAAGTGAACTTATGGAGGACTGAAGGAGGTTGTTCATGCCTGGTACTACTAACCCAGCCAGCTGGAGAAATCATAGGCCATAGAGAACCACCTATTACCATTTTCCTAACCAGTATAACCAGTATTCTTCTGCAGCAGCACCCGATTATGTGTCTACAATGTTACCTCTGCACCGAGGCTCAGGGAAACTTACAGAAGAGGGGGCGGAAAGGCTGTAAGAGCCAAGAACTGTGATGCCTGCTGCAAGATGGTGTCTTCTAGACATTTCAGGGAGGCCACACCCATGAAATCACAGCAATATGGCTGCCTACACAAGACCCACAAAATGACAACACCAGCTAACATGCCAATGTGGATGGGGACAGTTTTACAAGATTCCACCCCTAGTTAAAGAGCTACAGGCAACCAATGGCTGCTGAAAGAGGGAGAATCAGTCTTTTCCAGGTACACCCTTGATAGGTTACCAATTTCAGTGATCAACCTAAACATACACAAACACACAAATGACATGAATGGATTCAATAGGTTGCACGTATGCATGCATGTGTACACATGTAACAATAAAAATTAAAGAAAAGGTCATGAATTTGAGAGGGAATGGAGGCACAGGAGGAGTTATAGGGCAAGAGGGGATGGTGGGAAAGTTGTAAACACATACAATTCTCAAAAAATTTACGATTTAAATTACAAAGAAAGTGGGAGCAACAAAACCTGAACAGTGTGGCAAGCCACAGCATAGCCTTTCTTCATGTCCAAATCATCCCAGCATGGAACTAGCTAGGAATGATCCTGTAGTTGCAAGAGAAGGAGAAGTGATGGGTGCTGATGTACAGTGTCTTCCTATGCGATGAAGTCCACTGCCAATGGCTGAAGATTAAACTGCAGCTGAACATTTTAGAGGAAGAAAGAGTGCCACCCTGAAAATGACCTTGCCGTGCTCAGCATTAAAGTAAATCCGGTTAAAAATGAGGTCTTGTGATCTGTGACAGCCCTGGGGTGACGCAAGAGGGGTGAGCACAGCATGCCAGCATGCCACTCACAGATGCGGTATGAGTGAGAGCTGTAATTACATTCTCCAAAAGGAAACCAACCAGGGCACTGAGGATCCACCACCTTCTTAGCCACACACCAGCTTCTCTGCAGGAACATTTGACCACTGCCACCCTGCAGGCCGTGTTCCCAGAAGAGGTGTGAGTCCAGGGAGCCTGCAGGTCAAGTCTTCTCAGCACACACAAGAGCACTGGTGGGTGCAGAAAGCTGCACTCTGCTTGTTCATTTCTTGCTCACAATCCATATGCTAAGATTTCATTTCCCAATCATCTTTCCCCCTAATGTGTCTTAGAGAGCCCCGGATACCTGGTGTACTGAACTGACATAGCTGGTGTCTTCCACAGGCAGCACCATAATTTGTTGGAGTATAAACGCAACAAAAGCTGTATTTCTGCTTTTCTCCTGTCTGTTCTCAACTTCACTTTGAAATCTGTTAAACCTGTAATCTGCTGCAGCCCTCAGCCAGGCTTCTGCTGCCATCTGAGCTCTTTCAAGCTGGAGGCCCTAACCATTTAAAGCTCTCTCTTAATATGAAACCTTGGCCTCTTGGGTAAGGGCAAACCGCAGTACTGCTCTGCAAACAGAACACACCCTGCCCAAACATCCAACATGGTGCACTCTCACCCTGAGCACCTGACCCTTCGTGCCTTATGTCTCAGTGACTCAAAATTCCACAGGTCACAGCTAATGATGAATTAGCCAATGAAATAGCACATCAGGCTGGTAGGGGACCTCAGAGAAGCAATCAGGGCTTTGGTGTGATGGTGACACAATGACCCCTCATAGCAGCAGGGCAAATGCTCTCAAGGCTGGCTGCAGCTTCTGTGATGTGTAAAGAGGAACAGCTGGCAGGACCACTGAAGCGTCAGAGTGGCTGTTGTGTGCCAGCCATGGTGCAAAATATTCTATGCACTCTCTCATCGACCCCCAGTGAACCCTACCAGGAAGTTCTGTTGCTATTACAGTCGAAGAAACTAGGGTCCTGGGTTTCACTGATGTGCCAAAGGTCGCACTGTTGGTGGGTCATAGATTCAAATAGAGGCAATCCAGTTCCAGGGATTGCTTTTGCCAGTCATGGTCAAGCTCATCCCATCAGGCCTTCAGAAGAGGATGACAGAGAAAGCTCATTGGAAGGAGAGCCATAGTGTAAAGAACCAGGCTCAACTTTGCAGGGAGGAGCCTCATGCCTCATATAAAGACAGCTGTGTGTGCACACTGGTGCTAAAGATGCCTCCTGCCACCACGGAAATGACTCTGAACCTGGCTCCAACACTAACAGTGACACTAATTAGTTGTGCTGATGCCCTTGATAGTCATCACCTTGTCTGTAAGTAGGAGGACGGTCTGTGTAACTGCTGAAGGAAAGGGAAGAGAGGGAAAAGGAGACACAGGTTTCCTGTTGCCCAGGGGCTGTCTGTCAGATTCTTCCATGTTTGAGTACCCAGCAGCAGCCTGAGGAGGGAGGATTTAGTGTCTGTACATGGCAGGACACTGAGGTTCTGATGTGCCAAAGTACTGTGTAGGTGAGAGGTAGGCCACTAACCCACATCTGTGACAGACAAAAAGAGGCATGAAGCTATAAAGCATTAGGTATTTCCCTCAGATTTAGCTGCCCAATTTGCTGGGGTGCTGACTCTGCCAAGTGTCTTCCGGGTCACCCACGAGGCCGGTATCATCGAATGCTGCTGCATTACAAAAGGAAGCACAAGCATTTCTGTGTGAAATCGTGTGTGGAGGCCTGATATAATGTGGGGTCTGTCAGTCTCTCCCCTCTTTTTTGTTCTTGTTTTCTTTTTTTCTTGGAGATGGAGTATCTTACCAAACCTGGTTTCAGGGATCCACTGGTCCCTGCCTCCCCAGCGCTCTGCCACTCAGCTGGCAAATACTCTGTGTGTGTGTGTGTGTGTGTGTGTGTGTGTGTGTGTGTGTTGTTTTATCTACCCATTTTGCTTTCTCTTTCACATACAGAATATCCTGAATCAGTGTAATGTCTCTGAAACCCACATGCTACCTGTGTTCATGTCTGGCTACTCCTTGCCTAACCTACTGTGAAAGAACACCTGGGGGACAGATGCTGACGATCCTGTCATACAAAGTGGATTTCTAAAGCTGATCTGATCTGACAGCCTCAGAATGTGCTTTGAAGGTTTAGACATGTAATGTGGCATTTTGGTCAAATTCATTAAAGCCTGCCTATCACCCTTATACTGGGAAAGGCTGGTCACAGCTGCTTCCTAGGCATGGGGTGTCACCTCGCTGTAATGCAGAAGTACTCAGTCTCCACCATCCAGAGGGGTCAGGCCAGGCACTGCTTTCACTGTAACAGAAATAGGAAGGATGGCAGTAGCAGAGGGGACTCATGGTGAGGCTGCGATTCTAGAGCACATCCTAAGCAGATCGGAAGTATTGCCATAAGGAATATTATGACCTTTCCAGAACTGCTTTCTGTTTCTCTCAGAAAGGAAAACTTAAAAAAAAAAAAAAAAAAAAAAAAAAAAAAAAAAAAACCAAACCAGTAAGATTTCTTTTCATGGGAAGCAGAGTTACAAAGAAGGCATCTTAAGAGAACGACACTGCTCTCCTAGTCAAAGACTCTTCTTTTTTCATCACTGGCCAAATGTTTGGTCTTACTAAAAACAACTCAAAACAGGAAAAGACTTCATTTCATATATATATAATTAAGGCCTGCTATCCTCTGACCACTTCATTGACTCTTTCTACTTAGGAAAAAGCCAAACAGTATCTTGATGGGCTGCTGAGGGCAGTGACTGTGACAGTACCCCTCGGAGGGGCCGAGCCCTTTGTGATTGTTCTCAGGAACCTGAGTTGTGGACCACATTCAGCTCTAGTATTCCTGCCCCTATATTCCTGCACCCCTATGATGGCCCCTATAACAATGTACAGAGAAGAAGTAGGAATCACAGGTTTAGCCCTAAAATTGGTGTGGTGGTTTGAGTAAGAATGGTCCCCACAGGCTCATAATGTTTCAATGCTTGGTTATCAGGGAGTGGTACTCTTTGAGAAGGATTAGGAGATGTGGTCTTGTCAGAAGCAGTATGTCACTGGGACTTTGAGATTTCAAAAGCCTATGCCATGCCCAGGTGTCCCCCACCCCCTCTCTGCCTATCAAAATATAGTTCTCAACTACTTCTCCAGTACCAAGCCTGCCACTATGGTCCCCACCCTGATGATAATGGATCAAGCCTCTAAAACTGTAAGCAAGCCCCCAGTTAAATGTTTTCTCTTATAAGAGTTGCCATGGTCATGGTGTGTCTTCACAGCAATAGAGCAGTAACTAAGACACAAGTTGGTACCAAGGAATGGTGTATTGCTGTGACAGGCCTGACCATGCTGTTTGTTGGAAGACGACTTTGGGACTACAGGAAAAGTGGCTGGTCACTTTAAGGGGTGGTGATAGCTAACTGGCTGTCCTAGTGGGAGCATGGCAGACAGTGTGGAGGGCAATTTGAACGGTGGTGGTCCAGTTCAAGAAGTTTCATTTCAAGAATGTTAGTAAGTGCCTAGATGTTATTCTTGCGGTATTTTTAGCAAAGAAGATGGCTGCTTTTTGCCCTTGTCCTAAAAGTCTGCCTGAGGCTAAACTGAAGAGTTTTGGACTAATGATATTGGCAGAGAAGATTTCAAGACAGCCTAGTATTCACTCTGTGTGTGGTCATTAGTAGTCACTCTTATACAGATCTATAATGAAAAGCAGCAAGCTGAGCAAGGAAAATTACAAAATGTGTGATTGGAGGAGAAAGGGAGCACCAGGAAGTATAATGGAGCTAAATCCAGTGCTCAAAGAGATAGAGATAGAGAGCTTCAAGAAAAGCCTGATGATAAATGGAATAAAGGGAGTGGTGACCTCAGAGCAAGACCTCACCCAGCTAAGCTTCCAACTTGTGAAAAGGAATTAAAGAAAAGTTAAAGCGGTAAAGGAAACTATCAACAACAAAAGCTGATCCAAATGTAATTGAAGAAGGAGGCCAAGTTCCAGCCCCAGAAAGCAGAGTAACTTGGCAGCTTTGGCCATGTGGTTCTGGCTTTAGAATCAAGGATACAAAAAAGAGGTTGTGAAATCTCCACTAAGGAGAGCTGCTGAGGCCAGGTGTGTGTCAGGAGTGTCCCTGCACGGAGGCCCAGAGAGGCCATTGCCTGAGGCTGTGAAGGTGAAGCCTGAATTGCTTTGGAGACTCCAAGACCTTGAAGATGCCGGAGTAGAGGGATACCTGCCGAGGAGAGCTGCTACCAGGGCGTGGAACCAGCCCGAGGGAAGTGTGGTGCAGCCAACAAAGCTGAAAGGAGTTGGAGATCTGAAGAGAGCTTTGACATCAGACGTGGAGATGCAGCTTGGAGTTTGCCCTGCTGGTTTTCAGTCTTGCTTTGGTCCAGGATTCCCTCACTGTGCTCCCTTTCCTCCTTTTAAGAATGGTAATGTATATCCTGTGCCATTGTATGCTGGAAGTATGTGACTGCTTTTTGGTTTTATTTCACAGTGGGTTACAGTTAAGGGACTGCCATGAGTCTCAAGAGACTTAGAATTTTGGAATTTTGAAGTGCTGAGACTGTGATAGACTATGGGGGCTTTTGAATTGGACTGAATGCATTTTTGCATTATGATATGGCTTCAAACCTAGGGGGTCAGAGAGTGGAATTTGGTGGTTGAATAAAAATGGCCCCCATAGGGTCATATGTTTGAATGCTAGTCACTAGGGAATGGCACTATTTGAAAGGACTAGGAAGTGTGGCCTTGTTAGAGGAAGTGTGACACTGGAGGTGGGTCTGAGGTTTCATGCTAGGCCCAGTCTCTCTCCCTCTTTGCCTTCAGGTCAGAATACAGCTCTCAACTAGTCTCTGGCACCATACCTGCCATGCCTGCTGTCATGCTCCCTGACTTGATGATAAAGAACTGAGTCTCTGAAACTGTAAGGGAGCCTCCAGTGAAAGGAGGCTTTGTGGCTCTTGCCAGAGAGAAAGATGGGCATTGGTGTGACTGCCTTGGCACCACATGGAGGTCAGAGAACAGCTTGCAGGAGTTAGTTCTCTCCTTGCATCCTGGGTTCCAGGGATCAAACTCAGGTGGTCAGGCTTACATGGCAAGTATGTTAACACACTGAGCCATCTCTGCAGTCCTCCCAAGTTTTGCTTATCTAGGAAAGTCCTTATTTCACATCCATTTTTAGAAGACGGCTTTGCTGGATGTATGATTCTTGGCTGCCAGGTTTTTCTCTGAAAGTTTTGGGTGTTATCTCACTGACTTCTGACCAGTCGTTACTGCTGTCAATCCCAGGGCTCTTCCCATTTATCCCATAGAAATGACTAGTGGTTTCCACCTTGTCTTTTGCTTTCAGCTTTTGTTACTCTGTTTTATCATCCATTCGTATCCTACTTAGGGTTCACTGAATGTGGATAATCCTGCTTTTCAATGAACTGGGGAATTTTGAAGCATAACCATTGAAATACTTTTCTTCTCTTTTTACTCCTCCTGCTTTAGGGTCTCATTAGCTGTGTTATGCTGGTGGGACCGTGCATCTCCCCAAGGCTACTTTCTATTCTTTTCTCCCAGTATTCTTCATCTTGTGTGATCTTTTAAAATAATATTTGGTTTTTTAAAATATATGAATATGGGGATCAGAAGGTGGATATATGCATGTACATACAGGTGTCCACAGAGGCCAAAGAGGGTATCTGATCCTTTGAAGTTAGCTGCAGTCAGAGGTGGTTGAGCCACCCACCCTGTGTGGGTGCTGAGAACCAAATGCAGGTCCTCTGAAAGAGCAGCAAGAGATTTAACAAAACACCAAGCATCTGTCCACCCCAGCTTGCATGTATTTACAGTTTTCTACTGATCTGTGTTCACTGACTGTTTTCCCAGTTCAAGTTTACTTTAGAGACACTCTACTGAAATTTTTATTTCAATGCTAGTTTTCAACTCCAGAGTTTACATTTGGCTTCATATGTATTTGTGTTTCTTTATTGGCATTCTCCACTGGATATAACATCTTTGTTTGTTTTCTAAGTTCATGTTCCTTTCACTCCGTGAACCATGTATAGTGACTGTTTTGAAGCTGTATGTGAAATCTGGTGGCTGGCTCTTCGCTTGTGCACTTTGGACCCATTGCTTTGGTTAAGGCTTTCTTTTGTCTGTACACCTTGTGGTTCTTAATGGAAACTGAACATATGAGAACAGAGTACTTGTCCCTCTGCCCACAGGGCTTATTATTATTTTATTATGTTTTAGTAATGGGTTGGGATAATTTCATAAAGCTTGTTTTTCTCCACTGTTAATGGTATAACTCACTACTCCAGAAACATCGACAAACATATTTGTGTCTTTCCATGGTGTTAGAATGTATCAAGTAACAGTAAGTTTACAGCTATATTGGTTCCATTTCATTTGCTAAGTAGTCCTGATTTCTTTTTAGCTAGCTATTGGTAAACACAGATTCTTTTATTCCAGTCTTATTGTCAGATCACATATTCAACATCACATAACTGTACATGTGTGCCTTACAGAATGGCTACAAAAAAAGAAGCCAAGAGGTTTTCATGAAGGTGAGACAGAGTACTAATAAAGGTCCAAAGACTCACTTTTGGGGTAGTTAAATGTTTACTCAGCTGAAGAGTTGCTGCTGCAGGATTGCAAGTGGGACGGTTGGAAGTTCCTTGCCTGTTGGTCTGATCTCCACCATCATCACAGTGTTAGGTGTGGGGTCTGTAAGCAAGGGTACAGTGGAACCACTGGGCCACTCTATGGGTAGAAAGAAAGGTTGGGGGAAATTCAAACTGCCATAGCTAGCTCAAGGGGAGGAGGCAGGAAGAGAGAATAACAAAATGGGGGAGAACTTTGCAAGTTCTTGTACAAACAGGTTGAGATGGGAGGGGTCCTGTGAGCTGAAACAGCCTGGGAGTTAGGGTGTGGGAGGGGCTACAGGCAGAATTGTCTGGGAGCTAGCAGCTAGCATGGGGACTTTGATCTGTTCAGATGTGTTTTAATTTTTAGGGAGCTAGATGCCCTATTTCTGGGAGAAGTTACCTATAGGGGTGGACAGGGGAAGTAATGGCTTTTCCTGACAAACAGAACAAACTTGGTCTCTGAGGAATGCTCTGTGTACACTTGTATACCAGCATCCTGTTTACCTGGTTCTAAGTCCAGGCTGAGCTGAGCCCAGGCTCAGGTGACATTGGGGGCACTGCTATTTAGGGGGACCTGCTTTGGACCTGACAGGGTCCAGGTGAAGATGTTGTACCCTTTGTTGGCCTGGTGTGCTCTCTATGTTATTGGGCCTGGATCGCTGATTTGTTCTTTGTACCCCATGTGCCTAGATGTCCCCACAGACTTGGGTAATTTTAGGAATAACCTCTTCTCAGGTTGTGCCTCCTGCCTGTGCTGGAGAGGTGGTGCTATATGTGTGGAAGGACAAGATAAAAGTCACCTGACTCCGTGTCTGTGCTCAGAATGGAGCAGTGCTGCCTTGTAAAATGGAGTCTCTGTAAGCCAGGTGCAACTTGAACACACTGTTCTACACACTGTGGAGTAATAAATACCTTAGAGCGGGCACAGCCTGGTCTCCACAGTTAAGTTTCCAATACTGCTCCCTAGGGAAGTGTGCCCCAGTCACCCCAGGGTAGCTGTGGTGCTGTGGTGTTGGCTGGCTCCAGGGTTAATCTCTGGCCACACCCAGCTGTTGTGTTTTCAACAGTGACCTAGGACATAAACTGCTCTACATGCCCAGGACATCAACTCTGATTCTTTTAAAGTAATTGTTCCTGAAATCTACATTTATCTTTCTCCCTGCTGCCTAAGGGCTCCTCCCAGTTCTTTTTCCTCAATTCTTTTCTGCAAAGTAGCCCCTATAGTCTAGGTTGTATTTGCATTACATCTGTTAATCTGCTCTCCGTTATCTTGCACAACTCTCATGGTCTGCAAGAACTCGGGTTTTAACATCTCTGAGCTTGATTTCGATGGAGCCAGCACTTTTGTCAGGGAGAGCAGGAGCTGCCTTTATCCCTGGGGAAAAATATTCTGATAGAAATATCTAGAGCTCTCAATAAGGACAATGGAAAGTTTCTGTATATCACCCCTAACTAGGAAGACAGTGATGTCAGGAGGAGCTTGCACCTGTGGTCCAATTGTTAGAAGTAAGCTCAGGGCCACAAAGAGACCAGGACCCCGCTTAAAGTGTCTTAATTAGGCAGAACTTTACTTCTGATTAGAAAGGTGCCATATTCACAGAAACAAAGACATGCTCAACCAGACAGGTCATACACTTGGCTTTTGTTCTGCACAGGTGATGACTGCGCCCTTTCCCCTTTGGCTGGGGTCTGACTGCACAGTATTTCATAATTAGCTGCTCTGAGACAGAGACAAACCTACAGAGACAGAAAGGGGGTGAGAGAAGAAAGAGAGAAGGAGGTTATTTATTTAATGTGCATGGATGTTTTGCCTGCATGTATATCTACGTGCTACATGTTGCCTAGTACCCTCAGGATTCCGTGTCATAAATGAAAAGTTTAGAGTGCTTGACAGAAAAGATTAATATTTTGTGTTTCTTTTCTTTTGGCTTGCCTTTTCTGGCATGGAACTGCTTCACAAGCCAGGGAAGGGTTGGGAAGCAACACACAGCATCTCAGAACTACCACATTCCCTAAGTCCAGGGAATCCCGCCACTCAGGAGCATCCATCTTGGACTGGACCCAGACATGTATAATGGAAGGCAGGCCGAGGAGCTCTGAAGATCTCTTCCTCCCACAGCATCCTGGGAACTCAGAGACAGCTTGCCACTCTTGGGTAGTCTGGACTAAAGTCCACTTTGCTGAGCTGGGATGTAAGGGAAGAGTCATGGTTCAAACACCAAACAGTTGCTGGTTTTGCTGAATTCATAGGATTATTTTTTCTTCAGAAAATTGTTTTTTCATTTGCCATCTTTCAAGGACCATTTCTAGTATCAGATGATCTGTTGGTGTTGGGGCCATGCTATCACATTTTTAAGTATGCATCACATAATGGGGTACAGGTGAGGGAGTTATACCTTTTCCTTAATCTGGTGAGTCCAATAAATTCTTGGGCCTGGTCTCCCTAAGAGAATTTTAATATGTCTATATACCCCCATAGTTTCAATTCTCCCCAATACATTTAGAGGGTGACCCTTTTCCTGTTCACAGGAATAAGTTGTTTGTCTATCGCTTCTGGATAGGTGGTGCCTGATAAATGGTAGTAGTTTCAGTAGTTCATACTGACCAAGTTTGGATGGTCCAGAAAATCATGTTGATACAGAAACCAGATTCAGGTCTCACTTTGTTGCTGTTTTTCCTTTCTGTTGTTTTGTTTCTCTCTGTTTTCTGTTTCATATTTTTTCTTTGTCTTCATTGTAATTTTTTATTTGTGTGTGTGTATGTGCTGGCCAGAAGAGGGCATCGGACCTCCGGGAGCTGTAAGCCACCTGGTGTGGGTGCTGGGAACCAAATCTGGGTCTTCTGCAAGAGCAGCAAATGTTCTTAATCGTTCAGCCATTTCTCCCACTCCTGTTTTAATATGTTTAACATTCATTTTGTTTCTTATATTGTTTTGAGCTTTGTTTTAGGTAGTAGCTCTAGAAATTATAAGGTATGTTAGCTAATATTTTAGTATTTAACAAAAAATGTAGGAATGTCACAAAACTGTGGGTTTATTTACTACCCTCCCTTTATTTAGTTCTTTTTTTATGGTTTTCATTTCGCTATTGGCATTTTTCCAATGTATTCATTTATTCATTCCATCCTTCCTCTTAAGTCTTCATAAAATAAATCTTCATAAAACAGACACTTTTAAGTTCTTTGGGCTGGAGATATGGCTCAGTGGATAAAGACACATCAGGCTTGGGGCAAGGCCCTAACTCACTAGCCCTTTTAAAACTTAGCTTGTAAAGTCACTTGTTTCCTTTGCTTCATACATTGTTCATTTTGATTGACTTTCATGGCCCCCTTCCTGCATCTCCCTGTCTCTGCTCTGCGTCCTCAAGCCTGCCCACTGGAGTTCTACCTCTGGAACCTACCTATGTGATAGAAGGAAAGAACTGGTTCATGCACATTGTCCTTTGGCTTCTGCACTGAGGCTGTGACACATGTTGTCTTAGAGTTCTTATTGCTGTGACAAAACATCATGGCCAAAAAGCAAGTTGGAGAGGAAAGGGTTTATTTGCCTTACATTTCCATATTGCTTTTTATCATTGAAGGAAGTCAGGACAGGAACCCAAACAGGGCAGGAACCTGGAGGCAGGAGCTTATGCAGAGGCCATGGAGGGGTGCTGCTTACTGGCTTGCTCCTCGTGGCTTGCTCAGTCTGCTTTCTTATAGAACCTAGAACCACCTGCCCAGGGATGGAACCACTCACAATGGGCTGGGCCCTCCCTCGTCAATCTGTTGCTGTTTTCCTGGCTGTGGGTCACATTTTCTGCCCTTCCTGTGTAGGAATTTTGTTGTATGCTGTATATTGACAGCAGTGTTGTCGAGCATCTCCATTTTGTTGTCTTTTTGTGCCATTTGAGTTTGGCTGTCAGTTGCTGTTAAATTTTTTTTTTTTTTTTTTTTTTTTTGAGAATTCATTCTCAGACTTGAAGTATCCCAGATCCTATATATGGCTCAGGGCTTGGCCTCTCCTCCAATACCCAGATGTTTATCCATACTCTTTCTTTCCAGTCTGGCTCATTAGCACTTGTCTTCTGGTTCTTTGCAGCATCTGGAATTTCTATGTGCCTTTCAGAGCCCTAAGCAGCATTTTCTGCTGGCCTCTGACGTCTGGCCTGCACTAGTGAGTTGAGTTTTAAGCCTGATATTGATTTCTAGAGCTTAGCTCAGCTCCCTCTTCAAAATCTACCCACTGCTGGTGCCCAGCTTCTGGTTCCTGTTTTCATTTTACTTCTTTAAATTTGTTTGTTTGCTTGCTTGTGTAAGGGTACTTTCTACTCTCGTGTCAACACCAAGTCCTACAAAAAGAATTCAGACATGTTTGTCTCTTTCAGAAAAAAAATTCCTGTCAAGAAGAACTATAGCACAGACACCGATGGGCACTATCCTTTGGTTTGTAGTTAGATTGTTAACTTGGGTTTGCTAGTTGTCCTGGTCACTGTTCTGTTGCTATGAAGAGATACCATGACCACAGCAACTCTTATAAGAGTTTTCTCTTATAAGAATAAATATGTGAATAAATATGTGAATAAAAAACGGTTCCAGCTACCTCAAATGCACACGGATAAACAAGAAGAACCAGAAGAGGTAACTGTGTAATTGTAAAATACTATCTAAATGCCTGTTTTCACGCTGTCTCACAACTGATTTTAAAAACCAACTGTATAATATGCACATAATGCAAACAGGGCCTCTAACAAGTCAGACCTACACAACTGGAATTAGCTAGTTTAAGTGAGAAAAACACAGAAAAGTGAAGATACACACAGTAAACCTAAGAGCACCACAAAGCATGCCTCCTGAAAAATCTTTAAAACTAAGAGAAAACAAAAAACCCTAAACACATTGAGATACCAATAAAGGTGTAATTAAAAAGTATATTCAGGAGACAGCTAAGATGGTAGGTTGGAAACAGTACCTGGAGACCAGGAGTTTGGATGGAAGGGAATCAGAGTAAAAAGTCATCAACAGGAAAGAGAAAGCTACAGAAAGCACAAATAAAATAGGTATCATTAACTCCATAAAATGCCCATATTGTACCCCTGCCAAACCAATCAGCTTCTACTGAGTTGGGTCCATCAGGGAAGAGCCACTGAGAACTCTAAGCACAGGAGCAAGTCCCTGCCGCTGAAAGCCAAGCTAGAGGCTGCTCTTGGTGAGCCAGGGAAGAGAGCGAAACAGCAGCTTATAACACCAGAGAAGGGGCACGGAGTGTGGGGCCGATATAGGAAAGCTCAGCATCCCATATCCTGGCTATTGCTTGGACATGCAGGGCTGGAAGAAGAGCCTGGCAGAGGCTGAATTTAGCTTGCAGTGAGAGGACAGAAGCCACCAGCTGTACCTCAACCAGCAGGTAGAAAATATACCCTCCTCAGTGGCACATGGAATATTCTCTAAAACTGATCATGAGTTAAAATGGATAGGAGTTAAGAAGGAGGGTATAAAGCTAAGTGTTTTAGTAGTTCCAATTCTGTCATGGACTTTTTGACTTGGGTGGTAGATAAATGCATAAAATATATTTGATACTGAAAGTGTGAAATGTACCACGAAGCCCCACAGCTGATCCTCCGAATGCCCAGTCTACTGTGAAGAATATCTCTGAGTTATATAGACTTTGTGTCTGCCTAATTTTGATGTGTGATGTTTTTATTTGCAATTTTTAATAATAAATTCTATAAAAGTAAAAAATTACCACATTAATGGATGCTGCTGCTGCTCTCAGGCACAAAGCAAAGTTGCTGCCTGATCTTAGGCCAGGGCCTCCAGATCTAGGAGCCAAACAACCTTTTCTCTTGCAATCAATTGTCTTGATAGTGTAGAAAACTGGCTGAAAACACGTCCACAGAGAAACCTGCACACATATCCACTGTAGCCTTCTGCATGACTGTAAAAACCTGTATGAAACTAAGATGTCATCCAAAGATGAGTGGACAAACCATGACAGTGTGTACAGACAAGTGCTTAGAAATTAACCATGCATCACAGAGGGACACCAAGAAATCTTAAATGCTGACTGCTGGGTAGGAGAAGCAACACTCTAACTACACAGCATTCCAGAAGAGGCAAAGAGACAGTAGAGATCAGTGGTTGCCAAATGTTTGAGGGAGAAGGTATTATAAATAGGTGGAGCTTAAGGATCTGGGGCTCAGGGAAACTACCCTATTACGATCTTCAGTACACACAGCTTATAACACACTTGTCAGAACCCACAGAACACACAATACAGAGCTTGAAGCCCAAAGTAAACTACAAGCCTTAGTCAGTAATAATGCACCGAATCCAATTTGTCAACTGCGGCGACTGTTCTAGATAGCTTTCCTTCCAAGATGACCCGCTGCTACACTGGCAGCAGCTCCACCACTGCTGAGAACACCTGTCCTACCATCAGACTCAGTGTGCTGGGGTGTCTGGAGCCTATGCAAAAACAAAGACCACATCATGCCCTTTGTTTCCCTGTTTTAGTTGTTTTATAACCAGCAAAGGCACTGAAGTCACACAGGATGTAGTTCTGACAAGTCTAAGGAAGAGCACCACCATTCAGGGGCTGTCATTTGGTTGTTCACAAGAACTTGCATCTAAAAAGCAGACAGTGAAGAGTAAAGCCGGGATAGCCAGTTTTCTTATGTTATGGGAACAGTAGCTTGTTTCAGACTTTTTTTCTTGTAAAAAAAAAAAAAAAAAAAAAAAGACATCAAAAAGGATGAAATCCAAAAAAATTATGAACAGGTTGTGTCGTTTCCATTCCTGACATGTGGGAAGACAAGAAACTGGGCCCTAAACAACTTGCTTCATCAGAACAGCTGGGAGAGGAAAAATCAAGCTACAAATTCCTCCAATGGCCTCTGTTGTTTGAGAACTGAAAAGTGCGGTCTTACAGGTTTGGTTCTGAGCTGAACAGAACCCATAGGCCCAGTTACTACTGACTTGAAAATATGCAGAGAGCAAGCACTACAGAATTCACTAACTTCTGTTCTTCCAAAACCTGGCACCTAAACAAGGATTAATGAGAAGTCGCTGAATGGAGTCACAGACTTGGGTTGCCGCTCTCCTCACCCCCAGCCTCGCCCTTAGGCAGAGATTTTTCCGAGAGAGCATCAGCATGGTCCAGGTGTACCACCAGCCCAAGGAGCTTCAGTCGGAGCAGTGCATCTGACCCTTGGCCTTCTGCAAACTGTGTGCAGCAGGGAAAACTGGGCCACTCCAGAAGAAGCCTGAGGCAGGAAGAGCCAGGCTTTTGAGAGCAAGCATTATAAGGATATGCCTTTTCTGGTGACTGTGCATCTAACAGTCAAAAGTTCCTAGTAAGTGTTTCTGAAGTAGCTGGTGAAAGAACGCCACAGTGCTGTAGTCTCTGATGCTTTAACTAACTCTCTAAGTTCCTCTGGTCCACCCTGACTGCTGTGAAAATCTCCAGTTTGGACTTCTTCTAGGGGTTCCCTATAAACTGACTTATGTGTGGACTTCCACACCTGTCAGGTTCTGGTCATCCATGAGCAAACACTGAAGATCCCAGGCATCCATGTGTATCTCCCAGCTCTGTTATTGAAGATATCAGTGGGAGCCAATTAAGCAGAAACTTTATATGCACAAGTTATACACAAAGTCTATTACATATGCTGCTATACATATTACACATAATATACATACAACTAGCTATACACAAAAACCATTACATATGCTGTACATTTTATACATAAATACTTGTGTACTGACCCTTTAATATCTAAAATGCAAAAGACTCATGAGCAGCTACAGGCAGTACCATGTGTTATACACCGACTGTGGCAAGAGTGGAACACTGACCTCCTGAAAAATGAGTACTGTGTACAGTGTGCATCCCAGGAAGCCAGCAGAGCCCTACAGAGAGCATTGCTGCATGCTCCTCTCTCCTCACGGGCGAACCAACTCTTGGCCGGTCTAGTGCTGACTGGGGAGTCAATGTAATGTAACTTCAATGTAACTTCCTGCAGTTATGGCATAAGAGAGACTCTGCAGCAGATAAAGAACTCAGGGCTTCCTTCGTGTTTCCTACATGTCACTTTGGCAGCCACCATTTACCAGATATGACAGCCATTTTCATTTGTCTGAGCAACTTTGGGAGAGAGACTATAGTCAAAGGATGAATCGGGGTATATGTAAATGGACACATCATGCACATACACACATGCACACAAACGCACACAGTTTCACACTGTTCTCCACATAAGCTTCCCTTAGAATATTGCTGATTATCCTGGAAACAGAAGCTTAGGCTCAGCAAGGATGTTTCATTTGCTCTATCCCTAGTTGTCAGGGCTGCCCTTCCCCATCCATACCCTGTGGGATCTCATAGGCTTCTCATTATTTGACCACAATTTTAACAACAATGGAGCGACTGCTCAGTTCTTATTCATGTAAGAACAAACATAAGTGGCTCCTGCCCTCAGGAGGCACGCAGTCTCATGAGTAATATGCCTTAAGAAAAGAGAAAAAGAAAGCCAGGCGGCGGTGGCGCACACCTTTAATCCCAGCACTTCGGGTCTCTGGTCTACAGGGTGAGTTCCAAGACAGCCAGAGTTACAACAGAGAAACTATCTCAAAAAACCAAGAAAGAGAGAGAAGAATTCACATTTCAGGAGTGGCCAGTTAACATGAAGTCCAAATGGCAACTTCCACCTCCTCCCCCAGCTTTTTATATATATTGACCAATACTTAAGACTGCAAATGAACTGAAAAAAATCAAAATTCTTTTTTTAAAACTAACTTTAGTTTTAATATAACTAATAGTGCAATCTAATAAGTCATTGCCCTTTTATTTGAACAGATCTTAAAGAAGTAAGCCAATTTTAATATATTCATAATCAGAAACTCATAAGAAGAAATATAGCCAAATACATACTAGACTAGGTCACTCATTTCTGTTCCACATCCACATGGTTTCAGAGCTTGTTAGGAGCTAATATACAGAATAGCCTTTAAGAGTTTATAGGCTATAAAAAAAAATCTATCATTTCTATTTCTGTCTTCAACTTCTAACCTATAGTAGATGCTCAATAAATATCTGTTTTATGAAATCCTCACAGGAATGGATCTTTCATTGAGATAAAACAGTACAAGTTGTTGAAAACAGTTCTTGAGAGACACTGTGAATTATATGCTAATGAGTTTTAAAACTTTTAACAATTCCCTATTGCTTACCAAGTGAAGTCTGAGAAGGGAACTCTCATGAATACAGATGTGCTTTGAGGAGAGAACATTGGTTATAACTAGGGAAATGGATGACAGGAGTAAGAGTCTGAGCTTTGCTATACTTCTTAGGTGGCTACTAAAATATTCCAGTTGCAATGTTGCAGACCTGTGCTATAGCAGCAGTGGTGGAATGGGAAGGCTACACTGAGGAAATTGGTAGACCTGACCACTGATTAGATGTAGTAATGCCATCGATGGCGACTATCATTATTGAGCTCAGTGATCCTGAAGATTTGGGACTATGAATAATGTAGGTAGGAGGAAGGAAAGAATACTTCAGGGGCAATAAAATAATTTGGTTTCTGCACACATATTTTAGATGATGTCTCCGAATTGCTTATACTTATACTTCTTCTTTTTTCTTCTTTCATATAAAATCAAAATTTGTAATTGGTAAAATTAATGGCTTGCTAATCAGTTTGGTGAATGCTGGAAATAGACTCTCATTGATAAAATAAAAGCTATTCAAGATGTGTAGGTAAGGAAGAATACTTGAGAAGTTGTATGCTGTCTTGCATGGGGAAGGAATAGGTGTACACTTGTCTACTTAATAATGACACTAAGGACCACCTGTATCCAGTTACATATTGAGAAGTTTCCCTTTTCTTTTTTGAGACAAGGTCTTACTATATATCCCTGGCTGGTCTGGAATTCATTACATAGACCAGGCTAGACTCAACTCATAAAGATCTACCTGCCTCTGCCTCCTGAGTGCTGGGATTAAAGGTGCTACCAAACCTCAGCCGGGAAGTTTCTTTAGATGACGTGGATTAGAAGAGTAGCAGACTCCTGCTTCTGTAGGAAGACATCTGAAATTACAGAGCTGGACATTACTAAGTCTGAAAAAGGTTGCATCAATCTACTTCTAAATGAGTGTTTATTTAATAAATTCTTAGATATGTGGCAGAATTTGCTTTTACTACAACATGAAACAAGGCTGTAGATGAGCAGCTAACCATTCCTCAAAGTGCTTCACTGTACTTTTAATCACAAAGAACATAAAGTAGTACTAGACTGCTCAGCCATTTGAAAACATGGCCCCTTCCTGTTGCTGGCAGAGCATCCTATACACTACAGGGCATCGTCAAGCTGTGTGGAAATCATGGTATCACCTGTCAAGTGCTGAGAATCTTGAGAACAAAGACTACATTTTCACCTCTAGTCCGATACTTAACTTTGTATCTAGCATAAAGAAATACTTGGTGACTGAATAATAACACGTAAGCAACAAGATCAATTAAAAAGGAACATGGGAGTTGGAAGGCCCACGTCTAAACGGTAGCATTCACCATAGCCTAAGTACTTGCTATGCATCAAACACAAGTGTACATAGATAAACTTTCATTTAGTTTTTAGGGCAATTCAAAAATCATCACTATCTTATACAGGAAGAAAAAAAACAGGCCACCTTTTCAGAGTCTTTGAGTTTCACCCTGGTTATGTGTTAAGCTTATGCTTTTAACCGTTGTGTTGGAAGTGTCATATGACTACTGTTCAAGAGCTTCAACAAACCAATTTCATGCTTACTGAGTGAGACTAACAAGATTCAGGCTCTACTATGCTGCTGATGGCACCCAAAGGTTCACAAAGGTCTTCACAGCAGTGTTAGGAGTTGCTATGGACGTTTGGAAAGGGACCTAACAGGGGATCCTTGAGTCCCTGGGAACTGTGGCACCCGGACTCATCCTCTCTCTGCTTTCTGGCTCATGATATGCACCTGTTTCACATGTGCTCCTGCCACATGCATCACCCTCACAGCCTACACCCACGAGGCAGCCAGGACATGAGCCCACACCCACACGCTAAATGAATCTCTTCTCTGTAAGTAGCATTTCACCGTAGTGATGTGAAGCTGACTAAGCTCAAGTCACAGGGAGGCGGCTCTGAGAAATCACGCTCTACCCCTCAGTCTTGCCTGCCCATGATGTGTCGATAGAGCACAGAGATATTCCTGTGTAACAAGTTTCAGGACTTTTCAGGCGTTGTATCTTGTTTTTTTTCCCTTTTCCATTTGAAAATGTCAGGATTTATGGGCAGAGAGATGAACTGGTGACTGTCCACTGCTTTGCAGCTAAAACCCACTGTTAGTAAACACAGCTACAAGTTGCCATTTTTGTTCCATGAATACTTTGATGACAATGATGCTAGCTAAAATTTGTTTTTAAAAGGAGGTGGACCAAAATAAAACACCAAAAACTAGCACTTCAGCTATCAGAAAAAGAGAAGTGGTAGAAGGCAGCAGCAGGAAGCCAGATACTTACATCCTGCAGCCAACAGCTGCAGGGATAGGGAAAGGGGTTATAGTGGGTCCCTAATGTTGCCTGAGCATTGCTCAGGCCAAAGACTCGAAGCCCATCAGGGCCTCAGATTTACAGGCAGGATAGTGGCACAGATGACAGGCCTAGTCCAGCACTGACCTTTTCAGTATGTGCTGAAAAGCAGTATTGTTTATTTTGGGCATAGCTATCTGTAGGGAAAACATGTCACTGAGAAAATTAGACAGCTTTCCCCTCAAAATATTTTTCATCTGGTACAGCCCTCAGGCATGAGGATGTCAACCCTGGTAGACTGCATGCTAACTCTACGATGCTTATAATTTTTAGTTGCCAGGAGACTGATTGCCGGGCCTGAAATTCCACATGGCTGCTCTAGAAGAGGCGAGGAATCCTAGCAATATACCAAAGCATCTAATCAGAAAAAGCCTGAGAACATTAACAGAAGTAAACACCACTGCCATTCAGAGAAGACTGGCCACAGGGGAGAACATGCAGCAGGATGGGTGGTTCTTTGGACCAGTTGCCTTTAAGACTCACCTTCCTGGCAGAAGGATCCCCTTTGGACTGATGAAACGACGGAGACATTTTTACCTGGAAAAAGGAAAACATTTCAGTAGCCTTTTAGATATGGTTAAACTTTATTTGATCCACATTCTGAAAAATTCAACTTAAATGGATGTAGCTGAGCTAAAAAGCAAAACAAAACAAAAAACCCAAGCTACTTGCAGAGGAACAATGAATATAACTGAATAGAAAATATATTTCTGGACATTAAAAGGTCAAAAACCGGGCAACATAAATAAAAGCATGATGTGGGTAAGACAAGTAGGATGCTGGTCCAATTTTTTTTGGTGTGTGTTCATGTGATTAGATGTGTCTGGAGGCCAGAGGGTGGCAAGTGTCCTCAAACACCTTCCACCTTATTTTCAGAGACAGGCTCTCTCCCTGCACCTGGAGCTCACTGATCGGCTAGACTGGATAGCTAGTGAACTCCATGGATTCACTTGTTTCTGCCCCCCACCCCATCCCCGGGCTGGAATCACAGGTGAGTGACCAGACACCTAGCTTTTTCTGTGGGTGTTGGGGGATCTGAATAAAGGTTTATGCTTACAATACTTTACCAACTGAGCCATCACCCTTACTTCCCAAGTGGTTTAAATCAAATGGTGAGAAACTAAATTGCCATGGAGTCTCACTGGTAATGTTGATCAATGGGAACACAAGCATTGGTCATCATTGCAAAGGCCAGTAAAAAAAAGAACTCTTGGTTCAATATGGGTGAATCTCAATTTGGGTTGCATAGACGAAGTCAGACAAAAAAAAAAAAAAATTACATAGCTTACATTATCTAAAATTCTAGATAATGCGAACTAATTTGGTGTGACAAAGAGCTGGTGAGTGGCCACCAGTGACTGGAGTAAACTCTTGCTGGAACTGGATAGAGGTAGAGCGTGATCGTGAGTGGGTGATGGATTCACTTCATCTGTACATAGCTCAAATTCATACATAATATCTACAGTTTATATCAATTATCACGTAAAAACAGGTCATTTGTAGGCTACAAATATATCATTGGTTAAAAGAAACTTATAGCTTTATATACTGTATTAGAAAACAAGAACAAGAATCTGCAGTTCAAATTTAAGAAACTAAAAGAGGATTAAAATAAAACCAAACTACATAGAAGAAAGGAAATGATAAAAAGCAAAGACACCAGAAAAACACAGGCTACTGCCACTGCTTTTGGTTCCAACTAGAGCATGCTGGTTAGAGTTTATTGCTGAAGACCCACATACGCTGGCCACAGGGCATGGAGAAATGAAGTTGGTACTGACCAGGAAGCTTCCTTCCTGCTGTTCCGCTTTCATAGTACCAGATGCCATGTAGGTCCTTGGGGTTGGGGGAGTCATCAGTAATCTTACCAGTTGTGAACCTTGTGAGCTACAATAATGGCAGGTATGACAGACTTGTCCATGCGTGCAGTAGCAGCATGAATGTTATGGAATAACCAACCTAGTTTCCGATTGGATTTAAGGCCTGCTCTACAGGAGGAAACAGATGTCTAGTACTTACTATAAATCTAAGAACACATGGTCTGGGAGCTCATAGGCCTTAGAGGAGAACCTACTATTATTATTTTCTAGATGGACATAGTATCAAAGTGTTCTCTAAATTCTCCATACCCATGCATTAGTGCAGCTCTCAGGCCTCATCACAGAAGGTTCTTTGTGCAGTGGATGGCAATTAGCACAGAAACTTACCATAGCCAAAGGGACAGCTGTATCACCAACCACCCAAGGCTCAGGGACCATTACAGAAGAGGAGTCAGAAAAATTGCAAAAATCAGAGGCCAGGAAGAACAGAGCAAAACAGTTCCTGGACACAGCAGGAACACTGTACTGACAGCACAGTAGCTGTGGTTGCCTGCACAAGAGCAAATCCAGCCGACATTCCAGCATGGCTTGGAGAGAGGCTCGTGAGCCCCGCCCCCCCCCAACTGAGAAGCTACCAACAGCTGGTAGTTTCTGGTAGAAGAGTCATTTTTCTTTAAGGATGTGGCCTCTGGTAGGCTGACCACATTCCAGTGGACGGGCCTGTAACCAGGAGTAGATGGGCAGCACAAATTGGACTTGGTGGGTTATTAAAAAAAGAGGAGGTGAAAGTGGGAGGAGGTGGAGAGGAGGGGGTGGTAAGAATTAGGGGTAGGGTGAACATGATCAAAATATATTATATACGTGTGTGTGTATATAAACTTCTCAAGGAATAAAAATATCACATTAATTATGTATAAGGACAAGTAAGTCCTTGGCTGGTAAGAAGTTGTCAAAGCATACGTGAACAGCATTGGCTGGAAATCAAGTCTGGAAACACAGCTGACAGTGGGTGAGTGAGTAAATGCAGTTTGTGAGTTAAGTCAGTTGAATCAGGAAACTGATTGGAATTTTACTCAAAATGGGCTAGAAACGGTCAAGTGACAAAGAAACAAGATACAAAACAAAAACATGAAACAAAATGTTACAGAGAACCAAATAAAGTGCGTAAGTTATCAGAAGAATGTGACTGCAGTGTCAGGATGTCTGGCTACCAGACTACACTGCAGTTTAATACCTAGGCTCCTAAAGCACTGAAACACTAGCACACACAAGTCTCACACTATGACTCCTGAGGTGTGTAGGTGCTGGAACTGTGATTCAGAATCTCATGCTGGAGACACGGAAGTCACAACCTCCTTTCCTGCAGCATACAGAACAAGCTTACTGTGTCTACGCAACTCTGAGTTTCCCAGCGAGCGCAAGCGCACTTGTGGGCTTTGAAGCTGAACTCTAGTTTCCAGAGCCTACATTAAGAACAGTTACAGAGCTGGAGAGTCAGCAAGTACCTGTACAGAGGATGGGCTCTCGATCTGGGGAGTGTTTAGGAATTTTAAAGAAATGCAAGCAGTAGACTTAAAAGTGAGCAGTTCTACTTTACTAGACATATGGGAATGTATCTGTATTTTTGTCTTAATATTTGTACTAGGTTTTTCTTTTCTTTTTCTCTCTCTCTTTTTTTTTTTTTTTTTTTTTTTTGTCAACTTGACACAAACTGAGACATATCCGGAAAGAGGGAATCTCAACTGAGAAAAATGCCTTTATAATGCTGGTCTGTAGGCTAGTCTATTAAGCATTTCCTTGATTAATGATTGATGTGAGAGGGCCCAGATCACTGTGGGTGTTGTCACCCTTAGCAGGTAGTCCTGGGGTGTATAAGAAAGCAGGCTGAGCATGCCAGTAAGCAGCACTCCTCCATGGCTAGGTTCCTGCCCTGAGTTCCTGCCCTGACTTTCCTCCATGCTGGACTGTGTCTTGATAGTTGTAAAAATAAATAAATTCTTTCTTCCCCAGGTTGCTTTTAGTCATGGTGTTTTATCACAGCAACAGAAACCCTAATTAAAGACAATATCTTACTATTTGTACGTGGATGATTAAGGGAAGAGAAGTAATATATAACGTATTGTGAGATTTTATGAGCCAAGTACCATAGTAGGCTCATTATGAGCACAATTTTATTTAATCTACACTACTTCTTCTACGGTGGTTTCTGCTACAGATTTTAGAGATAAGAAAAGTAAGTATAGTATTTGAGGAAGATCACCTGCTCTGAAGTGTTGTCAAAACAGATTCAACTTGCCTGTCTCTAGGATTTAGGCTTTCAACTGCCACAGTATCTTACACTCACACAAAAACGAAGCTCTGAAAGCATGCTGTGAAGCTCCTTATTGATTATAAATAAAACATAACAATTACTGTAGGCTGGCTGGCTGGCTGATCTGAGGTTCTGCATCTAGAATGATGGAGAAGAGGTCTAAACAACTCAGCCCAGCTCCACCAGTCTCAGTTGAGAAGTGGATAGGAGTGAGTTTACTTCAGATTATTCACTATTGCTTGCTGTTGTTATTCAATTAAATGTTTAAACTATCCTTTATATGCCTCTATGGAAAAGCATATTTTTTGGCCGTGTGTGGCTTCTCCTTGTGATTGTATACAGCTTGAACTCATGAGAACTTTACTCATGTGACCTTTCTTAGTCATTAGAGCAGTGGTTCTTAATCTTCCAAATGGTACAACCCTTTAATACAGTTCCTCACGTTGTGGTGGCTCCCAACCATAAAATTATTTTTGTTGCTACTTCATAACTGTAATTTTGCTACTGTTATGAATTGTAATGTATATATCTGATACATGTAGTGGAATATTTAAACATATTCTCAAATACTATAAAGCTACATGTACTTCTGTGCAGTAATATGAACTTTGAACAACTGCTCTATCTGGCAACTAAAGCTACTGCTAGAAGGTCACCTGCCTTAGCTGTTAGAACCAGCATTCTGGGTGTGGATGGCGGCAGTTTTCTTGGATACAGAAAGAATGCTAGTTTGGAGTACTGGTAATTGCCTACTCAATTACCCATGGATGGAGCAATTGTTGTTCAGATTTGATTTTGTCAACTGAGATCTTGTGTTGAAAGCACCTGATGGTATTAATGCTAATACGGAGGAGCCTCTGGTGGTCTCCTCCCCCAGCCTAAGCACTAGTCAGGGAATACCTTCCCTGGGGTTCTGACTTCACCCTTGAGACAGCATCAGGTCAGCCAGCTGAAGTTGGGAGTTGGTACACTGTGGAAGCTCTATTCATTAAGCAATTAAGACCTTTGTATCGGTGGGTTGTGTTTTTTCTCAATGAATTACCTAGAGGCCACCTGCTCAGGGTTAGTCCATGAGAGAGACTCGACCCACTGCAGTCGCTCAGGCTTATACACTGTGATTGTTTCCTGTTACCTGAGTGAACCTGCCTGAATTAATAATATTTCTATTTACAGATATACAGATGGTCTTCAGTGACCCCTGTGACCCCCAAAGGGGTTGTGACCCACCAGTTGAGAACTGCTGCCTTAGAGCATAAATTGTCTGAGGCTCTGAAAAGTTGGCCTCTGCATGAGATTTTAGTCTGCTCATTTATCAGCTCCATTCTCCCAGGTCCCACCATGTCTAGAGCAGTGATACCATGTGACTTTCAGAAACTTCAGAACACATGCCTCAGATTAAGGGTAAAAGCTCCTGGCTGTCCAGACTACCCTTTCAGGTGAAAAAAGTCTGCAAGAGTTGGACTTGACAGTCCTTGGTGTGACATACCATGACATCAATACTCTGGAAAGCGTGCCAGATGTATGGTGTAGCTTGCAAAAAGCGATCCATTTTTAACTTCTGTTATGTTCTCTTTGAAAAGGGAAAAATAGATTTTCAAAGAAATGTAGATATTTAAGCTTGAAAAAATGACCTCATGAAAGGATCTACAGACATTTTAAAACAAGTCCGGAACTAATGTGGTGGTGGATGACTCACCAGAGAAGGCTGTTCTCCTGAGATTAAGTCTGGGAGCCTCTGATGTGCAACAGAAGAGGTTCAGCAGCCCTGGAGAAAGGTCTTACTTTTGTTTAAAAAGATTCCTCTGGAAATGCCTCAGGCAATGCGGCTATAAATCCAGGTGCACAGACAGATTGCTGGGGATATGGACGACAGGCTGAGTGACGGCCCTAGTAACTCGACATGCTGAACCTTCCAATCTGTTAACAGAACAATCCCTGACTCAGGTACTCTAAAGTTTAACTGAAATACGAACATCATCATTATTTTCCTTTAAAAGCCTTATTTTTTTTCCTGACTATATTAGAAGGAATATATATGCACTGATAGAACTCTAGAACCCAGAGTAGACACTGCAAACAGAAGCCAGTCAAACCCTGCAGCAGTGAGCACTACGGGACCTGCAGCCACATGTCTGTGATGTTTCCCCACTGGACATTGAACATTGTTTTACTAAATTAGTTTTTTCCTACAGTGTGGTATTTTTCATGGCTACAAAGTTCATTCATTGTACAGAAGTACCATAACTAATTTAACCAACTGTGGGCTATTGGGATGTTTTGGTTCCTTTCAATTTTTTAAATATTAAAAACATTGTCATAAGCATCCAAGTATATAACACGTGACACACAAGCTTGACTACCTGTTAGATTTCTGCAGCTCCATGCCCCAAGGCTTCAAGCATTTAGGAAAAACAATTGCCAGATTTTCTCCAAAATGGACCCATTAACCTTTTCCCTAAATCCACAGAGCTCTGAAACCAAAAGGATTGCTAACCGAACAATACAGTACAAAACAAAACTCCATGGTTTGATATCAAACCTCAGCTGACAGCAAAACCTGACCTGGGCCACAGCAAGCTATGAATAGTCTTCATTAACCTCACACAACCATTTGGTTGGGAGCCGCTGCTGAGTTCACACTGAGACTACTGTGTAACATACAGTATATGGGCTAATGTTCTCACATCATCAGCAGAATGTTGGAACTTTCTGCTGCTATGCAATGCCATTCACTAACCATTTCCTCTGTGATGCCCACTCTGTTGGTAACCTCAGCTTCAGTTTAGACACCATCAAATAAGTCTCTAGATGGCTTGACATTTTCTAACTTTTATATCTTTAGTCAATATATTCAATCTTTCCTGTAGGTCCTTAGGCATATGGGATAAACTATGGTAACTTGAAATGCCCTTATCAATTATATCACCTGTATAATTTTTTGGGTCAGAAACTGTCAATGGATTCTGCCCCCTCGTTCCGACATATTTCCTGCCTCTTTGCCCACCAGGGAGTGGGAGTTCTAGCTTGTCAAGTGTTGACTATGTTCTAAATTCTTAGTAGACCTTAGAGCTTTGTTCTAAGTAGCTGTAAGTAGCTCCATCTTTTTAGGGCTTGCTTTTAAGCTTTGTTGGTGGGATCAAAGCAGCACTTAGTCACAGTAAGACATCTTTGGTCATCTTAATGCCCTGTAGGTGATAAAGCTCTGCATAGGCACTAGTGGGAACAGACCTTATTCCTGGCTATACAACAATCTGAACACTTCCATCTGATTCTCTTGGATGTTTGGTTTTTTTTCTTCTTTAACTTCAATTCGTTTTCTTACCTCTCTTGGAGTTTCTCCTCTCCTGTCCTTTGTCCTGCAAACCTTTGCCACCTTGGCACTCCTGGACTTCAGACTCTCTTCTTGGCTGAGATTGATGTTCTGCCTCAGTTTCTCTTTCCTAACTAGTTTATCTAGAAAGTGTTTATGGACAATCCTATCTTTTATGTCCTTTGCTACTTTTTTAAGGGATCACTACATTCAACTGTTTGACATATGATATCTTAAGAATGATTATTTAATATATTTTGCTCATCATCTCCCTTTAAGAAATCCCAGAGTTATCTTATCCAGAAGTGGAAAGCTGAGTTACCTATGGGGAAAAAAAAATTGGAACACAGTAGGCCAAGAGGATTTAAGTCAAGGATTAGTAATTTAACACATACTACACCCATTCTGAAGCCTAACAGCACCTGTTGCTTCTTGTCTAATCCACTCTGGGCTGCTGTGACCAGTGTACACAGGCCAGGTAAACTGTGAGGCAATAGAAGTTTGTTTGTTTCTAGTTCTGGAGGCTGGAAAAACTAAGACTGAGAGATGCATTGGTGAGAGCCTTCCTGTTATGCCAAACACGTTGAAAGGGAGAGTGTATTAGTTCTCTTAATATAAAGCCTTCTTAATCCCAACTATGGGACTCTGACCTCATGACCCTAACATAATGCTAATTACTTCTAGTTTATGAACCTGGGGATTAAGCTCTCAACTTTGGAAGACACATTCAAACCCTACTACTCACAAATACGAATATATACATGGTCTAGGAAGATGGTTCAAAAGAAAAAGCACTTGCCATCCAAGTGTAAGATCCCCAACTTGGCAGGTGTGGGGGAGGGGGTCCCAGGGCTGGCTAGCTAGACTAGCTGATTGTGAACGCCAGCTCAGTACAGCAGATGAGAAAGACACCAGACAGGACAATCAACTCTGGACTCCACACACAGGTGATGCACATCCTACAAGCTCAGCCCATACACAGAGGAACATACAAACATGCAAACACACACACACACACACAGCATGCACACACACAGTATTTTTTTAAAATGTGTGCCAATTTAATGAATATTTCTAAGAATCTGCTAGTTTAGTAAGTTAAAGCAAAAGATGTATTGCTACTTCAATGTACATTACTTTGAACATGGGGAAAATCTGTATTTTCACAATGTTGGGCAGTAGAATTTTTTTAAGTCCTTACTTTATATTTCCATCAAATTTTTATATCTGCACAATGGCTGAAAATACTTCCTGCATTGATGTTATTCTTAAGTGCCTTGGACACAAGACTTTGCTGACTGGTAGGGATGTTAAGCTATTTATTATGACAGATTTGGTAAAGAGATGAAGGCCAGGCAGTTAACAGATATGGCTATTACCCACAGTCCAGCCTCCAGCCCCTGGGCCGTACCACCCTTTGCTTAAAACCATCAGTGTTTCCTATCACCTTGAAGATGAAAACCAAATGTGTGCTTGTCAGTGGTTCCTTCCTTAGCAATTTCCAAATCTACAGCCATGTCTGTAGAGACACAAAGAGTAATGAGACAGACCTGCCCGGACCACATCAGCCCTGAGACTTCCTGTCTGTAAACCTGCTGGGACTAAAAAAAGAAACTCATTTGGATCATTTCTCTTGGTTCTATAGGATCAAATCCTTATTCCAGGTGAAAGCAGGTGTTTGGGGAATAACTCCTGCCGTGTGTTAATCTGTTGGCAGACAACTAGGAAGGAGGTGACACTCAGAGGGGGCTCTTTTACCTCTAGATCCAACCATGCCAATGTACGCCCTCTGCTGTTGAGAGCAGAGGTTTGCTCTCTGAGAAGTCTGCCTCATTCCTCCTCTTGCCTACCTGTCACTGCTCTAGAGGTAGTAGGATCTGGGAGAATGGAGCCAATAAACTAGGCAGTCTAAAGTCTCACGCAATAGTCAGCTTTATTCAGAGCCTCAGACAATTTACATTCTGAGATTAAGAAAGGTCACGTGAGTAAAGTTCTCATGAGTTCATGCTGTTTACAACCACAAGGACTAACTGCAAATGGCAAAAACCTGTTTTTCCATAGAGCCATATAAAGTATAGTTTAAACATTTAATTGAAGAACAACAGCAAGCAATAATGAGTAATCTGAAGAACACTCACTCCTATCTGCTACAACTAGGAGGAGTGCAAAACCACATTCCAAGAACAATTCTGTGTTTTGGAAAAAACTTGTCTTTTTTCTTGGAGTGTTCTTACAAGTACTCAAAATTCTCCCCACGTGACTCCATTCCTGAACCATTCGGAGACCTACCTTTGCATCTACACTTGCCTATCTTACTCTCCTCCCCCCTTTCCCCTGTACGGGCAGCTGACATGATCTCCCATGATTCTTTATGTCTGATTCGGGTACACTCGTTTTCTGTTCTTCCAGCATGGTTCATCTATAAATACTTGTCATGCAGTAAGAATACAGATAATTGGCCTTTGTCCCTAGTTCCTGGCAAAGAGCTCTTGAAAATATTGGAACTGGGACTGCAGAGATGGCTCAGTGTTTAAGAGCATGAACTGCTCTTCCAGAGGACCCAGGTTCAATTCCCATCACCACAGGGCAGCTAAAAACCTTCTATAGCTCCAATTCCAAGGGATCCATGTCCTCTTCTGGCTTCCTTGAGCACTGCATGTATGTAGTATGCAGACATATATGCAGGCAAAACACCCATACACATAAAGTAAAAATAAATAAATCTAAATAAAGAAAACAACAACAACAACAAAACCCAACCCCGTCTTGGAGCCTCCTCTGTAAGAAGAGCACCTTCTGCATGCTAGCTAGATGACTGGGAGCTTGGGGTCCTGTATGGCTTTGGAATGATGGCTGATTGCCAGGAATATTAAGCTAGAGGTCAAGGTTTAAACTTTCAGCTCTATCCCCCACCCCACCCACTCTGACCTCTGGAGAGGGGAGGAGCCTGGAGACTGAGCTCAGTCACAAATATCCAGTGATTTAATTAACTATGACTACATATTGAAACTTCTAAATTATAGGATTTCAGAGCTTTTGGATTGGTGAAGGTGTTGAAGGTACTGGGACAGTGGTGGGTCCAGAGAGCAGCACAGGACCTGCCATGCTCAGCCCTCCTCAACCTTCTCCTATGCAGCTCTTCCACTTCCTGTCCCTGGGGTACAGCCCTTGAAACAAACTGACAAATGTGGATAAAATGATTTCCTCAATTCTGTGAGTTATTCTGGTGAATTGCCAAACCTGCAGGTAAGTCATATGCACCCCTGAAATTGAAGCAAGATATGTATGACATGATGGCAGTCTTGTGGCCTGACCCTCAAACGGTGACATCCATAACCCTGGTAGTTAGAGCACTGGGTTACTGGGCAGTCAGCTGATGTCCAGATAACTGACGAACTGGTGTTAGGAAGGTATCACACAGAGCTGTGAGCAGCTATGTAGACTCTGCATATAATTTCATGGCTATTGTGGTGGTTTGAATGAAAATACCCCCAATAGGTCCATAGGAAGTGGCACTATTAGAAGGTATAGCCTTGTTGGAGTAAGTGTGTCATTGGGGATGATCTTTGAGGTTTCGGAAGTTGAAGCCAGGCCAAGTGGCTCACTCTCTCTTCCTGCTGCCTGTAGATCCAGATGTAGAACTCTCAGATCCTTCTCCAGCACCATGTCTGCCTGCTTGCTGTCATGCTTCTCACCAGGAAGATAACTGACTTTAAGCCGGCCCTTATTAAATGTTTTCCTTTTTAAGAGTTGCCATGGTTATGGTGTCTCCTTACAGCAATAGAAACCCTAACTAAGACAGCTATAAATCCCATAAGACACAATTATGTTTATCTTGCCTACATAAAATTTTTCTCACATCTAGCACATCTAGATACTGACATACTGTTTAATAAAAACTGGTCAAATAAAAATATCAATGACAAATAAAACTATCACTGGAGTACAGACATGCTCAACCATTATCTGGGAGAGAAGCTTGTGAGGAAACTGTTCCTGGCTTTGCTTTCAGGGCTACTGTGAGACTGATAGAGTGATAAACAGGTCATCGGGGGCGTGTGACACTGAACAGCAAGCAGCAGCCGTGTCACAGCCCGACAAGCCACAGTCCTATTAACTCCTGTCTAACCCTTCTGTGGCCAGGCTGTGTTCTCCTCAAACTGATGGAGCAGCAGAGTGAACGCTGCTCTACCGCCTCTTTAAAAAATGCCGCAGAATAAATACAAATGATACAGTCTCTCGGTCTCCACAGGCAACTACAAGTTTCTGGAAAGGACATGCTGCTCCAGGTTCTTTAATGAAAGAAAACATGCAAGCAGCACCTTGTCCGCGATGACTCTGCACTCTTGCCATGTAGGTGCTGACCAGTATAGGCACGCACTCATCTATGCCGACCTGTCACTCTGTCAAAGGTCCCTGACAGTGAGCCCTGCATCTTCTCTGCTGCTGACCTGGGCTCCGAGCTCCTCAGGGGCAGATCATGTTTCGTCAGTGCTGAGCAGAGAGGACAGACTCTTCAACACTAAACAGGAGCGAGCAGGAGATGCTGCACACTCAGTACCCATCTGGTACACTGCAGGCTTATGGGACCTGACAGAATAGGCCAGGCCTGAGAGACTGCTGAGAAAAGCACGGGTCAAGTCAGCACTGAGTCTTACCTGAGAGGAGGTCATCCGTCCTTTCTTGTTTTTCAGAAGGATTTTCACTGAGTTTCCCCACTTTATTACTTGAGCTGCACTTGTAGCACGTCCATCTTGTTTGGCCCTCAGTTTCTAGGGTGCATTCCTTGCTTTGTAGGCAGAACGAGTGATACAAATGGCCACAGCTACAGAATGAAGACAAACAATTTATACTTTTCCTCAGTACAAACCCATAAACATGAACTATGATTGAGTACACGTGTACATGGCGAAGAAAAATCTTGAATGAACAGGGACAAGAAACAGAAGGGGACATGTACTCATTGATGTCCTTCCGTTTTAAGAATCCAGTCTTGCCTACTTGAATTCTTAAGTCGTGAGGAGGCGTGCCTCCAGAGTTCTCTGATTGCAGAAGCTGAGCTGAGCCAATGCTCATTCTCAAACTGTAGTGTTCTGATAGCTGTTTTCAGGAAGTTTGTTGTTGTTGTTGTTGTTGTTGTTTTATAAACTGGGAAAAATCATAATCACTTAAGTGGTTTGATTATAACATGAGTACCCTCACCATATTCAAGGCAAATTATGACTCAAAACACTGACAAAAATGCCATGCTCTAGATCAGCAGTCCTCAACCTGTGGGTCGTGACCCCTATGAAGGTTGAACGACCCTTTCACAGGGTCACCTAAGACCATCTGTATATCAGATATCTACATTACGATTTGTAACAGTAGCAAAGTTACCAAGTGGCAATGAACATAATGTTGGGGGCTGTGACAATATAAGGGCTTTGCTAAAGGGTCGCAACATCAGGAAGTGAGAACCTCTGCCCTAGAGCTTTAACACTGCTCCTAAGGCATTCCAGATGCTGGCTGATGAGCATGCCTCTTGGTGGTCATTTCTGGATCTCCCTTTCTCTAGTCAGAAACACTGGATGAGTCTAGAAGGCGATCCTTTCTCTGTTGTCAATAATTCCCCTTCTTGACGCTGTTTCTGTATAGAACTTGTTTCTCATACACTTGTCTTTCCTCTCCCTAGCCCTGTTCTTTTAGTGATTATTTCTAGTTTCAAACCTTTAAAATGCCATAGGCTCTTGACTTTCAGATGTATACCGCCAGCCCAGACTTCTCCCTTCATCCCTAAGTATCTGTTCCTTAAGAACTCTACCCTGATGTTTAATAGGAGTCTTAATTTAACATATCCAAACCTAAGCTTTTAACTTCTACTGCACACTTCCATCAAACCTTCTGCATGTCAATAGCAGCAACTGCACCCTCCCAGTTTCTCAGGCGAAAGCCTCTGGAGTATCCTTGACTATTTTCTGCCTTGAACACAGCGAACCCATCTATAAGCAAATCTTATTGTTTCTGCCTTCAGATGATGCCCAGAATTTTCACTTCTTAAACCTTTGCTACCGACTGCACTGGGCCATCTCTCATACAGGCTACTGAAGTAGCACTGCCGGCCATTTTGCTTCCCTCTTTGACCCTCCACAGTCCATTCTCAACACAGCAATCGCTGACTGTTACTGTATCACTCCTACCCTCAAAACTACCCAGTTCCTTCTCAGAAGAGAAGTCCAACTTTTATAAGACCCCAGTCCCTCCTGGTTGGCCCTTGTTCCTCCTCTGGCATTCTGCCTTGTCATTTTCTCTTCACTCTGTCCAGATCTACTGTGCTGCTCACTCACTGCCCCTGAAGCTGCTAGGGAGGGTGATGTCAGACACCTCCACACCCCTAACCCTTAGCTGAAGACATGCCCACAAATTAGAAAGCCACTTCATTATGCTTTAAAATCATCAAAAACCATTTAAACAGGGAGCCATTCCCCGCCTGTTCTTCATAAATTAGTAGCTACCATCGCCCTCTCTCCTCTACAGTTTTATTTTTATTAATGTAGTAATTATGTTTTAAGTAAGTTTCTGAGTTGTCTGCTAATAAGTCATTTCAACAGTGAGGCATTCCTAACCATGTTATATAAAACACCCATCCCCTCCAACTTCTGCATGTGTCTCTGCATGTTTTGCTTCTTTTTTTCCCATAGTAGCTATCACGGCTTCACACTTCACTTGTGTGTTCATGCTTTTCCTTATCCTGATGAACAGATCTGGTACACAGTAGTGTCTTTGTTAGGGTTTCTACTGCTATGATGTAACACCATGACTGTGATGGCTTGAATGAAAATGGCCTCCACAGGCTCATATATTTGAATGCTTGGTCCCCAGTTGGTAGAGCTGTTTGGAAAGGATTAAGAGGCGTGCCACTGGAGGTGGGCTTTGAGATCTGAAAAGCCCATGCCATTCCCAGTTAGCTCTCTCAGACTCCTACTTGTGGATGAAGATGTATCCGGCCACGGCTCCAGTGCCTGCCTGCTGCCATGCTCCCACCATGCTCATCATGCATGGACTCGCCCTCTGAAACTGTAAGCGCCAACAAATTCTTTCTTCTATAAGTTGCCTTGGTTGTGGTGTCTTATTAAGCAATAAAAAAGTAACTAAGACAATGACCAAAAGCAACGCGGGGAGGAAATGGTTTACTCAGCTTTCAACCCTTAGGTTGCACTCCATCACTCAGGTGAGACAGGGCAGGAACTCAAGGCAGGAACTGAGCAGAAGCCGTGGAGGAATGCTACTTAATGGCTTGTTTTGCATGGCTTGCTCATCCTGCTTTCTTTTGTTTATTTATTTTTATTTTATTTTATGTGCATGGGTGTTTTGTCTGCATGCCTGGTACCCATGGAGGCCAGAAGAGGACATCAGATCCCCTAGAACTGGAGTGACAGATGGTTGTGAGCTGCCGTGTGGTACAGAGAACTGAACCCAGGTCTGTTGAAACAGCCCACAGAGCCACCTCTCCAGCCTCAAGCCTGAATTCTTATACAACTCAGGACCACCTGCTCAAGGGTGGCACCGAACTCCGGGCCCTGTCACAACAATCATTAAAGTAATCCTGGAACTCACTCTGTAGACCAGGCTGGCCTCAAACTCATGGAGATCCACCTGCCTCTGCCTCCTGAGTGCTGGGATGAAAGGTGTGTACGCCCAGCTATGGAGGCATTTTCTTAATTAGGTTTCCTCTTCTCAGATAACTGTAGTTTTGTGTCAAAGTCATAAACAAAACAAACAAACAAACAAATAACCTGGACAATCAAGTAGGTTCTTAACAAGCATCCTGTGAAGGAATGAGTTCTTTGTATGTATGACGAGAACACTTTGCTCATCGTCTCCATACCTGCCAGGCTCCCTGCACAGCTGACATTTACAAAGTGCTGACTCATGCCTGGCACTCACTGACTGATTACAAAATCCTAGGATGCAGGCATTGTTACTATCTCAATCTACAAATAGGGGAGTAAGATATAAAGAACAAAATTAAATTGTCCAAAGTCTTGGAGCTAGCACATGACCAAGTCAACATTTGAACTCAGGAAGTTTTGACTCTAGAGTTATATGTGCCTCTCCTCATGTGTTCTGGACTAGCTCTCTTTGGTCCTGATATTAACCTCTCACTTGTACTGCTTGTGTATGAAACTTCTCCTCTCTTGGTATTGTGGTTTACATATTATCTGAGTGTTGCTGATTCCTAAATGTCTATTTCCAGTCTCAACATGGCTCTAGACTTCTGGTGAGAAGATGTCTACTAAATAACCCTGCTCGGAATCTAACAGCTACCTCAAGCTGAAAATCTACAAAGCAAAGTTACTGTTTTCCCAGTTCTTACATTGGTTCTTCCTCAGACAGTGCCACATCCACCCAGCTTCTCAAGCCGAAGACCTAGTTCCCACCTCCACATCCAAGTACCACCAAGCTGGTCACGCCTTTCAAATCTACTCTGAATCTAAAGGCTTTCCACCCTTCTGCCTATCTGCCATTCTGCTCGAAGGTCACCCTGAGAGACGCACTCCCTCACTGCTTTCTTGACAGCACTCCTCTCCAGCAACACGTCACCCTCCCGTTCTGCTGTCCTGTGTTTATTTCTCATCTTAGCTCTTATTATACAGGATTTACAACTGTTTGAGACCCTTCATGTTCTCCCTTCCTACTCCCACACAGACTGTAAGGGCTGTGGGGCAGGAACTCTGCCCACCTTGCCCACTGCTTGAATGGCTGTCGGGGGGACTGCATGTCACATGACGACTGCCTGGCGACCACTCCCACACACACTCTTGGACCGTGACAGTAACCGTCCCTTCCCTCTCTTACCTAAACACAATAATCTCATCAGCCATTTCCTGGCGTCTTTTGTACTGCTGTAGACATATAGAACAGTAATCCTGTTTGGGGTTGAGTCCTCTGGAGACTGAAGCTCTCAGGTTACATAAGGACCAATGGAGATCTTGGTTTAGAAGACTGGTTGTTGTTTCCAGCAACGTCTATGAAAGGTCAAAACAAAAGAAACAGTTAAAATGAAAGACAAGGATTAACCAAGAACAACACGACTGAAAATGGAGTCTAAAAACTCTACAGAGGATGAGACAACCCGACATCCAAACGCACAGACTCGAGAAGGAACCCTTACTGTGCAGTGTGATGATGGATGCACACATTACAATGATCTGGTCTGTCAGTCGCTCCTCCTAAGAAGTGTGTGCTCTGCCCTTCTGTGGCTTGAGGCGGTACTGATGGCTTTCAGATGGCTCTATATGGCCACATCTACTCAGTGCATTTTCAACTTCTAGGTGGCTCAGATGGTTATGATAAGAACAGCTTTCATCCCTGACATCTTATTGAAACTGCTGCATGGCAGTGTTTCAAATGACCACTCACTGGAAGTTAATGGTCATTATTCGGTGTTCGTCTCCCTTGGGCAGAGATCTCATTTTCTGATCACCACTTAAAAGTCATTTGAAGCTGCTCAAGACCCTACCATCTGTCATTAAGGCATGTTTGCAGCTAACACATTAGGTCACTTGAAGGCTGCCTATGCTTGCAAAGTGCTTTCATACCATATTAATTCTCAACCTTCACATGAATCACTGAGATATGCAGTTGGGTTCTGTCAGTCGGAAGGGAAAGACAGAGCTGGGCACAGCCCATTTCCTGACTTTACGGTTTAGCTTTTCAATTGTACCTATAACGCAAAACTTTTACTTAGCAGTCAAGGTATGCTAACTCCTTCCAAACAGCCTCACCCTTCTCTCCTCTTCTTAGCCTCCTCAGTTGGCCAGACTTCCAGCTGTGCTCGGCTTTCCTCACGCTTCCCAGGGTCTGTGTCTGTGGGGGCATTGAGCTGCCCTGTGCCATCTTTGGCAAACTTCACTTCTTAAGGAAAAGCATTTAACAAAAACTCTGCCTCTCAGTTTTTCTTCTTCTTCTTGCTTCTAAATTCTTAACAAAAAGCAAACACTATACCTAATACAGCTAGATGGTACTTTGTACTTTTTGTAAGGACAGAAATGCCAAGCTGTCTCTAACTGAATTTTAAAAGTTATAAGCAATTTTGGATTAAGAGAATAATGACAATTTCTAGCTAGTATCAATAACGGTTCAGAATACTTAAATGAACACTCATTTACTTTTAATTTGCTGTTTTCTATAATTATACTAATCCCTTTTATGGATTAAAGATTTTTTTATTAATGATTATCCAAGAAAGTTTATCATACTTCTATTTTGAAAATAAAATACTGGTCTGACTGCCAATGAATCAGAAATAAGCAATATTCATTTCAATTGCGTGTGTGTGTGTGTGTGTGTGTGTGTGTGTGTGTTTAAATTAAGTTCACAAGAAACTTAAAAGTAGAGAAAGGTACATATGTATCTCAATCTACCTTATTTTTAGTAAGTAGTAAATTTCAAAGACAAAAATATTCAAGCAGAAGAAAAGGAAAGAATAGAAAAGAAAAACACCATTTTTTTTTTCTATAAGACACACTTGGATGTAAGCAGCTTACTCACTTGCTCGTAGTTAAAGGTGTCCAGCATCCCTAGAATAAGGCCCTGGATTTCTCCAAGTTTTCCTTTTCCATAAATTGGGTCCTAAACAGAAAAAAAAATGCAATTGTTATGATCTTGGTATTTTGACATCACTTTATAATCCTTGTCATGGCTGGTTGTCATGGCTTACCCTGAGATAGCCTCTCACTCTTTAGTTCAGGCTTGGAACTTGCTTGGTATCCCAGGATGGCGTCAAACTTGCAACCCTCCTAAGTGCCAGATTCACAGGCCTGAACCACGATGGCCAGCCTAGGCACTAAGTCACAACATACTTGCTCTTCCATGAACCGTCCCCAAGAGAAGCTTCATTTGTTTCTCTTTGGACATCTCAAATATTTTGGATAATAAAATGGAGGTGACCCAAGTCTCTTCTATGACTAAGATCTTCTTTGCAAATCTAATTAAACTTCTTATCACTTCTTCTGTCAGAAGCGTCTTTATATTGAACACCAACTCTCCCTCTCTGAGTTATTTATCCACTGCATGAAAATCAATGTATCTAAGAATTCCAGAATCTGTGCAACAATTCCTCGACACCCACATTTTTCCATCTCTGGTTAAAACTAACTAAATTCCCCCAGTTTCAGAGGCAGGCAGCTCTCAGTGTTTTTTTTCCCCCCTAATAAAGCCATTACTGCTAAATCACAGCTATTTAGAAACTCAAGTTCTCTGTGCTACTTTTCATGATAGGTATGCCAGGCCCCTTGTTTATTATGCACAATCCCTAAAGCACTAAGTGGACCAAAACTCCTCAAGATCCCTAGACTGCAAGCATCCTTGCAGAGACCGCTGACACTTTGGCAGTCACCCCTTCAGTCTTATTTCTGCAAAGGAAGAGGGTGCACTTCTCAGTGTGCACAATCTGATCATCTCACACCTGTGTTTCACTTAATGTTATATCTCTGACATCATCAGATATATATGAATATGAATCATGTTAAAAATACAATGTTTCACCTAATTATTCTAAGCTGTTATGTCTAGGGTCTCCTCTTTCTAGCCCCATTCACTACTACCAAAGCTGACAACTTATACTCTTAGTCTGAATCTCTGATGCTTTAAGGGGACATCTCCAGAAAGGGAATTACAGAGAAGAGGACATTTTATAGCTGCAGGTATATATTGAATTGACAAACTGCTCTATCCAAAATGTATTATGCAGTTCTCATCTTTGGTATATTTTGTGCCCCTTTAAATGGTATCTTTGACTAGACTGATAATTAGTTTTAGGAATTGCTAATAAATGAACATGTCAAGCCTATCACTTTGTTATGATTTGAGGTTATGTGCTATAGAAATGACTTTTGGCAAATAGAGAAATCCAGGCACACAACAATGATCAAAGTGGATGCTGTTTGTTAAAGGCACAGAATACACCAATAGAGGGCTAAGCCTTTATGCTGTCTGCCCTACCCCTCAACAAGGCACTTACAGATGACATGACCAAGTGCACTTGGAAAACAACAGGTGGGCTTGTGTCTGCACATGCATAGACTTTTGTATTGTAACTGGTTCCTAAACAACATGTTTATTTTTCTTTTTTTGTTTTTTTAGACATGGTTTCTCGTTTATTTTTGGCTGTCCTGGAACGCACTCTGTCAACCAGGTTGGCCTTGAATTCACAGAAATTCACAGAAATCCACAGAAACCCACCTGCTTCTGCCTCCTGAATGCTGGGATTAAAGGTGTGTGCCACTACCGCTCAGTTTGTTTGCTTTTTGGTTTTTTGTTTTGGAATACCATGTTTTACCACAATTATTTACATATCATTTACATTGTACTAGGTGTGGTAAGAGAGAGGCAGGATGGTGATGCACTTGTGATCCCAGTTCTGGGCAGATGGAGGCAGGAGGATAATGAGTTTGAGGCCAGCTTGGACTACAGAGCTACGAAAATCAAACAAATGAAAAACAAGTGGGGAGGAGGTGCAGATTTTATGCAAACCCACAGTTTACTATAAGGGGTTTGAAAGTGCAGACATTTGTATCTTTGGGGTTCTTGGAACCTGATAGGTGCTACAGGATCACTGAATATACGTAACAGACATCCTTCAACACCTTCAGTGAATGAAGATGTTGAACCTGAGAGAGCAAGCAAACTGTTAAAGAACTGTTATCCCAACAGGCAGCAATTTGCATCTAGAAACTTCAGAAACCAAGCTTCTATGGTCTCCCGTATTTATGCTGCCTTCCCAAGGAGAGATACATAAAAACAAATTTTTGCTGAAAAATATGGGTAACTCAACTGAATGATAAACTAATGGCTGCCAGAACTGTCTATGGCAACTTTGTGTGGTAAGTCTGTAAAATCTTGTAAAGTTCTAAGAGTAGCTGAGCTCAGAAAGAAAAATCCAGGGAAACCTGGTGAATTTAACACCAGGGTTTGCTTTTTATCAGTCATGACTTCTGATATGAGCTCTGGAAGGCTGGGCAGTGCAGCTTCTAATGGAGACTGGTACCAGGCTTGGGGTTTTTCTAGAGCAGCATGGATCTGTCTGTTATGTTTTACTCCAGTCCTTTCAGCTGTGAGATTATGCTGAAGAAATGGAAAGGACAAAACAACCCTGCAGTTTGTACTAATTAGAGCAATTTCCTATCAGCTTAGGAGAAGAGTTTTCTGTCTCAGCTGGAGATCCCATCACTAAACTATCAGTGAACCAGTGGCAACCATTCGCAAGTCAGGCTCATATTTCTGACGTGTCCTCTGCTAGAAAGACAACTCATATCACATATCCACCAGACAACTTTCTCTTGTCATTTTCCTTGCATAAAAATAGATCTATTCGATGCTTTTCATCCTTATTTAATTATGCTTTGGTGAAGATCCCATTAGACACACTTATTTCTTCACAGTGTCAATTGATAGTACAATATTATAAAAATCCAATTTAAGATCTACCATTTCCAACAGTGTGTTATGTATTAATAGTTCTGGAGTTTGACAAAAGAAACTCAAGAATAAAGATGTCTTAAAAGGTTAAATTAAAAAAAAAAGACACTTTTATATGTCATCTCTATGTTTACTTCAATATACATAATTTAGAAGGGGAACTAGGAAAGCTCCCTCATGCTGAGACAACACATCAATTACAGAATTCGAGGTGAGCCACAGGCTTCAAGGACAGGGCCCAGCAGCCACCAGGTCTCTTCATCATTCTGCAACATCCAGCCAGTTCTCAAAAACAAGCTGCTGATGTTTCTCTGTAACTTGTTGTAAACTGTGGAGGAAGACACACTTGGTGCCCACATACATTTCAAAGCTCACCAGAAAGAAGTGCAGTTGCCGCTTTCCTCTAGTGCTTTCTGAAACTTACTCTATCGTGTGTGATTTGTTTGCTAGCAGAGCATTATCTTAAAGTGTGAGCATGGCTCTATGGAGAGGAGTATACACACCAGGCTTGTTGTCTCCCCGTAGGACACTCGGAAGTAGCTTTCTTAGGAACCAAGAATGACTGTAGTCATACAGCAGTGTTCTTTTAAAAATCCTTGATTGTTAACGTTGGGGGGCGGGAATGTGGATGCCGTAGCATGTGTGTGGAGGCCAGGGGCACCGTTACAGAGTTACTTTATCCTTCTACATTCACATGCGCTCTTGAATTTCAGGCTCGTTATGAAGCTTCTTACCCCACTGGGCCATCTCGCCTGCCCCAGTGATGTCTTTCTAGTTTGTGTATGAACATGAATGTTGGCTCCTTAAAAGATTCCTTACTTATCAACCACTTGTGGTCATAGAGAAGCTGTACCCAGGCATCACTCTAAATAAAAATGTGCCAGTCAAGACAATCTGAGAATCCTCAAAATATGACCATCTCTCCTAGAAAACTTATTTCAGTTGTATGTGGGCAATTATGTGTCTAAATAACTGTCCCTCCCTATTGCCTCCCTGGAGAATTGCTATGATGTGGATCTGTTTCATCATCCAAAGGTTCATGTGTTGGAAACTCAGCTAAGTCCTCAGCGTGGCAATGCTGGATTTATAAAAGGATCCACTGGGAAGTGCTTAGTTCACTGTAGGTAAAATCAATATATTAAAAATACCAGGAATACTAAGGCAGTTCCATGGATGCCATTTTGTTTCCCAGAAGACTGCTACTGAAGAACTGTGGTCACTCTGCATTACTTTTAGATTCCGTTCTGGGGTGTCGTCATCCCTCTTGCATACGCCCTCGCCACTGTGAAGACCCCATATGCAATGCTCACGTTTTTTCCTTCAGTACTGTGGGTGAACCACAGGACTCACACTAGGCAAGCAAGGGCACCATCCACCACTGGGCAACCCCCCAAGTCCTAAATTCCTACGGATGGAGCACTCGGCCATGACAGAGACTATGTGCAGCAACCTCTATCATGGCCACCCGGAAGCCTCAAAGCACATGGCAAGGAGCACTGCAGGGATCCTAGAACAGCTGGTGGGGACGTTTGAACAGAATAAAAACAGACCAGTGGTGTCCTATCACTATATGACTTTGTGGGAGTTGGGGGGCACAGTGGTGCATGCATGGGTGTGCGTGCAGGTGTGTGTGTGTCACCACTGCGCAAGAAGTGAGAGAAGATGGATGAGTCTAGGTATAATTCTTGCTGTCTCCCCAAAAATGTTCATAGGTTTTTCTAAAAATACAGCTCAGAGTATTTTTAGTGTTCTCTTTTTTTATGAAGCTGGGAAGTTTCTTTTTGCCAAACAAAACAGAAGAAAATGTTTCTTACAATAACTTTGGACAAAAGGCTAGCTAGAATTTACAGCTGGGGTGAGTCTTCAACATAGAAGTATTTTTAGAATGAGCCAAAAAACTGAAATAACAACCATTACTTAGAATGCCTACATTCACTTCATTTTTAGAGAACCTTTTTTTTTTTTTTTAAATCTGAAAGTATGATCAGCTGGAAATACGTGGCCGTTGTCTCCCCAGGGCTATACCAACAGAAAGTGTGTATGTGAACCCCAAGGGAGCAATGAGCTTCTGAAGGCTCTAACCTTAACTGCAGGTCGCAAGCTAACGTCAGGTAAGGCCATAGCCCTGCGGTGATACCATACAAGACCAAGCCAAGGTTAATCTGAAACTTAGGTAATTCCAAAACACAATGATATAAGCTTCAGCCCCGTTTACTGGTAAAATAACTGCAATCGATCAATACTTAGCTTCCCTCACCCCTTTGAGCTTACCTGCAGGATTCTTTGTAAGATGGACGGGAGGGCAATGAACGCTGCCATGCTGTTTAGAACTTGCATGGTCAAAGATTTCAGAGCTGTGGGAACAAAACATTAATATTAAGGCCATTTTTACTTTTCTTTTTAACTAGGGGGAAACAGTCGCCTAACTTAGAAACTTAGTTTGGTATCTTAAAATTGACTGTTGGTCAGCTGCATAGATATACAAGTACCACACAGAAAGAAATGCACGGGGAGAGGCGGAGACAACAGTAATGGCTTCATTGGGAAACCAGGAGCACGTACTGGGAAAGACTACTGCCATGACAGGCTTTGTAGACAGAAAGTGGGTTGGTGAGGTGAGCAGCCCAGTTGAGGTGGTTCTGGGGTGTTTTACCTTCACAGTGGAGATGAGGAGCAGCTGAGCTGGACAGTTTCTGTGGTGCCATCATCACCTCCAACAAGGGAAACCATAGTGCCTGTGGCGTCAGAGGAAGCCAAAGCATTAGCACAGTGTTAGTGGATGAAATGTACATGCCATGTACATATGCTGGCAAAATTAGACAAAGGGGAATCTGAGTTTGACTGGGAAAAAGACAATAAAAAGCAGTGACCACAGCCATGGAGTTCACCTTCATCAGCTCCAGGAAGCATCAGGAGGAGGTGGGATTATAATTCTGTTTACATCTGAGGATTATAGATGCAAACAAAATGAGAGCTTCCTGCAAGGCTCTAACTACGGACAAAGAAGGGATAATACCCCCACAGCAACTCTCTCCTATTCTTGTTCTTCAGGTTATCCAAAGACTTTCAACATCAAGAATTAGGCATCAGGAGTGGAGGTTAAGATGAACTCATTAACATTACCAACTTCACCAACAGATAAATAGATTTACCAGTTATTTATTTACTTCTAGTACAGACTTTATTTAATGCCTTACGTGTATTTTTGTATTAACTCTCATAACTGTATGTCTTCAGTTGGTTTAAAGAAATTAGTAATTTGCCAAAGATAATGTAGTAGTAACACTGACTCCAGATTGTGTTCTTCCCGAACTTCACCACAAAAACCAAGCTAATGCATTTCAACAATTTGCCGTTAGGTAACCATCTACAAATGCTGCTGCATGCATCTGGGAGACCCAAGGAAGGGCAGAGTTAACAGGACAGGAGCCTAATATCTCCCTAAACACCAGCACCTACTGCTGGTGAGCAGACATGAGCAGGCCTCATGGCTTTCCTAGTGGGTGGCTGCACACTGAGAGCTCCCAGGGAGCCCAGGGCAGGCAGCCCTGCTGGCCCTGTGTCCCTCTCAGCTACGCTGCTTTTTGTAGTTCCTTATTTCATTTGGATCTGTGTTTGCTTGACTCAGTGATTTTGTTCTTGTGTTTTACTTTAAATACCTCACCTTCAGTTCTTTTTCTACCTTGTTTTTAGAAACATGTCATGTATTTGCTTATTTTAGAGAACTCTAATTATACACGGCATACCAAATTTTTACTTTTTTGGTTTATACATTTATAATGTTTAAAATTTCAATTTATATGATTATTTAATCAAGAAGATTTTAAAAAATTGTCCTTTAAAAAGTTTATTCTTGCTGGGCAATGGTGGCACACGCCTTTAATCCATCACTTGGGAAGCAGAGGCAAGCGGATCTCTGAGTTTGAGGCCAACCTGGTCTACAGAGTGAGTTCCAGGACAGCCAGATAAATCCTATTTCAAATAACAAAACACACACACACAAAGTTTATTCTTACTTTACAAACAGCAGATGCTATTTATATGTGTAGAGATAGAACCATAGGATGTATTCATATCTTAAATAGGGGAATTATTCTATTAAATTAATACATTAACCTAAACATATGGTAAATACCCTTTATTTTTTATCTCTCTTATTCTATAAAACTGATTTTTAAGATTTTAACTTGGGTAAATCTAAAAATCCACATTAAAATAACATCCATAACATGACAATCCCATCACTTGAGAAGATGACACAACTTGAATTGCATACATAGCAAACAGCTTTGTTCTTACAAAACTGAATGATGCTATCACTCCTGTTAAGAGTAACCATGGGGCATGGGACCAAAGCATACAGAAGAGATATGCTCTCAGCATACAGAACAGGTATGCAGAGGTGGGCGCTCAGCATATAGAACAGGTATGCAGAGGTGGGCTCTCAGCATATAGAACAGGTATGCAGAGTTAGGCGCTCAGCATATAGAACAGGTATGCAGAAGTGGGCGCTCAGCATATAGAACAGGTATGCAGAGTTAGGCGCTCAGCATATAGAACAGGTATGAAGAGGTGGGCGCTAAGCATTATAGAACAGGTATGAAGAGGTGGGCGCTAAGCATTATAGAACAGGTATGAAGAGGTGGGCACTAAGCATTATAGAACAGGTATGAAGAGGTGGGCGCTCAGCATATAGAACAGGTATGCCAAGGTGGGCACTCAGCATACAGTACAGGTATGCAGAGGTGGGCACTCAGCATATAGAACAGGTATGTAGAGGTGGGCTCTCAGCATATAGAACAGGTATGCAGAGGTGGGCGCTCAGCATACAGTACAGGTATGCAGAGGTGGGCGCTCAGCATATAGAACAGGTATGCAGAGTTAGGTGCTCAGCATACAAGGACACCACAGACACTGCAGGCACCCAGCACTCCCAACACTTAACACTCTGCAGCTGAATCTATGGATGTGAGGCCTTTGTGAAAAGAAAGAAGCCAGACACTCCTATAATAATGTCAAGAGGCTTACACTCCTGGGAACTAAAACATGATTAAAGCTCAGAGAGATTAAATCCGGGTGGAAATAGAATTAACTCCTAGTTTCCACACAAAACAAGTTTTTAGATGGCTAAGAGATATCAGCCTACCTCTCGTTGCTGCTGATTCAAATTCTGTGAATTTCTCTGGCAAAGAGCAATTGTCTCTACCATGGTGTCTTCAACACCCTTCAGTGGGAAATCCTCCTTGGTATCTAGATTTGGAAAGGGTACAAAGGTCACTTAATGATGTTACTATAACCTCAGAGCTTCTGTGAAAAATACACTATTTCTTTTCTATGTGTAGCTTTAGTTTTTGTGATGTTTAATCTTCATGGTCAACTCAACTGAATTCAGGATCACCATGGAAACATACCTCTGGGAGGGGCAGCTGGGAGACACACCCTGAACATGGGTGTTACCACCCAAGGGCTGGAGTCCAGACTGAATATGAAGGAGTAAGGGCGCATAATACCAGTCCTCATCTCTTCCTGACTGGACAGGTGGCCTGTTGCCTCGGGCTCCTGCTGCCACAGCTAAAGCTGTTCGTGCCCCACGCCCTCCCTGTTCTGAAGGACCACACCCTCAAAACTATGACATAAAGAAACCTTCCCTCCTCAGATACTTCAGTCAAGTATCTCATTGCAGCATTAAGAAAGGAACTAATACACATGCCAAATCCAACTTAGTTTACTCATTTCAGATCTGTTTCTCTCGATTTCCAGAGCAAATCAGAACCATCACCATCAAGTTCCCTGATTTATAAATCGCTCTTACCTTTGATGCTTCCCATATTGCTCATTCTACCTATACACCTGTTGTGCCTCTACCTGTCCCCAGGTGGAACATCAGCTATTCACTGAATTTCTGACCTCCAAACCCTGCCTTTCTCTCCTTTCATACAAGTCCAATCAGATCACCTCTCTGTAAAGAAATCATTAAAGATCCCTAATTCTTAAAAACAGACACTCTTCCTGAGTAACAGAAACTCAGGCTCAACTCATCTGTCTCTCCCCGGGGTCACTACCACACCTGTCCTAAGCCTCAAAGCCCCTTCCCATGCTCTGTATAGAGCATTTTCCAAAGCGCATACTGATTCCTGAGTTACAACTAGTCCCTGAACTTTGTCAACCCCTTTCCCATTCCCATTCCCTTTCACAATTCTGCCCAACTTGTAGTACAAGTTTTATTTCCCTGTGTCTCCTTTGTGAGACTAAAACTTAAGAAGAGGGAGGGCTGTGATTTAGTAACCTGTGTGCTCCCCATGGAAACCAAACACAATGTCATGCAATTAGCAGATTCTTGGATTTCTTAGCACACTGTCAACAGTGAGTCTGAAAGCAGGTGGCTATTGCTGGACAGGTTATGCTGCCTACAAACTACCATAGCAATCGGCAAACACCCTTCTTAAGTTTCCCTTGGCCATTCATATATTCTTGTGAAACTAAATTTAAGAAAAACATCACAAAATACACCAAATACAACATAATCAAAATGACTAATAACAACGCAAATTCTGTTACCTAGGACCCAGCATCAAAAAAATATGGGTAAATTATCTATAGAGTTGTTGGTTCAAAGAGTACTATGGGAATGTACGGAGGAAAGGGTTCGAGAAACATGTTTTTTAAGAGGTGAGACAATCTGACACTCACCTATGAAGGGATTCCCTGACATTCTGGAAAGATATGTTGGACTGACAAGGAATATAAAAGCAAATACCTGATTAAAAATATGTGGAGGAACAGAACAGATATTTCTCCAGAAAAAAAAAAATATACAAATGCTCAAAAAAAAAAAGTACATGGAAAGATGCTGGACAAATCAAAACCATCAGGTGCCACAGACAGATCCTATAAAAGGGGAAAGAAGGGGAGGCAAGGAGACAGAGGGAAGGACCAGAGTGTCTGTGAGGATGTGGCAGACCTCACACGGGGCTGAGAATGCAAACGGACCAGTGACTCCAAGGACAAGATAGCCCCTCCCCAGAACCTTAAAAACAGGGCTGTGGTCATCTCAGTGTTAGAGGTTCTGCCTGGCATACATGAATGAGGTTCTGGTCCAACTCCCAGCACAGATTACTTTTAAAAATTATTACTTTATCCAGCAATCCCACTTTTGTTTTTATACTCAACAGAAATGAAAGTGAGAACTCAAAAAATATCTACATGACAAGAGATTCACAGTAGCATTACAGAAAAGACCAAAGGTGGGACGGCCCAAGTGCCTGTTAAAGGCTGTAGACAGTGTGGTAGACACCCACACAATGGAACACTGTGCAGCGTTAGAAGACCATTCTGACATGTTTTCCAACATTTATGAACCTCACAGACATTACACTAAGGGAAGTAGGTCAGTCATAAACTCAAACACACCAGAATTTCACTCCTGTGAGCCAACCAAATTCAGAAGGCAAATGCTGGAACCAGAGAGCAGAACGGAAGGCAGAGTGGTGCTGGGTGAACTGCTGCCAATGGGGAGATGGGGTCTGCTTGGGAGACAAAAAACTGGAACTAGATGGTAGTGAAGGATGTATTACAGTACGATAACATTTATTGCCTTTGTGCACTTTGGGTAGTTTTTCTTTTTCTATTTTGCCATAATTTTTAAAAATTAAAAGAAATGTCAATGAACACAACAAAACTTTTCTATATCTGTGTAAAGGTCACTCAAGATTCCAAATGGTCAAGTTGTAGAGCTTGGGGCTAAAGCCGATCGGGAGCTCTGGTGCGCTGTCATTTGGCCTGGGACACCAAGTGTCATGTCAGTTGGGGCCCTACGAGCACAGAAATGCGATCGGAGATGTGTGCGGGCAGGAGAGGCACCGACCCCCTGCACAGCTAACCTCATCACACCACAGTGGTGACGAATGTCTCTCAAGGATCCTTGAAAATCACTAAAACCTCAGTCTACACCAAAGTAGGCAAAGAGGAAGTACGAAAGTGGCCCAGTGCAGTTATTACTAAATGAAGGCAGTTTATTATGACATTTTCCAAAACATGAGGTTAGTAGGGGGAAAACATTTTACATTCAAGAACTTACTTTCACCCTGCTGTGTTATCTCTTGCAGTCTGCTCTGCAGTCTCTAGGAGGTAAAAACACAGGGGTAACATAACACTTTGTATCTTTATCTACTGCATGTGTGAATTAACAAATCTTAGAGGTGAACCCCCAAGAGACAGCCAGGGAGACAGCGCAATTCCTGCCACCAAGCCTTGATGACCTGAGTTGCATGACTGGGACCCACATGGTGGAAGGAGAGAACTGACTCCAGCATCTTGTCCTCTGACCTCCACCTGACACTGTGGCTTGCATGTGCCCACACAGGAACACATATAAGTAAATAAACTAAGAAATTACAAAGATTGTTCCTTTGCTCTCATTCAGCAGTGTCCCCTTGCCCAAATAGTTTGCAGTGTGGGAATGGCAGCAAGAGATCAAGTGTCACCAACTCTGCCCACATGTGTCTCTCTGTTCTTCTGTACCACTAAGCAGTCACCACTGATGCCCTTAGAGCAACCAAGAGTCTGGATTTATCCATGATTTGGAATAGGGTATGAAATTCTTACCAGGTCATGAGAAAAATGGGTGAGCCAGGCATAGCACAGGTCACAGCCTTAGGTCTGAATTTTCCCTAACATCCAGTTGCAGTGTCCACTGCTCTGCTGACTTCTAAATTCTTACATTCTTTCAGTAACACTCATAGAACCTTCTTGATATATATCAGAGTTGATCATAAAATTTGATCTAAAAATTTGTTCCTTTTCTCAAGGCTCCTTGTAGGCCAAAGTCATAGAACTTTGAATTATGGATTGTCAGTTTTTAAGACAATGTCAGCATTTACCCCTCCTCCTCCTTGCTTACTTTGTATCATAGTCAAATGATAGGTAACTTCCCCAATTCACCCTCTTCTCTCTATCACCACTGCTGCACCCATGTCAAAGGTTCTCATCAGCTCACACATGCTACTGCAAGGTCGGATGGTAAGAGTTCTGCAGCTGGATGGTGGCAAATGCACAACATGACTATATACTTGGCCTTGCCAAATAGTACACTTGCTACCAAAGTGGCTAAAATGGTGAAATTTATACTTTACAATCATCTTTCCAATAAGAAATGTTTCTTTTTAAATTGAGAGAATTCCAAATACTAGTGAGAATGCAGAACAATTCAAGCTCCTATTATTGAAAGTATAAAATGGTATAGCCCTTTCAAATCACACTAGAATAAGAATGATGAAAACAATTTTATTCCCAAAGACCCCAAATCTATAAATACACCAGGTGTCAATCAAGAGAATGGAAACACATGATAGTATGCTCATAGCTAAATATTACACAACACAAATCACTGATAAATGTAATAGAAGAGAAGTCTCAAAAGCATCATGGTGACATAAAGTAATTACACAAAAGACAACATACTGGACGCTGAGAAAATACATGAGCGGTTTTCTCCAAATATAAAGCAAGGGTAGCAGCGATCACTATTTTCTTTATGTATTCTACTACACAAATATGTGCACTTGTCAAAAGAATTCTTCATCAAATGCTATACTTAAAACTGTAAGTCCTTTACATGTATATAAAGTTTGACTTTAAAATGGTGTCATGAATAAACCTGGGGCTATTCTCAGTGAGACACACAGTAAAACATACTTCTGTCTGCAACTTACCTGGAAACACAAGAGACAAAGACAGATGGAGGAATGACAGACAAACAGACCTGACAGTGAGCACAGACACTACCTCCAGCAGCAGTAAGAAGGCACCATGAACATCCCCCTTCTTCTCCAGCAGATAAGCAGTGACTTCATGGAGCTGATACTTCTGTGTAATCTAGGAAGAAAGACTTCTGTAACTTCTGTTTACAGAGTAGAAAGAGCACAGCACATAAATATCACAGGCATTCATTAATGAACTCATGTCTTTGCAGTACGCTACTGTGCAGTGTACTATGTGGAGCCTGTCTTATAGTGAACCCATCCGGCAGTTCTACTTTGAACAAATTCATTCCTCTATTTGTTTGTTTATTTTCCAAATTTGTCACGAATCTGAAAATCGGTGGAGAAAAGCCAATACACATAGACAAACAATCATGATACGAACTAGAAAGTACCCGCTGTAATTCTTAAAGCATTTAGAACAAAATGACTGAAAAAAGTAGATATTAACTCAGACTTTTAATAAAAATTAGTAAACTAAGAATATCTAAATCAGTAAAAAAAAAATTAAGCATGCTCAGAAATAAAAGGGTTAAGATACATAAAATTAAAGCAAGCAAACACTAGAGAAATCCCAACGCTTCACCATGAAGGACAGGCTAACAGAATGTCTCAGCTTCTTTTTTCCTCTGCAGGGATAAAATACCCCACAGAAGCAACTTAAAGGAAAAGAGTTCATTCCAGCTCACAGTTCAAAGATACAGCCCCTCATGGAGAAGAAGTTAAAGCAGCAGTTTGATAGCAGCTGGCCACCCTCCTTCACAACCAGGAAGCGCAGCAGTGAGGAGTGCCTGCTAACTCAAGGTTCACTTTCCCTACTTACACATTCCAGGATTCTTGGTCCAGAGCAGAGCTCAGATAGTTCTTTCCACGTTAATTAACCTAATCAAGACAATCCCTCACAGGTGTCCAGAGACTAAAAAACCTCACAGATGTGCCTAGAGCAGTGGTTCTCAATCCTGCTAAGAATATGACCCTTTGTACAGTTCCTCATGTTATGGTGACCCCAACCATAAAATTAATTTTGTTGCTACTTCATAACTGCAAGTTTATTACTATTTTGAATTGTAATGTAATTACATCTGATATGCAGATGGTCTTAGGTGACCCCGGTGAAAGGGTAGTTCAACCCCCAAAGGGATCCTGTGACTCACAGGTTGAGAACCGCTGGCCCAGTGGCTTATTTCCTAGGTGATCTGAGATCTGGTCAAGTTGACAGTTATCACTGCCCATCACTCAAATCAAAGGAAGAAAATGTGAACATCTCAATAAACGTAGAAAAGTATTTGGTAAACCACAATACCCTCTCATAGCAAAACAGAGGTGTTCTTAGCAACCTGAGCAGAATTTTCTTAAGAGAAGTTATCTTTGAATATCCTACATTAAACACCATATTCACTGCAAAGTATCTGCCATGTTCTGTTAAACCAGAAACAAGACAGGAGCACTGCCACCGCATCTATTCAGTACCCAGACATCCGTGAACAAGGTTAAGACTGCCTGGGCTGTAGAAACCCCAACTACTGTCATTCTTAGAAAGTATTATTGTCATAAAATACATAGAAAATTTGAAGTGAAAAAGAATTTAGTGGTTGCTAAGTGCAGACCAGTGCCAACAATTCTTGCCATTTTGATGCCACAACAGCAAATGGCAACAATGTCCTTATAGAGGCAGGGTATGGTGGTGCATGCCTTTATAATCACGGCACAGCAGAGGCCAGAGGCCAGAGGCAGAGGTAGGAGGATCTCTGTGAGTCCAAGATCAGCTTGCTCTACATAGAGTTTCAGGCTAGCCAGGCATACACAGTAAAACTGTCTTTTAAAAAAGGAAGGAAGGAAGGGAGGAAAGAAAGAAAGACAACTTAAAGAAATGTTGTAAAACCTTACCAAAAGATACAAAATGCAATTTAAAAAGGCAAATATTTCTGAATGTGAAGAATCAGTGCCAAAGAGCTGTCAATTCTCCCTGCATGGATGGAATTTAATGTATTTTACAATCAAAGCTCCAAAAAGTCTCTGAAGAAACTTAATATTGTAACCCTACAGTACCGCCGGGCTGGTTATCCAGAAAGGGAGGGGACACAGGGTTTTCTCCAAATAATAAGCCTTCCCATAAAGCTGATTTGACTATAATATGTGGTGTGCATATAGGGAAAGAAAATCAAAGGAACAGAAGAGAACCCCCAAATAGATCCATGCAAATGTAGAGTTTGGTATATCACAACATGGTACTAAAAATCAGTAAGAGGGGTGTGCTGGCTAGCTTTATATCAACTTGACACAAGCTAGAGTCATCTGAGAGGGAACCTCCATTGATAAAATGCCTCCATCAGATTGGCAAGCCTGTAAGGTATTTTCTTAATTAGTGACTGATGGGGGTCAGGCCCAGCTGATTATAAGTGGTGCCACCTTGGGCTGAGGGTCCAAGGTTCTATAAGAAGGCAGTCTGAGAAAGCCATGAGGAAAAGCCAGTAAGCAGCACCCACCCCTCCATGGCCTCTGCATCAGTTCCTGCCTCCAGGTTCCTACAGTGTCTGAGTTCCTGCCTTGACTGCCTTCAGTGATGAACAGTAATTGCGGAAGCATAACCCTAATAAACCCTTTCCTCCTCAAGTTGCTCTGGTCATGGTTTTCATCACAGCAATGGTAACCCTGACTCAGACAGAGGCCAGTGAGATGATTCAGTACCTCCTGAAAACTGGTGACCTGAGTTTATTCCCTAGATCCCGTGATGGAAGGAGAGATGCAACTCCTGAAAGTTGTCCACTGGTTTCTACATGTGCACTGTGGCACACTAGTGCACACACAAATGTGCACACACACACACACACACACACACACACACAGATAACAAATAATTTTTTAAAAAATCAGTGAGAAAAAAAATCATAAACTATCATAAATATGGGCTATTTAGTATCACATAAGGAAGAAGATATAAGCCATTCTCTTGATCAGCCTACAGATGGATTAAAGCCAAAAATATAAGATGTTAAACTATAAAAGTTAGATGGGAAAACTTTTGTGTCATTAAAACAGAATGGAAATAACACACACACAAACTTTAGAAGAGTGATAAAATCAAAACAGAAGTAGTAGAAGCCATGTTAAAGATGCACCAGAATAGAATGAAGACACATGTCTAACACATTCAAAGAACAACAAAGAATAAGGGACATAGAAATCAGACAGAACTTCTACAAGTGAACGGCAGGGGCAAAAAACATAGCAGGAAAATGGTGCTGATGTGAATACTTCCAGTGACACTGTAATACTGCCAAAATGAAACATATCAAATATATTAAGTGGAAGTATTTTTCTATTGGTTAAAAAATTAGAAATCATCAAGGCTATGGGGAAATGACATCCATCAAAAATACTGATGAGAACAGAGACACCCAGAGAATACTGGGAAACGTCAGAGCTAAGCTACTCCATCAGGCACTGCCAACCTGAGGAGCACAGGCCACGTACATCCCAGGATACCTGTGAATGCAGCCTCCCTTCGTGTGCCATCATGGCCAGCCCGCCACTGTCCCCAGCTATTCCCACTCAAAAGCTTTTGTCTCTCCCCGCACCCACCCCCACCCAATCTCTAGAATGGGATTCTGTTGCATGGCATGACTTTGTGGTGTCCTTGGCCCTCTATCACTGAGATGCCCTTCCATTGCAAAAGCCTTTTCTCATGTGATGTCAAAGGACTGGCATATCACGCCATATCTGACGTGAGTCTGCTTCCAGTGAGAAGCCCTGCAGACACGTGAATGTATGTATAAGAATGCACACTTGCAGCTCTGATAATAATAGCAAAAAATCCTGAAGTCCTAAACACTTTTCAACAAAGAAAAAAAGCACACTTGGCAGATTCCTTTGGTGGACAACTCTATCATCATTACGATGGACCAGGCAGACCTAAAAACATTAGATCAGCTAACTCAAAACTAGAAAGAATGATTGGCAATAGGACAAGTGCCTTCTGACACCATTAATACAAGTCTGAAAGCATACAAAACTATCATCTATTTTAAAGCATAACTATGAGGTGGAGGATAAACACCACACCAAGCATTTGGTTGATGGTGACCTCAGAGGACAAGGGAGGGAGAAAGGGCAGACAAAGGTGCTCTATCTGTAAAATAAGTAAGGCAATTCTGGAACTGGAACTTAGTCGGTGTGTACATACGGAGTTGATACTGCTGCACATTCCTAAGTACCTGAAATGTTTCATAATTCAACATTTTAAAAATAGGGAGGCAACTCAAGAAGTGGATGCAGAAAATACAGGTTACTGTTTGTTAAGAGCAAAAGGGAATTAGACGTAATGTTATGTTTACATGTTAAATGGGAAACATACTAGCCTCATAATGTACATTAATGCACATTTATACACACACACAGTCTCGCTCTGTCTCTGTCTCTCTGTATGTCTCTGCCTTTCTCTGTGTGTCTCTGTTTCCCTATCTGTTTTCCACTTGGAAGCAGAAGAAAACGTGTAAGAAAATCAAGGCAAGGAATGTGCCAAAGTTACTGGATTATTATTTAGCCTGCTGCACTCTGGCATACCAGGACTATTTAACCAACATTGTCTGCAAACAGGAGCTTGCTGAGTTCCCTTTTTCAGGTTTACTTTGCTAGTTAGAATTTCTATAAAACTTGATTCATAACAGGGACGGTTGAGTGTTGTTTAAGAGCAGCTGACTATAGCAATGACAACCCCACCTTGGGTGCCAGCACTTACTACTTCCCAACTTCTGCAAGGAGCATCACATGGGTTTCCCTGTGCTCACCTGTGAAGCACACTCTCTGAAGGAAAAGTCACACTTGCCTGTGCATGCAGCTGGCCTTACCTGAATAGTTTCCTCCAGACGGTAGCACTCAAGGACTTGCAGTGTCTCTATGACTTGGTCTGGACTGAACTGACACAGCAGCTCAATGAACTGCTCTGTAACACAAGGAGTTATCTGCAGCAATTCCTGATTTACAGGAACACCTTCCCTGAAAACAAAAGGCAAGAGAGTCCTGAATAATGGCCCTACAGAAGCACACCCACAATCAAAGGCTACAGGTAATAGGTACATCAGGTTAAAGTGACCACCTTTTATGAGATAAAAATATGAACTCAAAATGCCTATAGTATTTGGAATATTCCACTGAATTATGCCATACATAACATCAGAGGCGTGGAATAGGTCTCAGTTAATATGGAATAATTAAAGTTATACTTTGCCCTAAAAGAAATAAAGATTCAGCTTAAACAATGAGAACTATGAGTTGTTCTACTCAACAAACCTCCACCAGTCTCAGCAACCATTCCTAGTGTACTTTCTCTTCCTGCCCCAATGACACCACTGTGCTGGCTAGATTTTCATTAACTCAGACACAGGCCACTATCCTTTGGGAGGTCAGCTGAGAAACTGCCCCAACCAGACTGGCCTGTGGACAAGTCTGTGGGGTACTTTCTTGAATAATGGTTAATGTGGGTGGGCCCATCCCATGGAGGCAGTGTCACCCTGGCTGATGGTCCTGGATCAAATAAGAAAACAAGCTAACACTCTGCTAGACCAGTCTGACTCCTACTACAGTCTACATCTCGTCCTTTGAAACATGGTAAGTGTAGCTTCCATCCCTCATCAAAGAAGCTTCTCTTTATAGCAAATGGAGAACATCGTAGAAGATGAACAATTGGACATAATGCAGAGATCAAAGTACAGCAGAGAGGCCAGCCCCAGTGAATACATCTACATGACAGCTCCTGCATCATGGCTCAGGGAACAGTGTAGAAAAGAGGGCAGAAAGACTGTAAAAGCCAAAATACCAGGAAGTCTCCTATGAAACAGTCTCTCCTAGAAATGGCTGTATAAATAAGACTGGAACAAAGGCACAAGGAACACATTAATGTGAAAGGGGAGACTTTTCACAAGGTCCCACCCCTAGGCAAAGATCTACAGGCAACTATTAACTGCTGGGAGGAGAATCAGCCTCTCCCAGGGACAGTCCCTTATTGGTTGTCCAATGCACACTGGTTAGCCCTGAAACCATATACACAAAACAACAAAAATGGACTCAGCAGATACACACACACACACACACACGTATGTATATGTATGTAACAAATATAATCAAAGAAAAAAAGGCTATCAACTTAGAGTGAGGGACAGGCATGGGAGGGACTTAAGGGATAAAGGGGAAAGAGAAGTGATGCAATTCTATTTGAATTAAAAACATTAAAAAATTAAATTTAATAATAATTTTTAAAATCAGGCTGAGAAACCATGGAGAGCAAGCCAGTAAGCAGCACCCCTTCATGGCCTCTGCATCAGTTCCTGCATCCAGGTTCCTGCCTTGAGTCCCTGCCCTGACTTGCCTGGATGATGGACTTCAAGTTTTAAGCTGATTTGTACTCGATGATTTAAGTGCCAATTTCATGATATTCTTTTGCTCTTCCTTGCTATATGCTTAACAAACTTACTGGTCCCAAGTCAAGAATAAGGCTGCAGTGGGCCATTCTCCGCAACAGGCCAGTGTGGAAAGGCTGCCTGATCCCTCTCTGCACTTTACGCCCAGCCTGGACTATTGTCAATGTCTGTAAGGAAAGATTTCACAACCTCCCTCAGTACTTGTCTTAGCAAACCGGGGTCAGTAAGCCCATCAAATCTGTCTGCTTGAAAACTCTTTGTTCCTGCCACTTACCCTTAGAGGTGGTAGCACCCCAATGATCTCAGACTGAGAATTCAACTGTATCATTCAATGCAAGCTTTTATACACAAATGTGGACCTGTTTTTTTCTGTAGCCTTAAGGCTGAAGTTTCAGCTTTTCATACATATCCCATGTTAGAAATCCACATCTAGTCCTGGGCCATCTAAACAAAGCACATGAATGTATCAGTCTGCCTGAGAAGGCCTCGCCCCAGTTATTATTGGTAGCAGACACAATACCTATAAAATCTATATGGAACTGTAAAATAATGTGATAATCCATAAAACTCCACAAGCAACTGGTTTAGATTATGGGATAGCTTGACAGGATCAAGAGCAAGCTGGGAGACAAGTCTCTGAGAACTGTGGAGGAAGTCTCAAGTCTGAGTTAACTGAGGTCTGAAGACTCGTTCAAATTGTTGGGAGCACCGTTCGGTGGGTCCGCAACTGATAAAAAGGAGGAAGCAAGCAGGTCTCCAGCATTCAGCTGTCTCTGCTTCCTGACTGTAGGTGCAATACGACACCTTGAGCTCCCGTGCCATGCCTTCCCTGCCAGGGGCTGCACTGTCAAACTGTGAGACAAGGTAAGCCCTTCCTTCCTTAGCCTGTGTTTCTAACAGCAACCAGAAGAGGAGCTGGTACCCATGGAGACCTGTCCCTTGGCAAGGAGGGATCCAGTGACACTGAGCCCTCCCTTGCTGTCCATAATGACTCTTTACCATGTGACTAGTTGCCTGGAGTGCCCCAGAGAGGAACTGCTGTAAGCCCATGACTATTTTTATGCGGCAGAGGCCAAAGCAAACAGGCACATCATTCTGTTAAAGCCAGCACACTGCTAGGCATACCAATGATCTGATTGGTCATTTTCTGTTTCCTTACTTTGATTACTAAGTGTCAGATCTTCTAATTTCTTCTGCTTGTGGTATGTGTGTGGCCAGTGTCTGTGAGTGAGCACACGCATGCATACACACACACAGAGGCCCGATATTGACATCAATGTCTTCCTCAATTGTGCTCCATTTTATTTACTGAGGCAAGGTCTGTCAATGGATCTAGAGCTCAACAATTCCAACTAGTCCAGTAAGCCAATTTGCCTTAGGGATTACCCTGTCTCAGCCTCCTGAGTGCCGGGGACACAGATGGCCTTAATGCCTGCTTGGCTTTTACAGATTCTGAGATTCAAACTCTGGTCGCACACTTTGGTGATGAATGCCTTATCCACTGAGCCATCTTCCCAACCCTCCAAGTCTTAATAACATTTTGGTTACTGCAATGATATTCATGGAAAAGGATGTTTTGTTTCTCTTGCTCTGCTGCATGGACAGGATGATGCACTTTACAAGCTACCAGGAAAGACAACAGAAGTAGCTCAAACCACATCAGGTACAGACAATATTTTGGCCAGTCCAATACTGTACAGACTAAATTAAAAAGCCCTGGGGAAAGGGAGGGCCAAATACAAACACCCGCAGATAACTAAAACTATTATTCCAAATTACCATTAAATACGATGTTACGAATTCTGCAGTCATTCTCATCGCATATTCTTCTGAAGACAGAGAGCTCTTGGCCATCACAAGATTAACTGTCTGGCCCAATCTGAAGCCTAGAAAGATGCATCTCCAGTGCATCTACACTGATGCACTTCCAGGTCGAGGTGAGACGCTGGATGCCTCTCCCCAGCCTCTCCAAGTGACAGTCAGTTTGTGAGACTACCACAGAGACATTCTTTAAACACTTTCTAGAAACCACTTAGGAACTCATGCTGTGGCAGACTCCTACACCCTGTCACCGTGAGCACATGAAACTACACAAGCAGACACCCAGCTTTTGACCTGCTCTGTAAGAAGCAGGAAACCAATGAACAAACTCAAAGGCCAATGACTCTTAGCTCCATCCAGGACTTAAGGCAGCACAAGCTGGAGAGACCCGTGGAAAGACAATCACAGCTTACTACAGCAGAAGCCGGGAGCAGGTGCCGGGCTGCTGGAAAACAGCAAACTGTAAGTGACAGCTGCCGGAGGATTATTGTGGACAGTGTGTGCGTTAAAGTGTCAGGAAGCTCCTAAGCTTCTGGGTACCTGCAGGAGGCTCATTGGCCTCACTATGGAGCACATTGGAAACTTCCTCCTCTGTTTCCACTGGGAGGAGAGAAGCAGACACTTTAAAATACAGCAGTTTGCACTTCTCAGCAAGGCCTGCCATGATGGAAAGGACTACAGCACACTCACTTGGTTATTTGGAAATAGAGTCTTTGAAGACATAATAAGAGAGAATAAGGTCACAGTGGAGGCCAGTATGCCTCTGACTGGACTAATTTCCCATGAGAAAGGAAAACCTGGACACGGACACACACAGAGAAAACACTGTGAAAATGAAGTTTCTAAGTCCAGGAACGCCAGGCTGCCATGATCCACCAGAAATGGGGGAGGGAGAGAATGGCTCTCCCTGTGGCCCTCATTCTCTCCCTCCGGCCCTCAGAAGGGCACAGCCCTGTGAGCCTAGCCTGAGAGCTGTGAGACAGTGAGCTTCTGCAGCTAGAGTGCATGCTTTGCTAACACTGCTGCAAAACTAGCACACCAGTTCCTAAGGGAAAATACTTTCATGGAGTCCCAGGACTAGGGCTTCACCAGCCCTTAACTGACCTGGAGAAGCACAGCAGGCAAATCCAGCTTTTCTGCCTCATGTAAGGTTGGGAGAGAAAGTTAATAATACATGGTAAACCATAGATCTGAGAAGGGTAAAGAATACCAAGCAAAATAAATGCAAACAACAAAAACTCACAGAGAGGAGCATCAGACTCCACTTAGAGGAGGGGAGGCCAGAGGAAAAACCTTAGAGACGTGGGAGGGGGAAGACAGGAAGTTCAGTAGACCTCTTTAAACACAATGTAAGCAGAGCTGAAGGGAAAAGCAAAAACAACTGAAATTCTGTTAATTCAGCAAAATTAGCTTTTAAAGGTTGAAAGGGAAATACTTTCTCAGACAAAGAAAAATTGAGGGAATATGTTGCTGAGACACCTGCTTTACAAGAAATGCTGAAAGTAGCTCTCCAGAAAAGTAGGGAAGACACAGGTCAGAGCCTGTGTCCATAAAGGCAGAGCACCAGAGACTGGACATAGAACTCTCATGGCGCTGTCTGTGATCGGACATCACAGTAAACAAATCTTGCTAAGTAAAGGGCAGCCACTAGAAAGGTTTGGTTTTTTTAAATTTACATTTACTTACTTATTCCTATATGGCTGAGTATATTTGGGGTAAGGAGCACATATGGCGGTCCAAGGACAACCTGTGGGAATCTCTCCTCCTACCACGTGACTGAACTCAGGGTGTCAGTCTTGGGAGCCACCTCAGATACCAAGTTTGTTTTTGAGTTTTTTTTAAATGGATTTACATAAATTATCCAGTTAAAAGCAGAGAGTGATAGAAGAGGAAGAAGGGCAAAGAATAGCAATCTCTACCACAGCAGAAGAGTAGAATTTTAATGAGTCCTTTTCACTACACAGTGGAGAAACATGAGTATTTGCAAAGAGGGTTAAAAATAGCAAGATTTATGGAACTTCAGCATGTGGCACTACCATGCCAGCTGTCACTGTCTCAGAAGCGTGCAGCACAAAGGGCAAAACCTCCGAGAGCACCGAGCAAGCTGCTGCTGTTAACTGAACTCACGGGGCAGAGAGCATTTGGCTAGCCACGCCCATGCTCTCCTCTGATCAACATGGACTGCTGATGCACATCTTTCTCGGTCTCTGGTACGCTCCATTCATGTTGTCGTTGCGATTTCGATTCAGTTAGACCCTAAAGTGTTTAGTCGGCCATCTTCCCTACTTCCTTTTTAGAATAGCTTTTTCTATTATGAATGCTAAAATGGGTAGTTTTCTATCATTTTAAAAATATTTTCTGAAGTAGAAATCAAATCAAGGTAGTGCCTTGTTTTGTAGCCTTTACCGACATATAGGTGAGTTGTGCTAAAAATAAAAATTGAAGTGTGGAAGAACGAGGGCACAAGCACAGAGAGGGATGGGGATAGCAGTGCCCTCCGAACTGCTCGGCACTGCTGGGGTAAAGAGCAGGAGGAAGCAAGCCAATGGCTGGACCAGGTCAGATGAAGGATCCTGTACATACACGAGTGGATTTTGCTGTGGGTGATAGGAGCAGAAAGAACTTTAAGAAAGGAGAAGTGAGAGTTGTCATGCTTTGCTTGCTAAGGATGGACACAGGCATTAAAAGGGCCTTTCCATTAAGATGGAAGAGAAGGTGTGTATATCAAAGAGTCTCATACTCCAGAGACATGGGAGAGGGAAGTTTGTAGATTTTTGTCTGTTTACTTTGATGTGGTGTCCTGCCAGGTTGCCCAGCTGGTCTCAAATTTGTGGGCTCTACTGAGCTTCCTGCCCTAGTCCCCAGAGTAACCTACACTACCATGATGCCTGGCTTTGAGGATTTTAAGGACTGCATGATTCTGGCAGGTGTAACTGAGAAGATGGAATGGCATATAAGTCTCCGTGCTCAACAGGCTTCAGTTGAAATCACTAAATGAATTAACAAGTCCATAAAGCCATCTGCTAGGAAATAAAGTGAAGAGGAAGGCTTGAGTTAGAAAAAGAGTAACCACAGGAATCTCTTTGTAAGTACGGAATAAAGAAGTCTGTGTGTGTGTGTGTGTGGTGTGTGACCAAACTCTCGTATAGACAGGCTTTTCTTCATCTGACCTGGTCCAGCTTCACTGGCTTCCTTCCTGTTGTTTCTCCTTTCTCTTTACTCCTAGTAGTGCCGAGCAGCTCAGAGGACTCACTGCCATTTCTATCCGTCTTATACATGCTACACATGGGGGAGAAGGAGAAAGACCGAGGCAAGGAGATGATACTGCAATTTAAAATGTTGGATCGGGGCTTCTAGTAATACACTAGCCCAGGGGAGACAAAGTTGACCACACTGACAACTACCCTCGCCACTGGGGACTCACTGAAGATGACTGTATTTTGATATGGTAAAGTTCAAAAGCATCTATTACATTCTGATTTTTATTTTAATTTTCAGGTGCCCCATTTCAATATCGAAACTGGTATCTTAAGATGGCCCTTCAAAGATACCCACAGAAATACTGACAGATCCGATGACAGCCCAGTAGAATCATTTCCATAATCTATATTTTGCTTCTTGGCAAACTTGCTCATGTTCAGTTTTTACTTTATCTTGATTAAGGACTTAAAAATACAGCATGCCATTCGATGTGAGATTTTCCTACAAGAAAAGTCCTATCATATATTTCAGAGCCCTCCAAGATGTTGTTAACAAAAGCCAAATCAACATTTAAAGAACAATCACATCAGGGAAGAGCACAGCTTATGTCCTCACAAAGGCCACTGGTGTCCTTCTGTGCTGTCCTCAGGTATGCCTTCTGCACAGACTGTCCCCCAAGAACTAGTGGTCAGCAGGAGTGGGGTGAGGCACGCTCTGGGTAGCAGCTGGCAGGGGAGAGAAGCAGAAGAGGATGCAGGATGCAAATCCTTTCTTTCCCCTGCAGAAAAGTAACGTTGTTTCTGGAGGATTAACCCCTCCAACTATCAAATCTTTCCATGGACAGATGCCATGTGACACTAATATCTTTGTGGATCACTGAAGTCTACTGACAAAATTATTATATAATAAAGATAACTTAAAGGGTTTGGGTAAAGAAAGACATAAAATTTCAGCTAGATAATGTTCTTTTTAAATGCTGTTTACAGATTACTACAAAGAAGAACAACTCAAGTAGTGTTAAATCAAATATGCATAAGCTACATATACAGGAGTGAGGATCCGATTAACTTGGGCCATTCTGATGTGATACAAACAAGCAAGCTGGCCTCATCTCAAAATCACTATTTTATTTTCCCTGCTCTCCAGAATGCACGTATGGCCATTTTGTGGAGGAATGGAAGGGTTGTAGATGCTTTAACTTGTCTTCTTAAGAACAGAGAAGGGGAAACAAAGGCAAGAACATTCTAAACTTGGTTTCCAGAGAGAGCTGCAGGGAGGGGCTGCTCTGCCTATTTGTGAAGTTCCTGCCATTTCTTGTCCCCTGGTTTTCTACCTCATTACCTGGTGTCTAACAAGACTGCAGTCAATACTTAGGTTAGTCAACAGGCACACTGGGGGGCCTCAGAGAACACTATCTGAAGACAGGTGCCCTCAAGTGCTGAGATACGCACCTTGGCTGGTGTGCCTGGTCCTCAGCAGTGAGTCCAGGGCCACCAAAGAGGAGACAATCCCTGCTGGCCCATCCGAGTCTTCATTAGCTGAACTTGTCACAAGAAGGGAAAGCGAAGTCTGTCAACAAATCTAGACAGACATTTGCCATGTGCTACTGTCCGATTTGGTTCTATAATAAACCACTGTCCATTCGAAAGACCAGAATTTGTCTGAGAGCATTATGTGTTTTTGAACCCCATTGGAGTCCCCCAAAATAACTTAGTACTCCTTAAGAACCACCTGCATTTCTCATTCTCTCCTTCTTTACTGAGAATGGTGTATGCATGTTTCTTTGTAGTGTTGAGCATGTGAGTAGTCACACTGCTGTGATTGCTCTCCATGCTGGGATGTCCTTCTTTTGCACGATGACAATTTCCCATGCCCTTTCTCTGGATTAATTTTGCCAGTTTATCCCAGGGACCTTCCAGACAGCAGAGGGGAAACTGCCTTAATGTAATGGCAGGCTAGTCACCACGGATGAATGGAACTAGTCCAAACTGACAACATCTCACCTTTGTGGTCAAAAGGCACTTGGAAAAATATTTGGAAAACCCTGCTTCCAAAGACTGCTAGCACACACTTTGGTCACAGAAGTCAAGTTGGTACTGATCTGGAAGCTTGCTCCCTGCTGACTTGTTTTCACAGTGCCAGAAGGTGCTATGCAGACCACTAGGAATAAAAGGCATACATGGTCTTACCCAGAAGTGATTTCTTGGAGCTACAATAATGACTGTCATGGTAAGCTACACCCATTGGTGCAGCAGTGGTTATAGGGTAACCATCTGCTTTTAACTGGATTTAAGGCCTACTGCACAGAAGGGAACTCGTGCCCAGTACTAAAACCTGGACAACCACCTGCAACTGAGGTCACAGGCCCCAGGGAGAAAATAGTACTATTTTACTAAATGGACATAGCATCAAACTGCCTTCTGAATACTTACGCTTATGCCCACAGATTACTGCAGCCTTTAGGCCTCAGCAGAGAAGCATTTTTGTTGGGATGGTAGTAAATATAGAGTCATAACTGATCAAAGAGCAGAGAATGAATGGCTATACATCTGACAGATGGGTCATATGTAGAATATACAAAAAACTCCAGAAAAAGAACAAATAGCCAATAAATATATAGAAAAAAAAGAGAAATGCAAATAAAAACTACATCTCAATATAGTTTCCATCTTGTCCTGGTTAGAACGGCATTCATCAGGACAACAAGAAACAGCAAATGCTGGTAAAAATGAGGATAAAAGAGAAATCTTGTACACTGCTGAAGGGAATACGAACTAGTCCTATCATGGTGGGCATTCTTTAACAATAAACACTAAAAATACCCTTACCATGTGTGCTGGATAGTTTTATGTCAATTTGGCACAAGCTGAAGTCATCTGAGAGGAGGGAACCTCAATTTAAGAAAATAGCTCCATAGGATCGGACTGCAGGCAAGCGTGTATGACATTTTCTCAATTAGTGATTGATGGGGGAGGGCCTGTCCATTGTGGGTGGTACCACCCCTGGGCTGGTGGTCCTGAGTTCTAGAAGAAAGGAGGCTGAGAATGTCATGATGAGCAAAACGGTAAGCAGCACTCCTCTGTGGCCTCTACTTCAGCTCCTGCCTCCAGGTTCCTATCCTGCTTGAGTTCCCATCTTGACTTCCTTTGATGATGAAAGGCAATATGGAAGTATAAGCCAAATAAACCCTTTCTTCCCCAACTTGCTTTTTGCTCGTGGTGTTTCATCACAGCAACAGAAACCCTAACTAAGATACCACGTGACCTGGTTATTTACCCAAAAGACTCCAAGTCAACACATCACAGAGACACTTCAACATTTGTTGTGGCATATTCACAGCAGCTATGTAACAGAACCAATCCAGAGATGGACATTCCTCTGTCCATCAACAGAGGAATCGATAGGGAAGTGTGATGTATATGCACACTGGTATTTTTTTTTTCCAGCACAAAGAACAAGTCACATAATTTACAGGAAAACAAATGCAACTGGAGAGTGTTATTTTAAGCAAATTAAGTCTCAGAAAGACAAGCATTGCATATTTTCTCTCATTCTTGGTTCTAGATAGTAACACAAAACCATGCACATTCAGATGACAGGAAAGTAGAAGCAAAACTGTCTAGGGGACAGAGGAGCTAATGATAGGGGAAGGACTAAACAACTAAAGAGAGCTATCTGAGGATGTTACACCCATTCTGCTCACCTCCCAGAGCATTCCACCTAGTCACAGTCGACCTCCAGGAGCTCACACACAGACCTGCTTTGCTCACATATCCACCACTAATTTCATCATCTCCTGGGGTTTGTTTCATTGTAACTTGGTAATTTTTAGAGCAGCAACTGAGAAAAATCACATTTGAATTTCCCTTCCTACACGACTAATAAGTTAATATAAACTAAACATATCACGTGAAGGTTAATAAATTGGCAAATGGACTGGGAACTAGGTGTCTACCCCCATTGACACCACAGAATAAGGACTAGGTGGGGGAACCTAAGACAGGAAGGGGTCCTTCCTGAAGGGACGGTCCACATGGAGGTCTTTGTTACCATTCACACCAGTGGGAACTCATTATATATGCCATACATGCTTATGTTCAAATGGAAAGGAAACACTATCTCACATCTACTTTCAAAGCATAGGTAATTTATCTGTGTAATACTCACTCCTTCTTATACCAAAAATAAAGAGCTAATTTACTGTTGGGATGCCAAGGGTCAGTAACTTAACTCCAGTTTCTTTCTCTCCATCCTTCCATGGGTGTATTATGAAAGCCAAAGTGTATTAACATACCTTGGGTCAAGAAGACTCCTCAAAAATTTGAAAAGCAAAACCTGGTTCTGAATAGAAAAATAAAAAAATACAATTAAATATTGAATTTCCAAAGCTGTGCAATGCTGAGGAATCACTCTAGACAGCATCTTCAAAACGCAGATGCTTGTATTTCCATGAAACCTCCGTTCACACCCTGGTGCTGCAGACTCAACAGTTCCAATCACTTTTATTTTTGAATGCAGGATAAACACTGTTATCTCAAAAGAAGACCCTTCCCAAGCAAGCTGGCCCCAGCACAAGGGACTCAAGCGGCTGTGCCTGGACCTGTGCTGTTGACAGCGGGCTTGGGCTATAGGGATGGCCTCAACCTGATCCGCCTGTCCACTGCCTCTCACAAGGGCCTGCTGTCAGACAATCAGTGGGGGGGGGGACCTGAGGGGATATTTAAGGTCCAAATTAACAATGACTCATCACCTCTGCAACGGAGTCAACCACAGCTGCAAAGTGTTAGCCATCATTACACTAGAAAACCTTAATTCTATATACAACATCCATTAGCTATCCGGCCATGTGACTCTGAGTGTTCAGTTTCCTTACAAAACAAAACAAACAAACCCACTACTGCCATCACCACCAAAGCCCAGCTCCTTTGTCATAGAACAGTGACAGTTAAATGAGATAACACTTCTTACACTACACAAATATAGTTTCTAAGTTCTTAAGAAGCCTAGGCAAAAAATGAGTTTTTCTCATTTTTCTATATATTCAAATGTCTTCTCTAACAAGAAGGAGTATCCAAAGTGAAAAGAATAGTATCATTTTGAATGTGATTTTTAAATATATTTATGGCTAGGGATGTAGAACAGAGATAAAATCTTTGCTAGCATGCCCAAGACCTAATGTTTGCTCTCACACTGGAAAGGACACACACAGGTGTGTTTATTCATATGTATATGTACACAGATATGCAAGTTTAGAAATACATGCTAGTTTTTTAAAAGAAAAATGGCCTATATATCGTCATTAGTCTCCATCACTTTGATATCCTGTCCTCTCTACATTGCTTTATTTTATTTTATGTGACTTTCCTCCTGGTTATAACTTAATATTCTGGCTAATTTTTCATTCCAAGAGTTCTGGGAACTGCTCTTCAAAAGCAGATTGCATGAGATCTGTGCGGGGATCCTGTACAATCATTAAAGCTTGATAGTGAAATACAATTTCTTTCAAAGAACTGTGTAGGACTCAAACAAACCACAATCAAATAGTCATTCTTTTCTTATCCACTGCACCCAGCTTTTATTTACTTGTCTGATGAGTCATATTCCTTCAACAGGCCCCTGTGTCTCTTACTATGGGGGGGGGGGTTCCTGTCATTGTTAATCTTACATTTTTAAAGACAATTCCAGAAGCACCAGAACAAGCACAGCCTGGCCAAGTGCCCTTCCCAGTTATTACCCCACAGCCACCGTGGACCCTTCCATGGCTCCAGCTTCATTTTAGCCCAACTATTCTGCAACTGCCGTTTGCTTGGTCTGTCTTCGTCCTTGTGAGCAGAGTAAGTTTTCCTAGTTTCCATATCTGCTTTCGTATGTTATCATCTGCATTTGATGTTTCTGGCCCCACAGCATAAATGCTGATTAAATTAATGGATGGATCTCTGAGCTAGTTAGTAGCCCTAATATTAGATAACCTAGGAACCATTTAAAAATTTCCCACCATATTGAGCTACCTTCTAAGTGCACAAATTCATCTAGAACCCACCTCCTCCACTGCCACTGACTTTGTCCTGGTTGCCACTTTTTTTGCCTAGCCCTTTTGCCTTCCAAGTGGTTATGGCTCCATTTGTGTTCTTTGCCAGAGCTAATGTTTTATAAAGTAGATCTGATGTCATCCTTTGCTTAAAACACTGGTAATTCCCCAACATAGAGCAATATAAATTACTTACCATTACAATCAGCTCAAGCCCCATCTATACTTTCTGGACTCTATCATCGTAATTCACCCCTTCTAAAATACTGCTTCTCCTTTGCACTGAAGCTGCCTCCCCACCACGACTACTCATGCTTCCTACACACTCTGACACAAGAGCTGCCCTGCCTTTCCATAGTCTTCTGTACCGGAGCACTTTCATCAATTCTGTTAGCTCCTGTCCTACTTCTGGGAGCTCTGGGCGCTGTTGTCTCACCCCTCACCATCCATCACTCTTCTCCTGTTCCCATGGTCCCCTTTACATGCCTGTAGCACAGCTCCACAGCATTCGTCTACAGTTACATCCGTGTTTCCGTGCTCTTCAAGTATGTCTGTGGTACAGAGTGGGGCCACAGGGGTTTAAACGAGGGGATTCCATCTGTGTCTCACATCGCAACCAACTTACTTTTCATTTTGCCATCTTGCAATCATTTCCCACCACTGCTGTCGCATTTCAGGACCGTGGGCTGTGCTTCACACCCCCCGTGCTGCCCTATTGCCTAGCTCTCTCTTTTGGCTATCACGGAAATAAGCCAACTCAACACTGCGCTGTCATGGTCAATGAGATAGCAGGCCCGCACACAGCACTGCTCACAGAGCTTCTCAGCATTCAGAATGCATGCAGCCGTGTCTACAGAAGCTATTCCTTGAAGACCTCTAAAATGTTACTGCTGGCTCAACTTGAGGGTAACAAACCTCAGTTACATGAACCATCAACAGAATAGGGTCGTGGGTCCTACGGCCAAAGACTATGGAGGATCTTCTATGGGTTATGATTTCCAAAACAGTATAGGTTAGAAATCCAAAGATGTTTCTTTAATATCAGTATTTATTATCCAAAAATGCATTCCCTCATTTCAATACTCAAGAGATTAATACACAGCTGTTCCCATCCATGTTCTCCCACAAACACATACACAGAACAACAGCAACAAAAATGCATTCCCCAAATACAAAACAACATACCCTAAAACTACTCTAACTGGCAACTATGGATTTAGGAGACTACTATCAGCAGTCCTTAGGTAAAGATTCCCTTTCTATTGTTTGCTCATGATCCTTACCTGAAGTTGTCCAATGACTACTTCAATCTGTCCAGAAAAGTGAGTAGCAACCAGCTCTGCAGCTTTGCAGGGGTTCAGGGACACAAGTTCCTGCAGTCAACAGAAAAGAAAAGATCCTTTTCTAAGAGTACACCCAATGGGCTACTCATGGATACAGGGCTGGACAGTCATGAGCTTCCTCAATGTACTTCAAGAGACCTTGCTTTGGGCCTTAACATAAGGGTCATATTACCAATTAGCAAAGTTAGAACAGTCCCATACTGTAAATCAGAGATTTTTTTTTTTAACTACTCTAGAATTTCTAGACAGTAAAAGCTTTATGGAATTCTGGATTCTGGAGAGACATAGAACAGGTCCACTGGGCCCCGTTGCTCCCTGCCAGGCCAGGGTGCCCACTTGGCCCACGGGTGCTTCCCAATCCACAAAACAGGCAGGCCATCAGAGGAATCTAGGATAGAGGAACAGAGCCACAGACAGGCCTCATGATGGCAGTGGGGAAGTGGGCAAAGTCCAACAGGGCTCCTGCCACCACCACCAACCCTCCAAGAGGTCACTGCTGGCTCCTCACATGTTCATGGACTTGGGAGAAAGCACTACACTGACCTTGAGTCTGTGGAAGGAGCTTTGAGAATGAAATGTGGTTGAAAAACACAGTGGCAAAAGTTAACTTGGAAAATACCCACTCAAATGGTAAAGTGAAATTTAGGTTTCATGGGTTCCATCTCTGGTCACCACCTGAGGTGGACAGTGTGCCCTACTTCAGCCCCGCCCCAGGTGGTCACTGGAGATCAGTGTTGTGCCCAGCCTTCACCAGTGAATCTTCTTACAGCAACAGGCGGAGGTTAATGCAGAAACCAGTAAGTGGCTAACGTGCTCAGTCCTACATGGGACAGCTCTATCACCCCTCTGAGGTTTGGGAAACATCACAGTAGAAGGAGCAGGGGGAAATAAGAGCCAAAGGAAGGGGAAGTGTGCAGCAAAAAGGCTCCTTCTGGACACGGCACAGGCGAGGTTGCATTTGTGAACTCACTGCGCAATACTGAGCCACCACCATTTCATCCTGGATGGAGGGGGGCCCACGAGGCTCCATCCCACCCTTAGAGACCATGAGCAATTAATGGCTGTTGCAGGAAGGACATTTTCTTCTGTGGTACAGCCACTGCTCCAGTGAATAACCTCCCACCCACACTAGGCCAAGAAACTCTAATTCAGTGAGTCACACACAAAAAGACATAACAGCAGGAGAAGGAACTTGAGAAGAAGGGTTCCAGTGAGGGGTGGGAAGGAGGAAGAGGCATGGAAATGACTAAAATTCATTATATAAACATGAAGCTGTTAAAATATATCTTTAAGGATTTGGAGTCAGTACCTCCATATGATCCATCGCTTTCTGCCACACAGACTGCTTCTCTTCAGCACTGTGGCCAGGAATGGATAAGATGTTGTGGATATAATTGAAGACTTCCTCCTGTGGAGCACAAGACAATGCATGCATCCCTCCACTCAAGCAGAATTTGGTGACATCTATTATTAGATGAAAACCCGTTCAGATTCAGAGCCGGGTTGTGGAAACTGGCATTAGAAAGGAAAAGTAAGTACTTTAAGCATAGGGTAGAAGTTCTAAATCGATTGCACTTAAATTTGGTCTCAATTTGTTGACCCTCAGTGACCTAACTGAATAGCGTGCGTGTGTTTTTGGTAATGTCTGCCCACACTCCCGATTTCATCTCACATCACTCTTGCCCTGGTCAAACATGCTCATCTGTACTGACTCTCACTTCATCCCTGTGATCCCCACTCAGATCCCTGAAGATGTCCATTTTGCCCTGCTTCAGATCTCACAGCCACTCCTCCCTGCATACCCCTCTCTGCTCACCCCTCTTTATATACCCTACCCCTTCACACTTCTCTCTATACAGTCCCCCCTGCACACTCCTCCTTGCTCATCCCTCCCTGAGCACTCCTCCCCCTGAGCACTCTTCCTTGCGCATCCCCCATGTACACGCCTCTATCTCAGAACTTATCTTTGAGTGGCTTCTCTACCTCTAAAAGTCAGTTTACACACCACTTCCTCTGAGATGTCTCTCTTGCTGTGAATAAGCCAGGACCCTGCTATCCCCCAAAGCTCACTCCACCCCTCTTCCCTAGCACAATATTCAATTTACTATCAGTCTCTATCACTTGGGATCACTCAGACTTCAGGAACTTGGTGTATTTTAATTAGCAATGTGTACTCATCTTTCAGCAAGAATTTAACGAAAGCAAGTGAATATGGTGGGGGAAGAGAGAAGGCGTGGGCTCAGACAAGGAGGTAAAGCGGGCTTCCGACTTACCTCTCTCAATGGGTCATGCAGGTAGCAATCAATGATTTTGTCATACTGGTGCCCTCGCTCATACATAAATTCACAGATCTGATAGCTGGAATGCAAAAGAACAAACTTCAGTTGCCAGGCAGCCAGGTGGCAGTGGGCTCTGACTTTCAGAGCTTTACTCAAGCGTGTGGAAAAGGGAACAGAGTCCTTTCTAGTGCTAAATACAGCTCCAAAAATGTTTAATACAAGGGCATCTCAGACTTGGAACCGCACAGCAGGGACACAGTAAAGTGCATGCAAATATGTGAACCCCACAAACCTCTGGAATCTGGTCCCAGGTATTTCAGATGAGGGATACTTGGCTGGTATTAAGAAATAGCTAGTGCTAGATATCAATAATTTGACATTTTTTTTAAGTTTCTTTGTTCAAAACTAAATACAACAAACTAGGTAAATAAGTGTTAGCACATTGTATCTTATTTACTATGTTAAATTTTATATTATTTCTACGAAACCTAACTGCATACTCTAAGAGATACCATAAATACATTAATTTTTGAAAAAATCTAGAGCTGGGCATGTCTATGGTCCAGGCACTTGGGATGCAGAGATGCAACAAGACACATGTAAGTCATACATAGGACATTCCAGGACAGCCTGGGGCTACACAGTGAGAACCTGTCTTGAAACACCTAAAGTAAATTAAGTACGTGTATAAGTAAGGTGAAGCACAGAAAGAGTGCTTGTTTAGTTTCACTTTAAAACAAATATACATTTTTAATTTATGCTATACATTTCTGTAAGTTCTGCTAATTTTTAGAATTCATGAGAGGCAAAAACAACAAACAAAAAAACCCAGCCTCCCATACTTATGCTTTTGTTACTGAGGCTGCTGTTGGTATGCCTTTTCTTAGTTAAAATAGCAGAAATGCAAAATAAACTTAGGTTTCACATTAGAGAAATAACAGTACTACAGAAAATTAGTATACAGCTTCAAAACAGCTCACAATTCAGCCTTTTCTGCCATGTGGATGAGCCGACTTTCTTCAAACTGAACTATGCCTCCGGCCTGCAGCAATTCTAAAAGCACCTGAAGAGTTAAAGAAAATGAGTAAAAACACTTTGAGATTTGTTTTATTTACTAGTTTTCAGTTCATTCAGCCATGCAGCCTATAATCTTTTCTATTGTAGAAGTTTATTTTTAATTGTGTTTAAAATATTGTTTTGTTCACTGTTGGGCAAGGGGCTGCCTAGGTCTTGGCGTTTTGTATTGTCTGCAAGTGTTGGATTTCTGTGGGAGAAGTTGATTGCTAATGATCTGCATATGCTATCAGTAGAACACCTGAGGAGTTCTTAGCCCCACACATGATGCTAAGAATCAAACTCAGGTCCTCTGAAGAGCAGCCAGTTCTTTTATCCACTGTACCATTTGCCAGCCCCAAGAAATTAGCTTTGGCACTTTTATGCCTCATGGTTCTTAAAATCTATTCCATAGACAGTGTCCAGCTTAGAGACTGATAATTTAAATTAAGCATAAGTGTGTGTGTGTGTGTGTGTGTAACTCTCAAAACATACAAAAGGTAGGAACAATTCAAATGTCTATCAAGGGATGAATGGACAAATGGGCTAACACACACACACACACACGAATATACTTGGTTTCAAAACAGGGAAAAAAGCTGGGTATGTGGCACAATATGGATGAAACTTAAAGATACTGTGCTAATGAAATCAAGCCCAAACAGACAGGCAACAAATGCTGTATGCCTGAACTTATACGAGGAACCAGAACAGGAGACTGTAATATCAACTGCCAGATGCCAGGTAATGGGGGGACATGAAACTGCTACTTCGAGTGACTACGGCTCCATTTGGGAAAGCAGATTATCTGGTGTTGGTGGAATGTAATTCATGTCATTGGACTTTAAAATGATGCATTCCAGGACTGGGATGCAGCTCAGTTGGTAGAGGACTTGCCTAGCAGTCATAAAATTCTGAGTTCGATTCCTAGCAGTGCATAAAACTGGGCATGGCTACAATCCTAGCATTCAGGAAGATCAGGAAGTCAAGGTATTGCTCAGCCACATAGTGAGTTTAAGGCCAGCCTGGGCCACATCAAATTTGTCTCAAAACAAGGGGACATTTTAATCTAAGCATCATAGTGCATACATACAATACATACATACATACAATCAGGACATTAAGGCAGGAGGATCATAAATTCTAGGCCAGCCTAAGCAAAACAGCAAGACCTCATCTCAAAAACAAAGACAAAACCAAAAACAATAAAAGTCAAAAATATTGAAGCTCACTTTTACCACAGTAGCCAAAGATAAACTGTAGGCAGGACAATGGTGCAGTTAGTACCTCGGGCCTGCATCCAAGTTCAGGATTCACAGGAACATGACCCTTGTCAGGGGGCCAGGAAACCCTCAGCAAGAACTTTTTATTATTTTGATGTAACAAAACCAATCCAAATTTTCCATTCAAGGCCCAAATTTAACCTATTTGGAGCACTGGAATACACATTTATAGACAATTAAAACAGAATGAAACCTATTTGCTGTGTCTATTTGGATAAGATAATGGAATGAGTTAAAGCCAATTTTATCAACTTACTAGAGCTGTTATCACCAGGGACCTTTGCAAGCAAGTTATTCAATATTATTAAAAATTAAACTAATTTATAACTAGGTATGTTAAAAACAAAGGTAATAAAACTCAAAACTCACTATCTCCTATTATCTTATCATATTTGCTGTTCGGTCTGCTCTTGGGACTGTGCTTGCCTGCTGTAGCTGAACCCGAATGGCGTGGGCAGCACACAGGCTCACAGTTAGGCACCCTCCAGCTCCATGTTTAGAGACAACACACGGGAAGACTAAATAACCCTACCATCATCACAATGCTATTAAAAATCTTCCTTTTAGAAGGGTTAAAAGCAGGCAAGCAAACAAAAGAAGACCCAGCGGTGGCTACATAGCCTAAACTATTTACTCTTTAGTTCCTTGACAGAGAGAGTTTGCCAGTCCCGGGTAAAGAAAGTGGGGAAAATATTGATAGGGCAGTTAGGCTTTGAAGTGTGAACGTCCAGGCCAGCCATAGTGAAGGGGCTTGCCCCAAGCCAGACAACTTGAGCTCAATCCCTGAGATCCACACGGGGAAGGAGAGACCTGACTCCTGAAAGTTGTCTTCTGGCCTACGCACTGCGGCTCATGCTCACACCCACACAAAATAAATAAATGTCATTTTTTTGATGTATCTGTCTGTAGGCACTACATGGTGAAGGGGGAGGGGAAGAGGAGGTTTTTTTTTTCATTCAAAACTGTTATCTGTGAGGAGTGATAGGAGAGGGTGATGGGGGGGTGTGGATGCAGGTGGGGGGGTGTACAGCGCTTTATGTATGGAGATGTCAAGGTGAAACCCATTATCTTGTATGCTAACTAAAGGAAATTAATAATAAGCAACCTGCTACTTGACTCAGCAAGGCAGTAACTTTTCTGGCGAAAGAGTAAGGTTCTGACAGGTTTTAGTTTCACCTCATTCATTTACGTAAATCACAACATTCCTGTCAAAACCATACCTGGGGAGCTTACAGACTATGAGCACACCACTGAAACACGCTAAGAAATACTGTATAAACCAATACTGATACATGACAACCAGTACAGGGAATACTGAAAAGGAAGTTGCCAGTTCCTGATTTTGAACTGTAACCCTGAACAACTCATTTCATCAATTTTCTTTATTTCAAAGCTGAGGAGGGGCATCTGAGCAGGCACCCTTACAGTTTATACGGCTGAGGTGCCACGGCTATTTTAAGTTTGGCTTTAATGTTCAGCCTTGACCACATCTAAGCACTAAAGCCAGGAAACGAAGCCAAAGCACACCACTTCACAAACTGAGTTCTCTGATAGCTGTGCTGTGTATGTGTGAAGCTCAAGATGTGTTTGAGATCTATGAAAGGGGTTGTAGCTTAGTGCTGATGAAAAAGAATGCCAAACTACCAGAATGCTTCAACAGATAATTCTTCTCACTGGCCCATGACCCCCTGCTGTTGTGGAAGCTGTAGCTTAAAGCCAAAAAACCACTTAGTTTAACAGAACAGTTTTGTTTGTTTGTTTTGTTTTGTTTTTTTTCTGCAAACCTGACTACAAGCAGTCCAGATACTGATGATGGCGATGAGAACTCCACCAACAAGGAAACCCTTCCTGCAGACAAGGTGACCTGTTATTTTTCCTGCAAACCAGACTCTATCTTAAAATCTGGAAAGTGTTTCCTCAAGGTCAGCACACAGAAGCTGTCTTCCAGAACTGGCTGAGGTTGTATCTCCTGCTGGTAGCCAAACTTGGTACTGTAAGAGTTACTCAGGTGGTACTAGTTTTGAAGGCATTAAGGGTCACTGGAGAGCAGCTGAGGCTTGGCACTATGAGAGGCCAGGAGAGGCCATTGGTAAAAGTGCAGCCTCAGTAGCAGTTGAAGCCCCAGACTGAAGGGATCATGCAAAAAAGTTGAGGCTTGGCACCATGAAGAGAGCCCAGGAGAGGCTACTGGTGAAAGTGCAGCCCAGTTGCAGCAAAAGATCCCAGCAGTGTTCTGAAAATGTCAGTACCATAGGATGGTCACCAAGAACAGCAGCAGCTGTGGAGTGGAGCCAGCAAGAACGTGGAGGACAAGCTGTGTGTGATGAAGAGGGCAGAGCCAGAGAAGTGATTCAAGCCCTTTGGAGGAACTCAGAAGATCCAGCTCGGAATGAATTCCAGATAATTGGACATTGATAATGTTTTTCTCCTGTTCAAAGATATTGTGAAAAGCTTGATAGATGTTTGGTTTCATTTGATGCTGTGCATTAACAACCCTCATGATTATTTCTCTTGTAAGTAGTTTTGCTGGTATAGTGTTAAATTGTGTGTTGTAGAGATACAGCATTTTTTTTTATCTTATACAGAAAAGGGGAAATATTGTAAAGTTTATTTTTAATTGTGTTTAAAATATTTTTTTGCATTGTTGGGTGAGGGGCTGCTTAAGTCTTGGCAATTTGTATTGTCTTCAGGTGTTTATTTATGTGGGAAATGTTTGATGCCAATGATCTGCATGTGCTATCAGTAGACACCTGAGCTCTGTTTCAATAAGAACATCTGAGCTCAGACACTCAGAGTTCCACTGTCAGTATGATGCTGGCCGGGATGGTGGGGGTTCCCTCTGCTGAGGTCTGGCAGGGTTTGCACCAGTGACTATGTCTCCTTGTCCTCCTTGCTGAGCCGCCACAGCAGCATAACTACTACACTTTCTCCCTTAAAGTGCTTCTGTTAGGGTATTTTATCACAGCAACAGCAAGAGTAACTAAAACAGACTGCCCTATCTGCAGCAGAATGAGTTCTCATGTCCGTACCTGCTGTCTTTCGGAGTGACGGGAGTCATCATCAGGGCTACAGAGGAACTCGAGGACCTGGCCAAAGGTAACAGCAATAATTACCCTTCTGTGTCAGCCATTCATTCTGACTTGTAACAAATATTCGGTGGTGTCCCAACTGTGTGAAGCATCAGGCTTCAAGGAAGCCAACAATTTCGCATGTGTCCTATACACATTTCTTTACTGCTGAGAAACACAACTGGAAGCACTTCAAGTTCCTTAATGCCACGGTTGGGAGGACACTTCAATCTGAATCCTATCCCAACACATATAGTAAGGTTTCTGCTAGAAAAAAATAACCCTAAGTATGCATTTAGATGATTTATTTAATCTTTCTGGGCTTTCTTAGAAAGAGTAGGATAAATGGACTGATTTCAGAACCTCTGGAAAACTTGGTGAATACATGCAACACTTTCCTGCTCTGCAAAGAGCTCAGTATAGCTCTTTATTATCTTTCGCTTCTCTAGACAGAAGGTAGTGGGCAAGCTACTGTGGGCATGTAGGAGACTTTTTTTTACTGTGACTGAGAAATGCCTAGAGAGTTAAATTCATTTATAAGGAAATTCAGACTTCCCAAAGTAATCTCTTCTTCAGACATCAATATGGTCTTACCATCTTGAAAGAGAGATTCTTAAGTTAGCAAGTTCTGAAGCAAGAAATTCTAGGCAACTTAAGAGTACTCAAATTAACTATTAAAATAGAATATTGATAAGCCATGCTCCATATGCTAGGCATCGGGCAAAATCATACTGCTCAGAACACATCATTAAGACAAACATCCCTAAATCAGATCCCAAACTTGAACACAGTTTCCAGCAGTCTGTGAGCACAGAACAGAGGAGACCAGCTTCAGGTCTCACTGTTAAAGATACTTACTTGATCAAAGAGGGTTCTGTTCACAAACAAGGTATTGTCAGGTTTTGCAAGCTGCCGAGCAAGGAATGTAAAGAGACATCCCACTTGTGAGGGGGTAAAATCTGAATTCTCCACCATAACCTGGTGAGTAAAACAAACTATTTAGGCAATACTCCATCTGGTTTGATGCAAAAGCACATGCAAGTGCTTGTGTAAGCATGCACACGTACACACATACAGGCTCACACACAAAACTGTGGGAGCTTCATTAGTAAAGACTCACAAAAAGATTATTTTAAGAGCTGTACAAGGACTGGGCTCAGTACCAGCCTGAGAAGGAACACAGCTACTTGTGCATTCTCAAAGAAAGCACTGAGTTGATTTTTGTCATTTTCTAGCAAATGGTAAGAACTGCATTTTCAGGGGTGGGTCTAAGACTTCAAAGAAATAATGATCATTTCTCTCTGGGATTCTTAGAGAAGCCTACCAAAATGATTTTAACTAAATTTTGTTAACCTTACCAAAGATCTGCCTAACAACAAGGAAAGAAGAATGCTGCTTTGGGGGTTAAAGGTAAAATAACCTTCCAGTGAAGGGATTCCAGGAAGGAAGTCAGTTATAGCTGTCCTCACGGGGTGACTGCTTTCTGTCATATCTGCAGACAGCTCTGGATTGCTGGTTTGTGTAATGGACTTTTACAAGCATACAAAACAGGGTACCCATCACAGCCATTCCTCTGTTCTAACTTTTTTTCTCATGTCCTAAGTGTCCACAGTATGTAAATGGTGCTGTAACAGGGGCCTTTGAGGGAGTTGTGATGGTAAGCATAGACTGCCAACTTGACAGAATCTACAATCACCTGAGACGCTGGCTTCTGGGCACACCTGTGGGGGATTGTCTTGATTGTGTTAACTGAGGTGGAAGACCTGCCACCTGTCCCCCTGGCTGGGGACCTATCTTTAATGAAGAAGGGGCCTGAGCAGCAGCATTTGGAATTGTGAACTAAAAGATAAACACCCTAAAACACGCAATCCGATCACAACACTATAAAGGCACAAAAAATTATGGAAGCCCAATGTTAAAACACACATACATTCATACACACATTCAACACAACACATTAGATTCACTGTTACAGAAGCAATCTGTGAGAAAATGGGAAAGAAGCAGCTTCCAAGCAAAGCTCTGAAATCTTAAGTAGAACCTTTGCCAAGGAAATATCATAGAGAGCAGTGGCATGTATGGGTACTGGAAGACAGGAGTCTGCCAGGGAATCGCTACTGGGATGCAGGGGGGCAGAAGGGGAAATCAGATGGCAGCCTCAGGATCAGCACATGAAACAACACGTATGATGACTAGAGGTGCTGAGCTGGAGAGAGGCTTTTGATCAGGACTGTGCTTGGGGAAATGATCCTGTGCACAAGTAGGGGATGCGGACAGAAAGGATGGAGTGACTGCACGGGCCTGGGGGGAGGGGTCCTGCCTGCAGCAGCAGTGATGAAAACAGAAGCGCAGTGATGAAAGCAGCCAGTACAAGTGTTACTACGTATGGAAAATATAAAAGTGACACACTTTGGGCAAATCAGTAGGTGGATAATCCTGCCATTAACAGAGAGCGGATGCAGATGTTTGCAGATGAAGATCATGTATTGTTGAGGGCTGTCAAGAAGGATTAGCTGGGGTAAATTTACCACAGGTGAGGGTATAGTATCCAGCACATCCACTATAAGACTTCAAGTTCCATCCCTTATCCTCCGTCAATCTCCAAACAACAGTCTCCTGGGGTCTAGTTTCCGACTTACCTTTCTTACTCTGTGAGCAATACGCCCTTCCTTACCCTCCTGCTTCAGTGTGGCAGTCAGCACTTGCTCAAGTGTACTGTCATTGCCAAGTTATATTACCAAGGAATATACTGAGTTATACAACCAGTTATGCATACATCTACATCACCAGCCAGGTCTCTACACAGAACACATGCTCCAGCCCGCCGTCTTCAGAGAGCTTTCCACGGCTCAGTTATCACCCTGCTTGGTGTCCAAGGTCCCTTTTCTAGGATTCCAATCTCAGGGCCCAACTAGTGCTTCTCTATGCTCTTTGCCCTTCCTTCTGCTCTGTAAGGCCACAAACCGTCTAACCTTACACACAGCTTTTACAAAAGCAGTTCCAATTCACAGCAAATGTCTGATTCTACCCTACAACTTCTCCATTTTTTTCCTCCAAAATATTTTAAAGGCCATGCTTACAAAGCTTCCTTGGCGTCATTTAGTCTCTTGAGTTTTTCCCCTATATCTTCAGCCAAACAGCACATAACAAGCCCACCTACTGTCCCCTGTCGTCCATTAGTTCTCCTGCTCTCAACAGCTCCCTCCGAATACATTCAACACATGAGTACAGCCCTGCCACCAGAAATCAGTGACCTCTGTGTTCACTCTTCTATTCCAGGGGAATGTTATCCCAACAGCACGAAAAGGCAGCAACCTGCTAACAGTCACAGGGGTTATGGAGCTCCAGCCTGCATTTGGATCATTCTTCCAAATTAGTACAGATTCAAATTCCAACTTGACTAACGTACAAATGTTTCTTAAACACCTTCTACAGTTCTCAACCTGTGGGTCATGACCCCTGTGGGGGTCTAAGACCATCTGCATATCAGATATTTACATTACAATTTGTAAAAGTAGCAAAATTACAGTTATGAAGTAGATATGAAAATAATTTTATGGTTGGGGGTCACCACAACATGAGGAACTGGATTAAAGTGTTGCGTAGGAAGGTTGAGAACCACTACTCTTCTAGATTTCAGGCACTGTAGAACACATGCTCTGAGCACGCTACAACAATAGGCCTCAATGGATATAGTAAATATAGTAGTATAACATAATTAAAACAACTAATATAATAAGTACTACTAATACTAATCTTCAGTTCCAGGAAGCTCAAGTTGAAACAGGAAAATCTATAAACAATTGCAATTCACGTGCAAGTGCAGCACAAAGTATCTTGAGAACACAAAGGAGCTCTAACCAACCTAGAAGTATGTGGGAGGACACAGGAGATGGTCAGGAATCTAACAGAGAAAGGGAGAGAAGAGTGCATGGGTTTCATGGCTGGCTGAAAGAAAACCCATGCAAAGAACATAAGTCATGATGACGCAGAAGCTTAGGGAAGAAGCTGGGTGAAGAGTATGTAGAATAAGATTTCTGCGAAGGTGGAGGATGGGAGGATAGGAGGGGGAAACAGTTACAGTCAGGGACTATAAAATATAGAGAATCTTAGATGTCATGTTAAACCTCTGTGGTGGATATAGCAAAAACTGCTACATACTAGGCCATGGTTTAGAGAGTTTGTTCTCCAAAGGTATATGAGCTGGAAGCTTGGTCCCACTTATAAAACTGCTGGGATTTTTGATAAGTAGGGTCTAGTGGACAGAAACTGGGTCACTGCAGAGACTGCTCTGCAAAGAGATTAAAGCTAAGCTGTCATCAAAATAGTAGGCCTGGGGCTGGAGAGTTGACTCAATGGTTAAGGGCACTCTAGAGGATCAGAGTTCAATTCCCAGCACCCACATGGCAGTGCACAATTGTCTGTAACTCCTGTTCCAGGGGATCTGACACCCTCACACAGACATGCATGCAGGGAAAACACCACTGCACATAAAATAAATAAATAAATTTTAAAAAAAGAGCAGGCCTCATGATCCTTCTCTCTCCAACTTCTTGACCCACCTCACATTCCTGACATCATGATACCATCCACCATGTTGTGACAAAGCCAAGGGACCTTTACTAGAAGCTGAATAGATGAGACTACTCAATTTTGAGTTTTCAGTTTCCAGCACTGTGAGCTAAATCAACCTCTTTTCTTTATTAAGTCCCCAGGTCTGTCTCACGGTAAAAGTATACTAACGTACACTCAAGTATCTGTTCTTCCCTCCTAAATGGTAAACATAACTCCTAATTTTTAGCTGTGCATGTGGAACCCAGAATGCTTCAATCTCTCTCAGTAGCGCTCAAAGGTCTGGATAACATATCAGCAGATTTATAGCACACAACCTTGAAGACGTTTCCATAAAGACACATTTCCTTCCATGTTTTTCTGACACAGGGTTGCTAGCTGCAGAGGTAACAGCGGGCCCTGAACAGCTACAGAAATCATGTGCTGAGTGAAATAGTAAAGAAGCAATCTCAATCCCGGAGGGTTCTGAAGTCACTCTACTGGATCATGTTGCATACCGCCAGCTTCAGAAAGAGTATTACATTTCCACCGTAGTTCGACTACTGTCATCTTGAGTTATCTCACAGGTAAAATTTAATTTCAACTGATCTAATAGAGCTACAGAAAATTACCAGGCAGACAAAAGGCAGGTTATAGATTAGGTAGACTATTGGAAATCTAAGTGAAAGCTCTTTATATTAACCACCTGGATTTAATTGGCTGTAGCTGAGAATTCAAAAATTCTATTCTCACAGTCATCGCCGCTTATCTCACAAGGATACTAAATAGCTGGAGTGAGGTAATGTTCTGTGAGCATGCTCTGCGGATTACAAAGAATATTACAGATGTAGTGCGTTTATGCTACATATAACTAGGGGACATTTTAATTCTGGCCTCTTGACCAAAGTAATATAAAAGGAAGGAACCACCATTTTACAGGCAGATGAACACAACTCTCAGCTTTCAAATGAAACCTTCCGAAGAGCTGTGCTGACACAAAAGACAGGAACGCGTCTGTCTCTGCACGCATTCACAGCAACAGCACGGATCCTAAAATAGGTCTCTGCTGACTCTAAAGCTGGATTGGGATAATCCGCAAATCATTTTCAAGTGTCACCTATCATCTTAACGCCGCGGCAGAACATGGTACTACCATAGTAACCAACCATGGCTGGAGAGAGACTTTTGGCATTAATTATTTCTTACAGCTGTCTCTATTATTACACACACTCATACTAATAAAGCAATTACCACAATAAGCATTTCTCAAGACTCATACCCTGCACCCCAGCACCCAGCCTAACACTATGACACAGTAAGCCTTCTCAATTCAACAGTAATACTTCATTCACCTCTTGAGGACCAAGCACCATGATCTAAAACTAGCACTGTAACAAATAGCTCCACTAAACAGATTATTTCAAATCCAGCTATAAAAAATTCAATTAGCTTAATATGCTATCAATCAAAGACATACAATCTTTAAATACCTACTTTTAGTAAAATATCTACAATGCGCTGTTGGTATTCCACGGCTTGCTTGTCGTTTTTAAAATCTTCAAAAGTCTAAAAGAGAGAAAGAAAAATTTAATTAATTGTTATTTGCTAATTATAGAAGGAAACATTATTAAATCCCTCTCCTTAGCAGGAAACAACTGAGTTTATTTCCTTTTATAAAACGATGTCTAGATAATCATTAAAGCATTGGTGAAATGAGGAAAGCCTCTGTATTCTAATTTTTAAGAAATATTATCTAGTAATATTTCTTCATTTCAGATACATTTTTGGAGGTGATATGTAATTGGAATGTTATACACACACACACACACACACACACACTCACGCGCACAGTCAAAAGTAATCAGGTTCATTCATTCATTCTTCCTTCCTTTCTTTTCAGATTTGTTTTTAATATTTTTAATTGTGTGTGTGTGTGTGTGTGTGTGTGTGTGTGTGTGTGTGTGTGTGTGTAGGGGGTGTGGTGCGTGCACATGAGTGCAGGTGTCTTCAGAGACCAAAGGTGCTGGATTCCCCTGAAGCTAGAGTTACAAGGTGGTTGTGAGCCATGCTTTTAACCACTGAGCCATCTCTACATGCACGTATGTCTACCACATGCCTGTCTAGTGCCAGTGGAGGCCAGAAAAGGACATTAGATCTCTTGTAACTGGAGTTACAGATAACTATGAGCTGCCATAGAGGTACTAGGAATGGAACCCAGTTCTTCTGCAAGAGCAGCAAAGTGCTGAGCCCACCTCAATTACTTCTTATATTTAATGATAAGATATTTTTACAAAATTAAGTAGAAAGCTATAGCATTTAATATCTTATGACATTTTAAGACCTTAAAAATAAATAGGATATACAGAGGGTTATTACACAACCAGAAAGTGTTAAAGAAAGACAGAGTTACAAAAGAACAAAAAGCAAGGGGCTGTGGAGGGGCATGGAGGGCTATGTGCTGACAGATAAACAAGCGCCAGGAGAACCTGGAATGTTAAGCACACAGGGTTGTCCCTTCAAGGGAAGGAATGCAAGACCTGTTATCTGCCCAGAAGGCTGGACCAGACGTGCTTTCTAGCCTGGTAACCTTTGCACTATTCTATTTGTGTGGAAGGAGACCACACCAGACCCTCCTCCAGACCATTATCAAAAACTTGTTCTTTTCATTCAATCTATTGAACCTATCTTTATGAAAAACTTTCAAGTACTTGTTATTGGCTAATTTTAGAAGGAAACAAATTACTAAACCTCCCTCCCCCTGGCCACACACACAATCTCTGTACTCGCTCTATAGAACCTAACTTTATGGAAGGTGTCACATGTACATTACAATGAATCTCAACATAGTCGTAATACAATCTGTATTTAGCTCATTTTGTTCCTCAAGGAGATTTACATATGCTTTGTTGTACATGGGAGACTGAGTTAATCAGCACCAGGAAAGTTTTCACCAAATTGTGCTATGCTTAACATGCCTAAAATAAACCACTTGGGGTCAGAGTCTCGAAGATTAAACCAACACCAGCTACTGAACCAACACGAACCAAACTGTCTTCTTGCCTCCCTTGGACCATCTCTCTGCAGGCCTGTGAAGGTCACAGAGATCCCTGTAGGACTGGGCAACCTGGAACCAAGGCCTTAGGACAGAAGGGTAGGGTGCCACAGGCTCAGTCACCATTCAGACGCTACTTGGAAAGAATTGAAATGCCGTCTACTGTCATGAAAAATAATTTTCATGATTTCTACAATTAAGAAAAAGAGTTTTCAGGGATAGACATTTTAAAAATAATCATGGTTAACAGCTGTGCAATTCACAGTAGCCAGGAAATAAAACCAGCCTTAATGTCCATCAATAGATGAATGAATAAAGAAAATGTGAGCCATACACACAATGCAATTTTATGCAGCCATAAAGAAAAATGAAATTATGAAATCTGCAGGAAAATGAATATAATTGGAAATCATTATGTGAAGGAAATAAGCCAAAGACAAATCCTGCATGCTTTCTTCCACATGCTGAACCTAGTTTTACAGAGTATGTGTGCATGCACATGCGAGTGTGTGTGGGGGGTGTACGTGTGGCAGTGTGTGTGTCTGGTGTGTATGGTGGGGAGGGTGTGCATTTATGTGTGTGCACACATACATATGTGTATTTATAGACGTATGTTTGTGGGACATGGAATTCGAAAGAGGGTCATGGAGAAGTAGAAGAGACTGTCAAGGAAGAGGGAGCTAGAAGGGCGATAGACTACCTGTGAGGGGGCCTACTGGAGAAAGGAAAAGAATTAGCTGGAAGGTAGAAAATGGAAGGGGACCATGGGAGAAAGGAACTAATGCAAACAAAGTATGCATGCATGAAGATGTCATGAGAAAACTAAGCACTTAATACTCTAACCTAAAAGGTACTTTTAAAATGTATTTTAATAACAGAAAAGATGTAAAAATAAAGAAAAATAATTATGGTAAAGCTGGTGAAAGGCCAAATTTTTAAGCCTAATTACCACAATGAGTTACTATATCCTCCAAACAGTGCCAACCACAGCATTTAACGTATCTATATTCTTGCTTAATGTGAATATAATATACATTAAAAACGTTGGATTTTGGTTGGCAATGTGTGACAGTAGAACATTACAAAAGCACCAAGTCCACACAGGACTACACACAAAGAGATGGAAATGAGGTCACACCTCGGTGTGCTTAGGAGTGAGAAAAAACCCTGGAGCACCTTCTGCTGGTTTGCATTTAGCATTCCTGGTTCTGAGGAATGTTAAATTAATATAGAAATGATGGCTGCTATATTCTTGACCAAGGATATGGGCTACATACTGTCCCAGTAGAGTTTTAAAAGGATCTGCACAGCCATCAGCTTTCAAGACTCTGTCCTTTCTATTCAAGCCAGAGGACTTGCTAATCTCTAAATGGGCCACAAATTTTCTCCAGTGTCTCTTTTCTATGACTGTCATACCCTTCCCTTCCTATTTCTGCCTGGTAATGGCAGGTGCTTTGAAAACAAACAAAACAAAGACAGCCATTAAATTATTTAGTTAATTATTTACACAGAAAAATTAAACATGTTAAAACTTTTTTCCACTAGTGTGCTTTGCAGTCAGCTAGTTGAAATGAGTTGCCAAGGAGATCATAGGAATGCTTATTAATCTGGAAAGTTCAACCAGGAGATATTTTTAAACTTAGATCAGTTAAATATGACCTTGCCTGAAGACAAGAGGGAGGATAAGAAAATATTGCAGTTCTACCTTCTGACTTATTAGAACATGAAGCACACACACATGAACACCCACACACACACTTCCTCCCTCACCCCAGGTTGCTAAAGTTGAGATGCCATTGAAGACGCAAAGGGTACAATTTGCTGCACAAGTGCTATTCAGCTAATATCCAAAGGCATGGAGAATTAACAAGTGTTCTATAAACAGTGACAAGTGAAAGAATTTCCATAGTTATTTTCCTCCTGGCAGCATGCAGTCACTGTTTGGAAACACACATTAAGGGTTTGTTTCTGTAAATCTAATGAAATGGTAACAGAATAGTGTGACTACTATAATACACATAATGACATCTTTTGGTGGTAGGTAACAGCGGCCAGGAGCATTCACAAAGAAATGTAGATCTAAAACTCAAGTTCAAAATTATTTGGAATTTGGACATAAAAAATTAAAGATGGCCAACATTTTATATAAAGGGGCTGTTGGTAAACATGCCATGCTTCGCAGGCTACATGTGGTCTCTGTTACATGTTCTTTTACTTCTTTTTTACAATCCTAATAATAAAAAACATTCGTAGCTTATGCAGGTTTGGGGTCAAATGGGGCTGGACATAGTCCACACTCAACTGTTTGTGGGATCTTGCCCTGTGTCCTTGCAGAAGCCTCCCAAATAAAATAGCATTAAAAAAAAAAATCACTTGCAATGCATGTTTAAAAGCAAAACTAGAATGAGAGTAGCTATCAAATCCTTCAAATTACATGGGAATGGATAGCCAATGTCTCCTGGAGTGCTCATACCTGACTTCTTGTTCTGAGTTCTCTTCCCTACATATGTAATTAAGGTGACTATTTCTTAAGTCAGATGATCAAAAAGCCAACCCAAACTATGACACAATGATCCTCTCATGACATGTAGCTTCTTAAAGTAATTTAGTGGGTATATTACTGTAATTTTTAAAAGTATGTGTACACAGAAAGATAGGCACCATCTCATCGAGTTACTGTTAGCATTTAGGTGTGTTTCCTTGTTTCATTTTCTCAAGATACTGTGTCTGTGAATGTGTTTTACACAACTTTGAATCTGATGACTTCCCTGAACACTGTAACATAAGCACTTTCCATCTTACCCAAAGCTATAAAAACAAAAAGTACAAAACAATACTATTTAATTGGGAAGTCATTACATCTTATATAATTATTCCTCTAGATAATTAAACAATTCCCCTCTATTTAACATTCACAAAAGTGTTTTTCAGTGGAGACCTTCTACAGTCAGCTTCAACTTCAGCTAATCTCACTGTGCTCACCATATCTCCCTCAGACCCTCATTCATACTGCAGAAGACAGTATTATAATGTATGGAATCAGACTGCACCACACCTAGCCAAAAGCTTTGTAAAAAACAAAAATGTTCTTTTTAGCTTTCTGATGACAGAGACAATAGCAAGGGAAGGAAAGAAAGGAAAGAGCTATAAGCAGAGAACAAAGGGGCCCAACAATCTGAAATACTTCACCTCCTAACTCATCTGCTAGAACATTATTAGGTGTGATTCTTTTCCTAATTTACATACTTACACACACACACACACACACACACACACACACACACACACGCAGAGGTGGGAGGGAGCTTGCTTTGGATCATTTGAAAATACCTTCAGAATCATACTGCCCCTTACCAGTGCCAACACATTCAGAAATTCTCTTGTGTCAAAATGTAGCAAAGTCCGAACATAAGGATAGACTTCTTCCTCCGAGGATGCTTCTACAGAATGCAGACGAATCAGAAACTCAAAAACCTGCAAATTAAAAGCAACTGATATTATATTCTATCATCTTACATCTTACTGGAGCAAGGATTTCCATATGGAGAAAACAAATGTCTCTTTTAAATCCTCTCTTAACCAAAATGTTGAAGTGTATTCTCTTATCTTTATGGAGTAGTTCAACTGCAATTCGTCTTCAGTCATTGTGCTTGCTAGTTTTATGTCAAACTGACACAAGCTAGAGTTAACTGAGAAAATGCCTCCATAAGACCAGGCTGTAACCAACCCTGTAGGGCATTTTCTTAATTAGTGATTCATGTGGAAGGGACATGAAGGACTCATGTCCATCGTGGGTGGTGCCATCCCTGGACTGGTGGTCCTGGTTGCTATAAAAAATAGGCTAAGCAAGCCATGGGGGGAAGCTAGTAAGCAGCACTCCTCCATGGTTTCTGCATCAGCTCCTGCCTCCAGGTTCTTGCCCTGACTTTCCTCGGTCATAGACTATGCTGTGTAGCTGTGAGCTGAAATAAACTCTTTCCTCCAAAATAAACCCTTTTTTCCAACAACAACAACAAAAAAGTTGTTTTGGTTTGATGGTGTTTACCACAAGAGAAATTATAACTAAGACAGCCATCTTAAAAGAAAAGAAAGAAGTGTAGACAGTAAATGTGTTGTGGAAACAACACTCACCTGGTTTTTAACCAAGGGAACAAGATCTTCAGGGATGTCACCGAGGGGATAGGCACGACCTGCCAGGCAACAGCTAGAAAAAAAAAAAAAAAGAACAGATCTGATGCCTTGTACAGGGGTAACCTCATATGAGTAACAGTTTCTCAAATCTGAGATACTGCTTCCATTTTGAAGCAGATTCAACTTTTACCAGGTCAGGTTCACACCAGATCGCTGCTGTTGTGCAGGACGCTGAGCAATTAAGGACAAATGTGTGTGTGTGTTTACAAGGGTTGGAAGGAAGGTGTCAAAAAAGATGATAAAAAGGCTGCAGTGATTGGTCAGAAAGGAAACTGACATATAAACTGCCTTCACAAATGAAGTTTATCATAATTAAAGTGCCTCAAGGATGGGGCCTCAAGGTGAAAAGAGAACTTTAGACAGAAACCACACAGTATGGAGATCTAAACATGATGCATGATGGGGTCTTAAAGGGAAGGAGAAGCTTCCCTTTAAAGCCTAGAGAGGCATTTCATTAAAATGAAAGGTGGCAAGGTAGAGATAGAGATGGAGGGAGAGGGAGGGCAGAAGGAGACTAAAAGAAATAGCTACATGAATGGGATGAGGAGGGCCCAGAGGAACCTCTATAGACAGCCAGCTTTATCGCTGGCAACATCCCTGAGGACTCTTGAACCAATCCCCAGGACAATGGGAAGGTCTGACTTTCTATAATCTGAAGGGTGTGAGAAGCTTCACATCACTTGATTGAGCACAGCACCGTGTATCTGACAGGCAGCACAGTGAAGCCAGGCACCATAAGGAGCTGTCAAGGCACAGCACAGACAGCTTCTTTCTCTGTTCCAGGGAGAGCTGTAGGACGGTCTGGCTGGAACAGAGTATGGGTTCAGGTCTAAGGGTGTGGGTTCATGTTCTAACAAAAGTCTTTTGAGTATTTTCACCATAAAGCTTCAGGAGAGAACTGTATTAACTCTTGACTGAGACATCACACAATATAGATATTTATCAAAAATATACATGGCAGCCCATAAGTATGCATAGTTGTTATGTTTTCATGTTAGTTCAAGGGGAAAAAAACAGAAGATGGCACTCAGTTCAGAAAACACGGATAATGGCGGGGGAGCAGCACTGCATATCCTGAGCCTGAGCAGGGTTTCCATTTCTGTACCCCACTGTGAAGGACGGCAGGGATGGGGATGCCTCAGACTTGGCGTTGAGAAAGAACCTAATGGTACCGTTCAACTACAGTTTGCCTGTTAGAGGCCTGATACTCTCTGAGACTTTTAAACCAGAGGTTTCATGAACTGGGTAAAACCTGAAAATGAGCTATGGTGAGCACGGGGAAATGGCTGCCTTTTAGACAGGGTTTGCATCTGAGAGAGAACTTGCCCTGTGGCTTCCCCTCTGAATCAAAATTTAAAAAATGACTTATGATCTGAATTATTTATGAACATCTGAGTATGTCTCTTGACTAACTTTTTGGGGGTGGAGCAGGAACAAACTTTACACCTCTATGAACCCGTCACCAATTTTTAATAATAGAAACCAGATGTTCTAGAGTTTAAAATACGATAATAAAGTGTGAGGTAATGTTACACACTAATGAATCAACTTAAGTGGTGGGAACTGTTCTCAAGGTCTACGCCAATGTTCAGATGATGCTCTGATGGGATCTGCCACCTCCCCACCTTCCGGCCAAGCAGCTACATGCCCAGTTCTACCAGGACTGGACCCTCATACTCCTACTGGAATGAACTTTCTGTGGGTCAAGACACAAACAGTGCAGTTTTACCTCGGTCATTAGAGTCTCTGTGACTTAAACAAAACTCTTGCCCTTATATGTAAAACAGGGGTAACACACATCACCCAGACTTTCTGGTAGTAAAAGTAGAATACACTACACAGCAGGTCTCTCAACCACCAACAGAGAATTCTTCGTTGTGGGAACTACTCTGTGCATTGTGGGGTGTTAGAAATATGGCTGGCCTTCTGGGCCTATCAGGAGTAACAGAGAATCACTTTAGATATTGCTAGATGTGAAAGCAGCTCTACATAAAATGCCTTTGAAAGAATAAAACACATACACAGATAGGATATTGTCACAGCACTTCAAACACATGGGGAGAGGGGGGACAGGTTACAGACACATCAGAACCTCTCACCTGATGTACACCAGGAGCTTGTTGCCCATAACAACTTGTTCATCTAGAACAGAAAGAAACACACTTAGCAGTTCTCTCTCCGACCTTTTCAGAACTATAACATTTATGTGGGAACACCCTCAAAGTTGGCTTTAAGATGAGGTAAATACATTTTCTAGTAACATAAAATTGAGATGACAAATTACTTTTACTTTTACATTTTCTATTAGATTTGTATTTGTAGACATCTGTAGAGCTAAATAGATGCTTATATATTGCTGATAGTCAGGGAGCAGGGAAGAGGCAGAAAAGCTGATAACTGTAGATCATGGCCAATTACTATTAAGATGTAGTTAACGGTGTGTTCTCATGTATCACATGAACACCATCACCCACAGTGCACAGAGCTCAGGAGGCCATGTTTCTAGGTTTAAATAATAAACCCTGACTAAATAGACTATTCTAAACTATGTTAAGAGATTATGTTATTCAGTGAGTCTTTTAGAGCACCAAAAAGAAATTAGATGAATCTGTAGCCTAAGGGACAGAGGTAATATGCAATTCGATAAGATGAAGTGATTGGAAATGCTTATGGAGCAGCGATTATAGGCATCTGTTATTAGTAATGAAGAACTGAACTTCTGGTTTTGATACATGAATCCTAGACATAATTTAAGTAAGAAAATATCTTTATCAGTGGTCTTCATAAAAACTAAGTCTGTGATGTTCCTAAAAACAAAACTGACCTTCTCAAAGCTACATGGGTAGTTACGTTTTGCTTTAATTAAAAGTATTGTTTGATCCACCTCAACTAGTATAATACATGACAGCAATCACCCGATGCACCAACTTCATGTTTATTGATTGATTAGATAAATATTTTTAGTGTGTGTGTGTATGTGTGTGTGTGTGTTAAATTAACTTTCAATTGCTTAATATGAGTCCATCGTTGAATTTTCCAATGCTCTTTATTAATCACAAACCATGTCAAATCTCAGGGAATTCTATACCCGGGCAGCTAGACAGAGAGCTCACTCCAAGGCTTCCTCACCCCATGCTCTCCTCTTGGCTCTCCTCCTGCTCTCTCTCTCTCCCTTTGCCCTTGCCCTAGGTGCTTTTTTATTCCAAATCCTCTCTATCTCCACCCAGCCCTCCAATATATCGCCTTAAGGCTAAGGAATGTCCTATTCATGTGGAGAGCTGGATAGCTACTCCTTTGTACAAGGACAGTTTACTGGAATATTATCCATAACTATAAAATCTCCCACAACGTGTGTGTGTGTGTGTGTGTGTGTGTGTGTGTCAGAAAACAACTTTGGGAGCTAGAGTCAGTTCTCTCCTCCCACTATGTTGATCTAGGGCTGAATCAGTCAGCCTTGGAGACAAGAGCCTTTACTCACTGAGCCATCTTGCTGGTACAGATTATATAAACACATTAGTTATTAGAAATCTCAGGAGGAGTATGTCTAGCTCACAGTGCATTCCTAGAGAGCTGAATTTACTCATTAGCCTGCCCCTCTCCACCGTTCCAGGAGTTCCTTTGGAGTGGGAGGTCTGTGATCTGTACTCTAAGCACCCAGCATAGTGTCTGACATGTAAGTGTGTGATTAATAAACGTGCAGTGAGTACAAGCAAACTCGAGATCCATTCTCCACTACGCAAGTCTTCCCAGCGTATTCCAGTTTTCAATTGGAAAACCTCAAAAACTCCACTTAGATTTTTCAGTGCTATATTCCACATTAATTTATGGTAGGTACAAGTGTGAAAACCAACTTTCAAGTCTATTTCAACAATACAAGGTTTGGGCTGTAATTAAATATAACAGATTAATACCACTCGAGATGACTCTTGCTCCCCATCATTATAAAAAAAAAAACAAAAAACCTGCAAACCTGCACTTAGTATACAAAGTAATTATGCCAATTCAGTAAATTCTTAAGAGCTAGTAGATGCTAAAAACCTGAGGGCATCCAGAGTCCTTTTCTCGTCTGAGGCCTTCCTTGAGGGTAACTGCACCACACCTGCGACCTTCACGCCTGAGACAACACTCAGCAAGACCTCTAGTTCCTCTGGCCTAAGCGTGACAGATGGAGATGCCAAGAACAGACAGCTATGGATGCAGTTCAGTGGCGGAACACCGCCCGGCCTGAGGCTCTGGGTTTAATGCCCAGTACCAATCCAGAAGCGCACTTAAAAGATCCATTCTTAGTAAAACTGCCCAATAAAAGAAACAGGGAATACTCAATGGGGAGAATAGCAAAAGCTAGACTCTCCGAGTAACTGCTCTTATCCAGATTCAGCACCCTTTCAAGGGAAAAAGCACAACTCTTAAGGTGACTATGAAAACAACCATTGCTACTGTTAGACATTCAGAGGCAGAGTTGCCACCGAGGACTAAGACCTTTAAATAAGGAAGCAGAGGATGAATCTGCAAGGGTTTAAAAATCCGACATATTCCTGGAATCTTAACAATACTTACACATACAAAAGCTGTGCACGTTTCCAGGAAGACCAGAGACAGACCTACTCACAACCTGTGGCTGACTCTGAAGCTCAGCCCATGAAGAAATAAAGACCAAAGGAAAACTCTCACCTACCTGAGAACTGAAAATTCCAAAACAAGTAGGTCTCTCTGACCTCTATTAGTCAGACAAGAGGTCCTGTGAGGGGCGTGGCCTGATATTCTTGGGTGTGATCAGTCTTAGGGCCATGATCTGCCTTTCTCATCATGGGGTCTTCCTACATGTGCTTCTGCTGTTATAGACAGCTGTCATGAGGTCCTTACAAGTCCCAGCTAAGTCAGTATACTCCTGGACTTCCAGAACTGAGGACTCAGGAAGAGCCAAGACATTACTGAACCAAACACAAGGTGGCAGAAAAAGCTCCACCATGACACACATTGTCCGCTATGACTGGGCCTGGACTCTATGGCCCTGCTAAGAAAGTGCCAAGCAGGATTGTGGGTGGTGTTTTCAGAAGAAAAGGTGCTGCAGACAATGTGATAAAAGAGGAGAATAGTCTCTAGAAAAGCTGGCCGTGACAGACAGCAGGAACCACCAGAGAAGCACCATCCCAGTCCTGCGCTGTCTTCGGTGAACTGGGAAGAGGGCCATGAAAGTGTCGGTGCCTCGGCTACACTGAGTACTTCGCCAGAGGTGCGAAGTCCTGATGTGTGCTTGCACCTCCTGCCTACCCGTTCGTTAACCAGAAACAAGTTACAACAGATGGACAAATGGGCAAAAGGATCCAGATGAAGACCAACAGGTCCTGACTATGTCACTTTTCCTTACAAATGACCAGAGAAACTGTACCACTGGCTAGAGATTGTAGACCCTGCGGAGTCTTAATCAAAACAGCCACAAGTCAGAGGGGCTGTAAGGGAACAGGTACAAGAAAGGAAAACATTATTTGTACAGTTACGGATGGCAAGTAATAGGAAAGACCCACGAAGGTGGGCAGAAGAACTGGGGTGGGGGTGGGGCGCGGATGCCTCTCTCTAACAGAACAAACTGGAGAATGAAGCGTTTGCGGGCCGCAGCTTGTCTCTGGGTGGCCTGAGCAGAACTGGTGTCCCTGATGGAGCAGGCGGCCTCTCTGTAAGCAAAGTCCTTCTCAGGTCTCCTCCCGGTTTCCAAGGTACAGATACTTCTGAATTCTAGACCACTGCTGTGCAACTTAGCAATTTTCAGAGAGTAACTTCCACACGCAGTCAAGACCTTCAAAGGCAGTTAAGATGAAACCTTTGAAAAGCAATAAAATTAAATACTTTGCTGCTTCAGTTCAGTAAATGGCAGTTAGGGAGTCTGGCTGGAAACCACTTTTCCATTTGAACGAAAGTAATTTTAGTGTATAATGCCACCAGTTTATTTACCATGAACATAAGACATTTTGATAACAAACAGTTACTAAGCCTTTAGAAACTACTTCACAAAAGGAGTTAGGCTACATAAATTTGAAAAGTTAAATACCATCATAGTTATAAGCAATTTAAAGATGCCTCATGAAACTGTCATTCACCTAAGTGATAGACATTTTCTGAATAATAGCTATGAAAACTGCAAGAACTGAGGTCTGAGACAGAACAACGGAATAACAGTAAAGACCTCCACACCCGTTCTCAACAATAGGCAGTGCAATTACAGAAGACAGGCAGGGCGTGGAGGGCTTGAAAACCCAAATACTAGAACGTCCCATGACACAGGACACTTCCACATGTTCTCCAAGGATCTGAAACACTCTAGAACAGACCAGATATTAAGCCGTAAGATAAATCTCACAAGTTAAAAGGCAGTTATATAATAAGGTGTGTCTTCTAACAAAACAAGAGATCCGTATCAGAAGAAAATGTGGTCGGGCCGGCAGCACGCTCGGTAGGTAAGGCAGCTGCTGTGCAGCAGGAGGACCGGAGTCTGGAGTCCCAGCACCCACAGAGAGCCAGCTGTGGCCACGCACTGTCATCACAGGGCTGACAGGCAAATCCCTAGAACTCACTCCTCGGCATTATTTCGGTCCCCAGCTCTAGGTGCGAGGAGAAATCCTGTCTCCAGAGATAAGGTGGGGAGGCGCAGCACCACCGCTCAGTGGTCAAAGCGCTTGTTGTATAACTCCGGGGGCCTGGTTTTGGTCTGGAAACCCAGGTAAAGGTGGAAGGAGAGAACCAGGACAACCACAGCGCTACCTTCTGTCCTCCATGTGCGCCATCAAGAGTGTGTGTGTGTGTGTGTGTGTGTGTGTGTGTGCGCGCGCGCTCCCACCAAAAACTCAATCACAATGCAACAAGCTTTTCAAACCAGAAAGGAAATTCATACCTGTAAGAGTTTTTCCTGCATTCAGAGGAGGGGCAATGACTTTGAAAAGTTTCTAAATTAAAACAGAAAAATCATCATCATTTGAAAGCATAATTATTTTTAAAGATAATCAAGAACATTAAAGTTATTAATCCTTTCCTTGATGGAATTTAGTTACTTGCTGTTGAGATTAAATATAAACTTTACTATGTAAAGAGCTATTTGGAAGGCTGAGTTCAAGGTTCCTGGTTCTACACAGTGAGTTCCAGGGCAGCCAGGATTACACAAGAGAAACTCTGTCTCAAAAACCAAATCCAAAACCAAAACCAAAACGAAACAAAACAAAACAAAAAAATGTTATGTTCTTAAAAGATCATTATTATTCAAAAGAATAGTAATCAATGAAGAAATTACCCTCCCACCAAAGTGGCAATGAAGATGACTTTGAACTGAAAACATCTAAAGAGGTGCAGCCCAGGGAACAGCACAGTGACTATGTCACCTCAAACACATACAGACCCAAAGAGATCACTGCCAGGGTCCTCCAGAGGAATTCTTGTCTGGTTTTAGAGACAAGGTCTTATTCTGTAGCTCAGCACAGCCTATAATTCATAGCAATCCTCCTGCCTCAGCTTTAAGTACAGGAATTATAGGCATGAGTCACCATCCCCAGCATTCCTGTCTGGAAAAAAACTAACTAAAAAAGTTTTTTATTAATATTTATTATTTGAGATATAAAGAGTAGGTCCCTTAAAATCATTTATATTATTTCCTTCATCACACTAGTCTAATGACTAAAAGCCCTTACAGAATTGCCCTGGTGGCTTCTGGACACTCAACTGATCAACAGTCCAACTGTTTCACGCTCCTTGCTGCACACTCATCACTGTAACCAAACACAAAACTGTCTGCCACCATAAGGCAGCTTTGCAAGCCTCGTTTACAGCGTATTTTAATTCACCCCATCCTATTTTATTTTTTAGTTGAAAATAAAGTTTTTTCATACAATATATTCTGATCATGGTTTCTCCTCCCCAAACTCCTCCAAGATCCTCCCCACCTACCCAATTCCATGCCTTCTTTCTTTTTAGAAAACAAACAGGCAAATAAAAACAAAGCAGATCTTTTTAAAGTAGGAGAAAAGAAAAAGCATCACACACAGAATCACACACACACACACACACACACACACACACACACACAGAGCCTAAAAACACAAAATCAAAAACCATAACACACAAGTAAAACACCAGTAAGGTAAAAAATGCCCAAAGCAATATGAGACGATAAATCTCAAAAACTACCATTAGGTTGTTCTGTGTTGGGCATCTACTGCTGTGTATGGGGCCTGTCCTCATGTACAGTTTGTGTACCCAGGGAGACTCCACCGGACTGACTGTTAACACCAAGAAGTGCAAATTCATCTGTCCATGAGCATCAAGAAGCACAAAGAAATGCAGCAGACATCTGCAGCCCCAGCTAATCCCGGCTACTCAGGTGGTAGAGACAGGAGACTCCCACAATGAGAAGCTGGCCAACGGGAAGAGATGCTTGCATTATTTAAAGGCAAACAAAGCAAAAATCTCTCCTCCTGAACCCCCTAACTCCACCCCTTTCCTTTCTGTTAAGGCCTTGGATGTGTCAACCTTTACTTCTGTCTACTCTTGGAACTGGGCACCAGTGAGTGTTCCACACACATCTCAGTAGCCACCCTTTTTCCTCTCTGTATACTGTGGTCCCTCCTTCACTGGCCCTTTTATCTCTATCGCCACTAAATTAACGGAGGAGAGAACTTTCCTCCCAACAAAAGGCACTAAGGAGATTTCACAGTCTTTCATCCTGGAAAATCCAGAAAGTTTCAAAAGAGGCAAACTGTCTTTTCATGTAGACCTCTTCAGTACTAAGCAGCTAAACTTTACATACTGAAAAAAGGAACCACTGGATGAACCTATCACCTCCGGTTCACATCTCTAAAGGACCGCTTAATAACAAATACCAGGCTGCCCTGCTGAAACCCATCCAGGTAGGAAAGTATCTGAACAAAGTGAGGCAAGCTCAATAGCCCAGTGTTCCATTTGAAACATAAACATATAAACACAAGCCAGACTACAGAAAATAAAAGCATATAAAATAAAATTTTCAAAAGCAACATAAAAATACAGCAAGCATTAACATGTTTTTAATTAACTTATTTCTCCTCGCATACGTGGGTGTGTGAGTGTGCCGCCTGTGCCACAGGTCAAAAGACAACTTGTGAGGATGGCTTCTCTCCTTCCACCATGTGGGCTGCAGGGATCGAGGTCAGGCTGTCAAGAGGCTTTTCACACTGAGCCATCTTACCAAGCCAGCCCCAGCAACCATTTTCATCAGCGTGGAATGAATGTCTCAAGTTAGAATTGGCTCTAGGAAATTATTTTGAGAAAAACTGGAAGCTGCATTAATTCTTCCTAATAGTGGTCTAGAGGGGACATAAGATCGTTCTGTATGGGAGGGAGGATGGAGCCTTACTGAGGACACAGCTGGCACAGAGCAAAGAACAGGTGGTTAGGAACTGACCAAGAGAAAAGGGGTGTGACCAAAACTGAAGGTGGTATGCTCAAAGGAACTGCAACTGAATGACTACCGACCAAACAATATTCAAGTGTCTGGACCCTTGGGGTACCTTTGCCACTACCTCAATAAGCAGGGACACATGCATCTGTAGCCACATTATCCACAGTGACAAGATGGTTGCAAAGAAAACCTGTGTGGTTTGATTCTCCCAGTGAGGAGAATAACAGCAGCATCACGATGCCTTAATATTCTGTACTCAGGAAAGTAACGTGTTAGCAATTCACAATGACTCCTGACTACTTTCAGGACCTACCCACAGAATGTACTCGCAAAACAGCACTGTCCAACAGCACTTCATTACACATACTTATACAGATTTCTTATACCTTTTGGAAAACAGAATAGAACTTAAAGTTAACAAGTAGGCATTATTTCCATCTACTGTTCCCTAATATTTAAATATTTACATATGAGAATAAACAAAAGCAAAGACACAGATAAGAAGCTTAAGACTTTAGAGGCTAGAGGTGTAGCTCTGTGGTAGAGAATACACAACATACAAGAGGTCCTGAGTTCAATCACCACCACCAACAACAACAAAATTAAACAAATAAATACCACTTAAAAGTCCCAAACTAAGGGCCAGTGACATGACTCAGTTTAATCTCCAAGACCCATATGACAGAAGAAAGAATCAAACCTCTCTCTCTTTCCCTTTCTCTCTCTCTCTCTCTCTCTCACACACACACACATACACACACACTCTATCCTCAACATACATGCTTGTCCACACAAAAAACCCACAGACATGCATGCACATACACAAACTAAATGTAATTTAAAAATTATTTTTTAATAAGTGAATACAGTTCTAATAAACTGATATAAAATTTTTAAATGATTAGATGAAAAGAAACTATTCAAAGTAAATGGGGAGTAAAGGGACACTAGACAATATTAAACGTGCCAAGTTAGAAGCTATCTTACCTCCATTGGACTGATGAACTCATTCATGCCTCTATTGTAGACATAGATCATGGCATCATACAGACGGTTGTCCCAGCACATGAGAACCACCTGTAAAAGGAAAAGTCTCGGGAGCCATGCGTTCCACACTATCACACCAATGATTTCCCTTCAAACTCCAAGGATGAAAACTTTTCTCATCCCTGAGTTTTCTTACTCCCTTTTCTATGACAGAAACTGAAATTTAAATCCATAAACCGAATGGAGGTGTTACTGAAAGTTCAGTATTAGTTCAAACAGCAGCTACTTTATCCCTCTAATCCATCTAATTTTGTTGTTTGTAACATTCCTTTTTTGATATTAATTTTACTTTTAGTCATTAAAACAGTTCTTTAAAAATTTATAAACATCTCCTTAGCACCAGAATAAAGTGACAGACAAATACAGCCCTAGAACTTATACTCAGAATGGATACCCATCAAAGAAGAGAATAAAATGGTGTAAGTTAAAACTCATGAGGAGGGACACAGAAGAGGGTTTGAAGGGAAGAAAGGGAAGGGGGAAATGATACGATTATATTATAATCTCAAAAATAAAAGAAGTAATAAAGACTTGTGGAAGACATTCAATTAAACACACGCACGTTGTTTACATTTACAATAAGCATTCTAAAGGAACATGCCTCCGTCTTCAAGCTCCAAAACCATTCAGAACAACGTATGAGCTAGAACCTAAAGGACGCCTGGCATGTGAGCCAAAAGAAGAAATGCTCACTTGGGACTGCACAGGCAGACGACGGTAAGGATGAGAACCTACATGGAAAAGAGTGTGGTGAACAGAGAGAAAGCACTTAGGAAAAGAGCAGATGGCTAGCGGAATGGGGTCCTCCACAGTCTGGTCCATTCGGGGCCCATCATACCACCCACCGACAGAGGTCTGGGGGCAACAGGCTGGTGGAGACAAGGACAAGTGACCAGAGACATGAGAAGAAAATCAAGAGGTGTTTATGGGATTTGCACCCTCTCTCCCAGCTATGATCTTCTTACTACGACTAACATATCTGCAGCCCTCACGGCCCCTCTGCCCCGGTGCTTACTACCTTCACCAAAATGTCTAGCAGCATCAAGACTCAGACTGCTTGCCTTCCAATCATCTCCAGGCCATCACCACCACCCTGCTGTAAAAGCAACCTCCTTAAATTCTCTCATCCCCTCACTCGCACATCCTCACATATGACTCACAGCAAACCAGTCTCCACAACTCAGACCAAGCTGGCTGTCTCCACTGCATTACTGCCATCCCTGGCGGCAGAGTGATCTTGCTTAAGACAGTCTGATCTCTTCACAGAACTTAGAATACAATGGACAAATTTCACCTTGTCCTGCGAGCTCTACCTCCTGTTCATCAAGCTACAGACCTGCTTGCCTTTTGCCCTGTCATCTTAACACTCAAGGCAAAAGTCTCTTCGCCCCTTTACACTGGTTTCTACCTAAAACAATCTTCTCATCCAAAATACTTGCAATATTGATTTCTTCTCTCTGTGCGTATGTCCTTTTTTCTCTTTTTTTGTTTTTGTTTTTGATAAGAGAGTCTCACATATCACAGACTGGCCTGAAGCTTACTCTGTAGTCCATTAACTTGAACCTCTAGTTCTCTTGTCTTTCTCTCTACAACCCCAAATACTGGGCTGACATGCATGAACTACCACCATCAGTTTTCTGACACCTTCTGTCAGTCAGAAAGATTTTCAATAGTTGGCCAATCCCAAGCAGCCTATCTATATTGTTCTTTTTTTGTTTGTTTGTTTGTTTGTTTGTTTGTTTGTTTGTTTTTCTTGAGACAGGGTTTCTCTGTGCAGCCCTGGCTGTCCTGGAACTCACGCTATAGTCCAGGCTGGCCTTGAACTCACAGAGATCCACCTGCCTCCCCGAGTGCTAGGATTAAAGGCTTGCACCACCACCTTGTGACAGTCCTTTTTGATTTTAACTTAACACTTGTTTTCAAATATTCTCCGGTCTGTTTTCTTATCTTTCTGCTTACTGCCAAACTTTTCTCCTTAAATTTAAGCTTTATGAAAAGACACTTGACAACCAGGACAGCTGTAGTATCCTAAGACCGTAACAATCAACAAGTACTTCTGGAAGGAATTAATAAATGTTACAGATAAAGGTAAGTAAAATGAGAATTTTAAAATATTATTCAGGGTCTGGAGAGATAGCTCTGTTAATCAAGTGCTAGCCACCCAAACTTAACAAACTGATTTGATCCTTAGCATTCACGAAAAGAGTCAGGTATGGAGGTGTGCTTATAATCCCAGCACCAGGGAAGTAAAGACAGGAGGACCCCTGGAGCTCACTGGCCAGCCGACCTAGCTTAAACAGAGAGCTCCAGGTCCCAGTGAGAGGCCCAAACATAAGTTAGATACTTCCTGAAGAACAGTACCCAAGACTGAGCTCTGGTCTCCACATGCACACATATATACCAGCAAACAGAGACACAGACAGATGTAAATACACACACACATGTTCTTCAGTACAGCTAAGGTGCTTACTGACTCTAGTGAATGCAAACTGGAGAAGTTATCAGGATGAAAACAATGAAACCTTAACCCAGACAATGCTTTCAATACTTGGTGTGACAAGAAGGAGTTGGTGACTCTGGAGTAGAAAGGACTGACACGGACAGATGAGAAACAGAAGAGAGGTTTTTTTTTTGTTTTAATGTAGAAAGGATCAGAGCATATTTATGTTGTATTTAGGAAAAGCTGAAAATATTGGGAAGAAAGAAATATTTCTTCTAAGTGTGACAGCCATATAAAGGAAGACTGATAACATGTTCTCAAAACCCTGGACTGTTGTCAGACCTCATGGTCTATATCAAACAGCCTATGTAACAGAAAAGCAAGCACACAAACGACCTGGCTTTACCACAAATGCTCTCCGATGTTAAAAAATAATAATGGTGCTTCTAAGGCTTCCATCCTAGGAATCTGCACCTTTAAAAAGGTTTTGGTCAGTGGGTAGTGGTGGCACATGCCTTTAATCCCAGCACTGGAGGCAGAGGCAGGTGGATCTCTATGAGTTTGAGGATAGCCTTGTCTACAGAGCGAGTTCCAGGACAGCCAGAGTTACAACAGAGAAACCCTGTCTTGAAAAAACTAAAATCCAAAAAAAGAAAAAAGGAAAAAAAAAAGGTTTGGTGCTCCTAAGACATCTGAAAGCTGCTCACATATCTCAGCTGTTGAAGCTTAGCACTTCTCCAGGAAAAACACATTCACTATGAAGACTAATATGGATTAAATAATTAAATTGTGAAATGCCCTAAGGCACAAAAAATGATCTTCAAGTAAGAACTGAAAGCTCACTGGAACTCGGACCTACTACCAACCAGAGCTGCCTGAACCCTGGATATACCACCAACCACAGCTGCCTGAACCCTGGATATACCACCAACAAGAGCTGCCAGAACCCTGGATATACCACCAACCACAGCTGCCTGCTTGTGATTTGCCTCTCCTACCATCATCAAAACTCAACTTTGTTTCATTAACTAGCTGATTTTTAAATGACATTATTCTCTTAAATGTAAAAATGGCCTTTATTAATGAGAAGGTATCCATGGTTGAAAACAGCCTACCAGATGAAAGCCATGCTAGTGAGCAGACTAACTGCCACAACTCTGGAGAAGGTCCAAGAAACAGGACATACTCTCTGGCGAGGAGGCATTTGTTACCTGATTTTTATTACATAAAGTCCTAAGAAGTAAATCAATAAATAAAAGGGCTCAATAACTGGGGTCTGTGGAAGGCAGATAGAGGCCTTATCGGTCAGGTAAGTATGACCAGTGGTGGAATACTGCTTCCTCAATGGCAGACTGTCAACTTACCTGCTGAATGTCTAGGCTGGTGATGTCCATGTGTACAATAAGGGCTTCCACATTTTCCATTAGCTTCTTATCTTGGAAATGAACAATCAAGTCTTTCATGACTTGGGGTGTAATCCCCACCAATTTATCACTTAAAATATATGGCTCAAGGCACTCCAAAAACACTCCTTTTGCCACTGAATTTTCACTTAATTTGTCATACATTTGGCTAAATAAAAGATCCCTGTAACAGAAAGAAAAAATAGTGTTTTAGGAACATTCCAAATACCTATTAAATTTAGTCTAAGTCTGCCACAACTTTTTTCAAACTTCAATTCACAACAATTGAATAGAAGTATTAACAATATATGCATCAAACTTTACATCACAGTACTGCATAGGTTAAATCTTCCCAACAATTTTTTTACACATAAGAGACATTGCCGGGCATGGTGGTACATTCCAGTAATCCTAACTCACGCAAGAAGCTGAGGCAGGAGGATTATGAGTTCAAGGCCATCTTGGGCTAAAAACAAAACTGCCTCAGAACAAACAGGGCCAGCAAGATGACTGGGTGGGTAAAGGAGCTTGCCACCAAGCCTGACAACCTGAGTTTGATCTCAGGTCCCACCAGGTAGGAGGAGAGAAATGAGTCTGCAAGTTGTCCTCTCACCTACACACTCGGGCCATGCCTTGCACATTCTCCCAAAACAATCTCCCCAAATAAATACATAAATAAGTATAAAACCAAACAAATGAAGTTGACAAAATTAGCAGCTTGCCGAAAAGCACACTGGGGATATCAGTCAGAATCTGAACCCAGATCCATGGCCTACATCCTGTGTTCAATTCTTAGGGCAGCTGCTTCTTAAAGCAGTAACACTGATGGGAGTAGGTAGGTAAGAGGGCAGGCATGATGAAGTAGGGAAAAAATACCAAAGACCATATACCTTTCTCCCACTTCTGGGGTCGAAACGTTCCCAGTGACCTGCAGAGTCAAAAAATTCACCTCTGTCTCTAGCCCTTCACTTCTCCAGGGAAACTAAAAGTTTAGCAAACAGCACAGAAGTTAACAGACAAGATGCTTCTGTGATGAAGGGCAGCGTACAATGCTGGTAAGATTAAGGCAAGGCTACTCAGAGGCTAGGATCACAAAGCAAGAAAAAACAGACTCAGCAACTCCTATCTGTACCACTACCTCAAAGTAAAAAGGAAACAAAATTCTACAACTTGATATCTTTATTCTTGGAGAAAACATATCAGGGCATCAGGAAAGGGCAATGAGAGAAAGTGTACACAGTGTTTCTGTACTCAAACTTTATTCTCTAGGGTACTGACACGATTCCTAGGAGGGATAACTTCGGTCCTGCTGTGTACTATTTCTGGCTTCACCTCCTATAACACAAAGTACATTATGATAATAGATGAGGCCATTCTAGAGACATCACTTTTCCTAATGCTCATATTAATAGAGGTATTTTGGAAAGCTTGTTTTTTGCTGAAAACAGAAAAAAAATGATTAAAGCCATACATTATCAGTTCTATAACTTTTTTTAAAATGTGAAGAATTTATTTGATGATAACTGTAAATTCTGGGCACGGTCAAGTAGCAGACTTGGCAATCTACACAAGTGCATCCAGCCAGAGCCAAATGTCCAAGGACTGCTGTGCGGGTCCCCTTGGCTTACTGGCTCAGACTCCCATACAACTGCGTCATGTGAGTTTAATCACTTCAGATACTGCCCACAGTGACTGAAACTCAATGTGGCCAGCACCATTATGCTTTATTGAGATATGATCCAAATATTGCACCCATTTTTATACAGTGTTTAAAATTATGACTACTTCACACAGACTCTGGACCATTGCACAGTAAAACTGACACTAATCTAGTAAAATGATATTTGCATTGTGGGCAAGTTGATCCAAAGAGGAATCTCAATGGCATGAGTACATTTCAAATTTGGGAATGAGGAAAAAAGACTAAATGAATGGTAAGGGAAAGAGGGGGGTATAAAGAGAACACCAGTTTAAGAGACATATACAGAGAGGGAAGTTACACATGTATCACGATCCTCTTCTCAAGCAAGCCTAAACTATTGAACACTGCAAACTTGATTATCTGTGGCAACTCTAAAATGTTATTAAAAACCTCTCCCATTTAAAACTGTTTCACTTATGTATTTAACTAAATATTACATATTCACATCTAATACATTAATTACCACATTTGAAATGGAAAGGACCTAACAGATAAACAGCCTAGGAATAAAGATCAATGTTGATCAAGAAGCTTATTCTATCCTTCCCACCAAGCCCTGGACTGCAGACAGGCTCTTAATAGTCTGATGAAAAAGAAACCCAGATGGGAAGAAGCAAAATCTAGAACCAAAGCAAGGAATAAAGGATCCAAAGCTTGCACAGCCTCAGGCCTTTCACCAGGATGGTAATGGTGCTCTGGCTCTCCTGTCAGTGCTGGAACTTAAAAGGCAGACATGGGACCAGGAGTGAAAGAAAAGCAGGCAATGGGACCTTCATCAAGCAGAAGCTGGACCAACTCGATCTAGTTTTCAGACTTGGGGGACCATACTGAGAGATGAGTAAACTTTAGTGTTTATATCACAAACCAGAGAGCAAGAAGCATGTGCACATGAGCAGAAAGAGGAAGGGAGGGAGAGCTACAAAAAGTACCAGAATACACTGTGACTCAGGTGTTCGTCTCTGAAATTCCCTACGACGAATACTGTATTTGCCCTGGCACCACCCAGAAGAAAACATGATAAGATCTATGAAAGAAAAATAATGGAACATCTTGGATGAAAGCAAAAGGAGATTAGATAGATTCTAAGGTGGTAGAAAGCTGGAAAAGACTTCCATCTTCTGTTATAGGATCTGGTTTAATGAGAAATCCCTGCTCTCAGGCCAGGTGACAGAGTGGAGAATATTTTCTTTTGGAATCATACATGTAAGAAATGTGTATCTACAGAACATCTGTGGGAATAACATAAAATGTTTCTGACACAATTTTTTAACCCCATATTGTCCTTCATTTTACAACTGTTGGGATTATTTTAACTTTGTGTCACTGTGAAAGCACTCAGAACTCCAGACAGTGAGCACAAGTCACCTTGTTCAGTCACTTATCAAGTACTAAAGAGCCACTCTGTGCCAAGTAGCAAGCTTATTTAGTATGAGAACCAGAATTCTCTCAGTGGGAAGAGCTAAGCGGACTGCAATATTTATTAATACCGCTAGGAAGCCTCCTCACCTACACTTCCTCTTCTGGAAACAAGGCCAGCATTGCCTCTCTGAAATACAAGAGTTAAATGTTTCAAAATACATAAGCCTAAAACTACTAAGGTTATTTTAAAAATTAAAAACATAACTAATAAGGAAGTGAGTGTGAAAACTGGGAATCAGGAGAAGATCGGAGAGGGTCCATATAAGCGCCTGGTGTTTGGCCTTCTGAGGAACTTCTCCCTTCAGCACTTAGCTCACCAAGAGGACAATGTACAATCCAGCACTGTCGACAGTCCCCACTGCAGACACAGCACGTGTCACTAACGACAGCCAAAACACTAGGGTCAGTTTAAGCCACAAGTGCACAGGAGCTCTGGTTCCCTACGACTCCATCAAAACTAGACATGGCACACAACTGCCCCTTAATAACCTTCACTTACACTTTCACAGTATGACCCAGCCTTTTAGGAATCTGAGTCCCAAAAGACACGAGCATTCGTAAGTCAGTGAGTACTCCTAGGGTTCTAGCTGTGCGTGAATACTCACACGTGATCTTTACCACTGCGAAAGTGGTCTTAGAACACAGGAGACAGTCTCCTGTGCGGGGAATCCCACCTTTGCCCCAAGAGCTGCCTGTGTAAATGTGACGAGTTTCTTAGTCACCTGCTATCTGTGGAACGTCATCTACGACATGAAGATGGGCAATGCCTACCCCATTGCTATGCAAGTTAATAAGGTGCTACAGTTAGAGACAGGGATATAAAGGGCCTGGAGGTGCGTGGCTATCGTCACGAGTGTCAAAGACTAACTGGCACGTGTTGGAAGTTAATAAAGTTAATATTTAAACCTACAAAATCTAATCTAGATTTTTACACTGACTTTGTTTTTGAAATAAAAAGGCTCTGAAAAGACTAAAGGTGAATTATCAAAGTGAGCCTGGCCTCTTTTGAATGATGCAGTACTATGGTGACAGTCCTTAAGAGCTGCATCACTCCGTGTCTCCTCCTCCATTACTGTCCCACACAAGCACACAGATGATAAACCATACGCGTCTGCTCAGGAAAAGTTAGGCTTATCATATGAAGGGACTGAAAATGCATTCAAGGATGAAGTTTGTGCAAATTAATAAAAATTCTAGTTAAATTTATAGAATTCCTAAGCAAGACACTACCTGGGCTCAAAATGATTGAAGCTGACAGGCAATGGGTACTCACTTTCGCTGAAGCAGAAGGCAGTAGTCCACTATGACTGGCACCGTATCCTGGAAGAGAACACAAAGAGCATCAGCCCACCCCGACCCACAGCTCACTGGGGGAAGCAAAGGTCTGCTTCAGATGTTGTGTGCCTGCTAGGATGATGTGACCTTGGACCCTGCTGTTGGCAATTTGTCGCTCTGTGCCCAAAGTCTTAGGAATATAAAACACTGCGATCCAGTAATCTTAGTTCTGGAAACTTATCCTAAATGCATTTGAGGGAGGCTTTTTTTTTTTTTTAGATTTTATTTTTTTTTTATATGTATGGGTGTTTTGCCTGCATGTATCTGTGTACAACATGTATGCAGCCCCTGCAGAGGCCAAAAGAAGGCATCAGATTCACTGGAGCTGAAGTTACAGACAGGTGTGAGTTGCCATGTGGGTTCTGGGAATCAAACCCAGGTCCTTTGGAAGAGCAGCCAATGCCCGTAACTGCCCAGACATCTCCCCAGCCCATCCCCCAACCAAAAATGTTTAGATCCATTTTAGGTATTTATTGCATGCAGTTATGGAACAGAAGAGAAGAAAGCAATGGAGGATGGAGAAAAGCAGTAAGAAATTGAGTTAAATTCAATATACGACATGAGAAAATAGTCAAGTAAAAATTTTCTATTTATAAATATAGCATTATCTATATAGTACAAGCATATAAAGAGTTTACAATGACATTAAAATAAATAGCAGAAGCTGTGTGGTGGTGATGCATGCCTTTAATCCCAGCTCTTGGGAGGCAGAGGCAGGTGGATCTCTGTGAGTTCGAGGCCAGCCTGGTCTACAGACTAAATTCCAGGACAGCCAGAGTTACAACAGAGACACCCTGTCTCAAAGAGAAAAAATAAATAAATAAATAAATAAATAAATAAATAAATAAATAAGCAAGCAAGCAGCAGACATCAAACTGAAAATACATAATGGGGCTTCAAGTGACAACAGCTTCCTCCGCTTTTGTCATAATGTTCTAAACTAACTTCATAGTTGATTGAACATCTCAGTTTCATATTTCAGAGTTTCATATTAAGTAAGTGGCAACTCATAATTTTGGCCTTTTTCAAACAGTAGTTTATTGCCTCTAGCAGCTTTTGATAGTAGACCGTCATCTTCCAGTACAGGACACCTACATCCACAAGACCTAGACCCTAGGCAGAAACGCAGTCCCATCAGTGCTGGCAGGACCACACAGGGCTTATGTCCACACTTACTGGACAGAGGGCACAACAGAGTGGAGACTCTGAAGAGGACCTGCAATCCTGAGAGGTTCACAGGGGCTGTCCTGGACCCATCCTGCTTTCTTGTCAATATTCCTCATAACAAGATTTAGAACCTTATTTAGACTCCTCAGAAACAGAAAACAGGGGCCGGTGAGATGGCTCAGCAGGTAAAAGCACTTGCCATCTGGCCTAATGACCTGATTCAAACCCACATAGTGGAAGGAGGGAACTGACTCCATAAGTTGTCCTCTGACGCTAAGTGTGCCATGGCACGTGAATGACACATACATTCATGTGGAGTAAACACGTAAGATTTAAAAACATGGATTAAGCTCAAGTTAGAGCTATATCAGATCTCAACTTTCTGGAAGAAAATGCTGCAGGCTAAATAACTGGGTGGGAGCTCCTAGCAATGCTGGGGAAATTGAATGATAGCATTTAAAATATGCAGATAAGGGCTGGAAATCCCTCAGCAGTTAAGAGCACACTGCTTCTGCAGAGGACCCAAGTTTGACTCCCAGGACCCACAACAGGTGGCCTGAGAACTGCCTGTAACTCTAGTTCCAAGGATCCGACGCCTCAGCCTCCATGTGCACCTGCACTCACAGGTACACATCCACACACACAGTATATGTAATTAAAAATAATAATATGTCTTTTAAAAATTAAATAAATAAGAAAAATACATAGCTGGGCTCTCACAAAATAAAGGACAAAAAGGGTCTAAAGTGAACGAGGACCGGAAACCAAAGCAAGGCATCAGAAGGCACCATGTAGACTTGACAGTCACATAAGAGCCTGAGTTTAACGTCACGATGAATCACTATACCACGAAGTAAAGCAGAGGGATGGCTTGAAGCTGGGATTCTTAAAAACCCTGGATCCTTAATAAAACAAAATTAAGACAAAACCAAAACAAAACCTCCTGGGACGGGAAGATGAACAGGAAGGCTGTGTCTCGTTGCTCAGTGGGGTAAATTTGTACTTTCCAAGACTGTCATTAAGACCCTGATATCAGAGGACTGTCACTATCTCCTTAGGATGGAACCCTCGGGCCTCGAAATTAACATAGTGATTCTAAAGTACCCGTGGACCATGTGAAAAAAACAAATTCCAAAGTTCTCCAGGGGTAGGATAAGTAGTACTGATAAAGCTCCCCACACAAACAGGTGCTCAAAACAAAACATTTGAACACCTCATGAGATGATATAGCATGAATGAGTACCACTGGCGATTGCCAATACAGTAAGTAAAGCCCTAAAACTTACCACTTACCAGGCAGAATCTATTTTAAAAAAACTATTAGAAGCAAAAGAGAAAAGCAGAACTCCAGCTAAAGTGTTCTTAGAAAGGAACATTGATGTACTTTCCATACCTCATCGCTTTCACTCACCAATAAGACTTTTAAAATTTAAAGGGGGTTGGGGGTGCACACTGCTGTTCAGCATGGCATTAAGAATTACTAAGACTGTCAACAGCACTGCTGGATCCCGTGACTGGGACGCCATGGCTGCGTCTGCTGAAGAGTTTGTCTTCCAGGGACAGTGAGAGGTGAGCGGCAGCTGCACAGGCTGGAGAGGTGAGTGAAGGGTTTGGGATAGAGGATAGAAGAGAGGCAGGAAGAGAGCAGGAGGAAGCCGGAGGAAGGAGCACTGATGCTTGCGTGACTGGAACACGGCAGGTAGCTTGGCAGGGAATTAAAACATGTTTCCTGAAATAAAAACACTGGCATCTCCAGCCTGAAAGAGCCCCCCCAATTAACGAGAGGGAGAGGGCCCAAAATGACACATGGAGATGCAGTTGGTTCTAAAAATAAAGAGAAGAACAAGGAAATAAACCTGTCATTTGGGAGAACGAAAACCTTTCAGGCTAGCCCCTGATTTGCCCACAGTGGCATTCAATGCCAGAGCTAACCACAGTATTCCCTAGATCCTTAATGAAATGATCTAACTTCCTTCTCATTCTTCCCTTGCCCCACCTCACCACTTCCCCATTCCTTCCTCATGTCACTACATGAATATTGACAGCATTGCCCTAAAAGAACTACAAACTACGTTCTCCCCAACCAGTACCCTAGCGCTGTCGCTGAACCTCAGGACACAGCGACAGGTGTGTCCTCCTGCTGATATACTGAAACTGCTGTCAAGCAGAACTGCACTTGAATTCTCCTCTCAACATAAGTCCAAGTGGACAGCTCACCAAGATGACTCGTATTAAAAGAATAAATAAGTAAATAAAATAAAAGCCAGTAGGAAGAGAGAGAAACTAAAAAATCAGAAGACACATACATCCCAACAGATACTCAAAACACAGTGAAAGAACACAAAAAACACACCACCACCACAGGCTGACAACTTCTTGGTACTAAAAGATAATGAGCTGACTGGAAAAGCAGGAAAAACAGTGCAAAGCAGATGAATAAAATAGTATTGATTCATATTAAGAAAGAAAGTTACAAAATTAATTCAGAACCTAGACAAGAAAGACACCAAAGTAGATAAAAGAATGAACAAATGGATTGGAGAGACGACTCAGTAGTTAAGACTGTAGGCCCTCGGTTGTCCACAAGTGGCTAGACCCCAACCCCTGATCTCTCTAATGGCCCTGATGGCTATTCCCAGCCCTCAGTAGGCCCCATACCCCAGACCTCTGTAAAGGCCCTAACTGCCATTCCCAGCCCAAGACAAGAGTAGCTAGGCCCTGCTCTACAGAAAAACAAAGAAGCAAAACAAAACAAAACAAAAAACCCCACCAATCTCTGGGCTTGCCCCAAAATCAAGTCACAAATATCCCACCAATCCCAAGAGACCCTGGAAAGTTCTGCCACCCCCACAAGAAACTCTATATAATAGAGCTGTATTCTGCTCAGTTCTTTGATGCTTTTCTCCCAAGTCGAGACCACCCTGTAGTAGTATGCTGCTGTGTGGACTCAGTAAGAAAGACAAGGAGACATTTTCATAGACTCAATCCCTGCCAGACCTCAGCAGAGGGAACCACCATCATGGCAAGCACCATCCTCAACAGTAGAACCCTGAGCATCTCAGCTCAGGTGTTTTTATTCTTTCAGAACTCCTCAGGAATTCTACTCATAGCATATGTAGATCATTAGCAATTAAACAACCCCCACAGAAATCCAATACCTGCAAACAATACGAAACTCCCTAGACAGCCCCTCACCCAACAGTGCATAAAACAATAATTTTATATATAACTGAAAATAAACTTCTGAAACACCACCCTCCTGGGTTTTTCCTTACCAAAAAAATCTCTTGTGTGAGATTTGTTGTATGGTGTGACTTCGTGGTATTCCTTGGCCCCCCCCAACTGCCAGGATACCTTTCTATCCAAGCAAGAACACTTACAAAGACCACTAGCTGCTCTTGCAGAGGACCTGGACTCAATTACCAGCACCCACATAGCGGCTCACAACTTTCTGTAACTGCAGTTCTAAGAGATCTGACACCCTCTTCTGGCCTCTGTAGGCACTTCATATACATGATGCACAGACATCCATGCAGGTAAAGCATGCATGCATATAAAATAAATACTGAAGAAAAAGAGGAGAAAAAGGAAGAAAGAAAGAAGAAAATTAGAATTAGGAGATAAAAATTGAAACCATGAAGAAAATTTTATCATGGAAATTGAGATGCTGAAAAAGAACAAAACAGAAGTTTGGAGAATCAAAGAATAAAATACACAGCAGAACCTGCACAAAAACATTTAAAGATCCAGCCCACGAACAATTCAGCATGGGTGGAGGAGTATTATTAGGCCCCACCCTTATTGGCAGTTAATGGCTCTTGGAGAAGCAGAGTTACTTTTCTTCAGAGACATAGCCATTGGTAAATCCCCCATAGTTCAGTAAACACCCTATATCCAAGCATGTGCACAATCCAGATTAAACTCAATGGGTTATGTAAAGACAAGCAAGGGGCATACTAGGAAGAAACAGGGTTTCAGAAGCAGCAGAAGGAATGTGGGATGGGGTAAGAAACCATCAAAATAAATTATATGTATGAAATAATAAAAAATTAAAGTTATTGTAAAACACAACATACCAATTGTGGCAGTGCACACTTTAACCCTATCACCCACAAGTTAGAGACAGATGAAACTCTGTGAATTCAAGCCATCTCGATCTACATAGCAAGTTCCAGGAAAGCCAGAACTACATAGTGAGATCTTGTCTCAAAAACAAAACAACAATAATAAAACCAAACTAAACTAAATAGCAGAAAACATCACCAGAGACATGATCAAGCCCAAGACTGAATTCCAGGGACAGGGGACAATGTCAAAACAATATAGATAGATAGATAGATAGATAGATAGATAGATAGATAGATAGATAGATAGATAGAGATAGAGAGAGATACAGAAAAGGCAATTAATAGTCACAACTCAAACTTCTAAGAGCTCTAGAATATGTTCAAGAGACCCAACCTAAGACGCCATGAGGCAGAAGGAGATGAGATAAAGTCTAAAGACATATACAATTTATTCAAAGTATAGTGAAGATTTCCCAGGGCTAAAGAAAGACATCCAAACCCAAAGACATTTAGATGTGACCACAGAGAACTTAGTCATGGTATGTCAGAGCAAAATGTCAAAAGTATAAAGCAGATACACAATACTAAAAGCTATAAGGAAAAAACTCCAAATTACACACAAAGACAGAAACATCGGAATAACATCAGATCTGTCATCAACACTAAGAGCCAGGGAAAAAGTAAGTGCCAACTAAGACTGCTACATGAAGCCAGACTCTCTCTTAAAACTGACTGAGAAATGAGTGCTTCCAGAACAAATTAAGGCAATTCATGACAACGAAGCCAGCACTATAGAAAACTCTTAAGGAAGACTCTACACAGAAGAAAATTGTTTCATCCACAAAGACACAGGAGAGAATGCATTTCACAAGAAAAACAGATAATGGAGCAAAGCAAAGATGGAAATCAACCAACCAGAAAACAAATGAGAAGAAAAAACTAGCAATGATTCAGCCAAACAGAATCACCAACAAAACCAGAGGAAATAGCAAAACCCACCTCAAGAATAGTTTTATATGCAAAAGGTAAACTAAACAATTAAGACTCAGAGAAAGAAACTGGATTGGGGAGGGAAAAAGTCCAGGGCTGGGGAGATGGTTCAGTGCTTAAAAACACAGGTCATTCAATTGTGTGGCCTGGAGTTCAAATTCTTAGAACCAACATGTTGCTGCATCAGTGTGGTGGCCCAATTGTAATTTCAGCACATTAGAAACCAGGTTAGCTATATCAGTGGGCTTCAGGTTCAACTGAGAAATCCTGTCTTAATGAAGATGCATCACAGGAAGATTCCCCACATCAACCATAGGCTCACATGCTCACGTGACTACACATACACAAGACATATGCACCACACATATATGCACAAGAAAAACAGCTGGATAGTGGTGGCGCACACCTTTAATCCCAGCACTTGGGAGGCAGAGGCAGGCAGATCTCTGTGAGTTCAAGACTAGCCCAGAGTTAGTTCCAGGATATCAGAGTTACAGCAGAGAAACCATGTCTCAGGGGGAAAAAAAGAAAGACAGAGGGAGGGAGGAAAGGAGGGACGGAGAAAAGAAAGAAAGAGAGGGGGGAGGAAGGAAGGAAGGAAGGAAGGAAAAAATAAACCCATGTAACTAGCAAGGACAGCCAAAAACTGGGAGTCAAAGGTGAGTAACACACCAACAACTAAGCTGTAAACAATCTAGCTTAGTGATTTCATATCTGATAAGTAGACATCAACTCTGAACTAGCCAGAAGAGATAAAAAGAGAAATACATGTAAACTAAGGGAACAGCTAATGCATGTGAACCGATCCCTGGGACGCACTCAGCTGTCTTCTGGCCTCCACATATGCGCTGTGGCATACATACATGTATGTGCAGAGCCACCCTGACTCACTTCCCTCCAAACAAATAATAAATGTAATTAAAATACACATTTTTAAATTGAAATAATTCCTTGTCTCTTATCAGACCACATGGAAACTAGAAATCAACATCGAGAGAAACCTCAGAAACCACACAAATATGTGAAGACCAAACAACGCTTTTAAATGAACAGTGGTTCACTGAAGAAGCAGGAGAGGAAATTTTAAAATTCCTAGAATAAAATGAAAATGATGGCACCCCCTACCGGCCAAGGAGGTCCTAAGAGGAAGGCCTACAGCTCTAATCACCCACATTAAAAAAGGCGATTTCAAAGTAACTGAATAATGCACCTCAAGGTTCTAGAAAAATAAAAAACCACCAAAACCAAATGCAGTAGACAGCAGGAAATAATAGCTATTAGGGCAGAAATAATAAAGCAGGGACTAAGAGAACAATACATAATATCAACTAGAGTTAGTTCTTTGAAAATATTAACAAGATTATCAAATCCCTATCCCAGTCTTCTCAGCCTTCCTAATGCTGAGACCCTTAAATACAGTTCCTCATGTTGTGGTGACCCCCAAAATTATTTTCGTTGCTACTTCATAACTGTAATTTGCTACTGTTATGAATCGTAATATAAACATCTGATATGCAGATGGTCTTAGGCGACCCCTGTGAAAGGGTCATTCGACTCCCAGAGGAGTTATGACCCACAGGTTCAGAACTGCTGACCTAGAAGAAAGGTGTTAATTTCTAAACATGTACAAGCTGCCTAAATTAAAGCCAGATGATAGCAACTAGTTACACAGACCCATACCAAGCAATGCAACCGAGCAGTGGTGAAAAGTTCCCCACAGGCTCTAGACCAGGGCCAGATGGGCGTCGGTCTGAATCCTACCGAGCTTCTCAAACTGTCCCACAAAACAGAAAGGGAAGGAGCACCACGAGAGTCATTCTAAGAAGCTTGGATCTCCGACACATAGACACGTCCCACACACAAACAAGATACCAAACACAACAGAAATCTCCCTGGTGAACACAGATGCGAAAAGGAAGAAGTCAGGACTGACCCTATTTGTAAGATGACATACTTAAAGGGCCTCATGGACTCTGCTAGAAAACTGCCAGATTCGATAATACTTTCAATAAAGTTGCAGGAGACAAAATCAAAACACAAGATCAGCTTTTTTTTTTTTTTTTTTTTTTTTTGAGGGGAGGGGAGTCAGCTTTTACGTATACCAATAATGAATTTGCTGAGAAAGAAATCAGGAAAATACCCCATCTACAACTGGGGTAAAAAGAAAGGAATAAACAAACCCAAGGATAAGAATAACAGTAAGAATGCTCAGACCCTAGAAAATAAATTGAACAAGACACCAGGCACTGGATAAGTCTGCCACTGCCCTGAGCTTGCAGAATTAACATTGTGGAAATGGCTATATTACCAAAAATATTCTCCTAATTCAATATAATACCTTCAAAATTCCAATGGCTAGCCCTTAAGGGAAAGAAGACTTGCTGACCAGCGTCACAAATTGACTCCAAGAAAAAAGTGAGGTTGCTCGCAGCAGGCACAAGGCGCCACCTGCTGGCAGAACACAAATTAGCACTACGGACATTTTAACAAGTTGGGTTAGTTCATTTTTGTTTCCAATAATAGCTTTATTTTTAAATTTGTTTTTATTGACGCAAGGCCTCACTCAGTGACCCAGCCTGGCCTGCACATGTGATTTTTCTTCATCAGACTCCTAAGTACTGGGATTAAAGATTAAAGTACAACAAACCTGGCACTGACAAACTCAAGTTTCCCTACCCAGCAATAAAGTCTTTTTAAAAGTACTACCCCTGAGAATTGTGTGTGAATGGAGAAGCAGCTCCCAGAACACAGAACTATCAGATAAAATCTCAGGGGCTTAGGGAGACGGCTAAACTGGCAAAGTGCTTGCCATGCAGCCATGAGAACTGAGTCCGATGCCCAAAACCCTCATAAAGGCTGGGCCTGGCAGCCTATGTGCGACCTCCGCACCTGAGAGGCACAGACGGGAGGATCTGGGGATTGCTACCCGGTCAGTCTGCTCCAATCAGTGAGCTCCTATGTCTCAAAAACTAGGGTGGAGAGCAATTGAGGAAGACAGCCGATATCACTCTCTAGCTTCCACATGCACACACTCACACACGTGCACACAGAAAGACAAAGGCAGACAGACACAGGCATTAGTCTTGACATCAGCATAGGCATCAACACAGGCATAGACAGGAAGCAAGAAAGAAAGGAAGGAATCCAAAGCTAGGGATGGACCACCTCCTTATGAGTTATTGGCCAGAAAGTCCCTTTTGGCACCACCCAAAACAATAGAGTCAATGGCCACTGCTGACTGCGCGTGGGAACGAGATGGCAAGGCACTACTGTATAAGACACCAGGTGCTTTGACTGCAGAACATATAGAAGCAAAGCTGGAACTGAGAGGGAAGCTTCCTCCCTGTTGGCATTTCATAGTGCTAGAATGTGCTGTGTAGGTTGCTGGGGGAGAACTGTCATCAATTTCTTATTCAACTGTGGGCCCTTCAAGTTATACTAGGGGCCAGCCAGTCAAAGTGTGTCCATTTGCGCAATCATGCAGATAAGCAATTTTTTTCTAAGTGGGGTTGAGGCCTGTTCTACAGGAGGGAATTCACTTCTGGTGTAGTAAACCTGGTCAAAAGTCTGCTCCTAGTGAGAAAGCTACTACTATTATTTTGCTAATCAGGCATGATGTGCCTGTAAACTTGCCTCTACATATTCATGCTGATGCCAAAGCTACTGCTGCTCTCCATCCTGGTGAGAAGCTTTTTGCAATATAGGTGGTGGTTACTACTGGTACTCTTAGCTTATCAGTGATGAGAACAAGTGACTGTCAAATACTCAATCCTAAATGGGATTTAGGAGCATCGCAGAAGAGAAACAATAAGAACTCAAGGGCCAGAGGGAAGGGCGCAGGACTGTGGACCAGTGTCTTCCAAGCATGACCTGTGACTACTGTACTCTTGAACTCTTAGCAGCTTATACTACCTACATAAGACCTGCACAAGATTTGACCCATCAACGTTCTATCCTGGCATGAAGAGGGTCACTCTTCCTGTGGGTTTCTGGACAGTTTAGCACTGCTGGGGGGAGGGATTTGCAGGCTCTCCTCCCCCTTGAGATCTACAGACAGTTAAAGAGAGGACATGAAAGTAGAAGGGTTAGGGTAGGAAGAAGAAAGGGATGAGCAGGAAGGAAAGGGAGACAAGAGAGAGCAATAGTGGCAAATATCAAAACATACTACAGTACATGTGTGAAAATATCATAATAAAATACATAATAAAAAACCTCACCTCTCTGTGCCTCAATGTCATTTATAAAGGTTAACAGTAACAGCACCTTCCTTAGAGTTAAGCTAAGAATTAAGTGGCTTGATGTGCATTAATGATGCAGTTTTAATATGATTCTGCTAAAAGTTAACGCGATAGTCCTAGGTAGCCTACTAGCCCTGAACTTGCTACATAGCCAAAGATGACCTTGAATTTCTGACTCATCCTCCTGCCTCTACCTTCTGAGTGCTGTGTTTACAGGTGTGGAATAGCTACACACTCAGTTACTGCAGCTCACACCCAGAGCTTGGTAGTTGCTAGGCACATAGCCATGAAAATCTTATGATCATCTACTTACTTCATTGCTGTTCACCTATGCTTTCTTTTGTTTGCTCTGAACACAGCACTACAATGGCTGTTAAAGCTAGGTTTTGAAGTCAGGAAGATTCAGATCTGAGTCTAGGCTTTCCCACTTTAGCATCTGTACTATGTTGTAAAGTAACTTAACCCCTAAGCTACTTCAGATAAAAAGAGGACAGAAACGGTGTCTACATTTCATGGAACTGTGAAAATTCAATGTAAATGACAGTCAGGCACTTTACATGCTACCCAGAACATGCAGTGTTTGCTCAGTGAATCTGTCAATGATCACTGGTTTGTTTGCTTAGATGGTTGGTTGGTTAGGCTGGCTGGTTAAAATTTCTTGGTACTTTTAACAGGCAAAATCTGAACTATATTACTCTCTCTGAAGTCTTCTAGTATTTAGCTTTAGGTAACCACCTCTCTCCTAATTTTTAGATGTTGTGATATACAAACTGTTATAGTTTGAATACGAAATATCACCCACAGTTCATGTGATGAATGCCTGGTTCCTAGTAATGTGCTATGTGTGTCTCTGAGTACATCTGTCTCTCTGTCTCTGCCCCCTCTCAATTAATCTCTCCCATATTTCCCTTTAGATGCTAGTTTTTAACAAAACATACTTCCCAATAGTCATTCTTTTAATGAATGTCATCTTACCACCTCCTGGTGAAGCATGCTCTTACTAAAACATTAAAACTGTATTTTCCATCTATACTCCACTGCATATTCTGTTATGTGTGTGTACATATACATGTACAGGATGTGTAGGGGCACACACACGTGCTATGGCTTGCAAGTGAAAGTCAGATGACACTCTGGAGTCAGAATCCATAGGATCTTGGGATCAAAGTCGGGTCCTGGGGCTTTCATGGCAAGTGCTTTCACACACTGAGCCACCTCAACTGGCCCGTAATGTATGCATGCTATAATTCCTAAGCAATTCTGCTCCCTTTCATTTTGCTATGTAGTTTCCTCCCAAGTTACTTAATAATTTTGTCTAAACTCATTTATCTCTGACAAATTTAGTAAGTCCCAATCAAGCAGCAATGGAAGTTGCATTGAACAGAGAAGTTCAGGAAGCCAAATAAATGCTCCTCTGACACTATGCAACTCTTAATTGCCATATCTATCCCTGTGCTCTAAGTTCTGAGCATCAAATGGAGATTTAAAAGAAAATATCAGTATCAGAATCCAGCATTCAGGAGGCAAAGGCAAGTGGAACCCGTGTGTTCAAGGCCAGTCTGGTCCACATAGCAAATTTCAGGCCAGCCAGGGTTACACAGTGAGAGCCTGTATTTTAAAATAATAGTAAGTATAAATTCCTGCTCTATAGAAATCCAAATTCCTAATTTCTTCTAAATGTTTCTATTAATATATAATAAAAATATTTCAGCTACACTATAATATTGTATCTATTACTTAGAGTCTAATTTATATAAAATAAAGGGACACATGGTCAAGCCAACAGGTCAAATCTTGTCACAACTATGAATGATCTTTAGCTAGGTCTGGTGGCACATGTCTTTAATCCCCACATTTGGAAGGCTGAGACAGATGAATCTCTGTGACTTAGATGCCAGTCTAGTCTACACAGAAAGTTCCAGGCTAGCTAGGGCTACCCAGTGAGACCCTGTCTCAAAACAAACAAACAAAAAGTAGTTGAATATTTAAACTTATTCTCAAATATTATAAAGCTGCATGCACTTCTGTGCAGTAATAAGAATTGTGAACAGCTGCTATATCTGGCAGTCAAGAGTCACTGCCAGAAGGTTCATCTTCCTTAGCTGTTGGAACCAGCTTTCTAGGTGTGGATTCTGGAATGCAGAAAGCATGCCAGTTAAAAGCACCAACAATTGTCTACCCAATGGCCCATGAGTGGAGCACTTGCTGTTTAATGTTGACTCTGTCCACTGAGATAATCGTGTTGATTGGTCCCCTCTCAACCTAAGCACCATCAAGGAAGACCTTGCACAGGGACTTGACTGGTGTTAAGACGGCATCATGTCCGCCAGCTGAAGTTGTGGGTTGGTGCCACTGTGAAAGTTCTTCTATTCATTAAGCATTAAGCCTGTGTATCAGAGGGCAGTGCTTCCCCTCAATAAAATACCTAGACACCATGTGCTCTGGGTCGGAGCCATGAGAGGCTAAGGTCAGTCCATCAGCCATATGAGGTGAGACCCTCTACCTAAGCTGCCCAGGTTTTCCATCTCAGAAAACTGTCTTTGCTCTTTATTGAAACCAATCATAGATATTAATATTTTCTTTACAATGGGGACTAAAAAGATGACTCAGCAGGTCTAAAGGCACCTGCCACCAAGCCTAATGACTTGAGCTCAAGCCACAGGACACACATGGTAGAAGAGAGAACCAACTCCTAAGAGCTATCTTATGAATTCTACGTGTACACCATGGCACATACAAATAAAGGGGAGCTTTCATGCAGCTCAGTGGTACAGTGTGTGCTTAGTATGTACCAGGCCCTTGGTTCAATGTCTAGCAACAACAAGAAGAGGAGCAGGAGGAGAAAGAGGAGTAATAGAAATCCTTTGTGACTTTAAAAACCTAAACTTTACCATCTAGCTCTTTTTAGAAAAGTGTACTCTTCCTGATATGTAAATATTTATTTAAAGAAGACTTAGACTGGCTAGAGCATGTGGCTCAGTACTGAAGTACTTCCTCCATGGGGCTGGAGAGATGGCTAGTAGTTAAGGGCACTGGTTGTTCTTTCAGGGGACCTGAGTTCAATTTCCTGCACCCACATGGTGGCTGGCAACCATCTGTAACTCCAGTTCCAGGGAGCCAACTCCTTCTGACTTCCATGGCCACGTGGTACACATACATTATGTGCAGGCAAAACAGTCATACATATAAAATAATAAATCTTTTAAAATAAATAAGATAAATAAATAAAAATAAATTATTTGCCCCATATGTGAAATACGCCCCCCCACACACACAGAAAATACAGAAAAAGAAGAGAGCCATAGCTGTAGAGATTCGTTGTAAACAGATTTACAACAAATATAACTGAGATCACTGCAAATAGGAAAACCAGAATATAATAAATATGCATATCTTTAAGCTGTTCCTTGGCTTGCATTTTCATTAAGTTCCGAGAGAATCTAAACATCTTTCATTAGCATATTTTATAGACTATACTATACATATACATGCACGTATTATATATATATTGAGTCACAGGTGTTGCGAAAACTAAATTTAAACCTTAGCAGCCCACTCCTTCCTTAACTACCCCAGTTAACATAAATGTGAGCCATTAGCAAGGTGGCATTCACAGTAAGGTGTCAAGTCACAGGTGTATCCCTGCATAAGTCCTCTCCCTTCCCACAGCAGTGAGCAGCAGTTCACTTGTCTCTTCTCATCTAACTAGATACTTCTCTAAAATTTAGTCACAACCCTCTCAACACTAAAGGATGCTTAATAACCAAAACCTAGAAGCCACATCCACAAGGCCAGTGGAAGCATGGACGCTCCCGCAGGTTGTCAGCCCTGCACGAAAAGGCATACCTGAAAGTGCTGCTCCATCACTTGGATCTTTCCCTGGTCTGGGCACTTTTTCAGAGCCCGATCTGCGTAATGGAACAGGATCTCTACCATCTGTAAGACAAATAGTTTCCTGTCAAAATCAAAGTGTATCCTCTACATCTGTTCGGTATTTTATATGCATGGTTAATACTGAATCATGCTTTATCATTGTATTGGAAACACAGTTGGGATTTCAGTGGCTTTATTCCCTAATTCTCTCAGATGAAGAGCTAGTATTAATTTGCTAATTCTTCCTAAGAAGTGTCGGTATGTTCCAGACCTCAGTACTATTATACTGCTCAGGAAATGAAAGCCTGGAGTTAAGTTAAGCCTCAGATTATCTTCTCCTGTGAAGTTTGGACAAATCATTCATGAATCTAGATCCACAAGTATTCCTTCTCCTTGGTACCTGTTTGACTGTTTTGCTGTTTTACTATCTTCACGGGGTAGGGCAGTGGTAAGACTTTAAACAGCACTGGAGATCGTATCTAGGAATTACAGCCCAATACACTTCTCTCCTGAGTACAGTCATTTGCCTGATCATCCCCAAAGATATTTCCAAATATAAAAAGTAAATCTGCATTGCACGCTGTTGAAGGCAGTATTGAGATGCTTACCCGATCTGCAACAACAGCCTTCCTTTTACTGACATCTCCCGATAATCCTTTAGAGAAACAAAGTCCAACATGAAACAAAAGTTAGTGGTCAGCTCCAGAAGGAGACCTGGGTGCTGATCTCCCCTTCACAACCTACACTAAGAACACACACAATTATAGTAAGCCTCAATACCGAAATGCTGGATAATGGAAATACCTGACTCCCACTGGATTCACAGCTTATCAGTGTGCTTCCCTTCTGTTCTCATAGTAAGTTTCCCTTATGAAAAGATCCTTTACAGTGCCACTTCCAATTCCAAGGCGCCTGTTTACTTACTTACCCACTACTGCTTTTGCCCTTCCTTCATGAAAAGACCATGCAAGAGCCAAGGCTTCTGTAAGACAATCTTGTTTCAAGAGATGATCCATTCTCTAAAACGAGTAAAGAAAAAATGCCAGCAGACCCTTTTATCTGACCAATTGGAATTCTAACTCTACTTTTCGAGAACTGCTGTTTGGGAGTGAACATTATTCTGTAGCATTGCACAACATTTCAGTGTAGGAATTTATACTGGCTTTCATGTATTCCTCTGATATTAAAAAGTCCAAATTATCATCTGCAAAATGAACAGAAACACGAAACCGCTGCATCGCAGTTCTGACAGAGAAAGCCATTCGACTCACCTCTCTCCAGCTCCTCAACACCATCACGTAAACAGCCTGGAAAACGACAGGGAAGTGACACTGTTAGCAGGCTCACCCAGAGACACACTAACTCCAGCCGCACATCTCGTTTCAGATCTCTAAGTAAAGACGTTTCGCATCTCAGATAGAAACACATCCAAGAATTTACTAAAGGGTCTTCAAGTGCCCACACTGAAGTGTAAACAAGCACTCAAAGGAAACAGAAAATCCAGGCTCACCTGCTGTACCAAGTTGGCAGTATTCGGGCTGAATTTTAATAATAAAGAAAATTGTCCGTTTCATGTTGAAAAATAAATAGCTCTAATGTCAATTATTCTAAATCAAACATTCAATACATTTTAATGTATCTTAAATTGATCTAAGCTAAAGAGCATTTTAATTATATAACGAATATACACAAGTAGGTCTTTCCTGTGGCATCAACATAAGAGACGGGCGGGCCTCTGGCATGTCTGCAGGGGATTTGATTACATTAAGAGACATGGGAAGGCCCATCTATATAAAAGAGAAAAGAACCGGAGCAGCAGTGTGAGTAAGAACACAACATGACCAGCTGCTTCCGCCTCCGGCCGCCTTGCCCTCCCTGCGCTCACAGACTGCACCAGGAAGTGTGAGCTGAAATGAGCCTTTTGTCAGAGCACTTATCACACAACAGGAATGAAACGAATACTGTTTGATTTGCTGAGGAAGCTGATCTCAAGCATCCTCATTCCCCACACAGGTGATGACTAAACAAGGCGAAGGATATTTAATTAGCTTATTATAATAATCACTTTGCAAATGTATATATTGATCAAAGCATGACATAAAAGTTTTAATTAAAAAAGAAACTGGATACTTGTCATTAAAACAAATGCTAAGGAAGGTTATAAAAGTATATCCTTGAATCAAGAAAATAAGTGTCCTATTAGTACTTAAATAAAAGTAAAATTAGATTTAAAGTGAAAAAATTAAATAGCCAAAAATGATAGACCATATATAACTATTGTAAGATTTGAATCAATGCTGATCAGAATTCACTTTGCAGTGCACTGCTCTTCATCGGCAACCTCCTCCTAACTCAGCTACCCTGATAGCACATGAAGCAAGGTGAGGCAAGCTTACCTTTGTCCCCAAATAAAAGATCTGACCACCATAGCTACTGATGGACTGATAGCAAGCCTTCTCTCCAACCAAAGCCTGTAAAATAAACGAGTTAAAATTACACCTGCTATAGTTTCATTAAGAATGTCGACTCCCAGGCCTGTGAGAAATTCAGTGGCTTAACACTCATGTGCAAGCCTGGTGACCTGAGTTCTAGCCCCAGCATCCATGAATGGGTGTATATTTATACATATGTGTGCTTCCATGTGTGTGTATTTATGAGTATATCTATATATAAAGATACTATGATAAAACCACTATTGTTAAGTTTTTTAAAATTAATATAAAACAAAAGAATAGGGAAAAAAACTGTTATACCCTAGTCTACTAGCCCTTACACCTACGTCAGGTCTGATCTAGTTTTGTCTTTTTTTCTTCTTTCCAGATTGTGCTTTTCTCCTCTGAATACTAGTAATCTCAAACCAAAGCACAGACTGAATTTTACTTCAGTGGTGCTTAGGAATGTCCATATTGATATTCCTGCGTTTTGCTCTGTCCCTGGCCTCTTGGGTATACTTGCTTGCTTGTTACTTGAGAGCTTGGACTCGGAGCCTCAGAGGTGCTTGGGTAAACACTGTACCACTAAGCTGTACCTCCAGCCCCAGTCTGACCCTTTCTCATCCTGCTTTTAAGATTCCTTAGTATTTACCAGCACAGCATGCTGTCTCAAATGCCCAACTACTGGGGTGCAGTGCCCCTGAGTACTCTGGCCAGTGTCCAGTGACTCATGAAGCTGCCGTTCTACCTGGTCTAAATATGCAGAAGGCACATCTGTGGGAGCACTGGATATAACTCCTTTAAGCCTTTCTAATGGCTCTTTCCCTGTCCTCGGGCAGTTTCCATACACACACCTGCTGAACAGCTGTCAGCAGAAGACTCAGGGGACTCCTCAGTGATTCTCCCCAGCACTGATCACTGACACGAACCCTCAGCTCTGTTTCCTTGGTGACAGAGTCCATCAGCTCTATGTTTCTCTTCCCTAAGCCACAAATCAGGAAATCAGAGGGCTGGATGGTAAAGAATTAACAAGCTCATAGTGTTTGTTTCCTGCTTGGTGCAGGATTTGCTGTCCATCACTGCTGATGTCCAGTGTCCTGAGAACTATCTGTTTTATTCCTAATTAGTAGCAGTATTTTTTGGAATTTTAAGCAGGAAAGTAAATCTAATTCACCATTCTCTATCTTGGCTAAAAGTGCAAGTTTAAAGTCAAATAGTATTTTTTCAAGACTCATTTATTTTACTTGTGTGTGTGAACGTTTTGCCTTCATATATGTATGTGCACTGTGTGTTTGTTGTCTCTGTTGCCCAAAGAGGTCAGAAAAGGGCACTGGATCCTCTGGAACTGGAGTTACATGTTTTTGAGGCACCACGTGGGTGCTTGGACTTAAACCCAGGTCCCCTACAAGAGCTGCCAGTGCCCTCAGCCACTGAGCCACCTCTCCAGCCCCTGACAGCCACCTCACCCCAGGAAATGCCTGTGTTTGGACACAAACTGCCTTTGCCATATTACACTCTGCTGCAAGACTGTTTCTTTTCCTGGATTTTCCTGTTTTTATCGTTGTGTGGCTAGAATACCCTTCAAGTGTATTTCATGCTGTGAAGTACAAACAGGAGAAAGACTGGAGCAAAACCTACAGACTGCGCTGTAGACACCCATTAAAGATGATCATTATTATGGTGTGTACTCACTTATGTGGATATTAACTGTTAAGCAAAGGACAAAGGTGCTGCAATCCACAGACCCAGAGAGACTATGCAACAAGAAGGGCCCCGGTGGGGACACAGGGATCACCCTGGAAAAGGAGAAATAGAACAGAAGATACGGGAATGACGGAATAATGGGAACAGGAAGAGAAGAGACCTGGAAAGCGGAGAGAATGGGGAGAGAGAACATATGGAAAGACGAGCAGAATTAGAGGACATTCAAGAGAGAATATGGAGTCTTAATGCAGTAAAAACTCACTGGAATCAACGAAGGAGACCCTAGCAAAGACCTCTGGTAATGGGGGTCAGGAAGTCTAAACAGGCCATTTCCTGTAGTGAGGCAAGGCTTCCAATGGTGGGACTGGGATACCATCCCAACTACAAAATCTTCAACCTTGGCCCTATCCTCCCTGCAGGATCCACTGGAAAAAATCAAAGGACAGAACACCATGCTAAAGGAGGGAAACCATGACCAATACACCAGGGCAGGCCAGTAACTAAAATCTGTACAGTCAGGAGAATGTTATTCTAATGTTATTTTGCTCTCTTCATAGATCAATGCCTAACCCAATCCTTAACAGAGAGATCCCTACAGCAGCTGAAGGGAGCAGATGCAGAGGCCCAGAGCCAAACAAAATGCAGAGCTTGGGAACCCCACAGAAGACGTGGAGGAGGGATTGCTGGGACTAAAGGGCCACTGGGGGATACCATGAGAACAAACCCCATGGAGTCAAGTGACCAGCACTTTTAGGGGCTCACAGAGCCTGGAACAGCAGACATGGAACCTGCTGGGGCCCCCAAATACATCTTGAGTTCACCTAACCTGGTGCTCTTACAGAACTCATACAGGCTAAAATTGGAGTTTGTGTCCTTGAATCTCTTGCCTGCCCTTGAGTACCTTACCACCCCCCCCCGCCCCGCTATTGGGTTGCCTAGTCCAACATTGAGATAGGGGATTGTGTCTGACACTATTCCATCTTGTTGTGCCATGTTTCAGCAGTAACCCTGGGAAGACTGCTCTTTCTTGGGGAGAGGCGGGGTGGGAGTGGGAGGATGGGGGTTAGACCTTGGGGATAGGGAAGATCGGGGGAGCTAGGAGGAATGAAGGGAGGGGCAGAAGGGTGTTGGAATGCAATAAATGAGAGAAGAAAAATTCTAATGAATAAGTAAATTTTTAAAAAAAGATGATCGTTATTACTGTTTTTATAAGAAGTTTCCCACAGATATCTCACAGCAGCCCATTTTTCCTACTTAAAGATGAATGGCTTAGGGAACACATGATCATAATTCACAGTGCTTAACTACACACTGCTGTGTAAGTTTATTTTTAGTTACATATAAAATAATTGTTTTGTGCACTGTTGGGTGAGGGGCTGCCTAGGTCTTGGTGTTCTGTATTGTCTGCAGGTGTTGGATTTCTGTGGGGATGTTTGATTGCTTATGATCTGCATGTGAGCAGTTCTGAATCAATAAAAACACCTGAGCTCAAACTCTCTGGAGCTTGCCATGATGGTGGTTCCCTTTGCAGAAGTCTGGAAAGGTTTGCAAGTATGAAAATGCTTCTGTGTCTCCTCGCTGAGCCACCAAGGCAGCCTAACAACTACAACACACTACTTACATAAACTGCTTAAGGCATTATCATAGCTGCCTCTCTACAGTAACATTAATACCAATATAAGACGTGTCCTCCTCCTCTATGTCCCTGTCTTGGTTCCTAATGCATCTTTCTTCTTCCTCTCCAAGTCATCTTCCCCTTTAATGCCCCAAGATCCCACACCGAGCCAAGCTCCTGGCATATCTCCCAAAGCTTCCAAACCCTTATAGGCTACTTGTCTCCAGTTATTTTCCCTTTAAATTACTTAGGCTTATTGTCACCAGCTCAATTCCTAAAATACTTCGATTTTACAAATTCCCTCTCACAAAATTTGTTTCATTTTTTTTCTTAAGTATAAAAGTTAAAATTCCTTGTTTTTTTTTTTCCTTCAGATTTATGCATCATGATGTTCTTCCTGCATGTATGCCTGTGGCGGTCAGAAGAGGCTGTTGGATCCTTTTGGAACTGGAGTTACAGACCAGTTGGCAGCTGGGAATTGAACCCGGGTCCTCTGAAAATACTCTTAACCCCTGAGCCATCTCTCTAGCCTATTCCTCGGTATTTGGTAACAGGAATTGCTGTTTGGGGTCATAATCCTGAATCCTTACAAACACATCCATCCCCACTTCAGCCTACCAAGGCAGAAAAACCTTAGCGTTCCTATTTTTAAACAAGAGAGTGGTAAGGAATACCACACTGATGAGAGCGGTGCTGAGGTAAGGACAGCACTCACCAGTGCCTGGCTCACATTTCCTCCAGTGGCCAGTGACTTGAAGTGGCTGCTGTTATAGACCAGCTGGACTTCTGAGATCTCCATCGTCTCCAACTCTTCCTGCGTCTGCCGATCGATCACATGCAACTTCTCCACACTGTCTAAAAGCACAACTGTGCGTGAGTTTATCCACTGCAATTCAAGCACATAAGAAAATGAAAGTAAGGACCAGGCTAAACCTTTCATGACGAAAGGGGGCTTGGCCACTCATAACATGACATGGAGGACCTTATGCATTTAATAACTTCAACAGCTACACAGTCACGGAAAGAGCAACTCTGTGATGGCCCAGAAAAAACAGAGTACTAAGTCTACTAGTGTCAGATGTCATTCTGCTAGTATAAGGGAGGGAAGGCTAAGAAGTGTAATACATTGCAGAACGTTGGGCTTTTCACAGGATTTTTTTTTTTGAAAGGCATATTGACACAAATGACCTTAGCACAATAATAAACCTATTTCAACTTTTCATATTAATAAAGCAAAACAGCAACTTAAACATCACACACCTAGATGGTAGAGGAACAATTCTTGGCACTGAAATGACGTATATTTGAAAAGAAGACCAGCTGAGACATCCAGCCTCATGGACTGACTGAACAACTACTTGGGCTTTCCACTGGTAGACAGCCATTGCTGGAGTAGCTGGACCACAGCAGCCTGTAAGTCACTCTAATAAATCCCCAAATCTAATATATATAGAGAGAGAACTGATAGAATGAATGTGTGTGTATTCATATATATACTCCTCTAGAGAACACTTACTAATTCGTGCATTTTTAGCACACCTGCGTTTTAATTACAATTTAATCTAATTACAATTACATGATGTCAAGTGTGGATTTTCCAATAGTGCTACCATGCTGGTCCTCAAAAAGTTTTAGATTCTGGAGCACTTCAGCTTCTGTACTTTCAGATTAGGGATGTGTGATAGTTTGAATAAGAATGGCCCCCACAGGCTCAGATACGCTTGGTCCCCAGTTGGAGGAACTGTGTGGGAAGGATTAGGAGGTGTGGCCTTGTTGAAGGAGGTGCGTCACTGGAAGTAGGCTTTGAGGTTTCAAAATCCCACACCACACCACACCTAGTTAGCTCTCTATCTCCAACTTGTAGACCAGATGTAAGCTCTCAGTTACTGCTCCAGCACCAAGTCTACCTGTCTGCTGCCATGGTCCCTACCATGATGGTCACGGACTCACTCTCTGAAACTGTGAACTCTCATTAAATGCTTTGTCACTGCAGTTGAAAGGTAGCTAGACAGGAGGTTCAACCTGTATTTCTGAATTATTAGAGAATGTATGAGTTTACAAGAGCAACGTGGGCTAGACATGGTGGTGCACTCTTACAGTCCTGGCCTACGAGAAGTTGGAGCAAGAGGAATATTTGAGCCCAGAAGTTCCAGGCCATCCAAGCAATGTAGGAAGACTTGGCTGAAAAAACAGAACATGAAACTAAGTTAATACGTCGTGTATTAGTTCTTAAAATCTGACTATATCAGCTATATCCTTAAAACATGTATTGTTGAATTGAAGGGAAATTTTTTAGTCTTTTTACTAGATAAATGAGCCGTTATATTATAATTAAAGCCAACTATATTCATGATATATATTATTTTTCACTGGACGTCAGCTACCAAATGCTAAAACCAATAATGATAAATACTCAGAAACGAAATGCACTATTTTCAAAATTAACCCACTACTGAAAAACAACAACATAAAATCTGATACAGAAAGAAGTCCCTTTTTTTTTAAAAACCCTGAGGACTGAGAATAAGGTAGAGAGTTTTAGTTTTTAGTCACAAGAAAAGAATAAGTAAAACAACCTAAATCCTTTAAAAGAAGCTCAAAAGCACAAACGTGTCTATACACAGAGCAGTGTGACCACGACTCTGAGGAGACAGACTTTCTGAAGCCAAACTCTCCTTTGAGGTATTAAGACACTCAAAAAAACTCTACCTTCCCCTGCCAGTGCTCAGCAGGACTTAGGGCAAGGCAATAAGGACCTGGCATCATACCAAAGTCAGACTTTATGCTATACCACAGAACTTTACTGCTGGGTGTGTGCATTTACATGAGCCCTAATGGTTCTGGTGAATGGCAAAATCCTGGAAGCTTTAATACGCCAGAGATTCAGAACAACTGCATGAAATAAATGGGGACATGGTTTAAATAATACTCACAGTGAAATTGATCAGGTCATAGTACAGGTGAAGGTGCTTTTGCTTAGTAACATGTATTGCGCCTGATTCATCTCTCTTAACCTGACAATGAAAATGAAAACAGCCTGAATAACAAGTATTATTTGAAAGAATTTTTAAAATATTTAATTATACTCCTAGAATATGGTTCCCATTCGGTGTAGATAAACCAAAAATATTGATAGAGAATTTATTATACAAATGAAAGAACCTCAGCTGCTACGTGAACTCCACTTGACGAGAACGGCAGAGCACGGGTCCGCCTGGCACCTGAGCTGCTACTAGCGTTCACTTCAGCCTCACTCACAGTAGCGTGCCAGATGTCTTTCCTCTAGGTCTCAGTTCCTCCCCTTCAGAACCATCTCTTGGCATGCTGCCCTCATTCAATACTTTAACACGGGCTCTTCATGTGTCACTTGCCCATGAGAACACGTGCTCTGGACACGCATTAAGCCAAAGCCCTCGCAGTGGTGAAAGGAGCCACTTGCTTTTCTCAGCTTCACATCTGCAGTGCCATGCTTTTCCCTATGTGCTGCAGATGCCAAGTGTCTCATGAAACGGGCAGACCATCTATTCCCATAAGGCTTTCCACAGTCCTCCCCTACTCAAGTCCCACCCCGTTAATATCTTCCCTCCCTTTCTAGCATATTTTTTTGGGGGGAGGGAGGTTGGGGGGGTTGAGACAGGGTTTCTCTGTTGCAACTCTGGCTGTCCTGGAACTCATTCTGTAGACCAGGCTGGCCTTGAACTCACAGAGATCTGCCTCCCAAGTGCTGGGATTAAAGGCATGCACCACCACTGCCCAGCTCAACTGCTCCTTTTTAAAAATCTGCTTCCTTCTTTTGCTCTCAAACATATTTCCGAGTTCTTTGTCTTCAAAAATAAAAATACCCCCTAGAAAGATTTCCCCTGATTCACTTCTCACAGACATTTACCCACTCTTCCCTCACAGCTGAGCACTATGATTGCATGGCTTTGTTCTTCTAGAAAACCGTTCTTTATCAAGCTCTGCCATGAAGCCCCCACCCCACTCCACTCTAACCGGCCATCTGACAGGGGCCTGGCACTCCTGCGCCCAGTGCTCATCTCTCCAGCCTGCCTTCCTTGATCATTCTCTAGCACTGTCTACCTCATCCCTCCTATGTGATGTCCTTCCGCCCCGTTCTCCTCCCCTTCTATGTGATTTATAAGGACCACCTTTCCTGTTGACTTTTCTTTTCCCTCTGCCTTTCATGGTGCCCAGAAAAACCACATGTTATTAAGTTTCCACCAAAAGCCCATGTGTTAAAGACTTGGTTACTGGCCTGTGACACTACTGAGGAGGAGGTGGGGAGCATCTTCAGGACATAGTGCTTCCTGGATGTAGTCAGGTCACTGTAGATGTGTCCCCTGGCCCCGCCTCCCACAAGCTACCATGAGGCTGCAGCTTTGCCCTATTCGATGAACCCACCATAATGTAGCACCTTCCCCACAGGTCAAGGACCAAAACCTCTGAAGCATGAGCCCAAATGAGCCTATCTCCTTACACTGATAATTGATTACTGTGCTGCATCACAGCTAGCATGATGGATCTTTTGGTTTTCACCCTTCTTCCTTCTCTGTCCTGAAATGCTCACCTGTGCTCCACCCTGCTGTCTGCTCACTGGGCATCCTGGTATAATACTTGAGAGTCCCGCTTTCATTTCCAACTCAGCTTGCTGAAATCTTAATCATTTTCTAGAAATCATAATCATGTTCTACACTAGAGTTTTTTCTGAGTATTTCCTGACTCTACCATATAGCAAGGTGCTGCCTCTGACTCGTGCCTTCCAGTCCCTGGACCCTGTGTGATGAAAGGGACAGTGTATTTGCTTAAGTAAATCACACTAGCTCCAGTACAAACACACAGCCTCCTACCTTCCGTAATCTGGTATCTGTCCTACTCCAGATCAATCTTAAAATGGCATTTTAATTACATCTTTACTACTTTATTTACCTAGAAACCTATAACATCACTCTAATACCAATCCAAGCCAATCATACCTAGATTGGGGATACCCTGATCAAGGATTGCCAAACTTCTCTGTAAAGGGTTGTACAATAAATATTTTAACTTCTGTAGACCATATAGTCTGTCAGACCTACCTAACTCTACCACAGCAGTGAGAAAGCCATCATACATTACATGTAGGCTGGGCATGGTGGTACATGCCTATAATCCTAGCACTTGAGAAGTAAAGGCAGGAGAATTGGAAGTCCAAGGCCAGCCTAAACTACAGCTTGATTTTGAGACTAGCCTGGGCTACATAAGAGTTTGTCTCAAAAAATAAATAATTAATTAATTAAAATATAAATGAATGAACATGACTATATTCCACTAAAAATATACTTACCAAAATAGGTAACTAGCCATATTTGGCACATGGGTCATAAGGTTCCCCCACCCTAATCTAAGTCCACCCCACATATTCAGTTTCACACACTCCCTAACTTAGTACTCTAAACATGTACCAAACATCCTTTACACTCAGGTGCTGCCTGTGTGGCCAGTTAAACAGGAGGAAAGTTAGCTTAGTGAGAAAGAGTGTACGTGTGTTAAATGTTATAACAGGAAAGGTCTGAGAGTGCAGAGCAGGTTTGGGGAGGCAGAGAAGGCATCCTTCCTTCCATGAGCTAGGGTGAGTGAAAGAGAGCACAGAGCTTTAACGACAGAGGTGTCTGCATGAGCAGAGCCTGGCTGAAAGGCCACTGTAGAGCCTAGGACGGATACGTATGTGGTTTACACTGGGGACGTGATCAACCATGGAGTCAAAAGTCAAGAAGGTATGGAAGGAGAGTCAACAGGATGCCGTGACAATGCACTATTGAATGGGGAAGGTACCTAAGAGGTTTCTGGCTGGAGAAATGGTGCACAGTGGTATACCTGCCTCAGTGAGCAAGCTACCCCATAAGACCACAGACGCATGCTTAGCTCTGTGACTCAAGTTTACTGCCTTCCCTTCCAAGCCTTAAAGGCTTGCATACCTCTCTAAATATACTATGTGCTCTTGTTAACAGCTTTTAATTCTCATCAAATAGCTCAACAGTGCAACTGTTCCCTCCAGCAGTAACTCTTGTTTTGCCTTCAAACAATTCATAAGTTGTGCACAAGACTGTTTTATATTTCCTTCATTGGCTTGCTGTGCAAATGGTACTTGCTCTCTAACAAATAAATTCACGGACATGTACAGACAGCATTACTATAGACATGTTCATAATCATACATACACAATTCACACCTACAGGCAAGGTTATTAATTATTTGTTAGCCAAAGGAGAAGGAACCAAGAAATAAACCATGAAGATTAAGGAGCCAAGAGAGTTCAAGTGTTTTCCATTTTTAACATTAAAGCTTTAAATACAAATTACACAGGCCACACATAAGTCTCTCCAAAGAGTAAGACAGTTTTTGTTTTGTCTTTTGTTTTGTTTTTTAACATAACATTAAATTACCAGCAAATCTGGGGGGAATATGTTACATGAAGCTTTATAACAGACCCACCGTCACACTGTGGCTTACCAAGAGAAAATGAACCACATCACCCCTGCAGAAGGCAAGCATGGGATTCACATAGTTATTCACTGCCACAAAATGCCAGGCCAGCAATGGAACACTGGAAGGATCCATCTAAGTAAAAGAAAAGATGGAAAATATTCATCACAGTTGACAAGTAGGACAAAGTAAAAAATCTGCTTAAAAAATAGCATCTGACTAACTCGTTGCCTAAACTTTCCCCAATTTCCCACAAGACTCCCAGTGAAGCAGGGGCTGGGTGGGAGAGTTACAGAGAAGTGTCTGGATTGATGGCCTTTTTTTTTTTAATCTTGACAGGGGTCAGGTTATAAAAGTACATGTATGTGTCCAACTTCAACAAATGTACATTCAAGATTTGTATATTTATTATATATTAATTTACACCAATAAAACCTAAACAAATATGAAACTCTAGCTAGTTATAAACAAGCTGAATGCCTGAGGCAGAAGTTCCTGGATTCTGCATTTCACTCTGAAATCCATTTAAAAAACTAAAATATCTTGGTGTGTAGAAAGATGGATAGACGTACAGATATATAATAAAGGCAGTACAATAAAATGGTAATAGTAGAGTTAGATGGAAAGAATCCTAGTATTTCATTAAAATTCTTTTGGCGCCTCTGTTTGAAAATGCCATGAATGAAAACATCAATCAAACACACAAAAAAGATGCAAACATTGTGACAAAAGCCTCAGGGAGCCGATGGAGCTGACCTAAGAAAAGTTAATGATAATCTCTACCAGTCTGTCATCTGGAAGGACAAGCCTGCTTCCTGCCCAGAGGTACAACAGAGTACCAACAAGAAAACAAGAGCCGTCTCCCTCAGTATCTGGCCGCTGCTGTATAGCCATGGCTCTGATCTTCACTCTCCACAGCTGTGGTATTTAGAATTAGAATTGCACCCTGACCCCAGGTTCATATATTTGACTGCTTGGTCTCTACTTGGTTGAACTGTTTGAAAAGGATTAGGAGGTGTGGCCTTGTTAGAGGAAGTGTGTCACTGGGGGAGGGCTTAGAGATTTCAAAAGCCCACGCCAGACCTAGTCACACCACCACCACCACCACCTCCAACTTGTGGATCAGATATAAAGTTCTCAGCTACTGCTTCAGCGCCATGTCTGCCTGTCTTCGGCCACATTCCCGCCATGATCGTCCTCTGAGTGATAAGCAAGCTCCCAATTAAATGCTTTCTTTTTTAAGTTGAATTGGTCATGGTGTCTTCTCACAGCAATACAAAAGCAACTAAGACAATGGCATCTCATCAACATCCTTCTAGAGATGCACTGCAAGATCCCAACCCTCTTAAAACAACATCAAGAACAACAGCAAAACAGGATATTGACAAGGAATGCACTCCAGGCTTACCCCTTATATTCGTAGTGGCAAAATATCTGCATATAACTTATGTACAGTCTCCCGTGTGCTTTAAGTCATCTCTAGAACACTTAAATTTCAAATTCAATATAAATGCTATGTATACAGGCATCATTTAGAAAATAATGACAAGAAAATATGTCTGTACGCATTCAGAGGAAAACTTTTCTGATTTGATGTGTGACTGGTAAAATTCACAGATGCAAAACCCATAAAGCCATCTGTACTTCTGGAAAAATAACAACGTCTTCTAAAGTAACACATATCAGAGGCAGAAACCATGGAAAGCATGCATAATACCAATTTATACTGACTTTTCAGTGGGATGTGCCAAACCATGGTGACAAAGCAGCAAACACTGAACATAACCCTGCTTCAGTCCAGCTGCCACACAGCATCCTCAGACACTGGGCCACTGCACTCAATATGCAGCTTGCCCATGAGCCTTACATCCACTGAGGATATCTTACTGACCTCAAAAAGAGCAGTGAATGAAACAAAGAAAATCTGTGCATGAAAGCAGATGTAACTACAAAGCACAAGCACAGCCATACAGAGACTGTCAAACCAGGTTGAAAACAGAACCTGTATATGCCTGCCATTCCTGAAAGAAAGGCTTAAAACATACAGACACCAAAGTACAACCTAGCATGACTCCTAGATGCCACTTTATCCTGCTTGATTTTCTTAAGTCTAAACAATGCTATTCGCAGCTTGCTTCTATTCTATAGCTAGATTTTTGGTCAACGGCATAGAATTTGCCCTACACAGAGCATTCCTTGCATCCTCCTGATTTGCTCCTCCTTTTTGCCAGCAAAACAGAGTCATGCTCACCCGTCCATAGGGAAAAGTCATCCACACTTTCAAGGATGGTTTCAATCCAATGACCAGTATCTACAGGAGAAAATATATATTATTTTCAATATTTACCTTGCAATTTTCAAACTGTGTTCAAATTCTCTAAAAGTCAAAAGCTCTGTCTTCTAAACACAGCTACCTTTGTTAAAGACGCCATGGCCAACAGTGAAAACTGTGTGATGGGATGGTCTTTCAATTCAGGCTTAGAATGCAGGGGCTCAATGCAGCAGACTTCACCCTTGGAGCCACTGAACAGACACCTAGATTCACAGGTTCTCACTCCCATCACTCTCCTGAAAACAAGCAATCCACAGTCAACTTAGTGATAACCCAGGACACCCTCCCTCCAGCCTGACTGGCTACCAGCCACTCCTAGGCCCCACCCCACACCACGGCAGTATCTTCTCCCCACACGGGCAGACTTGCCGCTCTCCTGGTAATAACACTTCACTGACTTGACTCTGTATGGAAACAAAATCCTAACTCTTTACCCACATCTTATTTCTGTAAGATCTGGCTCTTGCCTTCATTCCTCTCCTACGACTGTCAACCCTGGCAGCCACACTCCAGCCACACTGGTTTTTTCACATCCCCGCTTGTACCACTCCTGACCTTGAGATGGGTTTCTGTCTGCCTGGGCCACCTCCACTAGATTTTTCACTTGCTGACTAACCACTCAGCTCTCTCTTCTCAAATGTTACCTTCTACAGAAGCCTTTTTGAGTTATATTCAAGTGCAAGCCAGCACACAGTCTGTCTCTTCACACTGTTCAAATCTACTCAAGTTATATCATTTGCTTTTCGGTTTGTACCTGTCTCCCCACGCTTACCCCAACTATTCTGTTAAGCATCAGGACCTTGCTTGGTTCATAACTCTTAACTCTGGTGTCCAGACAAATATCTGCACACAGAAGATGCTCAGTAAACACTAGCCAGGTAAATGAGTCATATTGTTTCAGCAATTAATTTGTGCTCAGTATTTGAGAAGCTATGGGGAAAAGAACTTAATAAACAAATACAGACATTAGCCTTGAGAATTTATGGAGACAAAATACACATTGTATATTGTAGTCTATACTTTTTAAACCTCACTTTTGTTCCTATTTAACAAGTAAAACAGAGTAATTCCAAGGCAAGAAAACCCTTTTTGTTCCTGGCCATTACGGTTACAACCAAGTGGGCTTGGAGCCTGAACTAAGATTAGTGAACTATCCAGAATACCGGTTTCTAACCTGGCAGTAGAGGAGAGTCTCCTGGGAGTCAGAGTCTAGAATCCCAGTGCAGACCTAAGATAAAATCGTGGAGACCAGGCCTAGACTCCCACATGTTTTGTAGGCTCCCCAGGTAACTGTAACACAGCCAGAACCTATTTGCAAACACCTGCACTTTCCAGACCTCTTTATGTTCAATTTCAAACCATTAAGCAGCTAATCTTTCCATTTTTCAACAAATGTCCATTAGTCTCTTACTTAAATGTCAGTTCGAAAACAGAGCCCCCACTGTCGTTGCAAACTGCAAGAGTTGGATCATCTGTGAACTAAACAGAGAAGGGATTTATTTTCTTATAAATTTCTAAACAATCAGATAAGACAAGTGTTAAGTAGATCATTGGGAAAGAATTATAAATTTTCAAAACAAAATATACACTTAGCACCTGAAATAACCCAAATTTGGTTCATCACTTTAAACGTACAAAAGTGTCCTTACTTCCAATAATATTAGCTCAGTGTCTTTAAACTGAGGTTTTCAGAAAGCAAAATAGAATGGGAAGATGGCTCAGACAACGACATCTGTCGCTAAGCCTGATGACATGAGTCCTGAGCCCTGTCCCTGGGGAGAAGTAGAGAACTGACTCCCACAAGCTGTCCTCTGAGTTCCACAAGCTCATGGTGCCACAGGCCCCTCCACACACACAATAAACAACGTTTAAAAAAAAAAGTAAAACAACCTTTTATCAAGATAAAAGAAAAAAATTAGCTACGATTGATAAATACCCTGATATTCTTACCTTCGTTACTATATTAAGGTTTTATAACTTGGAATTAGGCAGGCAGAACCATTCAGTTACATTGAAGTTGATGACTTTTTAGTAAGGACATACAGTAAGATTCTTGGGATCTTTGGGAAGTAAGAGCCACTGTATCTGCAACAAACTCTTCCTAAATGGGGTATCTCCCTGGCCATTGTTAAGAGTTTACTTGAATGATTATGATCTAATGCAGAAAACTCAAGAATAACAGTTTTCACTATGATCCAGTATGGTAAGTGGATGCAAAAGGAAATAAAGGAATGTGTATCGTTTGCAGGGACTTGCCTCACAAAGCCTGAAGGTTAGTGAGACATTGTGAATGAGCCGCTTTTACTCAGAGGTGGCTGAGATACAGGAGGTGACTGTACAACACTTCCGTGGATGTGTGTGAGATGCCCACTCCCGTGCAGGTAAAGTAAGGATTCATGTTTGTTTTAACTTTCCTTTTTCTGTATGTGCCTTTTAAAACTGGTACAGAAGTACGTTTGTAGAATTGTACACATACACAGATACACAGTCCAAGCCCAGACTGTCTGGAGAGTGCTGAGTTAGTTACTCAAAGGCAAGCAGGTATTAATTAGTGCAAGTCTCCAGTGACACTGAAGCATGCACATCTCCTTCTCTGATGCCAGTGTCTGCAAACCCCACTTTCAAACCATTCTCACACAACTCCCAGAACAGTGTTTTAATTTCAGCTCTGTCTCCTTTTTCAGTGCCTTTAATTCTTCTGTTTCTAATTGTTTCACCCAATAATTTCATTTTTTCCTACAAAAAGACTAGTTACTACTTATAGCAAAAATTTATTGAGCAGTTACTATGGGCAAACACAAAAACAAATGACAAATAGATTCCGATCTCAAAGATCTTGATCTATTAAGAGAGATAAGACAGACACAGACAACAGTAACATTAGAAGTTGGCACACGCTATAGAAAAAGGGGTCGAGATAAATTAACTTCAGGCACTGAGAGAGGAGAAACTCCAACTTGGCTGTTTTCATCGTTACTAAGTGCTTCAATGCTGCTGTCACAGAAGACTTTTTCGTAACTAACCTAGATGCAGATATATAAACTCCAGATGCTACAGGCTTTAAAAAGCATGTGTGTGGATAAGAGAGCTGCATAGCTAAGCAACCAAGTATGCACATGATTAAATCTAGAAGAACTGATTTTAGAATCCCCTTGTTACAGTCCTTTACCTTTTATGCTTCTGAACGTGGGCTTGCCAGCATGAAAAGGCAGGCTTCACATGAACTATAAATGAAGCCTGTTACCTAAGTCAGTTTTATGTTTTTCAGACCTGAGAGTAAAGAAAAAAAAAAACAAAACCCTAAGACCATAATGCTTTTCCTATAGAGGCCTGAAAGAAAATATAATCCAAGCCCTGCTCTTCCAGAGTTGGTGCCTCTAGCCGCAGGCACCTCCCAACAATGGCAGCAGTACACCCCTCGACAATAAAATCTTGCCCAACCGAGGTAAAGAGACCATTGAAAATCTCCATATGAGTTTTTAGCAGGGTATTGCTTCTCTGCTGCCAAACTCTCTATGGGATCAAATCAAGTTGGCCTTTTTGCTGCTTACTGCTAGACTTCAGTACAACCTGCAGCTGAATATGTTCATAAATTTAGGGGGTTTCTGGCTATCAAAATAGACACACTTATGTGAATGTGACTAAGAGGCATAGTAATAAAGATGGTTAACACAAGGAAGAGAAGCTGTCACCTTGATGTGCAGTATCGCTGTTCCCGGAGGATGAGCATCTGTTATTGATCTGAGAAGTTTTCCACTGGCCAAATCCCACATGGTGATCTGTAAAACAAGCAAAGGCTTTAAAAGCAAATGTATTGCTTTTTTGGACTTGAGTATCCTGCCTTTTGGCTGAAATAATCTATTCCTTGTCTATAAACATTACAGGCAGAAAATTACCAAGTTAAAATACACCAACAAGCTGAGTCCATTAGCGATTGGGCCTTGATTCCATATTCACCTGCCCTCCTTCCACCTTAGCCATAATACTTCGGCTCTGTAATTTCTGATTGAGTCAATCTGTTGGGCACTGGCTAAGAACTCACACAAAGAGCATCGTATCAAACCCGCTGTGATGCAAAGATCACGGGATGAGAAAACCCTGACCTATCACCAGAAAACGGAAACGTCAAGACTGCTATCCAGGAACACAGTGACGGGAACACAGTATATTCAAGAGAGATGGCTCAGGTGGCAAAGTGCTTGCTTTGTAAGCATTAGAACCAGAGTTCAATCCCTGGACTCACATAAAAATGCCAAGTGCTGGGGCCAGAGAGGTGGCTCAGCAGTGAGGAGCCGCTCTTGTGGAAGATCTGAGTTCATTTCCCAGCACCCACACAGGAGGCCCCAACAGCCTGTAACTCCAACTCCAAGGAGATCCAATGCCTTCATTCGCAGTGGGCACCTGTGTTTGTGTGCATAGAGACACACAAAACACAGACACACAATTTAAAATATAATAAATCTTTAAGAAAAAAATGGGGGTGGCTAGGTGCTGTGGCTTGGGTTGTGATTCCAGGCCTGGGAGGTGCAGGCAACAAGATTCCTGGAGCTCACTAGTCTAGCTTAACTGAAGATGGTAATGGAGGTTATCCTTCAGCCCCTACACATGTGCAAGGCCCATGGGAACAGATGGACACACACACACACACACACACACACACACTCATCAAAAACAAGTAAAAGCAACCACGATTATGTACTACTATCATAAGAGGATATATTTTATAAAGCTATCCTCCAAGAAAAATGCCATTAGAATATGAAAGCTATAAACTCCAATCTGTAAGTCATTTTAAAAATCTAAATAAGACAAAGGTTAGACTAACAAACCTCAGACTCATGCTAACAGGAATGTCACATCTACGTACATCATTTCATAACATGTAACAGGTATTTTGGTCTTCAAAATACTGACCTAAAAATATTCGAATTTTATTTAACATCACCTTGGCAGTAAATGAAACTTTCCCTCTTACCTGTCCTTTAGCAAAGCCACAAAGAAGTCTGGAGCAGTCGTTGTTGATGCTGAGCGCCGAGATGGCTCCATATTGCCCTCCAACACTAGTGCTACCCAGGCAGAGCCGCAGTGCTTGATTCTGATCTAAAGAAAGCAAGTGAGTTTGACACTAAGATAAACTAGTAAGATCTATAAGAAAACATAATTCAAAACTTGCTGATGACAAATCAGGAATTTATAAGAAAATATATTTTCTTAATCAAAACAACTCTCTCTAAGCTGCCTCATCCTACAATTGAATTTTTTGTTATTTCCAAGATGTTAGTATACTGAGAATGCCACCTTTGTGTACGTGTGAGTGTCTGTCTGCATATGTGTGCATGTGTCTATGTGTGTGTGCATGTGTGTGTATGCGTGTGTGTAGGCATGTGTGTATGTGTGTGTAATGTGTGTCTCTGTGTCTATGGCTGCAGGTTCAGATGACTGTACATTCATATGTAGAGGCCACAGGAAGATGTCAGGCATCTTCCAATACTGCGCTCCTCCTTTTTTCCAGACAGGCCCCTCACTGAACCTTAAGTTTGCTGTTCAGCTATGCCGGTTGTCCAGAAAGTTCCTGGGATCAACCTGTCCCTACCCTCCCACAATGGGGCAGAGGCAGGCTCAGTCATGCCAGCTTCTACATGGGTGCTAGGGACTCAGCTCATGTCCTCCTGCTCACACAGCCAGTGTTCTGACCCACTGAGACATTCCCAACCCCAAGGGCACTTTCTCTGAAACTTCAAAATTCAAAATGTATTCATTTAAAATTTGGCTCCGTGGGTAAGAGCATCAGTTGCTCTTCCAGAGAACCAAGGTTCAATTCCCAGCACCTACAAGGGATCTCACAACAGTCTGCAACCCAGTCCCAGGGGATCCACTTCCCTCTTCTGCTCTCCACAAGCACTGCATACGTGTAGTGCACAGACATACATGCAGGCAAACACACCCATATTGAGAAAATAAATTTGTTATAAAAATAAATATGAAAAAAATAATTTGTTAAAATTCACAATTATGCAATAAATATAAAAAAAGATTGACCAAGCAAATGAACTGAATAGCGAAAGTAAAATTTTGGAGTAAACAGTTAAACTACTTAGAAAATTTGTTTTTAAGTTTTCCTATTAAGTACTCAAATATTCATTAAATTTTTGTCATCTAACAATTAAATGCAATTACCCCAGGTCCCCTCCTAGGCAAGGCTCGCTTTGTGTGGAGGTCATGATTACACCTACTTGAAAACAATGAGGTAAGAAAATTTAATGGGTGCTGGAGTAGTTAAGAGCACTCGCTGCTCTGGCAGAAGAGCCAGGTTTGGCTCCCAGCACCTAGAGGGTGGCTCACGACTGCCTATTACTCCAGTTCCGGGGATTTGATGCCTTTATCTGGCCTCCACAGGTGCTGCATGCACATGCATACAATCACTCAGGCATACTCATACATATAAATAAATAAATCCTTAATAACTGTTAAACGTAAGAAAGTGTGCCTATAAAAGCTAATTGCTTTAAGAAACAAAAGTCAACAAAGTAGCACAGAGCCTGCAGCGCCCCTGCCCTACCCCCCTCTGTCACTACTGGGCAGTCTGCTTGTGTCTCACTCCCAAGACTACGAGTGAATCAGCCTTCAGAACACCTCACCCGATGGTATCCCGATGGCCTTCACTAGACAGGCTAGTAAAAGCTACCTGTTACCAAGAGCCTGGAGGCTGTTCTTAGGTACAGTGAATAGTATTAGGTAAATATTCATTCCCATCCAAAATGAACACTGTACATATAAATACTTTTCTGTGTTCACACACTGGCTTTAACAGCACTCAAGGAGGCCTGAGACAATTAATGGCTGTACTGCTTCTGGCACACAGAAAATATTCAACAGCTTTTAAGTTACTTCAGATCTCAAACTCCCAAGATAAATATTCAAAAAGAATAAACCCATAAATACACAAGGTCTGGTGTGTTTTATTTTACATCAAAAACTATACAATTAGTTTTTCACACACACATCCAAACTAGCCTCCCCCTAATTTTTTCATCTTTAATTTAACCCTTATTGTTAAAACTTTTTATTCTAGAATTTCTTACCTCCAATTATGACATCACGTTTCTTTTGCTCTACTGAAACTGCTTATAACTGGTTTTCCATGATCTACCTTATATATCTAGTGGATTATCCATTCACCTGAAGTCACAAACTTCACCATGACTGAGTAGTGTACTACTAATGTATACACATAGTAGTGTGCACTACTAATTTAAGTTACACATACAGGAAAAGATGGGCTAAAATTAAGAGAGCAAAGAACTGATAATGAAATTTCATACAAACTCGCAAGCCCCCAAGTCTGGGCTTCCTACCCTCCAGGCTGAGTGGGGTCCGAGCATCTCCTGGGACCTTCCGCAGCTCTGCTTGTGGGATCCTAGCCTTCAGGTTCTAATGCACTAACACACTTGCTATTGCTTTGGGTTTCACAAACCTCAATTTAAGTACTTTTAAATGGCAGAGAAAGCAGGAAAGTTGAGAAATCTGGTCAAATATATAGTATGCAACTTAAATGCCGGGTGGGGACTACAAGAGTATCAATGGAAAACAAGGAGGGGAAAGACAGATCTAACTCCTGCAGTAAATATGTAGACATGGCTGGGAGTGATGGTGCACACCTGTGATCCCAACTCTCAGAAGCAGAGGGAGGAGGATCAGGAACTCAAGACCATCCTTGGCTACATAACAAGTTCAAGGCTGGTCTACGGTATGTGAGACCCTGCCGAAAAGAAAAGAGGAAAGGAAAAGCCATAAACACCTAAGCTTCCCTGCTTATAATTCCCACAGAATAAAAACTAGCCAAGAGAGGAAAGAAACAAAATTACCTGAAATATATGCTAACTTTATACCCTACAGTCCCGTGTCAATGAAAAGATTCTCAGTTTTTCCCTTAGTTTTTTGTTTGTTTTTCAAAATCTTTATCTTTTCTCTATAATGTCCCTGAAAAGGCAGCATGCCTGCAGCACCTGGATTTTAATTTCGCCTCCACTAAAGAGTTACAGACACTGGAACTATACATATGGGCACTTTTAGGGGTGTTTCTTACTTTCTCTTCACCTCCCCACTTTCATCTATGTAGTGTAGAAGACAGTCCCTCACCTCACTGCTTCACTGGGAGAACAGACTGTTAAGTAAAATAGGTCCTTAGTTCAATGCTCCTTAACGTGACTAGGTTTTCATCAAGTTGTATTTATACACTGTATTTTTAAATGGTGGCAGGAGATGGACTACATATAGTAGATGGACTACTTTGACTCACAAAGATATTGTTCAGTTTACAGTCTATATTTATAATCCTATTTTTATGGTATGTTAAACTTGCTGTGTGTAACTTGTCTAAATTCAGAAGAAGTATCTATTGCATGGAAAGAAGGGTGGGTTTCTCCTACCATAGGAGCTAAAAATTCTGTAGTCCATATGAATCTGCACAACGGGAAGTGGCAGGCTGAAATAATATACAACCTCTTTAAAACAGTTACAGTTTGCAGTTACAATGAAGGAACAAAGTGTGTACACAGAAGAAAGGGGGTGAGGTCAGAGCTCTGCCTGGGCTCCCGCTGAATCATTAATTTTAAAAGAAAGCTAGCTCAATTCTTCTCTCACTCTGGAGCCTCCTCTGTACTCCTCTAGTACAGAAAAAAAAAGTACTAAATTCATAGTACATCTACTTTCACATACAAAGTAGTATAAAATGATGTCTGGTTAACACTGTAAGCCTTGTGTTTTAAAACAGTGTTGACTCTATGAAGCAGGTGACCCAGCCAAGACGCAGAAAAGGAGACCATCACTTTCCTATACACGTCACAGAGCTTAAAGGGCCAAACAACAAACTGTCTATGAACAATCTGAGAATTATCAAGTGACACGAATGCAAGAAATTACTATCAGCAGCATTAATATAGCTTAACTCAGAGGACTCTAGGTCCAGAATCACAAAAACACAGTAGCTGGGCGTGGTGACCCATGCCTGTAATCCCAACACAGGAGGCACCATCAGACGGATTGCCACAAATTCAAGGCCAACTTGGTCTTCCCAGTAAATCCCAAGCCAACCAGAAATACAAAGTGATATTCTGTCTCTGATTTTGGAGCACTCTGAATTTTAGACTTTTAAATTAGCGATGTTCAATCTGTAAAGTCTATGCAAATATTCTGAAACCCAAAAAACTCAAATCTGATGCACTTCGGACACCAAGCACAGTTTGCTTAGGGTGAACCTCATGCTGTGCTTAACAGTAATGTGAAAAACAGCAATGAAAGCCAACAAGTAATAGTTTAAAATCTAAAGTTGAACATACTTCAGGAATTTTTCTTTCCATGTACCAAAATGAACCCAGTCCTCTACATTTTCATCCTGATTTTTTAGTTTCAAAGACAATCAAAACAGGAAACAGCCACAAGGAATCAAATTTACTTGTAAGTAGGTAAGTCTGACGCGCGGCAGTCACCACTCTCGCCTGCTATTTTCCTACCCTATATTCATTCACACTGTAATAAGTTCTAGGGTCAAGGGAAAATAAAAAAAGGGGGCCTCATCACAAAACATTTGTCCCCGGGCAGTGGTGGCGCATGACTGTAATCTCAGCACTCTGGAGGCAGAGCAGACAGATCTCTGTGAGTTCGAGGCCAGTCTGGTCTACAGAGTGAGTTCCAGGACAGCCAGAGGTACAACAGAAAAACTATGTCTAAAAAAAAATTGTCATATTTGATACAAAATAGTATCAAAGGTGCATACAAAATATGTACTTTTAGCTGACCAGCTCATAGAGCCAGACCCATACTCCTCCTGAGACGCTTTCTAACAGGACACACAGAATTCCATGGCTAACTGGCTGCCTTCTAGAATGCTGCTTTTACGAAAGTGTTCATTCCCTGGCATCCATGCCACTGTGATGCTAGTGTATTTTAAAAGCAGTCCATTAACTGATGGACCAGAGTACCAAAAAAAAAAAAAAACCAGCTGTGGTTGCTATGAGCACAAAGCAGATGTTTCAGAAAAACCTGGAGAAGGCGAGTTACTTCACAAAAGTATCAAGAAACTGGGTACCAACAAGATATTACAGTAAAAACTGATGCAAAGTTTTGTTAGAATCTAGCATTGACAAGTGCTCAAATTTTAGGTGACACATTTTTGATAAAGTTTCTGACCAAAGAAAAAGTTGCTGCAGACCTCTACTGACAGATACAAACTTCAAGAAAAGGCTCAGGGCTGTAGTAAAAGACCGAAAGAAACAGAACATACTGAAAACTACATAAAAGAATTCTGTATGAAAATACGGAAATAAAATAAAGCACTAAAAATATGCATATATTTTTAATTTTTCACAATGCCTGTTTTAGTCAATTTTTTTAGGTAGCTATTTTTCTTTCATAAGAAAGCAGTAAGTGTAATTGACAATACTCTTTCAACATTAAAAAGCTCAAAGGAAAAAGAACTATTCATGCATACCAAATTTACTATACCTTTTCCTTTTGAATCCATGAAGAAAAGATCAAAAGAGAGGGAGAAAAAAGGCAAAGAATCAGTTCAAAAGTTCAGAGAAAAATCCAGGCAAATTTTGAAGGGTACAAGTGATGGGCTTTGCTTATCTATTGGAATGACACTAGATTTAATTAAGTGGCATTTCTAGCATTTGAAATTATAATCAGGTATTTGTTCTGGGAAAAGAGAAAGTATGTAACGTTCAAATTATAGAACAACGAGTAAACCCAAGTTTCAGTTAAACAGAGAGAAAACAATTTCAAAGAGACACAGAGGACACTAATGGCCAAGGGAAATGGAAGAGTAAGGACGGAGGGAGGGAAACATCTTTATTAAGACGCTGGGCGAGGCGAGACCCAGACACTACATGCCACTGTAACTACACACGCTCTTAGGAAGCTCAGGGCTACCGTCTTAATGACTCAGACCTGTTTCAAAGGGAACCTACCTAAGAGTGCTCAGTTTGTCCACTAGGTTCCTCCTGTGATGAACAAAGATACTTTTAAAGGGCCAGCTCTAACTCAGACCACCAGTCCAGACACTTCATAGTGTCTGCCATTTGTTTCTGGGTTTTTTACCGTATTTTAATACATTTGTTAGAAAGCACTGTCCAAACATCTGTCTCCTACAAACAATGAGTAAAATTTATTAACTATACCATTAAAACTCAAAGCAACACCAGAGGGCTGTGGTTCTTTCACAAATGTCTACTCGGGCATACTTTCTTTCCTGTGGGGCCATAAGAAAGATTATTGTTGCATCGCATCTACAGGAAAGCTGCAGAGGGCTTCAGAAAACCGGCAAGCAGGTCCAAGGAATGAAGGAGATGGTATTTTTTTTAAATGTATTCTTCCATGTTAACATATTCCATTTGTTTGCCGTAAGCTCTACGTGCATGATTATACACACTCACATGCTCTTTCAACTTCTTGATCAGGAAAGGAGAGAATTAAAGCATAGTTGAGGAAAACTGACTACTGGTAAATGGGAAGAAAAATCTACATACAACATACACTCTCCTGGCAGATAAACATATGCAAGTGCTCTGTCCTCAGTCACCTTAACCCTTCTCTGCTTTTCTTCATTTCTCGCAGTTCTTCCTCAAAACAGTGTGGACTGCTGATCTAGGGGCCATCATTGTTTAATTCGGAGCTTGACTGTGCATGTCACTTAACCACGCTTCTCCAGCACTTCATATACATGACAGCACTAAAACTCAAGCCCGTAAGACCTTCCCCGGAAGACTGACAATCTAATACCAGTTATCCCCTTAGAAAAAACACCTGCTGGAGACAGAGCGCGGACAGTTTTCTGGAAGGCAGTCAGATAAGAATGTGAAAACGTTCTTGTCCTGGCCCAACCATTCCACTTGTAGGAATCTGTTCTAAAGGTGACCATATGCAAAAAATACAAAAACAAGGCTGCGTATGGCGCTACTGTTTAGAAACGGCTTAAGTGGTTTTCCTGCGTAAACGGCTAATCAAATTGTCAGGAAACCACTTGAAAGAACACTGTGTGTCTATTAAAATGATGTTCAATGCCTGTATTCTAGGCTCTCAGCACTGGGAGGCTGAGGTGGGGATGACTGCCATGAGTCTGTGGCCAATCCAGGCCACATAGCAAGCTCTGGGCAATCTTAGCTACACAGTGACACACCTCAAATGAACAGAGATGTCACAAACGGGGGGAGGGGGCTCTACATCTCATTCCCTTGGGAATATGCACACGGCTGTATGTGCATCCGTGGATAAAAGGTTGGACGGCTATCCAGAAACGATAAAGATCAGTCCGAGATATTAGAATTTGATCTTTTATATTTTCCAATTTGCACACATCTATGTTTTGTACATTTTCTACTGTGGATATATATCAATTATACAGAAAAAAATACCACTTACAGACTCAATTCTAAAACTCTCTCAGGGAAATTACACTTTTGTTTCTATCCTTCTGTTCCTCAAGCAAAAGAACTCTATTATTTAAATCAACTACATTTAAAAAGTCTAGGTATTACAATTATATGTTAAGTAAAGCTTTTGGAATAATGGAAAATTTATAAATGGAAAGTCAAATTGTTCAGTAACAATGGAAAATAACTAGCTATTCACATGAATGGTGTTAAAAAAAAAAAAAACCTAAAACTCCACAGAAATCAAACTGTGGTTTTGCTAATACAGCATCCTCAAGTAACCCTTACAGAACATTCTTTGCTATTTTCCAGCTAAAGGAAATGCAAGTCTTGAGATCTAGAGGATAGCATAGAATACTATTTGATGGATTTTAATTTTTTGTTTGTTTTTTCAAGACAGGGTTTCTCTACGTAGCCCTGGCTGTCCTTGAACTAGCTCTGAAGACCATGCCAGCCTCAAACTCAGAGATCCACCTGCCTCTGCCTCCCAAGCTCTAGGATTAATGGCCTGTGCAATCACTGCCCAGTGGATTTTAAATTTTTAGAAAGGCCATTTTTAAAATAGGCTGCCTGTATACTGAATTCAAAAGCAAAAGACTAAAGAGACTGCAACTAATTTCTACTATATAAATAAACTATTCATCCTCTCTTAACTCAGAAAACAAGTTAATTACAAGTTAATACTTTTTCAGATTAGAAAGATTTACAATGAAAATGACTCAGAAACCTGGGGAACCCCCTCTCCCTGAATACCTTTTTGAATACCCATAACGGGAATATGACTTAGAGTAAAAAGTTATTACCACCACCAACCAGAGGGAGACATGATGACCAGCCAAGGTTCTATCCAACAATTTTGTCTAGATATACAGAACACCAACAGATGTGCTAGCAGGAACACCTTACGGATTCATAGGAGGGAAACAAATATGCAGCATGTGTAAGATGAAGCCACGCATCAAGTAAATTTTAACTTAGAAATACCAACTGCTACTTCTTCATGTTTTTCTTGTTGTGCCCATGAAAATCAACTCTACAGTACAAAATGTAATTAAAATACATTATCAAACATTAAAGGAATCTTAAATATTAAAAAAGTACTTATAAAATTACCAAATATTAAAGCCAATCCATGAGATGTGCCCACTGCTATCAGACTGGACACTGCCTGGAAACAGAAGGGAAAATGGTCAGTGTTGAATTTCTTGGATTGCCTTCCTCTAGGTACCAGATGACGCACCAACCACTAAAATAAGAAATTTCATCCAGAAAGCAAAGTAAGAAATCAAATCAAGGGTACTTGATTTATTTCTAAGAATTCCTCTAAATTTAAGAGAAATGTTATCAACGTATCATATATTCAGTATTATATATAAACTATATCTTTTGGCTTAAAGCAATTAAAAAAACAAAAACAAAAAACAAACCACTTCCTGGCCAGCTGAAGAGGTAAGTGTGCTGCCCACCCAGGGTCTCCTAGCAACGTAGAGGGGTGGGAACACTTTTCTCCAGTTCATCACCAGCGGGCAAGAGACACCAGAATGTTCCACTTGAGCCCACTTCCTCACCGGTGACTAATGTGAAAGTCACAGAGGCAGCTGAAGAAAACCAGAAGACAGACCCTTAATGTGCTCTCAAGCCTCCTCTAGCTCCACAGCCACTCCAGACACTACCTGCAGGCCTGGCCTGGGATCCACAGCTGTGGAATGTGCCTTGACAGAGTGAGCTCACTCTGTGCTATTTCCCAGTCCTTACAGAATAAGGGATACCAGCTCACAGGGGAACTAATGCTGGAAGGCCTGCTACTCCATTATCTGCTCTGAAGCAAAACCGTACGAGCTAAACAAAGTAGGAAATCAAAATCCAACATGAACAGGTTTTGAACTTGATTACTAAGAGTAAAATGACTTAAGGGTTTATAATAGCACTGAACATTTTAAGAATAAACCTGAGTACTCAGTGAAATTAGAAATCTTACCTTAGGGGTTAAATGCATACTTACAATTGCTGTAGGCAAGCCAGCATCTACTTTGTCCTAAATGAGATTTTAAGAAAGAAGAATTTGAAAAGGTATTGGTACTGAAAGTAAGTGTTCAGCCTCTTTTTATGCACACTTTGAGAAAGTACGCCCTTCACCTCCCCCTCAAGCAAGAGCAATTACAAAGCTGTAGATATCCAAAATCAATGTGCATGAGAGCAGATCGTTTTATTTTACCAACTGTGACAGACACTTCAGTGCTGATTAGAAATACAAATTTAAACCAGGTGGTGGTGGTGCATGCCTTTAATCCCAGCACTCAGGAGGCAGAGAAAGGCAGATCATGAGTTCGAGGCCAGCCTGGTAAACAGAGCGAGTTCCAGAACAGTCAGAGTTACAACAGAGAAATCCTGTCTCAAAAAAAACCAAAAAAAAAAAAAAGTTCAATTTAAAGAAGAGAGAGAAAGGAAAGAGGTTTGTTTCACACAATATAAACAAACTAAAAGTCCTACAGGACCAAAATGGTAGAATCAAAGTTTCAAGAAAAGGAGAACTTGCTTCAGGTACTCCACCTCTGAGTACCAGATTAACTTTCCAGCTGATTAACTCTAAATGAGTCTAAAGGAAGCCCATCAGGGTCTCAAACATGGTGAAGTCAAACACCAAGCAGTTCAGCTCCTCACCAGTAACTGCGACACAAGAGTCACCTGACTGTTCTCCATGTGTTCAGAGAATTAGCAAGTACTGCTCTATTTATCCTAACACACACCGTCCTGTGGACCGAATTAAATGTAAAGAGTGCTACATGGGGTCTGAGGTTTGAGCAGCTTTAAGCCATTTGCACAGCTTGTGGTGGCATGGCACTGTGACAGCATCTCAGCCTCCTGTCCTGCCTGCAGGGGGAGCAGGGCTAACACAATGTCCGATATAAATATTAGATACACAATTTGTGTTCTGTTCTGCAGGGAGAAAAGCAGGGGTAAGACCACAGATGAAAAACATTCAAATGAATGCATACGTCATCTGACTTCAAAAGGTACAAACGACAGATGTGGGGAACATTTTAGCACTAAAACTGGAATGTTACTGGGGGTGGAGCAGAGAAATGAGGGAGAAGAGTGTAGGGGGTGGTTCGACTAAAAGTAAATATTATGAAACTGCCAGAAGGAAACCTGCAACTTTGTATGCTAATTAAAAAATAAAAACTCCTCAAGTTTAGATGAATGGGAAACATAAAGAAGGCAAAGGAAAGAAGCATAGTTGAGCCAGGAGCTAAAACAAAGCAAAAGAGGATGAGGGAGAGGGAACCAGACAGGGAGGGAAGGGGCAGAATTAACTAAATTAATATGGATTAGTGATGGTGCTGCAGCACTAGGGCAGTGGTTCTCAGTCCGTGAGTCACCTGGGATCCTGGTTGGAATGCAGATCCCTATGCTGCTCCAATAAGGACTCAGCTCAGAAGGCGCATTTTAACAGTCACTCCCAGAGTCTGGCACAGTGGACATGTTTTTAAATAATAATAAAGCACTGTGCTGAGGAGCATCTAGAGTATCTTAAGGTTCATCCTTAAAACGATAAATTCCTTAGAGACCTAATTTGAATTAATTTTAAATATAGTCGTATGCCATGTTACTTTGAGAAGGATCCCAAAGTTAAACAATAAGACTCAAAACTCCAAAGATTTCATGTTTCCAGAGTGTTTTTCATGCATGGACTCCAAAGTCAGGATGATCAAAGTCCAAGCAGGCCTGATAACATCCCTGTCCACAGGCTGAAGGCACAAGTGAGCAACTATTCAGGAAAAATACCCCAAATATAACTAGCTTTACATGTTAATAAACCAACCATCACAGGAAAGCACTCAACTTAAATCGAGCTGGTAATCCGGGATTAGGAAAGCACCGCCTCGTGCCTGGCGCGGGAAAGGCAGTGTTATCTGAACTCGCCAAAGCAGAGCGGTGCAGTGAGGAGAGGATGCAAACACTCTGGGATTCATTAGGATCGCCTCCTCCTCAAGAGGGAGGGGAAGGCCCTTTTAAACAACAGGTTTATCCAATCAGCGCTCAGCGCCTGAGTTCTAGTTCAGTCTCCATTATTCAAAATATTTTTTAAGCTGCACAGGTGGGTCAAATGACTGTTCTGGTTCATCCTGATTTTGAAAGGAATGAATTTCATCACCTACATAAGGATTAAATTCAGAAAATGTCATAGAAACATGATCCTCAACAGGTGGTTTCCATTCTGGCAAATGTGAGTTTCTGTCCATCTACAGAGGAAGGGCATCGCCCAGCTCTCCCCATCGCTCTAGTTAGCATCACGCCTGATGCTGTGTGCATCAGCTGGCTCGGGATACGCCAGCTGCCCAGGATGAACATTATCTCCCATCTGCAAAAGAGCTTTCTCTAACAGAACTGAAACTGGAACACAACTGGATGCCATCCCTACTGTCTCACCCTCTCACTCTCTTGAAAAATGACTACTTTCATTTCTTGTTCAAATGAAATATGGAAAATGTTAATTAAACTCCATGAAAAGAGCATGAAACAATATCAAGGTCCCTGCTGTCATCATCATTATACCGCCGCCCTTACCACATACAGCACCACTGAATTCGGGAAACAGACTTGACAGCTGAGTAAAAGTACGGGCTGTGAGGTCAAAGGAAGTGTGTGCTGAGTGCCATGCCTTAAGTACTACTGAACATTTTTCCACAATGACCCAATATTCTAAAACATTTTCAAAAGGTCATGAATATCCCACTGCGGCTGCTGCACAACGGCCACATTCACCAACCCCACCTCCCTTTATAAGCTGCGCCTCTCCGCTCTCTGCTGAGTTTCTAAGGCAGGGCACACGACTTTACCTTCTTTCACAATTGTAAATGTCAAAGAAACAGGACACATAAAAAGGACTTGTGAATTATTTTTAATTTGGTTATACAACATCCTGGTCAATCATCTGTCCATATAGAGAGGCTAAAAAATAAGCACTCTGCCTCAGCCAAACTCCTAGGATGGCAACTAACCTGAAAAGGAGTGCATGCAGACAGTGTCTCTCTCTACCTGCTGCCTGCCAAGCTTCCTTCAGGCACACAGAGAGGCTCACAGACCTTTATTCCCATGGCTGCACTGTTTTCTATGTCAAGATGTGTAGCCATGTTTTACAAGTCAAAAATAATCAGAAAAACCTTAAAAGCCAAAGTGTATTGTTCTTAAGCTGTGAGCCAAGGGAAGAGCTGGGCTGTGTCCATGCTCACTCCTACGTCGGCACGCCCCCATAGGTCATCAGCTGGGAAAGACAAATACTCACAGCCGCAGACACTATCTGGGCGGATATCCCCTTCAGAAGAGAATGTCGCATAACTGACCCATGTAGTGAGAAGGAGTCAGGTAACTTCTTCTTCCTAAGAAAGGGAGAGGGGGGAATATTTAACAGAAGAGTTGACAAGGCAGGATCCTATGACTCTTTTAAACACATTTTAAAACAGAAAATAACACTGTGTTGTTGTTGTTAATTATTAATTTTATATAATCATTATTGTTAAATGTTATTAAAAGATGCTTGAAAACCTAACAGACCAACATTCAGATGTGTTCTAACCCACCTTGAGGCTCAGAGAGGCTCAAGTAAGAAAATGAATAAGCTAACAATCCTCTTCCACTGCCCACCTGACACAGGATAGGGTTCCCCCATCCTCCAGAAGGCTGGCAGACCACCAGTCCTGCTGATGAATCTGCATCACCCCTCTTGTCTGCCTCTGCCCTCCCCTTCCTTGCTCCATGTAACAACTTCAAGTATTTTCTCCATACCTTCACTTGTGATTAGCTTTGCTGCTCCTGCTTACGGCTCCTTTCACTTACACACCTCATCTCTATTCAAAAAGGAATCCTTAAACTTTTACCAAGCATTAGTCAGTGTATGCCCATTCTGACTAAAAATGTGCTCTGCTAACCCAAAACAAGGGAGTCACAGGTCCTACTACCAGGATCCACAGCCTGGCTGGAGGGGCTGCCAAATAGCTCATAAATATGAATGTCATGCAAATAGAGAATATATCCCATTTATTGGGGGATACGAGGCATGGCTACCATAAAAGAGATGTCTAATTTGCCTGATGGATGAGGATGTTAAGGATGCAGTGTGGGGAAGAGTGAGGACAAACAGGCATAGACTGGGTGGGCAGGGGTGAAAGTGCTCAGAGATAGGCTCGAAGTGGGCAATAGACTGACACCAAGGACTTCTGACTGTCACGTACCAGTCATGTCCAACTCATGCCCAGTGAGCCACTTTCAACCCAGGAACACAGCTTGACAAAAAATCAGGAGCTTATTTAAACTGTTATGAGAGTGTGTGTGTGTGTGTGTGTGTGTGTATGTGTATATGAGTGTGTGTGTGAGAGAGTTGTGTGTGTCTGTGTGAGTGTGTGTGAGTGTATGTGTGGGTCTGTGAGTGTGTGAGTGTCAGCGTGGTTGTGTGTGTGTGTGTGTGTGTGTGTGTGTGTGTTTAAATTAAATTGCATAGTTCTCAAATGTAAGCCTGGGACAATATCAAAAGGTTGGACACATGAGTCAGGCAATACGAGAACATCATCACTTTTAAACAGGGAATGCAGGTCCATCAAAAACATTAATATGTTTGTAAGACACTGTGATGCAGAGGTGACCACACCCACCAGGATCCCTGTCCCAAGATGCCTAAGGAAGACAGCACTGACATAAGAAAAATCTAAGAGGAAGAGTGCAGCCCCTTGGGCAGCATTCAAGTCACACGTGAACTCAATAAACCATTTTACACTATGCTTTCTCCACTTCGCTCATTTTCATGTTCTCCCCAAGAATCTGGAAGGTGAAAAGCAGCCAACACTAGTTATTTAGAGTTCGAAGTCTTGTCCCCCAATCTTTAATCATCTTTGAGATTCGCCTCTGAACCTACTCCAGGGAAATGAGGAAAGCTGGAGCTGACCTTGGAGAGGCGTAGGGAGTGCCGGGACACAGGCTGGCAGGCAGACGGAGCTCCAGGCCTCCACAAAGTGCGCCACAGTGAAGCTACACCCCTCCAACACTATACCATGAAGACATTGACTGCATATAATCAAACTATACTGTACTATGAAGATACTAGTTTTAAATAATCAAATTAGACTGTGCCATAAAGACTGTGACTTTAAATGATCATATATTTTAGCCATATACAAGTACAATTTACAAGAATATTTACCTCTTTAAGTTGGCCCTGTCACCGCTGTCTGAGCTTGCCACAGATGAGGTATCATAAGAGTGAGAATCAATGGTGTCGACATTTAACAATGTAGGGTCCTCAAGAACAAAAGACTCATCTTCATCATCAGTCTGAATTGAAAAAAAGACACAACCATAAGCTCAAGACTCCAAAGACTGCATAAGAGAAGTGGAACAGGTGATGCTGGTCTCTCTACAACCCCTAGTGCCTGCTTCTGCTTTCGCCCTCTCTTCTGTATGTGTGTATTCAGCAGAGAGGCTTGACACAGGACTCACAGAATTAAATTTCAGCTCCATAGGAATCACTCTTTCAAGAGTCCATGCCCAAGCCTTCTCTTCCAGCAGGAAGGAGCAGGGACAGTTAGTTGCACAGATCATCGTTAGCTGCAAAACATTTTTAAAATTCCAGCCTGTAAAGATGCTTTACTGGTGAACTAACAAGCACTGGCTAATTAGAAGGAAACAAATGTTACCTGACTATAAATGTCTGCCATGAATATGTGATAGGTATACAGAAGAAAGGCCTTCTGGGTGAGAAACGACATGTTTAGAAACTTTGATTTCAAAACATGGATTTTACTGGGGATAAAGGAAGTAGCCATAAATGGCGGGGGTATATGGATAGAAACTGAAGATGGTCTAGAAAGATGAGCTGGAGTCTAATCTTTAAAAGGCATTGTTTCCCATCAGGCTTGGTGGCAGCAGGGCCTAGGTCTGCCTTGTCTGCCACTGTACCTACAGTACCTTGTACAAGGCCTGACATGTACCTGCACTCACTAATTTAATTAACTAGAGTACTATCTACAGCAGGCAATGGGAAGACTAGGGAGACTTTTAAGAAGAGACAAGATTGTAACCACATTTTAAAAAGATAAATGGGGCTACACGCTGAATGAGAGCAAGAGGCTGTTGCAGGGGGTTGTTACGGACCAGTTAGAGGGCTATTTGAATACCATTAAGCACCGTTAATCCCCAGGAATATTTGTAGCTCTCTCTCCTGCTACTCATATCCTCCCTATTTAAGCAAGTCTTTTCATAACCACAGCTTTAAATGCCATGTGGAAATGGCTCTGAAATCTGTCTTCAACATCAACATTCTCCTTATAGTAGTCTATAATTTCACTACATTCCAGAATTCTCCACCAAACATACGTCTGCTAAGAATGAGTTTGTACTTGGCAAGGAGACAGTTACTTGAGAGAGCTGTAAAAGACTGCTGCAAATGCTATAGGAAAAGGAAGTAACTTGGAAATCAGAACTTCAAGGCAAAGGTCATGAACAAGAGAGTCAATCAAACCCTTATTTGATTTTCTTAAGTAGCCTGGAGACATAATTAAATAAAACAGATCACCTGAGAAAAGCCAGGCTTACAGGATAACTGAAAGAAAAAGTAAAGGAAATAAAAGAATTGAGGAAGTTAAGAGGAATTTAAAACTACTGCTACACAGTAGAGATAGTGACTTTCCGCCAATTGTAAAATCTATACACTCTTATCAAGTTTTGCAGACTTGTGTGTGTCCCTGAACCTTGAATCATGAAAGCTCAAAACTGCAACGTCAATCTCCGCAATAACAGCAGAGCCGGGATACCTCCATCACTGCGTATCAAGGCCTACGTTTGTTTTATTTATTTAGTGACTTGTGGTTTTTTAGATTTATAAGTATGCACAAGTCCACATATGCATGTGTATGTATGTATGTGTGTGGTGTATGCATATGTGTGGTATGGGGGGTGTGGTGTGGGTGGTGTGTGTGTGTGTGTGTGTGTGTGTGTGTGTGTGGTGTGTGTGTGCATGTGTGTGTTCTACCACTGAGCTACATTTCCAGACTTAAGATCTAAAGTCTCAATCCTCAGAATGTGATAATGTCATATTGAGGCAGCCATAGACAGACCAATTAAATCAGGTTCCCATGTACATGATCTTCTAATGTGTAGCAAAGTTGACACCACAACCAAGAATATTCTTTCCAATGAATGGTATCAGATCATAACTCATATTAATACAGATAGAAAATAATCCAGATGAATTATGGATCTAAATGTGAAAGGAAGAACAATATTTTGGAACAAATAGGATGGCCTCAGAACTGGCAATATTTTCTTAAACACAGGAAAAAAAAATAACTAATCATAATGGAAAAATTTTTAAAGCTGAACTAACTATGTTAAACATCAGATAAAACCATTAGTGTTGTAAAAAGATATAAGATGAAAGAAGAAATTTAAATAAATATATCCAAGAAAGGATTTCATGGCATATATAAAGAACGCCCACAAATTACTTTAGAAAGAAAAAAAAGACTTTTTTTTTTCTACAAAAGAGATAGATATCCAAATGGCCAAAACCTACTTCAAGGCATCCTGTGTCATCAATCTTCAGAGAAATTCAAGTAAGAATCACTATGCACTTTTCATTAAGTGTGAAAGCCGAAAGAGGGTTTCAACAGTTAACAAGTGTATAAACAACCAGACTCTCATACGCTTCTCCTGAAGAACATATTAAAACAACCATTTTGATAGGCCACAACAGTCTTGACAAAAGCTGAGTTATACACAATCACTTACAAATTCTAAGGAGCATGTGCACAAGAAAAATGGGAGGATGTAGTTGCATGTGCACAAGAGAAATGATAAATATCCTCATCTGTAACTACATGTGGTGGTTTGAATGAAAATGACCCCATGGGCCCACAGGGAGTGGCACTATTAGGAGGTGTGGCCTTGTTGGAGGAAGTTTGGCCTTATTGGAGAAAATGGAGAAATGGAGAAAACTGGAGGAGGGCTTTGAAGTTTCCGATGCTCTAGCCAGGTCTATTGTGACACTCTTGCTACCTGTCAATCAAGATGTGGAACTCTCGGCTCTTTCCCCAGCACCATGTCTGCCTGTGTACTGCCATGGTTTCTGCCATGACGATAATGGACTAAACTGAACTGTAAGCCAGCCCCAATTCTAGCAATAGTAAAATGAGATGATACAGATAAAGAATTAGAGAGTAATGGTGATGAATAAACTGTTACAACAAAATATGACAGAACCTCAAAACAGAGCACTAGAGAGAATAAGTCAGAAACACAAGTACACATTCCACGCATATGTATGTCCATACACAAGAGTACACGCTCCTGTGTACATAATGTTCAAATCAAGCAAACCAGTCAATGCTAGTAGAAGTTGGGATCACAATTACTCTGGCCTTGGGTACTAAAGGGACCCAAGAGGAGCTTCTGGGACAGGCTTTGCTCTGCCTCTGCATTGTGCTGCACAGGCTGGTCGAGTGTAATGCACCTCCACGCTGCACACTTACGAATTGTTCACCTTTCGGTGCACATACTGCAAGAAGGTCACAAGATATTTCTGGCTACCAATAGCAGAACTGAAGTGAACCCAACCATCACTCCGAGACTGGGAGACTGAAATGTCAAGAGACATGGTCATGACAAGGTCAAAGAACAAGTTTAGTGGACGAAAGGGACCAGGAGAAAAAGGTTTAGTTTACAGAATGTAACTTCAGACTTAGAACCTCAGAAGCAGTGATTTCAAAGCAAGGCCTAGTAATGTTATTTCATGTCCTAAGTTTTGAGGGTACAATGTTGCGTGGGTGGGAAAAGACATGTCATGGGTGGATTACGAGGCCCCCACAAGCCACAAAGCCAATGCTTTTGGTGGCACACCAGAAGGTAGACAATGGCTAGAGACACTGCAAGCTCTAGTTTTAGCACATGGAAATGACACAGGACCTGTGCTGTGACTCTTCTTTGCTGTCTGTCTGTCTTCCACAGGGCCAGAAGGTGCTATGCAGGCTGCTGAGGAAGAATTGCCACTAACAGTCCTGCTGGCTATGAACCTTGTGTGCTGCACTATCTACAGTATTTGAAAGATGTGCCCACTAGTGCATTAATGGTATAGCTGCCAAAGATACAACCAAGAGCTTTGTGAGCAAGTTTAAAGGCCACTTCACAGAAGAAAATCCTATTTTGTACTGTAAGCCAAGTGGGAAGAAACTGTACCTGAGGAAATCACATAGGCCAGGGGCAGGCTACTCTACAACTTTGTTAAATGGATATGGTATGCCTGTCAACTGCCTTTTAAACAACATCTGTGTCTAACTTCTGTTGCTGACAGCCTTAGTTATAGAGGAAAGCTTATTTGCTATGGGATGTAGTTACTCACATAAACTCATAATAATCAAGCTGATGAAATTAAGTAACTGCTGCTGTGGTATGATGGCCAAATTCTCTGTATAGTTAGATACATTATCTCCTCTTCCCAAACTCAGGTAATACAATGGGAGAGAGGAGAGAAAGGGTGTAAGAGCTACAGGATAGGAGTGAAATGTTGTAGTGTAGCTTTCACCTCAGGAGATAACCATGTCTTTGCCATCACAAGCAGAGATAACCTTAGCTCTGTAGTTACAGAGAAGGAAGCAAGAGAGGGTCACCAGATCCTCACCTGGTACCTTAGTTACTTTTCTACTGTAGTAAGTCACTATCATCAAGGCAACTTATGAAAGAGTTTATAAGTTGGAGAGGGGGTGCCTTATATTTTCAGAGGGTTAGAGTCCACAACCATAATGGTGGGGAGGACGGCAGCTTTAAAACCTATAGCACACCTCCAACGACACACCTACTCCAACAAGCCCACATCTCCTAATCCTTCCCAAACAGTTCCACCAACTAAGGACCAAACATTCAAACATATGAGCCTATGGGGCCATTCTCATCCAAACCACCACACCTGGGCTCCCATCTATACCACACCTGCTGTTTGGAAAGGTTCAAGAGTATATAGGAGGCAGAAAGCCAAATGTGATGTCTATTCTTGGCTGTCTACTTGGTTGTCCAGTTAATCTGGAATTAACTAAATCCCAAGAAGCTGGGTACACCTGTGAGAATTTTTTTTTCCTTAATTCAATTATTTGAAGTGTTAAAAACCCCTAACCCATTTTTAATCCAGATCTTTTGAGGTGGAAGATCCATCTTTGATCTGGGCCACAACTTCTGCTGGTAGCCTATATAAGGTCATGGAAGAAGGAAACTTGCTCTCTTTTCCTGCTTGCCCCCTCTCTCACTGGTAAGTCCATTCCTTCACTGGCATTACAGCCTACTTCTTTGGGATTCTGCCATATACTGAAGACCAGCTGAGACATCTAGCCTTGTTAACTGAACACCTACTAGATCCTTGAACCTTCTGTTAGTTAACAGTCATTGTCGGACTACCTGTATGACAGCCATTCTAATAAATCTATTTCATTCTATAAGTTATGCTTCTCTAGAGAACTCTGACTAATAGACCAACTAAAGGCAAGGCTCTTGTAATATATGAGGGATGCTGGGATGGGAATTTGGGGTGATATAACTGTTTTTGAGTCATGTAGTCTCTTGAAACTAAGCCAAGTAAACTCATTGGCTCACCAAATTGGACTTGTGTAGAATCTTTTCTTTGGTCTTTGTGTGGAATATATATATATTTTGTCTCTCACTGATCCCTTACCTCACTTGAATTCATTTGTTCATGGACTCCCAGAAAGGTAACAGAACAGCTGGGCACAAAGACAAAAGATGAACACCTCCCTCGAGAAGTTCAAAATGCAGACCAATACTCACCAATGGAGCTTTCTGCAGTGATGAAGATACTGTGTGTTTATGCTAACCAGTATAATAGCCACTAGCCACAGATGGCTACTGAGCTCCTGAAATGGGCCTCGTGCAACTGAGAAACTGAAGTATTAGTTAGCTGTAATTATAATAAATTTTAAGCTGACATGTTTAATTAGTGGCTACCATACTAGCTAGTATACATCCAAATACATACACTGTAACTAACCCAAAAAGTATGAAAATTAATGACACAACGTGATAGTAATGAGTAATAGTAATATTTACTTACCTCATTAAGTATGCTTTCCAGAGTTGGAGGGGTATCCACCTGAGGAATGTCAAACTCCTTGTCATCAATCTAAACAAAGAGATTGAAGTCACATGAGCTTTCCCTCTTATACCTGTGAGATGTTTTAAATAACTAGAACCACTGTCAAAGGACAAGCTTACCACTAACTGGGTCATATGTTCAACTCAGTAATCCCTAGCCACATATTCAGGGAGTCTCAAGGCCAGGAGCACCCTGACAGTGCTGCCCTGACAGCCCTAGTCCTTTTTAGAAAGTTGAAGGATTTTACCTCCTTTCTTAGGATGACAAAAAAAAAACTTTCCTAAGTTTAGACTTGAGACCTAAATGACAAGCCAAAGCATGACAAAGAATTTCTTGGATCTTTCATGACTAAGTTTAAAAAAAAAAAAAAGTTGTCATTAAATACTCTTGCAGTCACAGAAACCATTAATACTCAACCAAGGAAGAAAGCAAGTAAGTTGCAAGGTAATCTAACACGCGCATCAGCTCTGTGACCTTGAGAAGGCGCTCGGCACAGTGAGGCTCACTCGAGTGCACTGGTACGCTGTGACCCACTGCACTACTGCACAGGAAAGAGTGGTGGGACCTCCTGCTAACTAGGCCCGCAAAAACAAGTCCAGAGTATTTGGTCATGAAGCACACTAACCCAAGTTTTGTTAAAAATCATCATTTGACAAAAGTTAAATTTTTACCAGATCATTTTTGAACTCCAGCTCCTTATCCAGATCTATGCAAGAGAATTTTGAAAGAGAAGCTTCTAAATTAAAAGACTTGCTCAGCTCTTCCTCAGTAGTCCTGGCACATGGGTTCTGCTCCAAATTCTCCTGCTCTGGTTCATTTTCCATATTTGCTTTCAATAACTGTATTCAATCAATCCAACCAATTATGTTCCTTGCTTGTGACCTTGGACTGCAGTTATCCGAATGATGAGGTCTCTGACAGGGAGGCAGATGTTATCTAGATATCCTCTTCTACACTGGACATTTCAGAAAAATACTTGATTGGATTCCATTTGGTCATCTGCAGGCAAAAGAAATAGGATGGAGGGTAGGATGTGGGCAGAGGGTTCATACGAGAATACAAAGGGGGAAATTTAACTCAGACTTGGAGAGGTCTAGGATTGGAGCCTCCTCATGAGACGTCGTGAAACCTGGTGGGTCCTAAACAGGACTGAAGCAGATTTATGTACCTACAACCAGAGGCAAACTGGTGCCAAAACTTCTAATTAATCCTGTCCTATTTTCAGACCTCAGGGTAGCTCTCCGGTTCCCCTGCAGTAAGCACATAGACTGGATTGCTTAACATCAACTTTGGGACAGCTGAGCGCAGACGCCAAGGATAGACAATTATTTAATGCCACACTAGCAAACCTAGGAGCCAGTTTACAAGGAGGATCAACAGTGACCCTAGGATAAAATAATTGCACAAAGCCAGTCACAAAAGAAAAAAAAAAAAAAAAAAACATGCTATCTTTAGGAAAGAATGAAACACTGAAGAAATCTAGAAAGTATACATTTTTCTGTATATTTCACAGCTCAAAATAATAAGATCTTGTATTATATTTTTTAGAAAAAAAAAGATAAACTAGTAAGCCTGAAAAATTTTCATTTTTAAAAAACTAAAACTATTTTTAAAAGCATTAAAGTTTAATGTTTAAATTTGTTTATTTGTTTTGAATATCTTCAAATTATGTTTCAATTAGACTAAAAGAGGCCAAATGTTTTAATCTGCTTAGGAGCACAAAAATAATTCACAGTAATAATGACAAAGTGAAATATCATTCTTTCTCTAAACAAGGTGCTTGCCACAGTATGGCGTCCTTACTGTATCTAGTAGATATACTGTTTCACTTTCAATTTGCTTTTTTTTTTTCAGTTTTTCAATCATGTGCTGAAAATATTAAGTGGAATATTCCTCAAATTCATAAATGTTAAATTGTATGCCATTTTGAGTAGTAGGATGGAAAGTCTGCACCATCCTGCTTCATCCACTGGAGATGGAAGTTGTCCCTCTGTACTGTCCACACAACCATTCTGTAAGTCAGTCAGTCCCAGTCTTGGTTATTAGATCAACTATATAATATCCCAGGGCTTTTCTCACAGTAACCCTTACATTACTTTTATTACAGCATAATTCTTCTATATTATTGCTATTCATCTCATATTATGCCTAATTTATAAGCTAAACTTTCATAGCTATGAACCTATAGGAAAAAAATGTTGTATATGTGGTTCTCTCTATACCCATGGGTTCCATATCCATGAAATCAACCACAAATCAAAATTACTTTTTAAAATTGTTTCTGAAGCTGGGTGTGGTAGCACACACCTTTAAAATCCCAGTGCTCAGGAGGCAGATCTCTGTGAGGTTGAGGTCAGCCTGGTCTACATAAACTCCCCAGTCAACAAGGCTCCATAGTGAGACTTTGTCTTTAAAAAAAAGTTTAAAGAGAAAAAAAATTTTAATGCTTCTAAACATGTAAACACATACGTATTTCAGTTATCACTATTCCCTCAACAGTACACTATAGCAACTACTTTTATAGTGTCAGATATTATAGGCAACCTAGAAATGGTTTAAAGTACTCAGAAGGATATGTGTAAGTTATCTGAAATGCTGTATTGTGTTACATAGGGGACTTAAACATCCAAAGTTTGGGGTCAGTCAGATGGTCCTGAACCAATACCCCATGGTAACTATGGACTACAGTATGCCATCAGCAGACTCAGGTGCTGACGGGGATCTCTGAGGATATATATATCAGAGGATATATCCTCTGAGGATAAAGGGTAACTACTGTACCAAACAACCAGCAAAGCTCAGCGTCAAGCTTCTTCAAGCTTCACAGTGCTCAGAAGGTACAAATACCACTGCCACCAACCCAACTCCACAGTCAAATGTTAATACATTATTGTTCCTTGGTGAAATGAAAGAAGAAATAAAGGTTGACACCTGCGATGATTTTAATTAGAACACCCCCTCCCCCAGCCTCAGGCATCTGAATGCTTGGTCCCCAGATGGAGGCACTACTGGGGAGGCTTAAGAGGTGTGGCCTTACCAGAGGAAATACACCACTAGATATGGGCTTGGGCTTTCAAAGCCTCACACCATTCCCAGTGCACTCTTTCTACTTCCTGCCTATGGTTCAAGATGCAAACTCTGAGCTTACTACTTCAGCTACTTCCCACCATGAGAGACTCTTCCTTCTGTAAGTTGTCTTGGTCATAGTATCTTATCACAGCAATGGAAAAGTAACTAATAGAGCAACCACTGAGCCATTGAAAAAACTGAATTTTTTAAAAGATGTGATTATTTATATTTGTGAATATGCATACTTATAGTAGTACGTCTGTGGAGGCTCACCAAAGAAGACAAGGAGGCGTTCTCATAGTTCCAAACCCAGCCAGACCTCAGCAGAGGGAACCACTGTCCTGGCCAGTGCCATACTTGATCGACAGTGGAGCCCTTAGCCTCTGATCTCAAGTGCTTTTATTCAGAACTCCTCAGGTATTTTACTGATATCACATGAAAATCATTAGCAATTAAACAATACCCACAGAAACCCAACACCTGCAAATACAAAACGCCCCAGACAACCCCTCACCCAACAATGCATAAAACAATTCTTTTACATATAACCAAAAATAAACTTCTGCAACACATACTGTGTGAGTGGATGTGGATGTGCAGGTGCACTGTGTCTGTGTGCATGAGCAGAGGCCAGAAGAGTACATCAAGTGCCCTCCTCTACTACTCTCCATCTGTTCTTCTGATGCAGGGTCTCTCCCTCAACCCAAGGTGTGCATTTCCCAGATAGGCTGGAAGCCAGCAAACTCCTGTGATCCTCCTGTGTCCACAGTGGAAACATAACTGCTATGTTACAGTTATGTGCAGTATACCTGGTTAATTATGTGTGTGCTGAGATCTGAACTCCAGTTCACGATTGCACAGGAAACAGTCTTAACTACTGAGCCATCTCTCCAGCCGTAAGAAAACTTGACTTTTTAAGATTAACTTATATGGACTGGGGATACCATCTGCCAGCAGTAAGATTATTTGCTTAGTATGCTCGAGACCTCATCAATCCCTAGCACAAACCAATGCGGTAAAATACAACACAGGCAAGATTAGTTCTTAAAGCAGCACACCCAGACTCACTGATACTTTTATCATTTTTAGTGCCTTTGATTAGGGTATTAAAATTGAATAGCTAATAAGTTAAGACATGTGGACTTGTAAAAACTGACTTTTCATAAGCTGACACTGACTCTTCTATGTCATCTGGAATATTTCCAAAAGCAGACTAGTTTCTTTCAGACAAACTCTTAATGATCTATCTTCAAAATACATGCTATCAAACACTCCTAGAAACATAGCTGAGGGCATTCTATCTGGCATCCTCTGAAAGCATCATAGCAGGTGCTCAATGCACTGTTCCTTATCAAAGAGACACAGCAGCAGCAACGCTGGTGTCCACACACCTTCCTCCAAAGACTCATGACAAGTTTCTTCTTCATAGTCTTTTGCAATCTGTACCACTAAGCAAAAACAGCTACAATTATTCAAATATTCCCCAAAATGTAAGCTTTATTCTTCCACAACTTTGTTTTAGTTCATGAATAAGTATTGTATGTACATAATTTTCCTTCTCTCACCTCCAACTTCTCCTTTCATCACCACACCTCCCCTGGGATTCCTGATCTCTCCTGTTTTTATTACACACACACACCCCACTAAGTCATTTAGTGTTACTTATATGTACATGTATTTAGGACTGACCACTTAGGATTAGACAGCTTATCCAGGACTCATATCTGGAGAAGACTGTCCTTTAATGGGGGGGGCGTTGGCATTATTGGGGGGGGAGTTGGCATGTCCACTGGTGTGGTCATTATTTAGGTCTTGTATAGACAACCATATTGTTAATATTTCAAGAGTGTAGCATCCCTACCATGTTATAAAGCACAATCTTGCAGCAGGCATCCTGGTCATCTAGAACAAAGGAGGAATCTTAACCACATGACCAGTGTTTTACAGTTCTTAAGAGGATGCCTGCCCTACAACAACACTTACAGGTATCAGATGTGTTATCAACTACATCTCAGACTCTCCTAGAAAAAAATCAGATTATGCCAGGTGGTGGTAGCTAACGCCTTTAATCCCAGCACTTGGGATGCAGAGGCAGGTGGATCTCTGTGAGTTCAAGGTCAGCCTGGTCTACAGAGTGAGTTCCAGGATAGCCAAGTTAAAACAGAGAAACCCTGTCTCAAAAAACAAACAAAAGAAATCAGATTGTTCTAATAGCAAACATGTTACAGAAACATGATTGCCACACATGCTTCTAAACTAATAATATTCCAGACTTAAGAGTCTAACATCTTGATAATTCTCAAGGTTATTTTCTCTTAAATTATTCCCAAAAATTAACAGTTAGGGACCATATTTAAAAACAAGAAAAACCATATAAACAGCAACAGTACCATTATAACAGTGGTCAACTAAAAGCTCTAAAGCAGTAGTTCTCAACCTGAGGGATCATGACCCCATGATGATCAAATGACCCTTTCACAGGGGTCACCTAAGACCATCTGCATATCAGATGGTCTTTACGATTCATAACAGTAGCAAAATTACAGTTATGAAGTAGCAACAAAAATAATTTTATGGATGGGGGCCACCACAGCATGAGGAACTATATTAAAGGCTCTCAGTGTTAGGAAGGTTGAGAACGACTGCTCTACAGTGTGGCCTTCACTGGACTAGGTTCTGACCATGGCTAATACTCACCCATCCTCCAAGTCCCAGGAGTCTGCAATGCGCCAATGCTCATTCCTTCTGAGAGTCCTTACAGGTGCTCAGGGACACCTTGCTTGAGGAATGTTTTCCTAAACACTGTCTTGGTACTTCCTTTCTTTTAATTTACTAGCTAACTTTACCACAGTGAAACTAAGTTTTCTAAATTTACCATTCATTGTTAATACCATGAAACCCTGGTAAGGAATTTTTCTGTTGTTGTTTTGTTGTCTTGTGAGGAAAAGACCACAATCCAGCTCATTTATATTCATTTTCCATTAACTTTCTCAAGTGAATAATCTCATTTTTAGCAGTCTGACAACAGCTATAGGATAAAGTACAGATCTGAGCCTATGATTTCAGACACATAGCTGCTCCCTCCTTTCTCCTCCTGTACAACTACACAGGTTCCGTTTACACTCAGTCGTTCGGGAGCAGTTCTCAACCTTCCTGATGCTTCAACACTTCATACAGTTCCTCATGCTGTGGTGACCCCCAACCATAAAACTGTTTTCCCTGCTACTTCATAACTGTAGTTTTGCTACTGTTATGAATCGTAACGTAAATATCTGATGTGCAGATGGTCTTAGGCGACCCCTGTAAAAGGGTCTTTCCACCCTCAAAGGGGTCATGACCTACAGGCTGACAACTGTTCTCCCACACTTATCTAAGATCCTTCCTTCTTTGTACTATCCAACTATGACTTGGCATTACCTTCCTTCCTTCCTGAATCATCTTCTAAATCTTGTAGGCTGCACTCTTGCTCTCTCTCCCTCTCTCTCTCATGCTCTTTATCTATCTCACTCTCTTGCTCTCACTAGCTTTTTTGCTCTCTTGCGTGTTCTCTTGCGCTCTCTTTCTCTCTCTTCTCCACTATTAACTCCAGACTGGCTTCAAACTCATTAGGAGCCCAGGCTGGCCTTGAACTCATGATCCTCCAAGCCTAGGCTCTCAAGCTAGGATTATAGGCAGGTTCTGTGATACCCTGCTTAAGGCATGTTTTCCTTAGCATTGTCTGGGTACTTTCCTTCTTTTGATTCACCAGTTAACTCACCATATGACTATCTTTTCTCTGCAACTGTGCAAGAAAAATGGAGGCATACTTCTAGATCTCTGGGTGTAATGACTTGCATACTACATAGATAGTATTTGCTGATTAACACAAGAATTGGAAGATAGGAATAACATCTGTGCTGTAAATTACACATACCAGTTTTGTTACCTGTGACTGCTAAGTTTCAAGGATATCCTCTGACTCACAGTATACAGAGATCTGCACCACAATAAGCCAGGTCACAACTGAGTTCTACTTCCATGGAGTCAGATGTCTGCCCAACAGCCACACTTTAAGGTTCCATGAGTTCTACTTTTAAGATTCAGAGCCTTGAGCCAGTCCCAATTCCATCTCTCAGCTTCCTGGTTATAATTCCAGATACGAGCCCTCAGCTGTTCCAGTGGCCATGAATGCCTGTCTGTTGCCACACTTCCCTGCTGTAATGGTGATGGACTCTCATCCCTCTGGAACTATAGCCCAAATAAGCCCTTCCTTCCCCGAGCTGCTGGTCATGGTGTGTTTCATCACAGCCATAGGAACCATTCTACTCCAAAAAGCTTCCCACCTGCACCTAGGAGAGATTTTTTTTTTTAATCTAAGATTGTTTTTAATGATCTTTCAGCTTATGTATAGCATGGCACAAACTCTATGATCTCCAAGAGGTTTCATGCCTTTTCACATTTATTCAGCCTATTCATGAAAATAACAGAAATGTTTCATCTATCTCTTTAATTTAAAGGAACCCAACTATTAACTACAGAAAAGAGAAGGAAAAGGTATGACTTGCACAGCCAGGGTATTCCATTCAACTATGTTTCACATGAGTACAGAATAGGAAATGGATACCTTCTGCCCTTTTGATCAGTCTCAGTTCATGCATGCCCCATGTAAAGGCAATTGACTTCACCTGTGCTAACAATAATAAACAGCACTCTAGTCCAATGTGGGGCAAAAGCCGACAGCACTGGGATTCTTAAGAGCACGTCAGTCATCCTGGAATGCCTCAAAGACACTTAGTTTGCAAAGCCACTTCAATCATGTAACTTTGGTGGTGCTACCAATCATGATCCCATGAGCCTAGCCCCTCCCCCCCAAAAAAAGTGCACAGGACATCTGTCTCCAATTTGGCTTGAACTGGGGTCCTTCCTGGAACTTGTGAATACTGAAGGCAAGAGTTTTCTCTCAACTCTAGGGTATACCAGCTTGGAAGAGCTGTCAGGAGCCTGATTCTCACACTAAGTAACAGTAATCAGAGAAACAGAGATGGGGACAGAGATGAGGGAGGTCCTCTGTGAGAGGGAGAGAGGTACACAGACGCATCATTTATTGATGTAATGGCACCCTAGCTCTTCCCAAGTGTGCAAACTAATAAATCTCTTTTAGTTTAAGTGCATTTGAATTGATCTTCTGACACCTGTAACAGAAAGAGGTCTAACGTTAAAAAATATGATTGTTACCAATGATAGTGTGAGAAGTCATTAACAGTGAGAAGTCCAAGATAAACCTACAGTTGCTCAAACACACAATGACTAACAATTCCATACATGGAGAAGGTAGCCCAAATGATAACTCAGGGTCCAGTCAAAAGAGAGCAGACTGACTCATAAATATACACAGAGGTTACTGGGAACTGTGGGTCAAGAAAAGGTGTCATCTAATGGCTATGAAACCTAACAAACTAATCAAAAGTTAAACATATTTCATTAACTTCAAAAGGCCACACTGACTTGGGAAGACAGCTCAGTCGGTACAATGTCTGTCATGCAAGCATGAGACCTGAGTTTGGTGATTTGATGATATCTGCCATTAAGTTCCCAGAACTTAGAAAAGGCCAGGCCAATTGTGGCCCACAAATATAATCCCAGCACTGGGGAGGTGGAGATAGGCACCATCAACCAGTCAGCCTTACCTAAACAGCAAGCTCCCGGGTAGTAAGAGAGCCTGTCTCAAAAGCAGGGTGGGAGGCCATCAGGATGGCCCAGTGGTCAAAGCACATTAAGGCAGGAGGAGAGGAATTCACAAAGTTGTGCTCTGACTTCCAGATATATGCTTTGAAAGTCACATGCACACACACACACCTTATAATTAAATTTAAATTGTTTTAAAAAAAAAAAAAAAAAAAAGGTGAGTCTGGGGAGAAGGCTCAGCCAGTAAAGTGCTCCATGCACAGAGACGAGAATCTAAGTTTGATGCCCCCAAACCTGCACTGAAAAGCTGAGCATGGTGCTATGAGCCTGTAATGTCAGCACTGGAGAGATGAGAACAAGAGGACCCTGAAGCTTGTCAGCTCATCCTCCATCTAACCAAATCAGCAAGCTATGTACTGAGCAACAGGTTCTGTCTCAAAAAATAAAACAGAGGGGTAGGAGAGATGGCTCAACGATTAAGAAACTATACAGTTCTTAAGAAGACCAGAGTTTGGTTCCCAAACCAACACCAGGTAGCTCACAACAGCTTGTAACTCCAGCTCTCATAACTTCAGAAACCTCTTCTGAACACTGGGGGCACCTGCCTTCACCTCAACGCGCGCGCGCGCGCGCGCGCGCGCGCACGCACGCACACACACACACGCGCGCGCACACACACAAAGAAAAATGTAAATATATCCAATGCCAACTTCTGGCTTCTACATGCATGTACACACATATGAACACTTACACACAATCACTAAAGCGGTATGCATACAGGTACACACTATGCATACACATAAAGGCCTTAACTTCTGTCACAGTTGCTAATATGTCTATCGAACAGCGGAATAAAGTTAAGAGTCACCAAAAAATTACAAATTCTGGAAGACAGAAAGCGTTCGCTGGCTGCCAACGGTCCAATTACAAAGGAAACGTAAAGAAAAAAATCTGTTAGAGGTCTGCAAAGAATTTTCTCACATAACTCAGTCACTTCAACCGTACAAAGCCCAATAGTTCAAACAAAACTGCTCCATTTATCTTTATTGTGTATTCTACAAACTAGGTCAGCTATTGCCAGAGGATTCAATACTTTTCTGCTTAAACGTCAACATGAGCAAACCCATGATTTAAACACATGTGGGCTCCCCATCCTCATCTATATTGGAAGTACTTCAAACGAAAAAGTGTAACACAAACCCACACACAACGACGTGTAATTTTCTCCCCAACAGAAACACCTGGAATAGAGTTAGCAACACAGGCTAACATCTGTGCTAACCTTGTTTTTTTTTGGGGGGGAGGGGAGATGGGGGGTGTGGCAGAGTGGGCTGTGCAGTCACTAACATTCTGGGCAAACAGAGCCCCGCCTACTTAGAGAAGGTTCCGCAGCTACACGGGATAACCCAGTACCCGCCTACTTTCTTTGAAACGCGTCTATTTACTACACCCTAGTCTGGACGGCTGCGTCCCTCTGTCCTCGAGTGCCACACCGGGACAGCTTGCCAAGGCACAGGGCTGCCCCCAACTTCCACCTTGCGGCCCTCGGGCTGGGGCGCACTGGGCAGGAGGCGAGGAGGAACGGGCCCCAGGCTGCACAGCAGTCCTGCGGGGTGAGCGCCTCTCCCGGGGGGCGGCGTGGGAGGGGCGACACCCACCTCCCGGCCGCGGTCCGGCGTGGAGGCGCCTGTCCCGCAGCCTCGCAGGCGTGCGGACCCGGCCCGGGCCAGACTCCCGAGCCAGCCCGCGATGGCCGCAGGTTCCCCAGGCCGACTGCAGCGCAGCTCCGTCTGCGCACCCCTGCTGCGCCGGCCCCGCACCCGCAGCCCCGCCCGTTCGGGACACGAGTTACCTGAGCCTGCGTCCGCCCGGTCCAGACCCCGGCCCACGTGACCCCTCGAGGCCAGCCCACGCACGCGCAGTCTCTGCAGCTCGCGGGCGCGCTTCCGCTTTCCTCCGAGAGACGCTCAGAGTTGGGCGGTGCCGAGTCTCTGCACCACGCCCTCCTTAAAGGGAGAGTCCTCCGGCCGCCCCGGACCTTTACCGTCGCCGGGGCTCCGGGTAGGAGCACAAACCGGTAAATAGAGGTTCTCAGATGGGAGAGGAACCGCCATTTCAACCCAGATCAGTGAGTGCACCTGGCCGTCCAGAAACTGAACCCAAAGCCAGGTGTGCTGGCTCACGCCTGCCATCCTAGCACGCTGGAGCCTGAGGCAGGAGGATCATAGTGAGTTCAAGCTAGCCTGGGATACAAAGTGAGACCTGGCTCAGATTCGATAGATGATAGATACACAGATACATAGATCGTAGTGTGAGGGTGGCGACGGAATTTATTTCACTGAATTTGGTGGTATCTACTAATTTTCTTTTAAAAGGTGAACACAGAATTGTCAGGTTTGGTGAATAGTTGTTTGGGGAAAAGGAAGCATTGTTTTTGCAAATAAGCATGGGTACTAAAAACTATTACTTTTCAATTTGTCATTTTTTAAAAGTTCATCTTAACATCAAAAATGCAAGGTGGGTCACATTATCATATGAAGAAGGCATCTTTACGTTTCTTTTTCTAATTTGCTACTGGAAAAGATTAAAACTTTTAAGACAATTTGGCTTTTACAGTTGCCACTGTAGGTATTAACCCCAGGAGGCAGATACTGTACTTTCTGGACCTGTCTGTGGTGGAGAAATTAGGAGGAAGAGTGCTGGAAGATGCTTCTGGAGGAGTTACAGAAAATGCTCAGTATGGCAGACATCATTTACCTATCCACCAGGCTCCGTGTGCCCCTCCCGTGGGAGACTGGAAAAGGCAAAGGCCTTGGTACTTGGGGCTACTGAACTTGGTGTACAAACACCATTTCAGTAAAGGCAGGTTGATTACAGAGACTGCCTGAGGGAACAGTGGGATCAGTTACAGTCCAAGGTGAGTTTTGGGACCAGTTGCTGGCCTGATGTGGCCAGGGAATGGGCTTTCAAACATCTTCAGTCATCACCACAGAAACACATTTCAGCCATGACTACATATGTGTATTCGTACGCACACTTTGCATGACAGAAGCCTGTCTAAAACAGGGTAGACTGAATGGTGACACCAGAGCCCTGAGTGACAGAGAACTGTTACATTCTGGGCAGAGAAGAACTCAGCAAACACACAGGGAGCAGGGTTATAGGAGATGAAAGATGGGAAGGTTGTTAACTGACCTTTTCAAAATATTTTTGTGGCAGCTATTCACTTATTCTGGATAACTCCAGAAAGCAAACCTGAACTCGTGGGTAGATGTTATAGAAGAGCAGATTACAACTGAAGCTCCTTCTGAAAGTCCTTCCGCATAACAGCCTTTCCTGTACCCTTGCTCACAGTGTGGGACAGCTGGAACAGTCTTGCATGCTTGCCTGTCCGATGCTACTTAACCAAAAATGAAAATAGTATATGCTTATTATAGAAAGCTTTGAAAATTCAGGAAATATTTAAAAATAAAACTACCCATATTCCTTTTATTCTTTTTTTGGCCTACTTTCATTAAGTCTTTTTCTTTGAATAATTACTTTTTGTGCTTTTTGGTTTCATTTGAAAAGAGTTAGTGGTAAAATTTTTATTTTTTACTTTATTTGTTCTTTGACAATTTCATACATATGTAGAATACATTCTGACTACTCCCCTCCCACCCCTGCAAACCCTCCCACCAGTCAAGACTTCTTAAAGATTTCTTTCAAATTTTATTTCATGTGTATGAATGTTTGCCTGCATCTGTGTACGTGTGCTCTGTGCTTGTCCGAGGCCCTGGAGGCCGGTCAGATGGTTGTAAGCTGCCATGCAGATGCTGGGCACAAGAGTCTGTGTTCTCTTCAAGAACTCTTAACTAAGTGCTCTTAACCACAAACCCAAAGTTTTTTGTCTTTGTTTTGTTTTGTTTTGAGACAGGGTCTCACTCTAACGCAGACTGGCATGAACTCTGTAGTCCAGACTGTCCTCACACTCACTGTAGTCCTCCTGATCTAGCCTCCCAAGTACTGGAATTAAGTGTAAGCCACTATGCCTAGAAAGTCTTAATATTTAAGAAATCCTGAGCTTGGGGAATTGCTCAGTGGGTAAAAGCACTGGCAGCCAGACCCGGTAACCTGAGCTTGATCCCTGGGACCCACATGACAGAATGAATTGTCCTCTGACTCCCAGGTGCGCCCTGTCTTGCACATATGCATCACGTATACACAAATAATAAATTTAACTTGAAACCCTGTGTAAATAGTAAGAGATGTAATTTATGGAGTTGAGGGTATAGCATGTGCTTGCCTAGTTTTGAGTTTGATCCCTAACACCAAAAAAACTAGGCCATAAAAATATTTTATAAATCGCTGCCATAAATATTGATTCTTTTGATGGATCTGTGCAAAGTAAATTGAAAACCTTCAAGAAAAGCTAGCTACTGTAGATGCCATTAAGAGCATTTGTGATTCGTAAGAGAAGGTCAAAATGCCAGCTTTACCGGACATTTAGAAGTTTATGGGTGACGTTGTAGGGCTCACGACTTCAGGGAAGAAATAACTGCAGATTTGGTAGAGACAGCCTGAGAAGTGAGCTGAGAAGAGGCAGCTGAATCGATCTCATAATAAAACCTCAACGAATGAGGAATTGCTTACTCTGGATGAGTAGAATCTCCACTTCTGGTGAAGATTCTGTAAACTAGTTGGAGTGAGAAAAACTTTGGAATATAAATGTAGGTGAAAAGCAGCATTTAAGAGAATGGTTCCAGATGCCTGGAGAGATGGCTCAGAGGTTAAGAGTACTGACTGTTCTTCCAAAGGACCGGGATTTAATTCCCAGCACCCACATGGCAGCTCACAACTGTCTGTGACTCCAGTCCCAGCGGATCTGACATCCTCACACAGACATACATGCAGACCAAACACGTAAAATAAAAATATAAAATTATTTTAAAAAGAGAGAGAGAGAATGGGTTCCAATTTTGAAAGCATTTCTGCTGAGGGTAAAATGTTATCAAGTAACATCCCGTGCTAAGAGAACTCCCCCCCGATGAAGAGTCACTGCCTTTAGGAAATCGTCACAGCAAACCCGGCCATCATCAACTCTGCCCTGACGGGCCACACTGAGGCAAGACCCTCTCCAGCAAAACTACCACCACTCTCCAACTCTCCCTTTGTCGTTGGCATTTCTTAACAATGAAGCATGTCTAACTGCAATATATACATTGTCTTGTACTACAAAATAGTGTAAATGTGACTTTTACACACACTGAGAAACCACAAAAGTTGGCATGACCATCGCAGGGTTTGGTTTACCGACCTAAGTATGGAACCAAAACCGCAGTACCTCCAAAGTATGCCTGTACCTTAATTTCTTTCATTATACCACTACTTGGACATTTGGGGGCTTCTGTTTGTTGCTGTCTTCATTTCCATGAGTATTTCTACACGGAAATCGTCTTGCTGGTAGCTTAAGGTTACTTCCTTAGGGTAGAAAGCTGTATTTGAAATGACTGATTCAGAGGTTTTCAAATCTCTTGAGTTCGCCGAATTGCTTTCCACAAAGGTCAGGCAAGATTTTATTCCTGCAGTAACTGTTCAGGAGTGCCCATCGCACATGCCCACCAGCATTTACCTTTAAAAAAAAAAAAAGCTTTGTCAATTTGACAGATGAAATGGACTCTCGTTTTAATTTGCATCGGATTAATAGTGAGGTAGAAAATCTTTACTAATGTATTAACCCTTTATAGTTAGTTTTTCTAGGAATGAAATTCCACTGCCTATGTTTGGATGTGTGTGAATTGTTACAGACTTGAGGAAAAATAAATAACAATTTAAAAATAAAGGATGTGGTCACACCAAGGTATAGTCAAGTTCTGTTTTGTTTTGTTTGAGACAGGGTCTCCTATGTAGTCCTGGCTGTCCTGGAACTCGCTGTGTAGACCAAGCTGTCCTTAAACTTACAAAGATCTGCCTGCCTCTGCCTCCCAAATGCTGGGATTAAAGGCGTGCGCCACCACACCTGGCCAACATAGTCAAGTTGTGTTGTGTTGTGCCATGTTAACAAAGGTTGGTGGAGAACTGAGTCATCACATAGTGTCTAGGGTTTTATTGCTGTGAAGACACCATGACCACAGCAACTCTTATAAAGGAATACATTTCATGTGGGCTGGCTTACAACTCAGAGGTTCAGTCTATTATCACAGGGGGAAACATGGCAGCACGCAGGCAGACACGGTGCTGGAGAGGGAGCTGAAGATTCTACATCTAGATCTGCAGGCAGCAGGAAGGAGTGTAAGCCACTGGGCCTAGCTTGAGCTACTGAGACTTCAAAGCCCTGCCCCAGTGACACACTTCCTCCAACAAGGCCACACCTCCCAATAGTGCCACTCCCTGTGAGCCAGTGGGGGCCATTTTCATTCAGACCACCACATATACGATTAAATCGGCTTATTCTCTTGCAGTCAATACAGTGTTGATGTTTTGAGGGTGACTTAGTTTCAACAACATGTCATTCCCTGTATTAATATGTTAGATTTGCATTTCTCTTCATTTGTGAGTTTTATTTGTATTTAAAAAATTTGTTTTAGTTTCACAAGGATACATCTATAAAACTGAGTTCCTTAGTTTTGTGTTTGCATATACATGCATACGTGTGTGTGCAATATTATAAAAGACATCATGAGCCAACTCAAGCGACATTTCCCCTTGTGAGATATATGAACAACAGTCATGTTTGAAAACATTGTTATAGGAATCTTGTCTCATTTGTGATTCTCTAAACTTAGGCATGAAGGGTTTAAAAAAGAAAGGTGAATGTGGTGTCCATTTATATATTGGAATTCTTCTATACACGATATTATGATTTTCTCACTTTTGGAACTAGTACCAGGAAGAGCTATACTATATATAGAATTCAGAGAATGTTTTGAGTTGAAACGTACTCTTCATCAAAGGCAGCCTCATATAGGTCAGTGAGATATAGAAGAATGCCTGCATTTGTCCAGCTTGTCTCCTCAGCACAGAAGTTTTAAGCAGATGGTGGCCACGTAGAAATTTTGAGCAGTGGTGAGCAGAGACCCACATGAGCTGTGGGGACCAGTGAGGGCAGGCCACCTTGATGCACAGCGGTCAGGAAAGCAGCACAGAAAGGCACAGCACACGATCCAGACATCACTGTTAGGATCTATAGGAAGCCACGTTGACCCTGAAGGCAGAGGATGCCTGTACATCAGAACAAGCACCAGAGAACAGCTGACTGGAGCGCTGAGGGCCACAGAACTACTCTCTGTGCTACTAAAAGGGCAGCTAGATGTCAATACACATTTGTCAAATCCACAGGACACCAAGAGTGAGCCCTATGGTATGCTATGAACTGTATGCTATGGGTGGCACTGATGTGTCCATGCAGATTCAGCCGTTGTAACAAGCATGCCACTCTTGCAATAGATGTTGACATGAGGAGGTTGGGTGTATGGGACAGAGGCAGGAAATGCATGGCCAATCTCTGAATCCTCTTTTCAGTCTCACTGTAAACCTAAAACTGCTTTTTAAAAAAAAAATTATAGTAAAATAAAAATGAATAAATAAAAGTGAGCACACGGGTTCTTAGTTGATTTACGCATCCAAGTAGGCCTGACACAAGTAAAACTAATTGTTGGTGAGGTAGCCAAGCTAATCCATATGGTATTCTCATTTCTCTCTGCCTGGGATATTTTTGCTCCAAAGTAACCATAGGACTCACTTCCTCACCTGCTCGGGGCTCTGTGACAGTGTCTCTGCTACAGTCTTGGCAGTGGATACAAGAATGGTGGGGACCCTTGCCCTCCTCCATCCGGGTCTCTCGGACTCAGATTAGCTCTTCTGCCAGCAGTCTCGGAACGCATGGTCTCAGCGTTCTCTGTGGAAGAAGGAAAGGGGAAGAGCCCACTAGTTGTGAGTTGCTTCCAGCTGTAAGTGAGATGTGCTCATTCTGCTTAGTCTGCTGGCCAACACCAACCACCTGGCCTTGCTTGACTGCAGGGGAGGCTAGGAAACAGCAGACTAGAGCAGACACTTAACTTTCACTGATGGCGGCACCACCAGCATCTATGACAACCTGGTATATAGTAGGAATTCCAGAAATTTTCATGAAGCCAATAAACAAATTTGTATTTGTTGGGGGAGAGAGAGTATCACCGACCTAAGAATGTGTCCTGAAGTGGGATTAAAATAATGAAGATTTTTTTTCCTTAGAACATACTCAACAATTGATTAAATGCTTATTATTATGTATAAAACACCATACTTGAAGACAGGAACACATATAAATGAAAAATAGTTCCTGATTTCTCACCAGGAATACAACATTAAAATACACAATATTTATCCAGATTCATAATAGAAATAAAGTGTGAGGGCTCAAAAGGCCAAATTGTGCGTTTTAGTAAGAATGAGATTATATCTAAACATTGCTAGCATATGAGCATAAGATGGCATAAGGCACTCAGGAGTCAGAAATGGCTTCCCAAAGTTATAGAAGAAGGAAGTCTATACTCTACCATCGTTTTCTCGGTATCAAGCTGTCTTTGGGCTTTTCATTCTCCCATTGATTCTAGCACATCCCTTACCCCTCTTCCACTCAGCACAGAGTAGGCATCAGCTCCTGAGCACGTAGTTGAAATTAAGGTTGCTCAAGTATTTCAATAATTTCCCCTCCTAATAATTTCAGAAATCTGCTGGTTTTTCTCCACACCCCACCCTTCACCCCACCTACACCATTACAAGAAAAAAGGGTGATTTCTTTGAACTCAACCTGGCTTCATGGGACAGCTGCCAGAACTCAGTAACAGAAAGAAGCTGGAAAAGGGAGCTCAGGGCATGGCTCTGGGCTGTTGGGGTGCCAAGGGCAGGGGTGGTAGAGGATTGGGAATTAGAGAAAATGCCAAGGAAAAAGTAAAGAGGGAAAAGCAACATGGACATCCCAGGTAAACTTGACCTGCCTTACCTTAATTCTGCAGGGAGACAGCTTTGCTGTATAAAAGGACACATTATCTCTTTAACACAAAAATATGAAAAACTACAGTCAGCTGAGAATGAAAAAAAGTTCAAAATGAGCAACGTTCCTTTGTGTTGGTACCTACACTCCCTGTGCTCACCGTTCATCCCCAAAATCAATTCCATAGCTCAGGATATCTATTCCAACCATCATGTCTATTTTCTAATTAACAAAAAAAAAGTATCAATTCATGAGTGGCCAGTCAAACCTAGAAGCTTACAGTGATCATTTGCCTTATCTTGCAGCTCCGTTAGAGCAGGAATCCAGGCACAATTTAACTGGGTCCTCTAACTTCGGCTTTCTCGTAAGCCAGCAACTAAGGTGTCAGCCCAGCTGCTCAAGTTGGGAAGGATCTTGTAGAGAGGGGTTTTGAAGGAGTTTTGTGATCTTGGTTTCCCTAAAAACACAGAATGCTTTTGGAATATGTTTTTGTGCGCATCCCAGGGGTAATGGATGAGAGTGAGTTTGATTTAGACAATTCGTTACTGGTGGCTATGATTTGTTTACATGCAGCTATGAAAAACATAATTTTGCCATGCGGAGCTTGTCCTGGTGATTGCGTGCAGCTGAGACTTCAGGAAACTTTGCTCAGAGAATATACTGGTTGAGGACCGAAGAGCCAAGGAGGGAATTAGGTTCGGGGATATCGCGTTGAGATGTTAGTTCAGCTCACTATCAGCTCTGTTCTCCCGGGTTCAGGCCGCCAACAAGGGCAATTAATATTTCTTTCTTTCTTCCTATCTTTCTTTCTTCTTTTCTGAGCCAGAGGGTAAAAAAGCATGGTAGCAACCTGCTACAGAATCTGCTTCCAACACACCAGTTTCTAGAAAGATCCTGCTTGCTGCAAGTTGTTGAACTGAGGGTCTCCAGGCCTCACTCATTGGCTGAAGGCACACACAGATCTTTATGGTATGGTGTCTCCATAAACCAACTCACCACATGGCTGCTTACTTCATACGAGCAGGCAGAAAGGACCAGGGAGGATTTGAGCGAGATGAGCCAGAACCTTTTGAAAGCTAGTCTTGGAAGTGACTCCCCATTGTCTGTGCTACATCTGTTCATTCAAAACACTAGCTCAGCCTACACTCAAAGGGAGGAGACTGCACGTGGCTTCTGGAGTGGTTTTATTTAATTTTTATTTATTTCGCATGTGTTTGTAGAGGTCTATGAATGTAGGTGCACATATGCTGTGAATGTCAGAGAGTTAGTCTCCTGCCATCTCACGGGGCCAGGCAGGAGGTGCAACTCAGGCTGTCAGTCTGTGCAAATAAACACCTCTACCCACTGAACAATCTTGCCAGCCCTCAAGAAGCCATTTCTGAAGCTGTTAGCAAAAATGTCTGCCTATTCCTTTCTAAGACTCTTCCTAAAACTACATGCATTAAGCCTACTTGCTTAATATTAGCCCACATTTAGCTTCAAGGAAGACTAGAAAATATAGTGAGTATTCTCATTGCCAATAGGCCCATCAAAAACTGGAAGCCTGAACCAAGGAGGTGGCTCAGTCATTAAAGTGATTGTCTTTCAAGCATGAGGACTGCATTCAATCCAAAAACCCACTCTTTTAAAAAGCTGCATACATGGTGATGTGTGATTGTAATTCCACTTTTGGGGCTCCCTAGCCAACCAGCCTGTCCTGTTTGGTGAGTTCAAGCCTAGTGGGAGAAAATAGCCTAGTGTCAAAAATAAGGTAGACATTGTTTCTGAGGAATGATCTCCAGGCTTGTCCTCTGGACTTTACAACATGCACACACATGGTATGCGCCCACACAGGCATGAATGCACACATATGCACAGCGTGAGTGCCCCCACACACACACAAAGAAGCTTTAATCCTAAAGGAGAATTATATAATTCTGAAGAGTAGAAAACTTCTGTGTGCTTCAAGACCAACCCCAGGCCTTAAGGAGGAGAAAAAAAAAAATAGTTGAAGAAAGCCATAGAGTCTAGGTTCAAATCCTACTTCTGCCACACTCTGTGTTGCATAAATACTCTCATTAGCATGTTCGGAGTAAATGAACCGACCTCTGTGATACATCTTGAATGTAGTAGGGCCTCACCTGGAGAAATATCTGCCAAGGGGCTGGGGAGATGATCCAGTGGATAAAACACTTGCCTGAGTTTGGATCTCTGGCACCCACATAAAAACTGAGTGGAGGGGGTGTAATCCCTCAGGAGGAATATTCAGGGGCTCTTCAGGGCAAAGAAGCTAGCTATGCTAGCTGAAATGGCCAGCCTTTGGTTCAGTGAGAGACCCTACTTCAAACGCCGGACATCAATCTTAGGCCTCCACTGGCATGCACACACACATACATGCACACCACACACATACTCCTGCAAAAGAAAAAAGAATCTAAGATCATTTCAAATGTAGCTTAATATCCCAGAGACTGTGACAGCCAGTGAGCTTGCTGTGTAACTCCATCCTATTCACCTAACCTCTCTGAAAACTAACTTCCTTTTAGCTTGTTCTGCTTACCTCGTTGGATTGCTAAAAGGATGCCACATGTGAATGTTTCAAAGATTCTTTTAAAAATTTTATATAGTAGGTAACCTGTGGCATTTATGGCCACCAGGTGGCAGTGAGGAGCAACAGGCTTGGGTTATGGCCCATGGCCACCAGATGGTGCTGGCATTCATTAGATAACACCTGGCTTTTCTGGGAGCCTTTATAAGGAGCCCTAGAAAGGTGCATGAAGACAGCTGGTGCCACACCTCAACCCACAAAAGAGGGGAATGATACTAGGTTGGGGTGGGAGGTTAGGAGTACGCACAGCAGTGTTGGGTGTGCCATGACTCCCTGAAGCCCAAGCTAGTGGCTCTTAACCATGCATTGTGAGGATTCTCTTTAGACTTACAATGGAGACCAACGGAATGTCTTCTTCATGGAGTAACCACATTTAAAAGCCTGAGGAATGCCTATAAATGGCATCTGTCTCTCTGAACTGTTAGGGACATGGATTTAGAGTCAAGGAAGACCTCTATTTAGATTTTCAATCTAGGCTGCAAAGTTGGCATAAGAATTTTACCTCACAGGATTGGTACCAGAGATTAAATGAGGTTAGTTAGGTATGTGGTTATAATACATAACATCAAAAAACACTTACAAAGTACTACATACTCCTAAGCAGTTTACATGTACTTAATGCATTTAATTCTCACCATTATCATATATATACATACATACATACATACATTCTGTACTACCATATATTATTTATTGTTATTATTAAGTTCATTCTGCAGAGGAAGAAACTGACATGCTAAGAGATGCTAACTTATTACACTTGTAGCTAATAAGTGAAAGGGGCAGAATTCGAACTGTCTTCAGAGCTGGTATCTTTAGAGACAGCCATTGCTGATTGCTCAGCTGAGAGGAAATGCCCAATAAGTGACAGATGTGAGTTGGAGACCTCAAGCTTTCGGGACAGGGCTTGGTACGAGACAGTTAGCCACACTACCCTACTCTTCCACAGCAGTGAGCGTAACACACATGAAGAAAAACACTAAGCGCTTAAATTAAGTAGGGTGGAAACAAGTTTTAAAAAGAAAACAGAAATCAGCTTCAACAAAACCACAGACAGAAAGACTTTCAGACCAGAGACCAGTGTTCAAGTTCATTGCTGCAGCTTGCTGGCTCTGGGGCACTGGCAGTTTGTCTAACATGGTAGAATATGGTGTTCATCACCTGAAAGTGGAGGTCAATGACCACCCTGCAGAATTACTATGAAGGCTGGAGGCCAATGTGACTAAAAGGCTTAATTATTTCTGTTCCCACTGTTCTACAAAATATACACACACCGTATGTGGCTTCCCAATAGAGATCACCATGGTACACAAAGCTCAGCATGAGCAGAAACCAATCAGCTGCTGGCGGAAAGGGATTGCAATTCCAAGGCATTATGCTAGTGTGCATTCCTTCAAGATGCTTACACGATAGAGGTGATGGGTGTACAGACATTCAGTGTGTGACTTAGGAGAGATGAAGTGTACAATGCGCATTAAAAGAAATCTTTCTTTTGGTACAAAATGGCAAAACAGGTGGATATAATTCTTTCAAATTAGCCTTAAAGAATGGGGAAAAATGAGAACATTCCAGAAACTATTAAAGGCAAGAGGACCAGAAAGGGTGGGGCTTATTTGGAGACTAGCAAGCAGTGCAGACTGGCAATGTGAACTAGGCCTGAGAGTGCGGAGGAAAGAAGTGAATTACAGGCTAGACGTGGTGGCGCACACCTTTAATCCCAGCACTCGGAAGGCAGAGGCAGGAGGATCTCTGTGAGTTCGAGGCCAGTCTGGTCTACCGAGTGAGTTCCAGGACAGCCAGAGTTACAACACAGAAACACTGTCTCAGGAAAAAAAAGGAAATTTCAGACTGAGCTTGGCAGGCGACACAGGCACTTGACTGTGTTCCTAAAATGACAACAAAGTAGTAAAATACAAACCCACAAGAAATGTAAACATGAAAAGAGATGGCAGCTAATGGAAATGTCAAACAATTTGGGAAAAAGAATGGTAGTTGGGTGAATATTAACTGACCTAGCAGAGAAGAAAGCTGCCTGCTGGGCTGAGAACATAAAACTGAAATGATAGTCTGCTCAGCCCTCCCAGGCCCGTCCTGCTATTCAGGTGGCTTTCTGCATTCCACTCAGCAAATAAATATAAGTGGTCTGGGAGACTGAAAGTGAGATGCTCTGCACTTGAGGAAGACACCAAGCACAGCAGGCAGATATAAGGTATCATACTGAAAACAGGCAGATTCAGCAAAAGTGCCCATCCTTCCTAAGAAAAGGGTCAGAGAGGCTCCTGCTGCATAATTGTTTGAAAAGAAGACTTATTGGTACCACCATAGGTGGGGAGTCCCCAGCAAACACTGGCTTCCTACCTGATTGATGGCCCTGAGCTGTGGCGTACCACCACACAGCTCTATACATATACACAGCTCTTCACACATATACACACTCACTCACACACACACACGCACACCACTCATACAGCCCTTAACACACATATACACAGCTCTTCACGTACATTCTCACACATATACACACATATACACACATACACAGCTCTTTACATGCATACACACACATATACACACATACAGAGCTCTTCATGTACATACACACACACACATACACACACACACATACTCACTTAGCCCTTAACACACATATACACAGTTCTTCACGTACATTCTCACACATATACACACATATACACACATACACAGCTCTTTACATGCATACACACACAGCTCTTTACATACATACACACACACATATACACACATACAGAGCTCTTCATGTACATACACACACACACACACACACACCACTCACACAGCTCTTCACACACACATACACACACACCACTTACAGAGCTCTTCACACATACACCACTCACACAGCTCTATGCACACATACACAGCTCTTCACATACATACACACACACCACGCACACAGCTCCATACACACACACACACCACTCACACAGCTCTACACACACACACACACACACACACACAAAGAGGATCAGTTGAGTCCAGAAGTTTGAGACCAACTTGGACAACAGAGCAAGACCCTGTCTTGAAAATAAAAAGAAATGTAAATCATACTTTATTATGTTGTTTAACTAAGAGAAGCATGGATAGAGTCATTATAATGGAAATTCTGAGTATTGATTTAATTAAAACCATGCTCCAATGATATGGAGAGAATGTGGTGTTATATATAAGTGTGTGTAAAATTTAGTCTTCCTAAGTTCTAGCTTTCCTGGGAGCAGACCCTGAGACAGGGATCAGTTCAAGTAGTTTGTGCTGGAAATTCAGGGGACACTTAGAAGGCTGAGAAAACATTGGAGGGCAGGAACAATGGGTGATTAAAGCACAAAGTGTGCTTAAGGGGTGGCTGTGGCTGTGGGGGACAGCTGTGAGAGGTGGACAAGTGCACACCAGTGGTGATGGCCTGAGTCTTCCTGGGCCAGCTCCGGAGAACGCAGGGCTGAGTGAGCTGACTTTAGCTTCCAGCCCTCAGCTAGCTCCTCTGGATGTAAGAAGGCTTCTGTGGGGCATGAACAGCAGCATTGTGAGAAGACAGAGACAATGTCTGTAACAGAACAATCCAAGAGTGCAGTCACGGGATAAATACCTAAAGATATGCAGGGATAGATAAGCGTGTTGTAGCGTACACACATAAACACATATGATACATGTTAAGCCAGTGCAGTGACTCAGCAGGAGAAGGTGCTTGCCGCCAACCCTGACAGCCTGAGTTCAGTCCCCAGGATCCACGGCTAGAAGGGCGGGCGGTCTGTGTGGGAACTTGTGAATGGGAGAGCAAGAGCTGTTCGGGAGGAGGTGAGATTGCTTCAGGGCACAGCACAGAGAGCTGGCAGGCCAGACTTCTGGGGAAAGACAAAGGCCTCGGAAACCATTCCCAGTGAGGGAACTGGAGACAGTGTGGGAACCCTAGGAGTGAAGACAGTGTGAAAAAGTCAGGGCAGGGGATTCAGAAGGGATCTTGACACATTTGGGAGTGAGACAGAGGAGATAGTGAGTAGATCAGAAAGCGTGAGGAAAGGCGTGAGGTCAGCTCCCAGCAGCCATCCTCGTGGGGAGGGGCAGCTGCAGACACAGCCCCACCTCACTCAAGGAGTCCAGATCCTGACCAGTCCTCTTCTCATCTCTCATTCTGGGCAGGTTTTTAATCTCTCCTGACCTCGGTTCCTTCATCAGCATGACTGAACTGATTATCAGGCTGCTGTGGGCTTGGTACAGTTAGTGCATGCTTCAGAAGCAGAAATGTATCCAGACCACTTGGTAAATAGCCATTCCCTGGTCCTTACAACTGAAGTCCCAGCCCCTGTCCTCAGGCATCCCTGGTCCCCCCTCACCAGCCCTGCCCCCCACCAGACCTTCCTGCAGTAATGGAGGGAGGAGGCCTCCAGGGCCTCTCTAGGGTCTGTATCTATTCCAGTTGGTTGAGCCCACAATATAGGGGCTGTTAAATATTTTGACTGTCACTCCTGCTAATAATACCTTCTCAGCCTACCTGACAGCAACCTGGTTAGGATCAAATGAAACAGCAGATGTAAACGGCCTCTGCAAAGGCTCCAAGGGCTGCCATGTATTGGGCAAAATATTGTTTTAACATCAAAATGCAAAGGTATTGCTGGAGAGAGATGTGGTCACAAAGGGCAGGAACACAGAGCTGTGATGAATTGCAGGCTGGGAACAGCGAGGGGAGGGAACAGGAGGGAGCAGTGGGGCAGGGAAGAGGGGGAGGGAAGAGGCTGTAGCCAGGCTGACTGTGCAGCCTCCATTCTAGGTCAGTATGGTGCTGTGTGCAGGAAGGAAGGGTTTGCATCCCCTGTGTCCTGACCTAAACCCAGGGGTCATCACTGGGACCCCATGTACTTGCACTTACCAGTCTCACCACCTCTCCACCCCCTTCTTTCTCGCTCTCCCTCCCTCCCTCCCCCTTTCTATCTTTGAAGGTAGGACTGGAAAAGCAGGCAATCTAAGTCCTGATGCAGCTTGATTTGCTTTGCGTCATTGGTAAAAGTTCCAGGATAGCAGAAGTCACAGCTATCTTGGAGTTTGTGACCCCTATTGTCTGATACTTTCAGAACCAAGCTCCACGTGAGGGTTTTCCCTAGACTATTAGTTCCAATAATTCTCTTCTCTCCCTGGGCCCTCCCCTGATAAACATGTTGAAACACTTTTCTTCATTCACTGTTCATAACTAAATTAGCTACCGTGGTACCAGTTTTACAGCTGGGAAAACCAAGGCTCAAAGAAGTGACTTGCCAGAGATACACAGGGGGACAAACGGCAAAGCTGTGGCTTAGGTTCAGGTTTGTTCGTTTTCTTCTTCCTTACCAGCAGCGCAGACAGAACATACCAGAAGAGGTACGTCTTCTCTTAATTAAAACCCATGAAGTCCAAGCCCACTGCCCCCTCAGTGACTCTCTCCTCCATGTCCCACTAGAGGAAGAACTCATGACTAACTGGTCTCCCTTCTGCTTTCCTGTCTTTCTCCATCCTGTCTTTTGTTCTTATCCGTCATATGATGTTTAATAACCATCAAGTTTTCTGGATTCCTTCAGGATAAGAGTTAAAGTCCTTGGCATGCACACTTAGGCCTTTGAAACTGAGTTCCAAACTCCAAGACCCAAAAGAACCTGGTGGGTTAAATAAATGATTTCCACAAGCAAGTGCCGCTGAGCGGCGGGAAAGGAGTCACAGCCAACATGTGTCCAGCAAAGGTGGCCATGTAGGAAACTATCCTAGACTTAGGGTTATCCTCTGGAAAAACCAAAAGTCTACAATTTTTCACGAGTCAGTCAATTTTAAGAGAGTGTGTGTGTGTGTCCCTCTGTCTGTCTGTCCCTCTCTATGAGAAGGGTGATTTATCTGGTAGTGAGCTCGAGAGAAAAATCTGAATATGGAGGCTTACCTTGTAGTAGCTCATTGCTGTCGCAGCTCAGCAAGGAGACAAGGAGGAGTTCTCATACGTGTAAACTCTGCCAGACCTCAGCAGAGGGGAACCACCTTCCTGGCCAACACCATACTCGACAGACGGTAACCTCCAAGCTCTGAGCTCAGGTGTATTTATTCTTTCAGAACGCCTCAGGTAATCTATTGATAGCACAAGCAAATCATTAGCAATTAAACAACCCCCACAGAAATCCAACACCTGCAAACAATACAAAACGCCCTAGATCTAGGATAGTCCCTCACCCAACAGTGCATAGAACAATTTCAAACCTACTAAAAATAAACTTCCCCAACATTACCCTCTTCCTCCTGCTCCTCTCTTGGAGCCAGTCTACCCCCCTTTGGGTCCTGTACAAGCCAGTCCACAGCACCGAGGACACAGGGGCATCGTGGTTTACTTTCCACCTGGTTCCTTGATGAAGGAGGGATCCCCTGAGATGATGCAATGGGTGCTGGAGTCAGACAGATGAAAGATGTGTTCGGTCTCAGGTCTGATTGACGTAATGTGGGCCCGCTGCAGTGCTCGGGGTCTGTTACAGAGCCATCAGCCCATTCTCAGGTAATTGCTTAAATTAAAACTGGTGACTGAATGCTCCATCTTTTCTCCGTCCACGCCTTCCCTTCCTCAACAAATGGCACCTCTGTTCTTCTGTGACTCGGGTCAGGAACCTCTGGCTACACATCCTACGCCGAGCACTGAGCAGCGCTGCTCCGCTATTATCACCCAAGTCCCCTCAGACAGGGCCGCTTCCATGCTGTTCAGACTCCTGAGACTGCATTTAGAACAAGATGGTGGGCGCCTCACGCACCTGAAAACAGGAACCGAGGGCCATCCAACCCGTCCATCACTTCTGTGGACCTGAGCATGGTATCCCCGATCTGCCCATGGCTCGCCCCCACTGCTGCCTCTCTCGTCTGAGCCGCTGTTAGTGGCTTGGACATTGCTCAGTTCTTCCTCTGCTTCTGCTCTTCCCTCCTACACTGCATTTGAGTGTAATCATGTCACTCCTCTGATCAAAATCCTCCTAAGGCCTCGTGTCTCCTTCAGAGTGTATGTCTGTCACGTGGTGGTCCGTGAGGCGCTATCAGGGACCCAGCAGCTGCTCCTCCCCGGGCCTGCCACTCTGGCCTCCTTGCTGTCCCTCATATGTAGTGACACACTCTTGTCTTAACCCTTAGCATTGGCTGTGTCCTGCCTGGGAGTCTGCCCCCAGGTTGCCACACAGCTTGCTCACTTAGCCCTTCAGGTCTTCACTCAAATGTCTCTCTCTCCAGGTCTTCCCTGGCCTCCCGGTTTTTAACCGCATCACTCCTCCCCTACGTCACCGGTCTCCCCTGTCTTATTTTTCTCCATTAGACAAAGGGCACCACAGAAGCTTGGCAGGAGGGATGCTTGACTGGGCAAGAGTAGGCCCCAAGTCTCCTTGCAAAGCCACACAGTACACAAAGGGTGCCTCAGCCCTCAGGTTCCCTCTCTATGACTCACGTGGGGAGCGTTATATAAGCGAGTAGGTGCCTGGACAGGAGATGTTTTCTCTCTTTGGTTTGTTTGTTCACATTTTCAGTCTTCTGTCAGGAGAAGCTCCTCCAGGACCGGCATGCTTTTGTCGGTCAAACTGCTGTGTTCCCGGACCATGTAAAGGCCCCAAGCACACATTCTGCGTTCAACAAATCGGTGAATAAAGTAAATGCTTGAAAATTTTTGTTGTGTCAAGCTAAAGATCAGCACTAAAAATAAAAGTAAGCTGTCCTCAGATCACTTAAAACTTCCCACCTCCTGGAAGAGTGGGGATTCTGAACACCCTCTGCCACCCTCTCTGATCACTTTCCGTGAGCCTGCCGGAGTCTGGGGTTACTGCCATCCGATACCAACTTCATGTCTTCTGCATTAATCACACTCCACCTTGCCAACTCCAGGCCCATCAGCTAATGTTTCCTGCCATTATGCTCCCACTGACGGACTGTCTGCAGAGCAGGGTACAGGAGATGGAACTGTGGCCAGCAGCTTGTCTGGATCTGCACATCCGGTTGCCGGCTGCTCTCTGTGGACCTGGAGCCTCTCAGGTACCCTGGAGGCCCTATGTCCAAAAATGGACTTCCGGGTTCCTTGCCTTCACCACGGATCAAACTTAGACCTTCTGCCCCATCTTAGTTCCCAGCCAGCTCTGAGGACCCATCTTCGATACCCCTACTCCTCGTTCCCACACCTCAACCACTAACGCCTTCTGATCCTTTAAAAATCTCTCACTGCCTGAGTTGGGTTGTGTGTTACCTCACTTGTCTGACTGCCCCCTCTTTTCCCTGTCTCCCCGTCACTCCCACCTAAGCTATACTGTCTGGTTGTCATTCTGCTTCTGTGAAAATGAGGTGTTGCTGTCATTCCCAGGCCCTGCTGTGGGGTCTCACACTGTGCTCTCCCTTCTACCTCCTCCTTTGCCATTTTACAAGGACAATTGGAATGCACTGGCATCCAGCTTTCCTAGCTATGTGAGTTGGAGTTGAGTTTTTTAAACCCTTCTGAGCCTTTGCTCTTCTGTAAAATGGGAATTAGAGAATCTGAGGGCAGGAATTATGAGGCCATGAGAAGCGAGCCGAGCCCATCATCCCAGAGTCTCTCCAGCTGAGAAAGCAAGCGCTCCAGCAGAGTTGGCAAACGTTTGCTGTAAAGGCTGCCTACATAGTATCTCTTTCACATATAGATACTTTGTATCAAAACGACAATGCCCTAGGCATAAGGCCTATGGGTGTCTATGATCTTTTGTAGGCATCGTTCCATTACCCCAGACAAAGCTGCTTAAAGACATCTCGCCTCTCTCCCTGTGGGCTAGATTTTTACCTTACTGCCTGTGATCCTGTGAGGTGCCCCTCAGGAACCACACCATGATAGGATAGGAATTTCAAATAGCACCCAAATCCTACATATAACTGCTGTAAAAACCTCTGTCCTCTGCCTCTGTCTGGAGGAGCCCATGGCCACGCTGGGTGTGGCTCCATGCACCTCTTCTCCTCCCAGTACTCAAGCCTGTTTTAAAGCATCTTTAATAAAATCTCTTGTGCTTCATAAACTGGCCACTCCTGAACTTCTTTTCAGCACTGAAGCCATAAACCCTGATTTGGTCTGAATGTTGAGGAGCTTCTCAGGCAGAAGCCTGGGTGAGAGTGGAAAGCAATGCTTCCTTTACCTGGACCCCAAACACTGAAAAGCCTACCTCCTAAGGTGTTTCTGATAGAGGAGCAGTAATGGAGAGCCTTGGCCCTGCAGCCGAGGGAACACCGAGCACTGAGTACATGCTTCTCCTCTATTATCACCCAAGTCCCCTCAGACAGGGCCACTTCCATGCTGTTCAGACTCCTGGGACTGCGTTTAGAACAAGATGGTGGGCGCCTCACGCACCTGAAAACAGGAACCGAGGGCCAGCCTTTAATGTCGTCCAGTAAACACTGATTCCATTTAACCAAGTGAATTAACTAGACTACAGTTGAATAAAACATTCAGGACCGGTGAGATGGCTCAATGGGTGAAGGCACCTGCTGCCGAGCCTTACAACCTGCGTGCCCTCCCTACCGGGACCCAAATGGAGAGAAAGCTGACCCTGGCAAGTTGTCCTCTGACCTTCACACAAGCACCATGGAGCAAAAGCAGCCACACACAGAAGTAATTAGATGCAGTGTTGTGAAGGCTTTCAGCATTGGCTCTGCTGCTCCACTGTTTCTAGGTGGCCTAGAAGCTGCTCCACCTCTGTGGCTGAGCCTGGTCCACACCTCCAGACTGCCAGGGCTGTGATGACTCCTTTGCCAAGGATTGTCCAGGCAGGGGGCCTGCCTTCCATCCTGGAGGTGGATAGGCAGCATTCCAGAGCCTGTGCTGACACTCAGGCTCATCATCTGCTGCTAAGTAAGTCTAAGAAGGAAGTGCTGTTGAAATTGCTCAGGAAGCCAGGAGCGGGACTGTGGTGGGTCCACGTGTGGCAGCGCAGACAGCTAAACCTTCCTGTGCTCTCAGCAGCCCCAGCGTGGCCTCCACAGCCCTGTCTGCCTGACAGGCTCTGGAAGGACCCTGAGTTTCTACTTCAGGCGTCCGTACTCCTGTGTTCCACACCACCATTACATCAGTCTCTTGCTTCGATGGGCAAAATCCATATGCTTTTTTCTCAGCCACTGAAAACTGTGAGAGTACCCTCCACCCCCCACGCACAGGCACGCCAAATGTGACATAGTATAGGTGAACTGTTGTCTACTCTTAAAAATCTAGAATTCCCAAGGTCACTGCTGAGTATCCATAAGACAGTTGCTTCTAAACAAGTTTTTGCAGCATAAATTTTCTGCGAGTCTCCTGGTTATGCCCAGCTACTACTATATGCCAGCCTCAAACCACAGAAGGGATGTCTAGCCAGGGCCACTGTCAGACCTCAGTGAGCATGCTGAATGTGCTACCTGGAGGACTGAAACCCATGTGAAGCACTAAGAGCCCACCACTTCGTTATCATTTTGCAGACCCTGACAGTCCCCATCTGACTCATATTAATTAACCCTAAGAATTGGAAGAGGAGGACAGGGTACTCCTGGAACAACCCCAGTGGGGAGACAAAGAAGCGGTTTGGGTTCACCACATGTCACAAACAGTAATGTAGTAAGATGCACACTCGCGTGTGTGTGTGTGTGTGTGTGTGTGTGTGTGAGTGCATGTGTGTAAGACAACTCACCTCCACTTAGCGATGCCCATGCTCATGGCTGAGTGTGGAGACTCTGCCTCCCACACTGGCATTCTTTTTTTTTTTTTTTTTTAAAAAAAAAAAAAAAAGCCAACCTTGTCTCATTTTTCTGGCTCCTTTTGCTTTCTGAGATCCCTGATCCTATCTCCCAAAGCCTCATTCCCTCCCAGCTGTTCCCCTGCCATGCTTACCTCCCCCCTCAGTGCCTTTCTCCAGAGACCCTGCCTCCCCTCTGGTTTAATTCTCTTATGCTCCATCTCCATCTCCTGGCTAACTCTCCATCCCTTCCTTCTGTGCACCCCCCCCCCATCTCTCAGTTGTGCTTTAGTTTATTCCTCCTCTGTTTGACTTTCCAAGCATCTCTACCAGTGACATTAGTTCAGATTCTGTGGCCCTTCCCCAGGAACCTACTCTCAGAGATCCATACCCTTTCGGAGGTCAGTGCCTGGTAAAGAAGAGGGCAAATCCAGCTATTGTTCTGGGGAACTAACTGCCATGGACCTGGGCCATTGAAAGGCTGCCCAAGAGTGGGAGGCTCCTGGCTACAAAAGCCCCATTCATTGTAATCCATTTTGCAGACACCCCGGAGGGCTGTGGGCACCTCTGCATAGACATCCTGGTCCATAGAAAGGAAGAAGCCCTGGCCAGTTCTAAATGGTGGATCTAATTCCCTCAGATCACCACTAATTGTGAGGTCTCACAGACAGACAGACTTCCTTCAGAGCCAACCTTCTTCCCTGAAGATTAGAAGGGGTGAGCTTGGGAAGCCTCTCACCTTCCTGCTGGGCCCCGTTCCCCAGCCCCTTTCTTTCTAATCATGTTTGTGTGAAGGTAAGAATATAGGAAATGTCAGAACACCATGAAATGAATGTATGATATAATTTATTTTTGCAGAAGATAAAAACGAGACCTGAAATACCAATTTAAGTCAGGCATTCTGAAAACGATTAAACAAGAGAAGAAGAGGACCTATGTGTACAACACAGCTGAAGAGGCAGTCACCCTGCTTATTACACTGAGTGATGTGAATAATTTATCTCATTTCACCCTGCATTAAGTACTGTTGAAGATTAATCTTCAGTTTATTTCAGAACACATTAACCCCTACCTGCCTCAATCTACCATTTCCTGGGGCCTGGGGGCTTCCTGGAAAACCCCTCTGCTGCTCTTGTGCTGGACAGTAGCAAGTAGCCTAACCCACTAGTCCCTTTCCAGGAATCCACAGGAACATAAAATGCTGATGTTGCCTATTTATGGGGCATTTTTTCCTCATAACGGACAAACACTCCCAGGCCTGGGCTGGCTTCCTCCTACCGCCAATTTTCCATTTCACGTATTCATCCCTTTAACTCTAGGTCAGATGCACAGTCCAAGCTTTTGCCTCTCACACTGGGCTCATCACCAGAGCCCTTTACCTGACCCCTGGACTATGATTTTTCACCACTCTTTTCCTTGTCGTGGAAGGACGCAGACCAGCCTTCTTCACCTAAACCTCAAGGCCTCCCCTGGCAGGGCACCACTGTCTCCCCACATCCAGCCTCACCCCTTCCCGTTTCATCCTACACATCCCCTTCCATACAGTCCTCTCCCCTCACAGCCAAACTCCCCCACCTCCATTTCCAATTTTATCTTTGCCCTCCTCAGAGGAACTTCTCCCTGTCTTCCTGGTACCCACTTCAGCCGAGATCCCTGTCACTTGCTGAGCTTGTGCCCACACTGAGCTACCAGCAGCACGGAGTTCTGGAGTGGGATCGCTAGGTGGAAGGAAGAGCTTGGAAACACCCCCAAACTGTGATAGGAACTCAGCTGGTTCTTTACAGAGCAATAAGAAGAAAAGAACAACTTTTCCTAAAAGGCATGTGCTCACATTTTCCGTTCGATTGAGAAGGCATTGATTGCCCATAGCAAACTAGGCTTTCCAGAGAAGGCTTATGGCGCTGAGCCGCTCCTTCACATCGCTGTTGCCCTCTTCCTATTAAAGGATGCCGAGCCCTTTGTCTGTGGAAGTAATGTGCGGCAATGAGAGGTCAGAATTAGTCGCAGAGCTCAATGGACCCACATTTCCAAACCATTTCTGTGCCTCAGAGCCTGCCATATAGTTGGCATTCCTGGCTTCTTAGAATATCAACATCGTGCCTGATGCAGCAGCCACTGGGGGTGGTCATCAAGGCCATGAGAAACAGCAACCCTATCTGCCCTCCCTTCTCCAAATGCCCCTGTCTCTGTCCAGAAGGGGTCTTCTGCCCCCCTCATCCTGAAAGGCAAATGTCCTAGCTCCACAGGCTACTCTTCTGTCTACTGCGTTGGTCCCTCTAGAGACCATCCCAGACCTTACTGTACTTTAAAATCTCAGAATAATTTTTCCCTTTGTCCACTTTCCAGCTGTATGTCTTGCCTTAAATCTCCTTTAGAATGAGCAGGAGATGACTGAGCAGATGAATGCTATCTCTCTCTCCCTCCCTACCCCTCCCCCTGTGTTTCTTTATCTGTGTGATAATACCAGAATTGTCCCTGAAGGCCTTCGTGCCAGGAAGATGATGTGACCTGCTCAGGTGAGGCAGCCGTAAGTGGGTCGCTCTTTCCTAGGGACTTTCAAGAATTCCATGCTTCTGATTAAGCTTCTCGCAGCAAATGACCTTGTCTGGTGCTGACCCACATACCCATCCAAAGGACAAAGCAGGGACAGGTTTGTGAGCCCAAACAGGATGGGTGACAACTTTCAGGTCATTCTTCTATGTGCTGAGTTGCTCAGCCTTCTGCCAAGAGCACATCAGAGAACTGCCACCTCATTGTCTTCCTAAATGTGGGGTCACTTCCCCTTAGTCCACTGCTAGACTCTTCCCAGCCTCGGACTTGGTTGCAGGTCCAGCAGACACCTGGGAAACAACTGCAGGTGATCCAGATGGTTTGTGATCAGCCTGAAAGGGCAATATGTAAAACCAGATCTTCCTAGGAGCCCCATAGGCTGGTCAGGGAGGCAGCCGGCTGCCCCAGGCTGCAGTCCAGTCTCAGAGAGGCTCTGTTGTAGGGCTGCAGGGGTCATCTGGACCCAGGGATCCTCAACTTCACGAGAGTGCCTTAATCTGCACTTGGACAGCCCTGCTTGTTCTCTGCTCCTCAGCATCTGAAGAGCATCCTACACAGACTGAGATGATGCAGCATGGAGGAGCAGATGTGCGGGAGTCTGGGTGTCTTAATGAATTCTCAGCACTGGGGAAGGATTGGCATCTAAGTGAGGTAGACTGACAAGAGGGGGAACCCTCAAGTGTGACAAGAGAAGCAGTAATTAAAATAGCAGATTGCAACTCAGGAGTGGGGGTGGGGCTGGAAGGGGGTAGATCGGTGGGAAGACCGAGGGGCGCCTAGGGAAGTGTCTGACAGAAATGATTCCCAGGGATGTTCTGGGGAGAAAAAAATCCATCTGGAAACAGAAAGGGAATGAAACAAGAATTTGCTGCATTATTTAAAGCTTTTCAGAGGAGGGGGTATTGAGGAGAGAGGAGGTTAAAAGAAGAGAATGAAATTGCTTTACCAATGAGGATTAAAGGAATCATAAGGGCTTTTTAAAATGACTCAAGCCAAAAAAGAAAGAAAGAAAGAAAGAAAAGGATGCAAAATATTGTAAGCTGTGAAATTAATGGTGGCCGGGTTCATTCTTTAAATCTGCTTAACAGGAAAAATGAAGGAGAGCCATGGGTATGCTAGGGAGTGGTGGGCCTTGAGACGCAGTTCAGAGAGCGCCGGCGGAGCTGACGGAGGCTGAGAGTGCATTCTAGGATGGACAGAACTTGCCAGTAACCAGGCCCCATGGCATTACTCACATCAAAATGCCTGCTTTCTCTCCTTTGAATGTTTGGCTTCCTTAATATTTCACTCTCTCATGGAAGACTCCGAATCATGTCCAGAGTCAGCAATGTACAAAGATGCTCTTGTAGAACCGTGGGCGCTGCTCTTCCTGGCTTTGTGACCTCATGCGGGTTTCTGAACCTCCCTGAGCATTGTCTGCAGTGAAGGTGAAATGGGATCAAGGTACGAACAAATGGCCATCAGCACCGGGCGTGCAGGCTGCAAGCGACGTGCAGGGAATCTAGCTGCCTGCTTCTTCTCATGTCTTTGGTCTAAAGGACTTCCTGTGTGAAGTTCTGTCCTTGAACACCCCCCTGCCTGGGATTTCTATTGTAAATTTACTAGAGAATACTTAGGTCTAACACCACAAGAGAGGTAAAAGCCAGTAAAATATTAAGACCCCCTCTCCCTTGAATGTCCTTCCACCAAGCCACTGTACACAGCAATCCATTAACACTTAAGCTCTACCCACAAAGAGCTGTGGGGCTCAGCCTCACCCGAAAAGACCCCTCAGGTGACTATGAAGCTCTGACCAACTAGAGTAAAGGGATGGTCTGGAAACAAAGCTGGATTTCAAAGCACAGAGCAGCAGGGTCCCTGAGGTAATCTGGGGAGGAATGTGCAGGACTCCCTTGGAGCCTATTCCAGGGTAGAAGGATAGTTAGAAGCTTAAATGACCCCAAGTCCCTCTTTGGCCCCTTTGTATCTGCAAGGCTGGCAGTGGTGAGTGCTTTCCAGAATGCTAACAGGCTGTACTCTGCTCTGACGCATTTACATGTGCCTGTTTCTAAATAACTGCACTAGATTTGTCTTTTTTTTTCCCCTTCCTTCCTTCCTTCCTTCCTTCCTTCCTTCCTTCCTTCCTTCCTTCCTTCCTTTCTCTTCCTTTTTGTTTTGTTTTGGTTTTTCTTTTTTCGAGACAGGGTTTCTCTATGTTAGCCCTGGCTGTCCTGGAACTCACTCTGTAGAACCAGGCTGGCCTTGAACTCACAGAGATCCGCCTGCCTCTGCCTCCTGAGTGCTGGGATTGAAGGCCTGTGCCACCACCACCTGACTACACCTGACTCTTCATTCCTCTTTAACAAGGGGAGCCCTAACTTGTTCTTGGCAATGGAGACAGTGTGGAAAATGAGGCCAGTGCCCCCCAAATCCCAAAGCTCTCCAGCTTTGCGAAGATTTTTCAGTGTTTTCCCTGTGCTCTAGGCTCGGGTCTACCCATGTTCCTGGTGGTGGCCAGGAAGAAATGCAGCCCATGTCTGTCACTCTAGGCTGTGATGAGAATATGTCACAGCTACCAAGCCCAAGGATCCTCAATTTGATCTGCTGTGTCAGAGTCATCAGGCATCACTCAACAACTTCAGAAAATAATTCTGCTCCCTGGAGGATGGGAGAGAGCTGCTTCATTGTCCAGTCCCCCATTTCACTGACTGTTTTGTGGCAGAAGTAGTTGACGCCACCTTCAATCCTAATCCATTGCGCCCACCTCTCAGAAGGCTCTCTGGCCCTACTGGGATCTGTAGTCCTTAGACAGGCGCCTTTTACCAAATTGCAACTTGGAGCAAGTCATTCGGGTTCTCTGACCCTCTGTCTATCCATCTCTAAGATGGGGACAATTATAGAGACCTCATGGGACTATAATGGGGGTAAACTAGGAAGAATAAATACGATGCTTTTGTAAACACAAATCTTAGACAAGGACTGTTAAGTATTGGTTGGTTATGCGTGACGCACATCAACCCATATTGATTACAGATTTTTTTTTTAAATGAAGCCTCATTATATTGCTCATACAGGTTGATTCCCCCCACCTCAGCCTCCTGGGTAGACGGAACTATAAGGTGTACTCCACCATGCCCAATTCAAGGACTCATTTTTAGATAGATTACCTAGAAGCTAGAGTGCAACCTCACCCCTTTTCTTCTTTTAGCTTTTATTATACCTTAGGCTAACCTCTACCGTAGCATTCATCAACCTGTTTTGTAATTGTTGCTCTACCTATTAATATTCTACAGTCCCATGCTGACCTCTCCTTGTCTATAGTTAGGGTGTTCATCCACTCAACAGGACGTAATTCCTACCCCCACCTCCCCAGTACACAGCAAGGGGCCTCAATACATATTTGATGAATGGCTGGGCTGAGGCTTGGGGTGGAGGGGGTGGAGCTGGTGCTGGAGATGTTAGACATGGCCACCAGGGGGCAGTCACATTCTTCTAAGCAGGACCACTTGAGTCATTGCTGGGCCCCTTCTCAGAGGCAGAGAGGGATCTGCAAAAATTACTCTGGTTAATAAAGGCCAAAGTCTAGGGCCTCAGTTCTCTCTTTGTATCTGGCACCAACTCAGTACAAAGACAGGCCCATCTACCACGATGTCCTGAGCCCTGCTTTCTGCCTATAGCCTGAGTGCCGACAGTTGGGAAGAGAAAACCAGGTTGCTCCCAGAAGGGAGAGCGGATGATCTCTGTTGGAAGGATCCGAGGGCCGGTGCACGAGTGGTGCATACATATGAGTCTATGAGCAGCATGTCTGCTGGAATTCTCAGACCCCTTTGTGCACATCTGGCCATTCACACACTTTCACAAAGCGGGCCAACACTAAATAAATGGAGGTCCTATACAGGACTAACCCACCACTGACTTGCTTGTAGCCTGGGCAAGTCACTTCTTTTCTCTGAGCCTGTTTCCTCACTTATAAAGCGAGGCCTTTGAGGGGCTGGAGAGGGGCGGCCCTCTTTGAGGGGCTGGAGAGGGGCAGCGGTTGGTTGCTCTTCCAGAGAACCGGGGTTTGATTCCCAGCACAGTGGCTCAGAGCCATCTGTAACTCCAGTTCCAGTGGATCCAACGCCCTCTTCTGGTCTTCACGGGCACTGCATGTATGTAGTGCACTGACAAACATGCACACAAAACACCCATACACATAAAATTAAACAGGGGAATGGGAGAGAGATGTGGACTTTGGGCTAGATGGCAAATGGCCTTACAGGCTCTGATCCTGATACTTTGTTAATGTCAAAGCATATGCCACCAAAGGCAAGGAATGTTTTTTCTAAATTCCTTACCCAGAAGCAACAATGACACCCTCTTCCTTTCTTTTTTAGTACCCATCTTATCCTAGGCTGACCTCTGCAGCAACACTAATCAGTCCGGTCTGTAATTGATGCTTTGCACAGTAGCCCTGCAGTCCTCTACTGACCTCCTCTTCAGTTGCCTGTGACCTCTTCTGGTCCCCAGGGTACAGACTAATTCAAGTCCAAGACCTCCAGGTACTGCTGTGGCCTAGACTGGACCTTGAATCCTTAGGAGGGGCCTCTGCTAGACACAAGTGTTGCTCAGAGAAGGCTCTCAGCAGCTGTGGAGGAGCTGTCATGGGCCTCTCTGTGTGTGGATGTTTACCAGGTGGGACTGTCTCCATGAGTGTCTCTCCTTGACCTCAGTTTCCCAGTCTCCCCACCCCCTTTTTCTCAAACCACCAAGGGTCCCTTCTGGACATCAATGTTGCCATCAGCTGGTAGGAAAAGAACCTGGGTCCAATCCACTGATCTGGAATTCTGTCAGCAAGCAGCGTCAAAACCTGTGGCTCTTAGGGCCTCTTGGGACCCCACCAGCCCCCTCCTTCCACCTCCTGGAGGAGTGGGCCAGAAGACAACCTACCAAGCACAAGCGGCTGTTGAGAGGGAGACATGTTTCTTTCTAATTTCCCCCTTGAAACAAACCCAGACTTAAGAACAACAGAAATACGCAGAATGTGTTTTTAGTGGAACCCAGATGGAGGGCTGAAAGCCCAGAGGGCTGTCTCCATAGAGGATTCTTGACTCTGGAATTTTGCCCTCTCCTCCCCAATCCCTCAGGCACATCCCCTCCCAACCTCTGGGCCTGGGCTTTCTGGGGTAGCCTCTCCAGAACCATCTTCCTGGTGGTGTTTAGACAGCAAATGGAAAGAGAGGGGAACATTGTCACCTCCTGGACACAACTCTGCCTGGTGAGGTCTATAGTTTCAGAGATTCGGGGAGAGGGAGTGGGGACTAAGACCAACTCTGTCCAAACACCTGGATCTGTCGAAATACAACAAAGAGAGTAAATTAAGACATCTGAAAAAAATACTCTAAGGAATTCTACTAACCCACATGGCCCACTGCTTCTCATTACATAGTTACAGTTTTCCATATTAACATATGCAAATCCAGCCCAGTGCGTGAAGATTTAGGATACAAAGGCCTTTTCCCCTTCCCCCAGTTTGGTCCAAAGATTTCCCTGTGGGGTAAAGAACTCTCACCAGAACCATTTTGAGTCTACTCAAACAGACAAGTTGCTATGGCTCCGGCTCAGGATGAGAACAGTTTTTTTTTTTTTTGGGGGGGGGGTCGGGTATAGGGAAACTGCCCTCATGGAAGGTGCTGCTCCTGTTAAGCGGTACCAGTCATTCTGTAACAAATACTCCTCGGTGCCTCCTATACACCAGGGGCTGATGCGCGCTCGGGAACAGGAGACAGGACCAAAGCCGAAACATCGGCGCTCACGCAGATTGCTCATGGTCTTCTAGAGGAGGAGAAAATCAGAGATTTTAATGAACCAGCTTATGGAAGAGCTGGGTTTGGGATGAGATGCCTCTGGGACCTCAGTCAGAGATGGTCAGACAAAGAGCCTGACACCCAGGAGTGAGGTTTGGCTGAGACTACAGACAGAGCCAACAACCTGGAGGAGAACCTGGAGGGCTGAGAGCCAGGTTGTGGGGAGTGAGTGTCCTATTGTCCTACTGAAGGAATAAAAGAAGGAAAAAAGAGCCAGGAAGAGTCAAGTGAGCAAGTCCAGGAAAGTACAGGGTGGAGGGGATAACGTTGAGGCCAATGGGAGAAGCCCCGAGACAGGAGTACCCCAGATGGCCAGATATAGCAGCAGAGAGGCCCAGAGTGTGTCCTTTTGATGAGACCATCTGGGCCCCTGACCTCAGGATAGGGGAGGAAGTTAAAGGGAAGCTGGAGAACAAGGGCAGCTAAGGCGAAGACAGGCCGCAATTTTATTTAATTTTATTTTATATGTATTGGTGTGAAGGTGTCAGATCCCCTGAAGCTGGAGTTACTGACAGCTGTGAGCTGCCATGTGGGTGTTGAGCCATCTCTCCAGCCCCAAGGGAGTTATGTTTCAATCCCATGTTCCACGGTGGCTAGAGATGGCGCTTTTCTGGTTACTGAGTGCATAGTGTGGAGTGCACTCCCCAGCAGGTGCTGAGGGCACAACAGAGCAAAGAGGTCCTTCCTCCCTCCTGGAAGGAACGGCCATTCTCAATGGAAGGAGGGCTGCAAACGTGTGCCCTGGGGCTGTGGTCTCTTCACGCCCCTCTCGTCCCAGACTCTTGGCCTGGCATCTCAGGAGGGTGGTTTCCTCTGTGGACCTTCACTCAGGCAGAAACCCAGTGGTGAGGGAGGCGCTGTGTGTTCAGAGATGACTCCTAGAGACAAAAAGCAGCAGAATGTCAAGAGGCTTGAGAGAGGGGAGGAGCGCTTTTTGTTTTGTTTTTAGCAGAAGTGAATAAATCATTTGGGCTCCCAGACTGTTTGGAGTCTGTTTTTCTATTTCTCATCCTTACGGTGAGGTCATCTCTGCCTCCATTCCCAACCTGGGCTGCTGTCCTACCTCTTATTCCCCCATCTCTTTCTTGTGCCCCAGTTGACAGTCACAGTCAAGGAGGAGAGACAGTAAGAGAAGAGCAACGATGGAGGGAGGTGCCCAGGGGACAGTGTGCTTGATTCTCTGTCTAGCACACAGTGCCTAGCACACAGTGGGCTCTCGTGTAGGCAGGGAGGAAGCAGACAGACTCCATTTCTCCTCTCCCTCTAGGCCTATGGGGAAGGCCTTGCTGTCATGAACCAGAAGTCAGGTCCCTAGAGAAGGCTCAGCAGTGGGCAGGAAGGCCACATCCAGGTCTGAGCTGTGTCTCCTGGTTTCAGCTGTGACACTTAGCCTGGGTGTAGCTTATGCTCTCCCCTGGGGCCCTCACACGTGAGCCCTGATACATACATGGAGCAGTGGGGCCAGGGGTGGAAGGAAGTGCCCAGATAGAGGGAGAGGAAGTATTAAAACCCCACTGGCAGTCCTATGGGAAGGTTTAACCACCCTTCTGACAGGACTTGGAATACATCACATCTCTGAGCAGCTGACACATTGCAGCCATGCTTCCCCCAGAGTCAGGGGGCTGCTGAGTCTAGAGAGGACAGAAAGCAAATAGCACGGACTCCTCTGGTTTCAGAGGCTAAGGGCAGGAGGCAGTGCTCAGTGGAGACTGTGGAAAGGGCAGTAGCCAGCAGAGCAGAGGCTACAGCCCCAGTCTGGGAAGGTGGTTCATTAAGCATCTGCCTCTGGGTAGAATTCTATTAACCTGGAGGGAGAAATTCATTCTCTCTCAACTGAAAGCTCTGAGAGGCATGTCACATATGTCTTCTATTAATAAAAAATGAGAAAATTGAATCATTATTACTACGTAATTGTAGTTCATTTGCTAGGCCAACTCCTTCAAAGCCCAGGCTCTGGGCTAGGGCACCGGAGGCATGGAAGGGACCTTGGTATGAACTGTTGGGAAGCACCTGTGTAGGAGACACCTCAAGCAGCTGCGAAGGGAGCCATGCCTTCTGAGAGTCTCAGGGCTTCCAGACTGCTCCACAGCCATGGCGCCTGCTCCAGAGGCCAGGTGACCTTAAAGTAAGGCCCTGCCCTCCTGGAAGTGCCATTTCTTTTTTCTTTTCAGGAAGTCAGAGCTCATATTCCTGTTGACTTACACAATTGTTCTGGGAATCAAATGACAGCCCCATGAACTGTCTTTCCTTCACCCATAACCACTCACCCAGGTACGTATGTGACAGGCACTGTGCTAGACGTTGAGAGTGCAAAACGGTGTGAGATTAAAAACCTCACCTTCGGGAATCTCACAAACCAGCCAAGGCACCCAGAAAAGTCTGGAATGATAACACAATGTACACAGGGGACCTTGAACACCAACTGTGCTTCAGAGACCTGGAGGAGGGCTTACTCCCATCCTCTTGGTGTAGGTAATGGGAGAGGGTCTTGTAAAGGATGAGCAGAAAAAAATGGAGGTAACCCACATTCCCCTTTGTAGCTATCAGACTGTGTGTGTGAGCCTAATAATAGACTCTGACACTTTGACACTGCATGCATGTTACGGCTGTGGCTGCCCAGGAGGAGTATAAAGGGAGGGCTCAGGCCAAGACGTCTTAGGCCAGGCTGCTTGCTTCATGTGGCAGCAGCATCCCACCTGCCTCCTTGAGCCTTGTACACTGCTCTGAGTCTATTGTGGATAAAGAACATCCCTGGGCCACACCTGGAGGTGGACAGAAGGCCCCAATGAGTGGTTAGAATGCGAGGATTGGGAGACTGGCCAGTGGGCATTAAGATGGGGCCATACATGGACCCAGGAGGGAGCCAGACCAAATGTCAAATGGCTTCGGCCCTCTAAGGCAGGGACAGAGTGGTGGTTAAAACAAGATGTCTGTGGCTTGAAGACATGCTTATCCTGTCTGTGACGTTTCCTCTTCCTTGGGGGGCCTCCTTCAGTACTCAGTAAGATGCCAGTCTGTCCCGGCCCTGGGAAACCTGGACCACGTCTTCAAAGGAGTTGTCTCTTTTGGGAGGCAATGGATCGTGACAGAATTAGAGGGTGGACCCTCTCCTGTCTGGTTCACAGGAGACCACAGTCAGGCCACACCATCAGCTGTCTGACCCAGGTCAAGACTGTTTTCCCTCTGTTCTTTAGTATGAAGCTTGGGAGACATTCTGCTTCAGTGTGTGCTTTTCACGGAGTCATTTTAGCTTATCCCAGCTACATGGGAGTAGAGTGGAGACTAAGCAGAGGGAATCTCCCCTTCCAACATGAGGGAGAAGCCCCAGCCAAGTGGGCTGCCACTCATGGTCAGGATCTCCATGACTTCCTGTTCTACAGACACTGGGTCCTATTTATTGGTGTGGCTGCCAGTGTGTTCAGAGGGACCAACCTGAGCCGGAATCGTCTGCAAGATGGGATCTGTTCCCTGGCAGAACTAGGGAGAGATGTTTATTCCTCACCTCTAGGCCCCTAATGAATTCTGATTCAAGCCACACAGGCCTAGGAATCAATAGTTTTAATCATTTCAAAAACTAGCCCCACTCTGGGTAAAATTACAATGTGCAAGAAGCTCAATGGAACTTAAAGGCCACAGCCTCATTATCATTTCATTAGATTCACATTTCAGAAAGAAATTTTCTCACACACCATGAACTCCCCAGGCCCCTCCTCTCCCTCAGCCTGTGGAGTAACTCTGGAGGACAGCGATGGTTTACAACAGCTGTCAGCCACCAGAGCCACTGGCCCATTCCCAGCATGCACTCTGACTGAAGAGGAAGCTCGTGGAGTCACTGGAGACCTCAGCGCAAATCAGCGCGAATGTCTCCCAAATCAAGTTTGCGATCCTGGAAAGTTTAGTGAAAACAACCCACCGGTCAGGGTTTGACTTCTCACAGCTGCAGGGGTTAAGTCATTAACACAGTATAAACCCAGGCCTGCAGAACCCTGCCCGGCTCAGGGCCCCAGACGCCCTCTGGGATACAAAGGGTTTGAAAATGTCTTAAACTTTTCCAGTTTGTTTGTTTTCCTATGTTTCATGATATTGTCCATGCAAGGAGCAGACCCTTGCTCTTGCAAACAATTAAAGTTTTCTAATTTAGGAAATAACATGATTTAAAAAGAAGAGAGGGAGCGTTCACACAGGAGGCAAAGCAAACACTCGCACCAAGGGCGCACATGCAGGACAGTGTGGATGAAGAAGCTTGCTTGCCTGGTGAATGTGCAGAGGAAGCTGTTAGGTGGGGTCATGCCAGCTGTGAGCCAACTTCAGAGAAGGTTGGCAAGTGTCTGCTAGACCCCGCCACACTGCCGCCGCCACCACCAGTTTCACAGCTGGGGCTTGTATTGATCTGTGTGACTGGAGTTCCCTGGGACCCCTCAAATGCTTGTGAACAGTCATTGAGAGTGGATGTCATCTCTGACCAAAGTGAACACCCCCCACCCATCCCACAGCACACCAGAGTAGGTCTCAGGGCTAGCATGTCCAGTGACAATGCTTCTACATATGGAGTCTCTGGAACAACCCAGGAGTCTCCATGTCTCCACCCCTACTGTCACCCGGATGCCCAACAGGACTGGTTGCTGACTCTCACAGGAGTGTGAAAATATGTTCTAGTCCCCCGTGTCTTCCTCTACTTCTAAAAGATGCATGTGCTCCCACTTCTCCAAATCCAGTAGCTGAACCCTAGCTGTCAGACGGTTGAGGCTCATAGTAGGCTTCTTCCTCCACCATCCTCATCCTGGTGCCTCTCAATCCTGGCTACCTGACAGAATCATCACAGAGCTTACCTGAGCCACATCCCAAACCAAAACATCAGGATCTCTAGGCATCTGTAATGTTTCAGCCTCCCTGGGCAACATGCAGCCCAGGTTGAGCACGCCTGCCATAGAAGTAGAACAGGAAGGGTCAGAAGACCTAGGGTATAAGGAGACATGGGTGGGACAGAGGGGCTGGTATAGGATAGACCCTGTGCTGCACCTGGGTACACACCAAGAATACCCAGGCTACCAGTGACTGGAGCTACTGTTGTCAGTGTCAGTGCTGAATCATGTAGGGAGAGTCCAAAGAAACAAGAGCAGGAAGACTCCTGCTGGTGACTTTCCAACTCAGGCCTGAGACCTTGAGATGCCTAAGGGAAGAGGCTAGACAATGGCAGAGATAGAATCCTGTAGTTGTCAGAACCTCTGGCCACCTCTGATCTAGCCGTGTGTAAGTTTCCAAAGGACCCGAAGCAGCCGGCCATCTGTTCCAAACACAGGTGTGACCAGGAACTGACTTATGTTAGGCGCACAGAGAACTTATTATGCACCTACCCTTCATCCATCTCCCTGTCCACTCACACATCCCAGCGCTGTGTGAAGGAACTCAGATATTTTAATGGAGCCACACTTTTTTGAGCTTCGATTTTTGTCTCAGAAATACTGGGTCTAAGTGAAACCCGTGGGTGCGTAAGCAAATATGGGGAGAACCGCTCTAGCTGCAGCAGCTACAAGGTCCCAGGCCCAGCCCACTCCCCTCCTTGGAAAAGACAGACCAGACTCTCCTGCTTCTAGAAGCCAAGACTGGAAATCTCTCATTTATAAAGGAAAACATGGAGTCCAGAGCAGCATGGCTGGTCTTTGCCCACAGTCACAGATTCCACGTTATGGCAAGGTGTGGGTGAACACAGAGCTGGCAAACACTGGCTTCACAGTCGTGTGGGTGACACCACCTTGCGGCAACGCCCCTGTTTAAGCAGGAGACCTGGCTCTCGATTTTGTCCTGAGGAAGCCCCCGCTAGGATGCTTTCTCAGTACATGGCAGTCAGCGGGGAGCTTTAGCCACGTCTTCAGGCTCCAGGTCTACACTCAGCTGGATGGATTCCCCTGGAATCTTTGATGTTCACCTTGCTTTTCAATATTTTTAGGATCATACTTAAACTCACCACCAAAGTTTTCAAAGTGTGACCAGGAACCAGACAGTGACAGAAACATCAGCAGCTGAAGACTCTAGACCTAGCTTCTCATCATGCCTAGTCTATGCCAGCTCTGTCTGAGAGATTCCAGAATGAGGGAAGACATTCTTCGCAGGGATATTTTGGAGTGGGATCTTCCATTCATACTCAAGAGTGTGTGTTGGCCCGAGGGCCTTATCCTCACTGCTAAGATGTAGTAAAAGACTAACAGCTTTAGAGCCAGGCATGCCAGAGAGCATGCTCACTTGGGGCAGAGCTGTGCTCAGAAGGCAAGGGGTCCTCTGACCTGCGGTACACCTGTGTGGATGCCATCTCTTCCAGGACCCACCCTGGGATGAAGGCAGCCAGCCTTCCGGGGATACAGAGCTGCAACCCTGTTGTCTCTAAGGAGGGACCTCTTTGAAAGGCCACCCAAGCTTTAATGCATTCCTTGGAAACAGCTGGCACCATGGCTGGCAGCAGTTTCTGTGTGAGTAACACTCAGCTAACCTGCCCACAGGTCTTCCTCTGGATCTGTCCTCAGCAATTCTCACCCACAAAGCGGAAGCAACAAGTCCTACCTTTCGATGTTTTTCTGAGGGTGACATGAAAGCATCACTCAAAGGAAAGGACTGACACACTTTAAACCCAGGGAGTGACAGATACCTTTCTGATATACTGGCATTCAACCCTTCACCCAAGTGCATGCCTGCGTGTGTGTGCACGCACACACACAGAGGCACAGAAATAATGTTGCAGAATTCTGTGATCTTTGTGGCTCTGCAAATATCTGATGCTTTATACCATTGTTACATGACAGGAGATCTATGTGCATAGAAGCCTGTGTACTAGGAGCTCTGCAACGTCGCAGGAAGGAGAATGCTTCCTGGTGGTGGAATCCAGGAGGGCTTCATGAGGGACATTTGCCACAACTTTAAAAGATGGATAGAAAGCCAGGTAGTGGTGGCGCACACCATGCCTTTAATCCCAGCACTTGGGAGGCAGAGGCAAGCAGATCTCTGTGAGTTCAAGGCCAGCTTAGTCTATAAAGTAAGTTCCAGGACAGCCAGAATTACAACAGAGAAACCCTGTCTTGAAAAACAAACACTACCAACAATAAAACAAAACAAAACAAAACAAAGCATAAAAACAAACAAAACAAAAAGACGGATTGAAACTGAGCAGGTAGGAAGCGTGGGAGTGGCTATTGTGGTCAAGAGATGCTAGAGCAGTAAGCTGTGGAATTGGGAAAACAGAAGGCAAGCCTGGGCCAGTCCTCCGGGCTGGCTGAAGACAGGATTTCATGAGAGGGTGAGAGGCGGAGCCAAGGGTGGGAAGAGGGTTCAGGATCTGGCTGGGTGAGGCACTGAATATCTAGCTGAGGCTCCTGGGATTCTAGTAGGATGCTGGGAAATAGAGGAAAGCTCCTGGGAGGTCAGCTATGGAGAAAGAACTGGGTCAAGGCACCAGGAACGATCATACCAATGGCAGGCTAGCAAGGACCACACCCTTCTTGGGGGACTGGTGGACCAGAAGGGCATAATCCCCGGACAGGAGTGCTGACCTCTTTCACATAGGGATCTTACTAAATCCTGCTACTGTGCAAAAACTCTGAGCTGGTGATCTTATGATGGGTAACAAGTGAGCTCACTGCCCAGCAATTGTTTGGGGAAGTGAAAGAGGAAACTGACCTCAAAATAAAGATGCCTGACTCACTGTCTCCCAGTGACCTTGTGCTTGAACAGTCTCTGAGTCTACTGCCAGACAACTCCTCTATCCACACCTTAGCTCACAGGAATGTAGACACCAAGAGGAAGTCCCACTTTCAAAACACCTACAGACTTCAAGAACCCAGGCAGACTGAGACCCACTTCTCTACTCCTTGCTGGAGGGCCTTTAGCAAGTCACATTTGTCTAGGCCTTGATTTTCAAATCTATAAAATGGTAATGATAACCATCACTACCCATTTGTGGGACTTTTATGAGGTGAAATAACCTAATAAACTTGAATGTGCTTGAAGCTCTTTGGAAGTGGGTGATACAAAGATGCCAGCTGTAATTGTTGATATTGTTGTGTAATTGGGCATCGTATTGCCTCCACTGCTGTAGACTCGCATATCTCTGCTGAGGTCAAATGCTGTTCATGGTGTACTCATAGGGAATTCCCGAGCACCTCCTCTTGTTTAGACATGGGCCAGACCCCAGAAGGTTCCACAGATACTGCCTACCTGAAAAACGGGCCTTGCATCTAATCTTAGGAAAAGCCGGGAGGGCCTGGCTGAGAGCACCTTGGATAGGAGCAGCAGGGAGTGATTCAACCCCACTCAGCAGGGAAGGTGCCAGTCTGCTAGGCAGGGAAGAGCATGTGACTCGGGGTGGGGCTTTCAAGGTGCAGAGGAACTGTGATCACTCATCCTTTCAATTCCTCCAAACGCTGGGCTGCATCCATCCAGATCATGCCTCCTCCCCATCCTTGCCTACCTTCTAATCCTACGCCTAGAAATCTGACACTGCAGCCAAGTGACTCACCAACCATGTGACCTATGAACAGCACCAAGCTGTTCTCATTTTGCCCACCTGGGAAATGGGTCTAATAGAGTCCGGATCTGCCTGCCACTCAGGCGGGGGCTGAGGCTGGGGGCGGTCTCATGGGCTGAGAAGGCTCAATCACCATAAGGTGTTGCACCAATATACAGGATTGATTGAAGGCTCCTGTCACACAAGCTTAACTTAATGACTTAATTTTCTTTTCTTTTTTCTTCTTGAGGTGTGGGAGGGTGGGACAGGGAGGAATGGGATGATGGTGTTATCAAGATACATTGTATGAAATTCAAATTATTAATGAAAGTATTATTTTAAAAAACAATTTAGGAGACTGGGATAATATGTGGTAGTTGTACTCTTACCAAGTATCTCTGAGCTTTCTGGAAGGAGGCAGAGATTGGCTGCAACAGTGGCACCCCAGGACCACCAACTTTGTGGGCGTAGGAGAAGGAGACTATGTAAGAGCTGAGCAAAGGAGCTCCCAACTGGGGCAGGCCTGGATGGAGGAGAGGAGGCCACAGCGACCAACAGGGTCTGGCCTGACCTCAGGGCAGCAGGCAGTCAGCAGAAACAGCACCAGACCAGGGAGGTCCTGCAGGCTAATTTGGGTCTGTACACCCTGCTCAAAGGTGGGAGGGAAGCAGGTACAAGCTGTCCTGAAGAAGTCTGGGAGCCACCTTTGGGGAACACTGGGATTGGCTGGGCAGGGTGGTGAGCCTCAAGACCCCTGAATCAAAACAGATTATTCATGGACACAGAAGGACCTCACTTTGACCCTTTTACCTTACTTCAAGTGTTCCTGGCCTTAAATGATTTCCTAAGACATCAGCATAGTATGTGTGTGTGTGTGTGTGTGTGTGTGTGTGTGTGCATGTGTGCATGTGTGTGTGCATGTGTGCATGTGTGTGTGTGTGTGTGCGTGTGTGTGTGTGCATATGTGTGTGTGTGCGTGTGTGTGTGTGTGTGTGTTGGCAGGGAGGGGTGTCTTTCCTTTCACTTGACCCTGCACGTTCCTGATCACACTCCCAGGTACCACCAGCCTAGCAGACTGACTCCATCTAGCTCTGCATGTCAGGGAACTTCTATTACCACACTGCCCCTCCTTGGCACCGTAGCCATGAGCACAAGCACAGGATCTAGACTTCTTGTTCAAACCCAGTTTGATGACTAGCCAGCCATGTGCCCTGGGCAGGTCATCTAACCTTCCTGGGCTTCTACTTCCCACCTGTATTTGTGGGTCCAGCAGGATCTATGTCACCGCTTCTTTGGAGAAATAAATGTATCAGCATTTGTAAATTCCACTGCGTTGGAAAGCCTGTGAAGACTGGGCTTCAGGGCTGTGTGGAAGAGGTCATCCTTTGCTGCTCTGAGCTTCCACTGTTTTCTGAACAGATGCTCTGTATGTTGTCATGGTGGGGTCCTTCTGGCTTCCTGGCCAGACAGTTTGTGGAAGCTCCTAGAATGAGAGAGCCAGCTCCATCCTTCCTAGGATCCTGCGGACCTCTCTACCTATCTGGACTCTAGATCTTCTCTCCAAAATTGAGTGCCTCTCATCTTCCAAAACTCTGCTTAAAACCCTGTGTTCCCTACATTCGGTGCCACGGGCAAAGTACAGTTTCTGGAGTCAGAAAGATCTGGGTTGACATCTTGGCTTAACATAAGCCAGCTGATCGACTCTGGGAAAGTTACTTAGCCTCTCTTAATATCAGAAATGAAGCTAAATGAAGTAAATAGCTTTCCCTGCCAGGACAAAAACAGGACATACTACAACAGTGAATGTCTATGCAGGGCAGTGATGGCACACAGTAGGTGCTCAGTGGTTGTTTCTCTCCTCTCCCCCATCTTGTTCTGATGGTGTTTCCTTTTCTCTGTGCTCTAGGCCCTAACATCGGCTCCAGCCACGGTTAGCTTTCTCCAGGTTTGTCCATGGATATTTATCATGCATTGGTTCTTTCATCCAGTCAAGGCTTTCTGGACATTTACTATCTGTCCGAGGCTGCACTAGGTCCTAGGAAGAGCTCCGGCGGAATCCTTGCCTTGAGGCGCTCCTAGAAAATTGAGTGATCAAATCCACTGCAGATAACCTTGGAGTCCTGTGGCGAGGGGTGCGCCCACCCTGCTCATGAGCACAGCCTGTGAGGTGACTTCACTGCTTCTAGCAACTGAGGCCTTCGGTTTAACTCAATGAGAATGGCTGAGCCATGCTGTATCCCAGGCATTGTGCGAGGCACTTTCTCCTCCCAGCACCACGCCCAGTCTGACCCCTCAGTCCCAGCTCCAGAGCCCCCCTTTCCCCAGAGGTTCAGCCTCTGTGATGGTAAGGCCTGAGTTAGCGGAGCCATGTAGCTAGGCGCTTCCTGAGGCCCAGGGCTGCTGGGAGGACAAATGGAGGGAAACCTTGGTGATGCTTGGGCTGGGCTGGAGGGGAAAACCCTTCGACCTGCCCCGCAGGACGCTGCCAAGACACTGACCCATGTCTCAGGTTAGCTGTGTGCTATGGTTACTGGAACCAGCAGAAACAGCTGGGCACACCGGGACTTGCTGCCTCTGCCCAGGGCCTCCCTCTGCCCCTCCGCTCACTTGCAGACCTGAGTTCACTCAGGTCCCTACTCTGCCAAGCCAGTTCCTTTTCATTTGGTTAAAGTGATCGTTCAGGGTGAAGGTCCCCTTGCCTTCCTGGAACTTTCCCTCACCACCAACAGGCTCGGTGTGAGGTGTGTGAGGTTCGCAGCACATCCCTCGCTGCTGAGAGACAGACAGATACAGTGACTGTGCTTGTGTGTGCACACGTGAGCGTACATATGCACACACCCTCCGAGGCTGGAGATCGTGGTGCTGCCTGCATACACACAGACACCACTCACCCAGCATCTGCTGAGACACATGCACAGATGCCAGAAGGGCCCCCCTTACCTCAGCTCACTTTGGAAGGTTCTGGGCCTCCAGCCCAGGGACATCAAGCCCATGCCAGAAAGCCCCAGTATCTTTCACTGAGAGGGCACCAAAGGGTTAAGAGAGAACATTTCCAGGGAGTTTGCCTCTTAATCAACACAGTTAATTCTTTTCCTTTTACAAACATAAATTCTTGGCAGTCAGTAACCAAAAAAGAAAGGGGTAAGAAAGAAAAAAAAAAAAACTTAACCCAACATTAGTCAAATCTTTGCCTCTTCCTATTTTTTTTTTTTTTTCAAGTTAAGACCCAGGGGAATTCAAAGCAATGAGAGAAATCCCAGCCCAGATGGAATGTTTTTGCTAATATACGTCTGCAAGTTATTTAAGAGAGAGAGAGAGAGACAGAGAGACAGAGAGAGAGATGGGGGTGAACATGAGAGCAAGCAAGCATAGCTGAATGGGGTGTGTGTGTGTGGGTGTGTGTGGGTGTGTGTGTGCCTGCGTGTACATACACATGTGTGACCACAACACACAGCTCAGAAGAGCAATCACCACCTTCTCTGTGAGAGTCCCCGCTGTCCTCCAGCTCCAGCTCTCTAGTCTAGACTTGAAGCCAGACAAAGCCATTACCCAGGACTGTCTTTGTCTTTCAGCCCAGGTCTTTGTCGCTGAGGCTCAGCCTCCTCGGGACAGCCTTGGTGACTGGACTCTTGTTCTCTCCTCTCAGAGCTCTCTCAGTGTCTGACTCCTAAAGTGTTCCTTCTTACCTCTACAGAATGCCCCTAATGACAGCCCTGGCCTTCACCTGTGGACTCTAACCTCAGCAAGAACCCTTCAGCACTCACCTGCCCCAGCCCCCCTTGTCTTCGCCCTGCTGAACCGACTTTAATTCTTTTCATCTTCCCTCCTAAGTCTCTCCTCTGGCCCTGTAATCAGCTGTGTGGGTTCCAACTTCAGATTTCCAGGGAGAGATTAAGCAGCTTTCCCCATGGAAGCCAGGGCCACCCCAGGGCTGGCTCAACCCCTCTCTAGTGTGTGGAGGGGGCGGGGGGGGGGGGGAGGGCAGTTCTCACTCTATTGAGCCCTGGCCTATCCTGAGTCCTGGACCTTCCATGTGGAACTTCCCATGCTCTACCCTGGCTTTCCAGAGTCCAATCTCCCACCACCCCCTCCACACAGAGGCCTCCGGTGTCTCCAGCTGGCCCAGGGTGGGGACCTCGCTGTTTCCTGCATCATCAGCTTCTGGGGAACAGTGCATAGGGTCCGCTGTCTGCAGAACCCTCAGTTAGAGGTTCGCCAGCCTTGCCGTGTTTCTCCTCAGACTCTTTGCCCCTTCCTCTCGCTTCTGCCCTCACAGGTCCTTTTGGACAAATGGGGCCACCCACAGTCTCCTCTAGCTGATAAGCAGCTTGGATACACCAGCCATCTGCCCCCCGAGTCTACTGTCTCTGCATGTCTGCTGATGCCACCTTATTTCAGGAGCTCAGCTCCGGTACAAACTGAGGCAGGTTTGGGGACTAAGAGGAAAGTACACTAGGAGGACTCAGAAACAAATTCCAAGAAGTAGAAGAAATTAGTTTGGGGCAGGTCATTTGAGCCTGCATCTGTAGACAGGCATTGACTTCTTCAGGAAGGAAGAGATGTCTAGAAGAAACCACTGAGGCAGGAAGAGGGAAAGCGAGCTCCTGTGGAAAGTGTCCTGGAATGGCCCACTGGAGTGGGTGTGGTCCTGGCCCTCCACACATGGACACTGGCTTCCCAAAGCCTGAAGATTCCAAGAAGATAATTCAGTCTGTCTTAGACTGAGGAATTCAGGGAGTCCACAAGTTTTCCAACATTGCCAGCAAAATTCTTGCAAGAGAGAGTCTCTGTGGCCATCCCCTGTTCTCACAGGAGTCATTCCAGGAGGCTGAAAAATGCTAGGCTGAAAGTTAACACAAAGGAGGACACGCACGGCTGGCCTGGGTGGAGTGAGTGGTCTCTGGGCGCTGAATCAGGTTCAGGCAATCTGACGAAGACTGGGGATCTGGCCTTCACATGTGTCTGTGCACAAGCGGTAACCTGGTTTCTGGAGAGTGCATCCTAAGTCAGGTGTGGTCCTGGTGCTCACATGTGTGGTCACCGTCCCAGGATGCTTGTCACTGTTACCTGCTGGCACTGGTACCCAGCTCACTCCCCAGGGAGAGGAGGCAGTGAAGGTGATGTGAGTGGAGCCTCTGTCTTCTGGGGCATCCGGGATGTGTGCACCAAGGCTAGGGCCTGCATCTTTCCCAATGTACACATGGCTCATGGGTGGCAGACTGTAAAAAATGGCAGACTTTCCAACAGGCCATGCTTGTGTCCAGCACCTACATGCTCACCCCAAGAAAGTATTGTGGGCGTCATCAATGCCAAGGGGTGACTGGGAAGAGATCAGAGCAACCTGACAACCAAGCCATCACCATTCTGGGCCCAGTTCCCTAACCCACAAGAAGACCCCAGAGGGCCTGATGGGCCCTCCAGTGCTGTCATCTAAGAAACACCCCTCATGTCATCTCTCTGGAGCTCGCCTTGTGGGGTGTAGAGTGATCATCTCAAAATCCTTCCCCAGCTCTCTCCAGCTACTTCCAAGACCACCCACCCAGAACTTGGAGTAGGTTCCGTCCTCCCCAAAGCCAATTTCCCAGAGAATAAGCTATATGTCAGGCAGGGTCCTCTTTGTCTCTGGGCTTGGTGGTTTGCTTGCCTAACTGGTTGTCTCCGTTCCTGTAGGGCAGGAATGCGGCAGCCAGACTCACTGGGATGTGGGGAGCACCCTGGCTCTGAGGTGAGCACCGGGAGCTGCACCCTCCGCTGGACCCTGTGAGGCAGAGACAGACACGCTGCAGCAGCGTGGACCATCAGGAGGTCTGGGGAGGTCTACACCTGGCTTCTACCCGACATGTACCTGGTTTGCACACATGCATGGATGTGCAATAAACTGTACAAAGGTAGATCGGCCGATGTACTCAATGGTGCATGAAGTGGACAGCTTTGCTACCGGCCAGCAGCCAAGCCCCCATGTTCTCCCCAGCTTGGGTGTCTCTCCAAGCAGGTCTGGTTTGTCCCTTCCTCCAGTAAAACTCCTTCCCAACTCCCCAGCATCAAGCTGTCACCCTCACCAACTCCTCCTTACAGCCAGGCTGTTGCTATATCCTCACTCTTCCTCCGCAGCGACTCTGAAGTCTGTTCCTTTCTTGGTCTCCACCCCCTCCATCAGCACCCCTCCTCCCTGTGTCCCCATCTCTTTCCAGGCCCCCTTGTCTCCTGATCTCTGCTGGGTCTTTACTTTTCACTTTCCCAGCTCCGTGCTTTGCCCACCTCAGTGTTGCACTTGTGTGTTTCGTGAAGGGCCCTGTGAGTCTCTGCCAGTGGTGTATTTCTGCCTCGCTGTCTGTTCTCCACAGTGTCTGAACCAGGACTCTTTGGAGAGGGAGAATGCCTAACTCATTTCCAGTCCAGCAGTCAAGTGTACTCACAGGTCTGGGCTCTGGGCCCAAGCTGGAGACATCCAGGGTTGAAAGGGTCCCTGAGGCCTGCCCTGTGCTGAAGAACCTTGGGAAACAATGCTAGGCAAGGGAACCAGTGAAGCAGCCCTGCCTGTTACTAAAACAAGTGTTGGGCCCGGCTCATTTGCATGTTGGGTCTCTTTTACATAAATCTGCATGTCAAGCTGGAGGCCCTGGAGCCAGGTAAGGTAGAAGGATGCAGAATAAATTAATCAGTGTGCCCTACTGCAGGTGTCAGCCAGCCCTACCTTCCCACTGACAGAACAATCTAGCCAGCTAGTGGCCCTGAAGGTGGGGGTGGAGCAGGGTGCTAGCTAGCTGCTGGCTGGCTATGGAAGGCCCAAAGGGCAGCCCCGGCCAGGCTCCAGAACAGTCTTGCAAGAACAGCTGAGCTGAGAGAACTTGACAGCTCTCTGGGGTGCAAGAAGAGCCAGTGGCTTCCCAAGGATGCCCAGCTCCCCATGCCAGTGCTCAAAGCAAGGGCTGTATTCTGGCTCCCGGTGAAGTCGCCACCCACCCTGCTCCTCTGATGCCTGGGGGTGGCTAGATGACACCCTCCGTTTGTGGGTCTCTGGGATCTAGGGGGACAGGAAGAGAATCTGTCAGTCATCTCCAGCGCAGCCCTCAGTGAACGTGGCTCCTCTTCCAGCCCTTCCTTATCCAGAGTCAGACCCAGCTTCCCTTACGGAAAAGACAAGGGTGACACAGAGAGTGCGCTTCTCTAGGAAAGTGTGACTTCTTGGATCCTCTGGGATTGGAGCCCCAAGACTATGGAGGGACCTTCCACATAAGACACGGATGGGGCAGGTAACCAGCATCAGAGCTGAGACCCAGCTCCCCCTGTCCCTCAAAATCAGGCAAAGGCAAGCCAACTCTGCAAACCCAGACATACCACAGCCTCCCACCCTCTCTAGACTCTTCTAGAGTTTGTTTAGAGAGGATCCTCAAGCATATACCGGCAGCCAGCTATGGCCACTCCATTTTCTTCTAGGCAGGAGGCTGACCAGCATGACTGTACTACTGATGAGCCAGGCCATAAAATGAGCACCACCTCAGGGGCAGGTGGAACAGAGACTCTAGAACCCAGCACACCTCTGCCTCTTCCTACGCTAGCTAACACTGTCAGCTGTATAACCCAGAGCAAGATACGTGACCTCTCTGAGCCTAGTTTACTTACCTGTAAAAACAGAATTCTTCTTCACTGCACTCTTAGGGAGACACACAAGCACTCCACAGTTCACCTGGTGCTGATGGACATCTCTAACTATTAACAGTACCTTCATGATGCATCCGAGGTGGGCCTGGGTCTGAGGGAGGCAGGGCAGGAGAGCTCTCTCTCTCTCCTACCACCTCCCCCTTCCCACTGCTCCTCCCATCCATTCTCCACACATGCTCCAGGGAACATTTTAAAACAAATATTGTCCGGCTGCTCCCTGTTTACACCTTACCAGCTCCCAAGCACACGGAGGAACAGGGCTTCTTGATGCCTCTTCCCTGGGCTTTCTAGGACTCAGTTCCTGATGACCTCTGCAGTCCCCACTTGGCCCTTTCATCCACCCAGCTGGTCATGCTGCACTGCCCACAGCTCAGTGCCCTGTTCATGCCAATTCCAGCGCAGGGCGCCTCCTCACCCCAGCCACTCTCCTCCCTCGGTAGCACAAAATGGCTTCCAGGGCATCTGCCTTTTTATGAAGATCCAGAAGGGTAGTCTTGAGAGCTTTGCATCTCAGGAGACTGTTTGAGAAGAATTCGTAAGAGGAACCCCAGAGAATCTAGGGTGCTATTCCCTCAGCAGAGAAGAGAGCACAGGCTCCTGGGAGAAGGTAGCTTCCTCCAGGCTCTGCTCCCTGTGAAAGGAGCCACCACCAGCTCACCTGTGCCACTGAGGGGGCTCACATTGGCATAACCACCTCTACAGGGAGCGTGAACAAGCAGAAAGATTTGGAGGTACTGAGGTGACGTTGAAGCCACACAAAAGAAACCCCCACCATGCAATATTGGAGACAATAACCACACCACCACCACCACCCCCACATACACATGCACGTACCCCTTGACTTACTGGTTCATTCTCTGTAAGACAATGGCCTGTCTCATCTTTTAAGAGACCAGGACTTAGCCAGGTGGTGGTGGTGTATGCCTTTAAACCCAGCACTTGGGAGACAGAACTCTGTGAGTTCAAGGCCAGCCTGGTCTACAGAGTGAGTTCTGGGACAGCTAGAGTTAAAACAGAGAAACCCTGTCTCAAAAAATGAAACAAAACAAAACAAAAAAGAGGCCAGGATTCAGCCTAGGAGAGTAGACATCAGAGCAGGGCATCCGGAGAGCTGCTATTGAAGGAACAGCCCATTGAAATCCAGCAAAGGTCACCGCTGGGCTTTAGAGAGCACACACACTGTGGAATCGGAAGACTCAAATTGAAGGGCCTCTTCCTAGCCAAAGAGGCAACTCACTTGGCCTCTCTGAACCTCAGTCTTCAATGAAATAGCTCCCTCCTGCAGGCAAATGCAGGCCTCGGGAGGTAGTAGAGGTGAAGTGCCTTCTAACCTGTCAATATGCAAATGCAGAGACCTGGGGCTTTGTTTTGAGACTAGGTCTCCTGTAGCCCAGACTGGCCTTGAACTTGCTGTGTAGCTGAGAATTACTCTGAAGTTCTGCTCCTCCTGTGTGCACAACCGTACCTGGTTTTATGCAATGTTGGGGGATGGAACCCAGAGTTCCAACCATATTAGGCAAGCATGCTACCGACGAATCTGCATTGCAGCCTTACATCCTGTTTTTGATCTGTTTTGTTGGGCACTGGGCAGTACACCTGAGCCCCTTGTGCTCGCTAGGCAAGTGCTCTAACCCTAATGATATCTCCAGCTCTCATTTTGTGTTTTGAGACAGGGTCTCACTAAGTTGCCCAGGTTGACCTTGAACTCACTCTGTAGCCCCTGCAAACCTTAATCTTGTGATCCTCCTGCCTCAGCTTCCTGAATATCAAGGATCCCAGGCCTGAGCCTCCAAGCCAAGTTACATATGCTCTTAATGACGTAGGCTGGAGTCCAGGAGTTCCTGATGGGAACCAGGCCCCGGTGCTCAGAGTAGACGGTTCTACCCACCCTCCTCTGCCCTTGTTCACATTCTGTGCCTAATCGGCTACGGACTGAGAGGTGGCAGGCATACAAATATTTGTTCTTTATGGCCCGACTTTCATGAGTTCTATCGAGCTGGCCGATAAGATAACCTGCCCTGCCGGCGAACACTGGCACCTGGTCTTCTGCGTGGCAGGTCACCTTGAGAGCCACACTCTCAAATACCCGGAAGTCAATACATAGGCTCTCAGTTACAGGTGGGAGGCACACAGCTGAGGGGCCTCTGAAATTAGCTCTCTTTGTTCTGTCTATGATGCCTAGAAGTACCCAAGATTCCAAGTTAGCACTTTTCATGCCAGGTGGTGACTGGCTCTCCACTCACCCCACACAGAGCACTGAACCAAAAGGTTTTGAAAAGACTTGAAGTGACATTCTCCTTTAATTATGCACAAAATCTCCAGATCTGTTTCAGCCTTTGAAAAGTGAAACCAAGGAAGGCAGGTTCTCCAGCAAAGGGGAGAGGTTCATGCAATAAACTTCCCACCTCCATCTCTCCCGTGTAATTCAATGAGCTGAGGCTTATCAGCCAGGCTGCGCTGGCTCCAGACAAGCTGCACCCTTCAATCAGCAAAGGTCACATTAGAAAGGCTGACTGGTCAGCCAGCCACTGGCAAGGTGAGCTAGGATCAAGGTGAAAAGCTAGGATCCTGTCTCCTTGCTCAGTTACCCTTTTTCCCTTGTTCAGGCCAAACCAACCCAGCGTCCCCGCACTCCCTGAACTGCAAAGCCCTCCTGGCTTTGAGTCTGGGGCTTCAGTGGGAGGTGGGGCTCACTGCCTCCCACCTCTGATGGCCTCAGACAGACTACCACCACCACCTCCTCCTCCTCCTCCTCTTCTTCTTCTCCTTCTCCTCTTCCTTCTCCTCCTCCTTTCCTCTTCTTCTTCCTTCCTCCCCTCCCCTCTCCTCTTTCTCTCCCTCCTCCTTTCCTCCTTCCCCTTCCCTCCTCCATCTGAGAAAGTGTTTCCTATATCCCAAGCTGGCCTTGTGTAATTGTAACAACTGAGAATGACTGAACTTCTGACTCTCCTATACCTTAGAGAAGAAAGCCCACCGCCTGGAGTAGCTGGCTCCTCACTGACCCTGAAGACTCTCCCCCTCCCAGGAACCAATCCCAGGGACACTTTTGCAATCATTCACAGTCTCCTTTAGTCAGCCCACTTGAGGTCTGTGAGCATGCTCCTTGAGGTGTTAGCCTCTTTTAGCATCTGCCACACAGCATATCTGGAGGATGCACTTGGTAAATGCAGTGGAACCTAATGAAATAGATCCCTCCTGGTACTCATGGATTCTAGAACAAAAAGAAACTGCAGAGTCAAGTAACCCAATCCCCTTCAAATTAAAAAAAAATGGTTTTCAAGACAGAGTCATATTATGAAGTCCAGGCTGACCTTCCTTGCCCTCTGAATGCTGCTGAGGTTACAGGCACCACTATCTCACCAACCCTAACTGTTTAATTATGGGGGTCACTGCAAAACAGGGCTCACGTGACACAGGCTGGCCTCAAGCATACTGTATAGGCAAGGATGACCTTGAATTTTTTTAATTTCCCTTCCTCTATCTCCCTAGTGCTAGGATTATATGTATGTACCACCACACTTGGTTTATCCAACCCAGAGCACCTGCATACTGCACAAGCTCTACCAATCCCAGCCCCTTTCCAAAATTCAAAAGGTAGCATTCCATCCACTTACAGGTGGCTAGACTGAGGTTTGGAGAGAGTAGTGATCTAATCAGCTGTGACAGCTAAAACAACCCAATGAGGCTGTAACTCAGAAAGCAAAGAGAGCGGACAGAAACCCTCAGCTTTGGGAGGAATGGTCCACAGTTGAGGGCTATAGAAAAATAGTGCTGTGGGACATAGCTGTACCCTAGATTCCCTTCTGTGCTCATCTTTTTCAACATATGAGCCTGGCCCTGTTCCTGTGTTAAAGGAGGAAGGTTATATATATATATATCAGTTAAGAGCAGAGACCTCTAAGTCAGTCCTGAGTTCAAGCACAGTGTGGGAGAGCCAACCAAGGTGTTCCACCTCCTTTGTGCCTCAGTTTCATCATCTGTAGAACAGAGACAGCAGTAAGCCTCTCCAAGGTTGATAACAGATGCAACATTGCCTGGCATTTATTACCCTACAGCAGTGGTTCTCACTCTTTCTAAGGATGAGAACCCTTAGTACAGCTCCTCATGTTGTGGTGAGCCCTCCCAACCATAAGATTATTTTCATTGCTACCTCATAACTGTGATTTTGCTACTGTTATGAATCATAATGTAAATATCTGATATGCAGACGGTCTTAGACAACCCTGTGAAAGTGTAGTTCCACCCACAAAGGGGTTGCAACCCACAGGCTGAGAACCCATAAGTGCCATGAAATCAAGGGCTGAGTTTCACTTCTTGTTGGATCTTGAGGGTCTCAGTCAACACGTGCACACAAGAAGCATTCAGTTCGTCATTCCCCATCATTATTCTTTATATAGCCTGGGTATTTCCTGCTCTGTCTCACTACCTTTCCTGTGTTTTTGTGGTCATGACCAATGTGGCCTAATTCCCTGATTGCATCTGTGAGTGTTCCCCACTGCCTGCTGGGGCTGCTGGGCTTCTGCCTCTCTTACCTGCAGGGGGAGCGGGTGCACCACCAAGCCTGTCCAGCCCAGGGCTTCCCTGCCCATTTCCCCTCCCACTGGTGCTCAAAGTGTTGTGCCCTTTTCTGTATTTTAAATCCTGGCCATCCCCCCCTAACTTGCTGGGCTCTGCCTAATAAGTCAGGAGTGGCAAAACAAAAAACCAACAAACTCTACATTGCTTTTTCCTGAAGAAAGCTGTCCACTTATTTTTGTTTTATCTGATTCAAAACTGCCTGACATAGTTCTCTCCTGCTCCTGACAAATGAGACCCTGGGCAAAGAAGAAAGAGACTGAAGGGAAGGGGCCAGAGCCTTTCTGGGTGTTACAAGGGCGAAGTTCCCATCCAAGTGAGAACAGCTCAGTTCTTGTCTCTGTCAGGCCTTCATTTTCAGGAAGGAAAGACACCTCCCCTTGGTTCTGGCAGGACTGGGCCCAAGTGCTTCCTTGCCATCTGCCTCTGCTTCCTGGGGCAGCACAGAGAAGGCAATGGCTGTTCCATCCACCTGTGGGTTCCCACAGAGACAGTCCCTGAAGCATCTCAGATACTCTGCTCACCTTGCATTTTCTCAGCAACTATGGATTTGCATTCACTTGAATTTAGTGAAAATTAGTGGAATTTGGAAATTAGTGGATTAGATTTTAAGATAAATAATCCAACTCTGCAAATCGACATGAAGGCTGGGTGTGGTGACAGGCACACTTCTATAACCCCAGCTTAGGAGGCTGAGATAGGAGGATTTCCACAAGTTTCAGACTAGCTTGGTCTACAGCAAGTTTCATGTCAGTCAGAACAACAAAACAAGATCCTGTCTCAAAAAAAGTAGAATAAAGATAATTAACATGAGCCCACAAGCCCAGGCCTGAATGGATAGTTGATGTCAAATAATAGTTTACTGAAGAAAAGAAAATACTGGCTGGGTGCAATGGCTCACATCTGTATTGCCATACAGATGTGGAGGTGGAGGCAGGGTCAGAAGTTCAAGGTCATCCTCAGCTACTTAGTGGGTTGAAGTCTGGACTACACAAGACCCTGGATCAAACAAACAAATGCACAAACAGACAGACTAGAAAATGCTAGTTAAAATAGTTGTTAAAATAGAAACTATTAGTTAAAATTTTAACTAACAGTTAAAATAAGAGCTACGGCCTTTGCCATTGAGCTGAGGCCTGCCAGAGGTTAGACTTCTGTTACCTTTATGGAAACTGCAAAGTTAAACTCCCGTTAGTAAACATCTGCTGTTGGTCTATGTACTCCTTTAATGCAGTCAACTGAAAACCCGATTCTGTTCACTTTCATGTGTGTGGTGGTTTGAATGAAGATGGCCCCCATAGACTCATATATTTGAATGCTTAGTCACCAGGAGTGGCTCTATTTGAAAGGATCAGAAGGATTAGGAGGTATGATCTTTTTGGGGTAGGTGTGGCTTTGTTGAAGGAAGTGTGTCACTGGGGGTGGACTTTAAGATGGCAAAAGCCAAAGCCAGTGTCTCTCTGTCTCTGTCTCTGTCTCCCTGCCTACAAACCATGCTGTAGCTCTCAGCTACTGCTCTAGCGCTATGTGTGCTGCCATGCTCCCTGCCATGATGACTGTGGACTAATCCTCTAACACTGTAAGCAAGCCCCCAATTAAATGCTTTCTTTCATAGACGTTATAGCGGTCATGGTGTCTCTTCACATAGAACAGTGACTGCAACACTGTCTTTGTTTTAGGAATGTCAGCTATGTGAGGTGCTTTTAGATTTTGCTTATTTTATACTTGAAGGGCAGTGGGAGGGTACTTGTGTCAAGGCATACATATGGAGGTCAGAGGATAACTTCAGGGGTCAGGTTCTCTCCTTATGCCTTTATGGAGACTGAGGATGGGACTCAGGTCATAGGCTCGATAAAGCTACTTTATCTGCTGAAGCCATCTCACTGGCCCCAGGTAAGTGTTTCAAGGTTGGTCTCTCTCTGCTGCTTGTCTGAGTTCAGATCTTCCCACCAGCACCCCGAAGTTCAGCAGGTGGCAAGAGTGTCTCTGACCATGACCATGAGCCTTTTGTGGGAAGAGAGGTCTTCTGTTCATCTCAGAAAGATGAGGCAGATTTTGGAGATGATGGGCATAAGGTACCCTCTGTGGTGCATGGCCTTGAGATTAGGGTGTGAAGCTAGGGAGCCCTAGAGCTGGGACCATCTCTGCAGGCAGAGTCCAGAACAGCTCAGGAGACATGGATTTAATGGCTAGTACCCATGGCTCCATGGCTTCACAAATGACTTCCATTTTGTCCCAAGCCCCTACCTCATCTTCACCTGATGTGGAATCTGCTTTCAGCCTGATTCACAACTATCCTAGAAATCTCACTAAAAGTGATCCCTTCTCTGGGCACCAAAAATGGATCTCAGTCCCTGTAGCTCAATCCCAGCCAGGGCCTGGAGTACCTCAGCAACAGGACAGGGCCAGTGTAGAGAGAAGAGTGGCTGAGAACAGACTCCTGAAGAGGGGATGGGTGGCAGGGAGGAGAGTGTGGGTGGATCTTAGATAAAACTACACTCGGTGTGCTGCAGAGGAGACACAAGATTGAGACACTGAACTGGAACTGAGTAACTCACCGTGAGATAAACCAAGGCCTCCAGCTGATAGCCTCAGTGACCCTAGCCTCAGCCTGGTTCTTTTGACTTGCAGATTCATGTGACCTCTAAAGAGCAAGAACAGGGAAGACTTAAGAAGAAAAAGCATTTTCAAACTCCCAGCAGCCCCCGGAGCAGAGGCAGCACCCAAGATGCTGTCCTCTGAGCCTCGATTCCCTGTGGCCGCGTTCTTCGGAAGGCTTAAGGCCCTGTGTTCAGCTGCCTCGCTGTCTTGGAGTCTGACCACTCTTCACAATGGCAATTGCTGCTTTTTTGTTACATCCTGGGTCCTTGTCTGCACAGAAAACAATGGGCTCTAGAGGCCTGGTCACTATCAGTATTTGCCTTCCTGCCTCATCACAGCTCTGACGCACGTGTGACGCCGTATGGGTCTTCACCTGGTTACCCAGCCATTTGCATCCCAGAATGCCTTGCCCGGGTCACGCCTATCGATTCCAACCTAAAGCTGCTTCGGGAGTCCGTCTATCTTGGCCTCATCTTTCTGTGCAAACTCGACCTCAGAAAATCTGCCAAGCTCTTAAAACAACTTCTGATAACCCGCAAGGACATACAAATGGCAGTCATCCAGCGTCAGGTGCTACAGGCCAGAGTGCAGTTCCATGCGTGCCAAAGTCCATCCTTAGCACGGCAAAATAAAGTAAACGAAGAATTTGGATGATAAAATCGTAGAGAATCACTAAGTAGGGTCAAAGAATCACTAAGTAAGGTTTCGAGTTACCCTTAGGTTGGAACAAGGAACTGAAATTAACAAGATGAAATTTACTACTAGCAAATATGAACTTCTGAGGTCGGACCCAAACCCCTAACAGTACAGCTGGGTGGTTTCAGTATTTGGATGTTGGAACTCTAAGACTGCCAGCTCGGTGTGCGCCAGGAGTGTGACACACAGGAGCCACAGGGCCGTGAGGCCACATCGCTGGGGACGTGAAGTCCCCAGGAGGTGAAATAGACTGTGTCCTCGGCATTGCGGGACGCAACACGGAGGCGAGGGTAGAAGCAGGAGCACTGGGAAGTCTAGAATTCTGACAAATGTAGGCCATGAAAGAACAAAGAGGGTTTAAAACTGAATTTTAAAACAAAGGAAACCATTAAAGGGAGCATGAACACTGATTTCAGTGCTAGACATGCTGTCCGGTACAGGAGGAGATAAAGCAGGCCCACGGGATTAGAGAAAAGGGTGCTAGGGGCTGGAGCAATGATCCCCTTGTCACGGGAGGCTTTGGAGCAATTGAATGTTTGGGTGGTGCAGAGAGGACACACATGTTCAGCAGAGGACTCAGATACAGCGGCTCAGGTGTGTCCATCATAACTGGTTCTTCCCCATGCATGAGCGTAAACGCTCTTGGGAAAAGCAGTAAGGCTGTCGGACTCGGGCAGTGCTCTCTGCTGTCTTTAGACGGAGCACTAGGATTTCAGATAAAAGGCCGCCGAGGCAGCCCTGTAGGTACGGTGTTTGCCACGCAAGCATGTAGATTGAAGTTTGATTTCCCAGCACCTATATGTTAATAATAAATTTCTTTCAATTAAAAAAAAAAAAAAAAACTAGGGACAATAATGAGGAGGGAGACAGAGGGTCCCTAGGGCTCGTGGGCCAGCCAGCCTAGCCAAATCTTGCTTTCCAAGACAGGTCTCAAAATATAAGGTGGAGTGTTTTCAGGGACAGCTCCCCCCTCCCCACTTCCCTCATCCTGCAAGCCTCACTTCCCAGGGGAGAAACTCAGGACAGCGTCATCTTTGCAAGCACTGGGTCAAGGCCTCCAGGGACTGACCTTGCGGTTTATTTTCTTCAAGCGTTTAAACATAGTAGAACTTGTGACCTGTGACCTTTACAACAAGAGTGAGTTCTAGTGGTTGATAAACAGAGCTCAGGGCGAGGGCCCAGAGGAAGGATCAGTGATACGCACAAGGATGGATTCTGTGGGTGGAGGATGCAGAGTACACGGGCCTCTGTCATAGGTGGATTCTCCTCACTGAGGACAAAGCCCAGTACCAGGCCGGCACACAAAGCCCAGTACCAGGCCGGCACAGTTCAGGGGCAGGCTGGGTCTTAATAGAATAATAGCAAAGGCTCCCCAGTTGCTTGACCACGTTCTCCAGCGTTCCAGGGGATGAGGTGTCATTCATTTCCTTCTGTTGAAGAGGACAGGCCCGCATGATCGACAGTTCTGGTTTCTCTAATGTGTATTCTAAGTTGTGTGTGCGCACGTGCACACACACACACACTCAATCACGCACACATACAAAAGTAAAACAGAATTTCACATAACAAATATGGACCTGGTTTCCAGATCCTGGTGTTGTTACTTATTAGCTGTGTGACCTTGAGCCAATCACTTAACCTCTCTGATCTCCATTTTGCTGGTCTACATGGTAGGGATAATTATAGAGATGTTATGGGGATTAAATAAATTAGCCTTTGGGAAGCAGTCAGAACACTGTGGGAACATCACATTGTAAATGTGCTTGTTAGCACCAATAGGCACACATAATGGCTGAAGACAGATGGTTCAAGGTCTTCCCTCTGTACCAGCTCTGCAACAGCAGCACTAGATGTAAAGTCAAGAGCCCAGAGGGAGCAAACAAACAGAAATCGTGGTGGGCGCCAATCACTTCAGACACTGAGTGACCCTCCCTGCTGTCAGGGTGGTCCCAAGAGGCTTTGCGTTCAGTGACACCCCCTCCCTCCGCTGAGCTCTGGGCAGCCTGAGTGCATGGGAGGGCAGCTCATGTTTGTTCCAGGGAAACGTGGGGTCAGTCCCTCTCCTTGGTTGTAACTGTTGTCCTGGCTTCTCCACATATTAACCCAAATTAGTAAAAGGACTCGTAAAAACATTTACTGCGCTCAGACAGCAGAGCCACTTTCTCTGGCTGCAGGGCTTGGCAGACACAGCTGCTGCTGCTGCTGCTGATGTCTGAAGGAGGTGTTCATCGCACTTGTACACAGCCAGGCCCCAGTCAGCCCTCTCACCCAAAGGGCTGTCACTGGGGAGGCTCTGCCATGGCAGAAACTCACATTGACTACAGGCTGCACAGAAGGAAAAGTCCCTTAGTTGGACTTGAAGTGCAAAGCGAATCACCTGTAAGGCTGATTGCTGAGGCAGGCTCTCTTATGTAGGAGCCTGGCCTCGAACTCCCAGTCCTCCTCATCTGCCAGCTTTTCATCTAGGCCACTTTGCAAAGAGGAGAAAGGGGCCTGGAGGATTGGATCTGGCTAGAGGATGTAGGGCATGCTGGCCAGAACTGACCAGAAGCCTACATTACCCCCACCCCTGACCTGGTCCCACAGGATTTGGGTATAAAAGGAATGGGTGAGGCTGTCCCCATGGGGCGGGGGAGAGCGTGATCATTGCCATCGCATCTCTAAATTATTATTGTTGTTATTATAATAACTAGTGGGTTGAGTTGAGTGGGTGGTGGATGCCAGACAATTACCAAGACCCCAAAATTAAAGTGTGGAATCCTGACTTTCCACACCGCTCGGAGACGAAAATGCAAGGAGGCCCCAGGGAAGAGCCCTAACTGGGAACCAGTGAACCAGGCTGGGAAGGCTATGGAGAGGGCCAGGTCCAACGATGAGAAAGCTGGAGCAGACCTCAGGGTCCTGGGCTACAGAGCATCTGCCCTGCCCTGGGACCCTGCCCTAAGAGCGCTAAGAAGATGTTCAAACAACTCCGGTGTCCTGCCATGCATTTGTTCTCTCTCACTGAGAACCTTAGATCCTCTGCCATGAAGTGGGAACAGTAGTCATACCTGCCTTGAGGGGCTGTGGTCTGTAAGGTAAGGGCTAGAGGAAGGCTCTGAGAAGTCAAGAAACCTAGATCTTTCTCCTGTCCCTGTCAACTTTACTCAGAACCCCCAACTCCCTTGACATCAAGCCCTGCTCTGTATTGAGTTCAGTAGAAATCCCAGCCTTATTTCCCTCTGCTAAACAAAAGCTCTGCTTCTGGCCCCTCCCTGGCCCTGAGGACTGTGAGATGGACAGAGATACGGTCCTGGGAGGCAGGGTGGGAGTTAATGACAGTGGGCTCTGTTATTATTGTCATTACTGCTCTGTCCAGCAGGCAGCAGGAGGTGATTCACCGTCTGCGTTCTGGGGCCTGTCAGGACCTGCTTGCCAGGATCCCTCCATTTCAAGGCCCAGTCGTTCCCAGCTCTCTGGCAGCTTGGGGGCCTTCCACTGAAGGGTAGAAGGAGGTGTCAGATTTGGGGAATCTGGTATTCAGCTTTGAGTCAGGAGCATCAGCATAGCAGGATCCAGCCAGAGGCAGCAGGCACAGGCTACCTGGAGCCTTGACCCCAGCTCCTAGAGAGATGGTGACTCCTTCTGAGGAGGGAGAAAGGATCAAGGGCCTGTGCCTTGTGGGCTCCTTTGTGAGGAGCCCATGTAAGGGCCATCCCTGCCCTGGCCTCCTAGCCAGAGGAGCCTCTAGAACCTGGGTAGGATAGTTCTTATACTGACTCCAAGCTCCTAAAATCCTCTCTGCTGTATGAGGCAACATCGAGCCCGCTAAACAGTGAGACACCCTTGCAGACACAGGGGAGCAGAGGGCTCCTCCTAGCTGGTGCCCGGGAAGGAAGGCAGACTGCAGTGCTGACTTCCAGACCACAGGGTGGGAGTTTGCAGTGAAAGAGCTCTGTTCCCTAAGGAGGCATTTGGGAAGGGCTGGGTTCTGACCAGACACACCTCTCCCTCCCAGGTCTCTGATGTGGTCCTTCAGCTGTCAGAGAAGGGACTTAAGTTTGCTTTTGATTGGAGCTGGGAGGGACCAGAGAGGACTCACATCTGTGCACAAGAAAATGAAGCCTGGAGAGGCTGAGACTTGTTGAGACTCCTGGATGGAATGCTGGTCCTGATGCAGACTCAGGGTCTTCATGGGTACCTGGGTCCATTTTGATTCACTGAGAAATAACAGTGGCGTCTGCTACCATTTGCTGATGAAGTGGGAGAGACTGAGGAAGATTCTGGCTGAGGCACATGCCCACAGTGCTTCCGAGTTCATGGCTGTTCTGACAGCACTTGCTTTATCCACTGACCTGGTGCTTTATGCGGAGATTTCTGTTTGGTTCTGGGAACCCAGAGATAGAATACAGCAGGATCCTTGACAGCACCCTCTATCAATGGTTCTGGCTGGAGTTACAGACAGCAATCGGGGATACAAAAGGAGAATGTATGCTCTAAGAAAATGGGGAAGGCTGCAGGATACAGTGACATTTAAATAGGTTTTGAAGGGTAAATAGGAGTTTGACAGAGAGTGTGTGAGAGAGGCTGTGAATGAAAGAGATGAAGTAAATTCAGAGAAAACACACATGGAAGAGTCGGTAGAGTTCCATGTATTTAGGAATAATAAATAGTTTGACAGTCTGGAGAGAAGACTCAGCAGTCAGGCACCCTTGCTATACTTCCAGAGGACCCGGGTTTGGTTCCCATTACCCATGTTGGGTGGCTCATAACCCCCCTACCTCCAGATTCAAGGAATCCAACACGCTCTTCTGGACTCTGTGGGCACCCAAACACATGTGGTGCACATACACATACAGACACATAATACACATTAATAAAAGTAAAATAAATTTAAAACAGAACAACCCAAATAGTTTGAGATGGTGTGGAAGAATGAAGGGAGGGTGGGAGACAATTTTGCAGGGTGTGCTGAGACCAGCCCAAGGAAGGTACCAGTCAAACATGGATCTGAGGTTCTCCTAGCTTCAGCACTGTATTGCACATCTAATTTGCATATCTCCTCCCCAACTCCTCATTGCCCCGCCCCCCAGAAACCAGGCAGAAATCAGGCTTCCTGAGAGGCAGGCACTGCCAGCTCTGGTCATCAACATGAGCTCTACCTTCACAGGGGCCTCTCCATCTGTGACACCTGTCTCACTGTGTGGCTGCTATGGAGTCTTCTACCCTGCCATGTAGCTGGCACACAGGTCTGCAGCAATCCTTCCCTCCCCTCTTCCGGTCTGACCAGCTCCTGTCTTACCAGCTCCCGCAGCTTGCGCCCCAGAGTGTCTTCAGTCTCCCTCAGGGCAGCAAACCTCTTGCTTGCTGGCTGGTGGCTTTGCAGCCCCAGCTCTAGGAGCCTGAAATATAGTGACTAACTAAGAAAAGAGGACTCTCTGACAGAGGACAGAGATGCATCTTGAGAATGGCAGGTTTGAACCGGGACTGGGTGACTTTGGACAGACCACTTCTCCTGCCTGCAACATTATCACCTGCAAAATGGGATGTCAGGCCCCTCTGTGTGGGATTAAAGGGGATCACAGGCAGGGTGCCAATCAAGGCAGGGCTGGGTCAGTGAGAGGCCCAAGCAGGAACAGGCTTCACTGTTTCCTCTGAGATGGCACATCTTAGCTTCCAGCTAGAAAAACAGAAGCAAAACAATGCTTGTCTCCATCGAAGCTCCACAGTGTGGAGTGACTCAGAAGTGAGGGGGGTGGGGAAAGCCCCCCTCCCCCAGCCAGTAGAGCCTCAGTAAGTGAAGGAGACAAGCGTTTCCTATTCCAGAGGAAGGGTGGCTGCATGTGGGCTGTCGCCTGAGAGCCTCAGACAGGTGACTCTCTGACCTGGGCCTGGCCGTCAGCTTGCAGTCTCACTGCCCCACCCACAGGCAGGCGGATGGTGGCGGTAGAGCTGGTTGGTGGAGTTGGCTCAGGGAAGAGTATTTTGTATCTGTCTTCTGGAATGACTAATGAATGAGCTGTCTCCACTGCAGGAGAATTATGCCACTTAAGCAAAACCCAGCTGAGCCGGGCAGCTCTAAGATAGCGAATAGGAAATGCCTGTCAGAGACTGATGCTTCAAAGCCAAATATACTCTCTGTGCGTTTGCTAAGTTTACTTTATGCAAAATATAACTCAGCTGAAAATATGTGGATGGCAACGAGCTAGCTCCCTCCCCCAGAGACAGGAAGGTGGGGAGAAGAGCAGCCCCAGACAGCCTGTAGATCTCAGGGAGGAGTAGCCAAGCCCTTTTCTAGAATCCCAAAACAGGGCCTCCTCAATGTGGACCAAGAGCTAGTGGAGAGTAGGGAGCTGGGATCAAGTCCCACTGATGCCCATTTTCCTGGTGTGGCCCCTGGTCTATGACCTAGAAATGGGGAACTGGACTAGCACCCCACGGCACACAGGACACAATGGAGGCAGGGGTATCTATTGGGAGGGCACCTCTCCTCATGGATTAGGGTTGCTGAGAGAACTGGGCAGAAGGATAAGATCATCTTGACAGGGACAACACTGATTTCTTGGTCCATGGAGCAGAAGGATATTCTGGGGCACAGAGCAGGTGTTAGTGCAGGTCCCTGGCAGAATCCAGACATAGTCATCCTGAGTCTAGTGGCAGTTCATCTCCTTCTCCCAGCACGCCCCCCCCCCCATATACTGGGGCTCAGGTTTTCATAGGGGAAGACATTTGGGGAGGAGCTGGGTCAAAGTGCCTGGGGTCTCCAAGAAGAACTGGAGAGTGGACCTTGGCTAAGCAACCCAGGGAGGATGTGTAAAGGTCGGTTGAGACAGCTCAGTCCTCTGAGAGCTCCCTGAGTTTCTGTACCTTCAGGGGATTGGCATAGATATCCCAGTGAGCTGTCCCTTTCTGAGCCTTGGCCCTAGTCTAAAATGGAGACAGTGGTTGCCAGTCACAGCAGAACAGTGGGACGTGCAGCATGCCTACTGCAGGACGAGGCACTTTAGCCTCTGCAAAAGGAAGCAGCTGCATCCTTATTTCCTTACGGGGCTTATAAAGGAGGTCCTTAACAGGGCAGGCACCCCATGACCTGAGGCTAGGTATGGCTCTTCAACCATTCCACTCATTCTTTAGGCACCAACAGTCTCCTTTTTTAACCAGGTGTGTCCCCCCCCCATGCTGTATAAAGAACTTAGGAAGGGCTAGAGAGAGCTCAGTCAGCAGAGTACTTAATACGCAGACACGAGGACCCGGCTTCAGCTCCCCAGAACCCATGATTTTTTTAGAGTACATTGGGGATCCCTGTCTCCTCTGCAATAGTAGGCTACAAAGAGTTCAGGGACTCTGGTGAGGGGTGGGCAGTGGAGAGGGAGGCCTGCTGTAGTACAAAGAATCACAGAAAATGGCAAAAAACCAAAACAGGCACAAGGGTGAATGGTGGTCAGTCTGGGTGCAGAGGGCAGCAGGGGCTCAGGTGCTGTGCGTATCTTGCATGTGGAGCCCCAGCACCTGGAGTAGGGTTCCATTACAGGAGATTGGGGTGGGGGCACTGTTTGGCTTGGGGCTTTGTTCATACTGCACAAAGGTCAGAGCAAGCAAGCAGAAAATTGCAGGACTTAGGGAGGTCAGAAAAGACTGGATCTTCTGGGCAAAGTGGGCAAGATTCTGCCCCAAATGGGTACTAAATGAGAAGGTGGTTCTGGCTACAGGAATGTGCCACAGTTCTGTGAAGCTTCAGGAAACCAGGCAGAGGAACTGAAACCTGTTGGGCCACCTGAGAAAACCCAGTGGAGCATAGAACAGGAGACCAGTGGCAGGAGGGCAGCTCTGCAGCTGCAGGTGGCTGAATCCAGGCGGAGTGGAGTGGCAAGGGGGAGGAGACAGATGCAGGCCGCTGGCAGAAGGCATCAGAGAGGAGATGCTTGAATTGGTTCAGAAAGCAAACAAGTGATTGTTGTGTTAGTCAGGGTACTATAGCTGTGATAAAAACACCATAACCAAAAGCAACCTGGGGAGGAAAGGGTTTATTAGTTTACATTTTCACATCACAGTCCATCATTGAAGGAAGTCAGGACAGGAACTCAAGCAGGGCAGGAACTGGAGGTAGGAACTGATGCAGAGGCCAAGGAGGCATGCCGCTTACTGGCTTGCTCCTCATGACTTGGCTCAGCTTGCTTTCTTATAGAACCCAGGACTACCAGCCCAGGGGACCACAATGGGTTGGGCTCTCCTGTATCAATCAGTAATTAAGAAAATGCCCTGCAGGCTTGCCTACAGGCCAGCACGACAAAGGCATTTTCTCGATTGAGGCTCCCTTCTCTCTGGTGACTCTAGCTTGTGTCAAGTTGACATAAAACCAGTCAACACAGCTGTCATGTGTACTTTCTATATAAGAGACCCTGAGGACAGCACAGAGGGGCAAACAGCTGTGGCCTCTGCATCTTCAATACAGACTAGTGGAGCCGCAAAGGAAGGGAGCTATAGGAAGACCATCCCATGGCCAGGTGCTGGCAGGAAGGAAGCAGGGAGGGCTCAGGTAGAGGCCTGTGCAAGGGGAATAAAGTCAGGGTGCCAGCTGCCAGGATGAGCCTGTGTCCTGGAATGTAATAGCTCTGTTGACTGATTCAGCAAGTTAACTCTCAGGGTCTCTAGTTCCCTCCTCTGTAAGATAAAATTAATGGTATGTGCTGGGTGGGGTTATAGGTGACTATTAGGTGATGCATGGGAACTGGTCCTCTCAACAAATGTCTTACACACAGTAGCTATCGGTAATAAGAACACTCATCACAGAAGTGGAAGGAACGACAGCATCTGGGAAAGATATGAGTTGACTTGTGGGCACCATTAGCAAGGTTGAGTGTCTTCTGTGGGTCCTAGCTAGGAGCTGCACCGTGAAGCAGGGGACCCAGCCCCTGCTGGAGGGCGAACCCTATATCGCCTGAGCAAAGGACGCAGCTCCATTTAGGGCAGCACTTGAGGTCATTATCTAGGTTGGATATTTTCACCTTATTTTCTCCAATATCTCCCGAGACAGAGATGTATGGCTCCTAGAATTCCACAGTCAGAGTCCTAGACTTGTCCTGGCCCTTGGGCTGACATGACGAGGCCTGCAGTGGGAACATACACACACATACCATCATGAGTTCTATTGATAGAGAAAAGCCAAAGTCTCAGGAAGCTTTGGAGGATGCGGAAATGCAGGGTGCCGTGGTCAGCTCAAGAGTCACTCCCTCACACCTCAAACCTGTGCCCACTGCATCTTAATGAAGCAAACTCAAGCAGCTTGCTCTGTTATCTGACAGTTTCAGGGAGATGATGCTAAGAAGCCCCCATTCCACCCTGCGGGTTGCCATGACTACCAACTTCTTAAAACAAGCAAGGACTACCTCAGCATTTCCTTGTAATACGAAATAAAATTATTGCAGGTTTATAGGCAGAGAGCTCCAAGACAGGGGATCTGTTACTACAGCGGGTTCTTCAGAGCGGCTGCAGATGAAATCTGACCCTGCATGGATAGGCCTTCTGCTCTCCCAGCCTTCAGAGCCCTGCTCTGCTATCATTGCTGGGGCTCTCTCCTCAGATGGATTTCATTTGCTTCTGAAATGATGAGCAGCAAAAGAGAACACTTTCCCAGTCCATATGAGAGGACCTAGGTCGTCGTGCAGGACAGCCCTGAAAGCAGAGGTAGCTGCTTGGGGGGAAATCTGCTGAAGCTAGAGGCCCCTGAGGTACACCGCAGCCTCCCTGTGTGGTTGTGACAGGAACTGGTCTTCCCAGAGCAGGGACACTGTTAGGTGGGTGAGAAAGCACTAGAGGAAGCCTGTTATCTAAGGAGCACCTCCACCTGCAGAGCCAGGTCCACGCTATTGGACACAAGGAGGGAGGGAGAGGGATGTTCTTCTTCCTTTTGCAAGACCTCTGCTTCCTGGGGAGAGGGGACTACCCTCCCTTAGCTTGGGGGAGACAATGGAAGGGCCCCACCTTGAGTTCCAACCCCGGAAAACACACTCATTAAAGCAAATTGCTGTGAGTCCAGGAGCTGTTCCAAAGGACCTGACGCTGCTGCCCTCAACTCCCCGCCAGATCATCCACTTATTCACACATCTAAATTTATTTGGGGTCTGCTCTGTGCAAACAACTTCTCTTTGATGTATTCTATTGAAATTATGTCCAAAAGGAAATGGCTATTTCCACCTTCCCGGGCTTCATCACTGTAAGAAGCCTGTCAGAGAGTAGAGAGAACTCCAGCAAAAGGCCCTGGGCACCTGGGCAAGTCTTGGAAAATGAGTATTCAGGGGCCTTATTTAGGTGTCTATTGCTGTGATAGAACACCACGATCAAAAGCAGCTTGGGGAGGAAAGGGTTTATTTTGCTTATACTTCCACATCGCAGTCCATCATTGAAGGAAGTCAAGAAGGAACTCAAGCAGAGACCTGGAGGAACACTGCTTGGAGCTCTCATGGCTTGCTCAGCCTGCTTTCTTACAGCATCCAGGACCAACAGCCTAAAGGTGCTATCACCCGCAGTGAGCAGGGCCCTCCCACATTTATCATCAATCGAGACAATTCACCACAGGCCAATCTGGTGGGGACATTTTCTCAATTGAGCTTCTCTCTTCCAAAATGACTCTAGCTTGTGTCAAGTTGATATAAAACTAGTCAGCACAATAGGAATATATGATAGTGGGCGGCAGAATCACAAGCCAGTGTAGTAAGATGGTTCTAGAGTACCAGTATCACCTTTATCTAGATGTGGAAGCTTAGGCAAGTTACCACACAATTAAGACTCAGTTTCCAGCAGGGTGGTGGTGGCGCACGCCTTTAATCCCAGCACTCGGGAGGCAGAGGCAGGCAGATCTCTGAGTTCCAGGCCAGCCTGGTCTACAGAGTGAGTTCCAGGACAGCCAGAGTTACAACAGAGAAACCCTGTCTCAAAAAACAAAAACAAACAAACAAACAAACTCAGTTTCCTTCTTCAAAAAATGCTGAAAATAAGACCAGCTCACGGAGTTTCAGGATGTCCTGAAACAAGACTAATTGAATGTCATATAGTTGTAAAGATAGTTAAATTACTATCCATCTACAGACATGGTGGAAGAGAGGTGTGTTGCTGGGTAAATCAAATACTGTGAGCATTTTGCTGTTAGTACTGATGTTTTCTGAACAACCCCTGATTAGAAACAAAAACAAAAAAACAAAAAATACATTGCTCTCTTGATTTGTAAGATAGTTCAAGTCTTAAAAATACAGTGGACCCTAAGACTTTGAAAAGTATGCTGTGCTTACATACAAAACGAAATTAGGTTCTAGGCACAGACCAATATAGAGAGGTTTCCCATCTGTTTGAACAATTGGTGAGGTATTGAGATGTCACACAATGTGCATGGCAAAACTGCCTACTTATTTTGTTTATTTTGGTTTTGTTTATTTGAGCATGTGCCACCACAGCCAGCCAGCTCAAGGCTGCCTGATTTATGAGACCTCTCTACCTCCTCCCAAGAGGCACCTTAACCAGCCACAAACATAAGCATGCCACACGTTTCTAAACTGCCTCTAGGGGGCAGTACTGGCTCCTCTTTAATCATCAAGGCAGAGCATTCATGAGGTTTTCCCTTGGGTAGAATACTAAGAAACTTAGGGTGGTAGACAGACCACCTCCAGGAACCAAGCCCAGTCAGCATTAGGAACCATCAGCACATCACTCCATGCTCCCACTCTTTGTTGCATCCTGCTATGTCTTTGTTTGCTTGGCACCACAGGCTATGGCCATTTCCTGACGTGAGGTCCCTGGAAGAGGAGAAGGGAGCCGGCAGCAACAAAATAACATGTGTCCAAGAGCAAGCACCCTGAGCTGCAGAGCTGAGACCTGTTCCTCCACACATACAAAAGCATCACCTGAGCAAGGACGGATCCTATAAAACCTTCCTGGACAGCTTCTGACCTCTTTAAAAGAAGGATCAAGAGCAAATTAAATCAATTTACGAATTATTTCCCTCATTTGCTCACCTTGGCTCAATTGTAAATCGACACCACCAACTATTTCACAATATTGGAACACATGGCTTCTCAGCTGAATGTATCTGAAGAGAAGCCTGTCTTCTGTAGAAATAAAGTACACTCTGGCAGGACCAGTCAAGGCACTGGGTTGAGAGGTCAGATAGTATATGCCCAGCCCATTCCTTCCTGTATCCCAATAATCAACTGAATCTTGCTTAAATCTCAGATCTTATTTCCCACAAAGAGGAGCAATCATTTCTAATCACCCCAGAAAGGGGCACATACTAGACAGGAAACGAATTCCAATACCAGCACCACAGGGAACTCTAGCCTCTACCACTTGATTCTTTTTCTGAAGTGGGTCCATCTGAACTTCAAAGTTCCAGCTTCTGCTGCCAGGCCCTGGCTGCTGCTGTCTTGACCACACAGGGGCAGCCCCTACTCTGCGGAGTAATCCTGAGCCTGAGGACCAAGTCATAGCTTGCAAAGGGTCTCTGATAAGACTGTATTTCTCTTTCTGCTAGTTGCTCATTTGTTCTCCCCAACAGTGGTAAAAGGCAGGCTGATGGATCCAGGCTGGTCTTAGCTGCCCTATATGTTTTGGGGATGGGGTGGGATGCTGGGTGAGAAATCCCATCATGCCTCTCCCATAGATTCTCTCTTCTCTGCTTTGCTCCGTGGAGGCGGGTTTAATTTCTTAGGAAAAATTAGGTGACTTTGCCCTAAATGGCAAAGTAGGGAAACTGTAGTCTTAGATAAATTAGGAAAGACATGGAAAGGAGTCTGAGGCCCATGGATTAAACAATGAGAGCTAATCTTATAGAAAATTTGAGGTACATACACAGCCCCACTGAGCACATTTTGTATCCATCTCGTCAAGAGACAAAGCAGTCCACCAACAGTTGGTGCGGGCAAGCCTGTCTTTGGAAGCAAATGGAATGGATGGCTCCATCCATGCATCAGGTGAGACTGGGTACCAAACAGTCTTGACATGTGTCACCTGCATGTGTCTAGGGAGTTGGGAAGGGACCAAAGAAAGAGCAAATACAGAAACAAAGCAGAAGAGCTTAAGACATCTTCTCTGGGTGACTTCTCTTCGTGGCCTGTTCTCTGAGGGGTCAACACCAAGGTGGTCTCAGCAAGTCCCTGGAGGCAGGAAGAACTGCGTCACAGAGTGCTTGGACTACTGCAGCTATGGAAGAGGAACTGGCGTTTCCAAATGTGCATCTGAATGTGCCTTTTAGAGGTACATGGAGTTGCTGGCCCCAAACTCCTAATTCTCCTGCTCAGCTCCCTAAATACTGGGCTTACAGGCATGTGCCATCAGGAAGGGCACAAATCTGAGATTAAAATGTCAAATCTGGGTCCATTTGATTAGAACCAGTTAGTTTAACTCAGAGCTCACACATGTTTGAATGTGTCATATCTGTTTTGTGCAATTTCTGACACTCTTCATGATGACCCGGTGTCTAGCACTAAATTATTCTCCATGTCTATCTGCTCAAGATGTTCACTTTAAGAACAGCTGCACATGTGTACATGAGCACACACACATACAAATACGTGCTTTTTAACAGTGATGAAAGAACTGGGCATCCATTTGGGAAATAAATAAATAATACAAGTTATTTCCCAGCTCACACCATTCATCAAAATGGATACCAGATGGCCAAAGGCGGAAATGAAACCATCAAGGTACTAGGAGAAAATATAAGTGAATATTTTATAATCTTAGGGTAGGGAAGGACTTTCTAAACATGTCAACAAAAGCAGAAACCATAGAGGAAAAGATTGATAGATTTGACTACATAAAAAATTAAAAACTTATGTACATCAAAAACCAGCATAAATTGAAAAAATATTCAACCTCACTAGCATTCAAAGAAAGGCAAATTAAAACAGCAATGAGGGACTTTTTTTTTCTTTCTGCTGATCAGATTGGCAATGATTAAAAAGAATGATAATACTAAGAGCTGGGGAGGGGAGCACTCACACAGGGTGGAGGCAGGGGAATCACTAGGTCTTTCTGGAAGGCATTTTGACTCCGAGTATGAAAAGAGCCCGAGAAGGCACCACCTTTGACCTAGTAATTCTACATAAAAATACATAATTTTTATGTAGTAATTCTACATAAAAATGTATCCCGTGGACACATTTGATCCACTATACATGCATGCAAGCCCAAAACAGTCACTGAGACTTTTTTTTTTTGAATACTGAAAAACTAGAAGCTGAATGCTTAATAAAACTGAATCACTCAATACAACATAGCAGTCAACCATGATGCTGGGCAGAACAAGGGCATAGGATAGGGAGCCCCCCCCCCAAGAAACCTAAATACAGGTGACAGTCTCATTTTCAATAAATTTCAACCTGTGAGGCAAAGGCAGATGTTTAAGTAAATGGAGTGTGGGTAACTGGGAGAAAACGGACCGATATTTCGATCAGTACAAAAGGCTCATCTTCAACTAAATCAAAAATAAAATGTGGAAAACAAAATCATAAAATTACCAGAAGAACCGCAGAATTTCTTTATAATCTTAGAGTGCTGAAGACCTTTCTAAATGATTCAACATTCACACAATGAAATACAAGACCCACAGAAAAACCCTAAAACTCTTGCTTGGCAAAAAACACCAAAAGACAAACCAACCCTGTGATCTAGCCCTTGAGATGCAGAGGCAAGGAGGCTGTGAGTTTCAGTCAACCTGAGGCAACTGAGTAAAACCCTGACTCAAAGAAAAGAAAAGGAAAGAAAACCAAGGGGGTGGTGGGCTGGGGGTGCCGCAAGCTCAGCTCAGCCTGTAGAGAGCTTGCTGCACAAGCACCCAAATTTGGATCCTTAGAACCCACATGGAAGCCAGGCTCTGGCTTCTGACAGGCAGACCTGGAGGCAGGGACCTAGACAGGGAACATTTGCATTTCACTGTATTGTCCCAAAGGAGCACTGGAGCCATGAAAAGTGGAGACCAGAGATGAGGCACAATCGGAGAACCAGGAGAGAAGAAAGGCAACCATTTTCAAGGGGAGCCTTTTTTTTTTTCTTTTTTGAGTTTTAATTTTTGAATTATATGAAAAGTATTTTGTCTTTTAAAAGTAAAATCAGTTTAATATATAACTACAACTTCTTTTGTGTCATCACAATAAGCTTTTCAAAATATACTTAGTGCATAAAGTTGGTCACAGAAACAGAAATATATGTCAGATAATCCCAATTTTGCTTTTTAAAATTTCGTCTTTAGGGCTGAGGATGTAGCTTAGTTGGTAGGGTGCCCATGGTTCCATCCCCACCCCCACATGAAGCCAGGAGTGGAGATACATCCTGTAACCCCAGCACTTGGGCCATGGAGGCAGGAAGATCAAAACCTCAAGTCATCCTTGGCTAGACAGCAAGTTCCTGGCAGCATGGGCAACAGAAGACCCTGTGTCAAAATACCAAAAAAAAAAAAAAAAAAAATTAAGCACCATATTTATGTGATTCTACTATATATACTGAGAAAGAGCAAACTTTAGAAAGATATACTCAAAATATTATAGTGCTCATCTCTAGTTGGTGAGATTTAGTTACTTCATTTGAATTATTTCTTATTTGTATTTTCTACTTTTTCTAAGATGATTGTATTTGTTTTTGTAACTATAAAGACAAAAATATACCTTAAATAAGGCTCAAGGTTATTATTTTTCACAATTACCTTATAAAACAAAACTTATCAGTATGGTTCACATGTGAAGATATGCAGACATATTATTCATATACAAAGCAATGTATATAAGATGACTACTTTCAAAAACTAAAAATGTATATTCTAGGCTGGGCGGTGGTGGCACAGGTCTTTAACCCAGCACTCAGGAGGCAGGGGCAGGCGGACCTCTGTGAGTTCGAGGCCAGCCTGGTCTACAGAGTGAGTTCCAGGACAGCCAGATATATACGATTTCAGGAAATATGCTACCAAGTGTTCTGTGTGTATATGCTGCTGTGTGGGTCTGTCTTTCTTCCCCTCTTTCTTGGTCAGAACTATCTCTGTTCCGGACAATAAGCAATTTGGTCTTTACATTTTTAAAAACAGATTCCTCCAGAAAAATTCCAAACTTTGTGACAATTTACCTATCCTAGATTGCTGTGTGTATGGGGCACTGGCTAACTGGATGGGCTGTCTGCACCAACTGATCTAAGGAAGCAGCAAGCATGATCCTGGGCCTCAGCAGAAGTCCTTGGCCCTGCTTTTGTTCCCTTGAGTAGCCCCGAATGCCAGGGTATCAGCTGCCATACTGAAAGCAACAAAACTACATGTACGTGAAAGCCAGATGCTGAGGCAAGGCAGGCTTCCTATGAATGATGGGTTGGCCATTTGCCTTGCAGCAGGTAGGTTACAGACCTGTTGGACCAGAAGGTGGTCCAAGAACATCATGGGTAGTGAGTAGCCACGTAGTGAGGCAGCAAAGGTAGTCGTTAAGGGCCATTCCTTGCCATTGCTTCCCTGGCAACTTCTGCTGTAGCCTGCTTGGTCATCCTAGTCTGAACCTGTTAGGAGAGAGCCTGCATTGGGGGAGGGGCCGAGTGTTAACATGTGAGATGGGCCAAGGGTAGAGGTGATTGCCACAAAAACTGGTGTACTGATTCTTGGGACCCACATAGTGGAAGGAGAGAACCAACTCTCAGAGACTGTCCTCTGACCTCTTCTTGTGAGTTTTTGCATCCTTGTATCCCCCTCCCACACAAATAAATAAATACAAACCTGAAAAATGCACCCAAGCTAAGGCACCCTGCAAAAAAGCCAGGATAGCAGGGAGCCCTGAGGTCCATACAACCCCCAGGTTCTTCACTGTTCCTGAGAACTTATGGCCACAGCTTCCAAACTGGCCTCTTGCCCTCCATCCCTGCCCTGTCTAGCTCATTCTCTAAGCCCCAGCACCCCCCTGAAATACAGCTAATTGTTTTACTCCTGGGGTCAAAACACATTACCCAAAACAGTACTTTGTTAACTCTACCACTAAAGTCCTCCAAACAGCAGACAAAAGAAAGAAATGTCTTCAGTTCTCCCAGGGGATCTGTAGCCCGAAGTCCCTGCCAGCAGGCCCATGCTCCCTCAGAAACCACCTGTGTTCTCTTAAAGATTCATGAGACTTTTGTATTCTGTTGCACAGTTTGTCTGAATTTCTTTTATATGAAGTTGTTTAAAGCTATACACCTCAAAGAACATTGATGTTTCTGAAGGAATATTGTGTTTATGCAGAGACTTCAAGAGTCCTTTTGGGAGACCATCAGTGGGGGAAAATCAAGCTCTGACCATCAAGGCTTGCTATGATTTGGCCCTCACAAAACTTCCAGGCCTTTTTCCTGTGGCTCACCACTGGACCACCTGGACTCCTGCCCTTTCCTGACATGCTATCTTCCTCCTAGTCTTGAGGAGACTGTCAACTTGTTGACAAACAACCCACTACCCAAAAGGCCTTGAGGGAGACCAAAGATCACTTTCCATGCTATGCCTGTGCTTTAGAAGCAAGAGACTGGTCAAATCCTGACTCCATTCTTCACACCAGACACGGTTACCTAACTTCTCCATCACATCTATAAACTCCTCAAGGGGCTGTGATAGGAATGACGCAAGACTCAAGCTGCTCAGTAGGTAACCCAGGCTCTGCTACCTTTCTCCCAGCTCCTGTTGTGCTTAGGTACACCATGCATGCTTTGTGTAGTCACTCGGCCACTCTTCCATAACTGCCAATTCTGTCCAAACAGATCTCTGTACGTACCTACGATCTTATGATTTGGATATTATAAAATAAACTTATGTGTCTGTTTTTTGTTTGTTTTTGTTTTGTTGAGACAACTTCTCTCTATTATGTAGCCCTGGCTGTCCCAAAACTTACTATGTAGACCAGGCTAGCCTAGAATTTGCAGAGATCCACCTGCCTCTGCCTCCTGAGTGCTGGGATTAAAAGTGTGCACACACTCTGGGCCATGAAATATACTTTAAGTGATAGCTTACTTTACTAATGTTTCATTCCTTTGAAGAAATTAGTTTGGGGATTGGAGAGATGGTCTACTGGTTAAGAGAGTTCCTGCTCTTGCAGAGCTCAGCTCCTAGCACTTACCTTAGGTCAGTCAATACTGCCTATAACTCCAGCCCCAGGGACCTTTGGCCTCTAGGAACATGCCATCCCCTACAGACATACCAATAAATAAGATTAAAATTAAACTTTAAAAAATGAATCAATTTAGTGCAGGTGGTATATATGCATGTGCCTGTTTCTGCGGATGCACTTACCCTTGCATGCAGGTGTGGGGGCCAGAGGTCGGCTTTAGGTGGCTTTAGGCATTTACCACTCGCTACCCCTTTGTTATTGTTTTTGTGTTTTGAGACAGGAGCTTTGGCCAGAATAGCTGGCAAGCAAGCCTTCTGGAACCTGCCAATCTCTGCCTCACCCAGCACTGGAACTCCTATCACCCCTTGCTTTTACATGAGTGTTGGGGATTTGAATTCAGGTTTTCCTGCACTTTACCCACTGAGCCTCATGAGTTCTCATTTCTCTGTGAATACTCAGAGTGTTCTTGGTCTTTCCTTTGACTGTCAGCTTTGGAGAAGCTAGCTGGGAGCCGCCCACCAAGACCATAAACACCTTGAGCTGTGGCCCTGCCTCCCTACTTCCCACAGCACCTTTCGCAGCCTTGCACTTAGAACACACCTAGTAACTGCTTGTGGCATAAACAAAAGCTCATATACATGATGTATGTGGTGGTGGTGGGGAGCCTTCTCCAAATGAGCTGTTATGCAGAAAGGGCCATTGTTACAGGAGGCAGAGCTGGAGGCAAGTCCTTCTCCCATCCACAAGGACCAGTGCCCCCAATTATACCAGCTGGCCTCCAACTTCTGTGTGAGCCGATTAAAAAGCACCCCCTCTCTCCAGTGTCTGGAAACTCCTGCAAGGAAAGTTTGCTGCCCAAAGTTGGCTTTTGACTAGAGTCTTAATAAGAGGCTTCAGCAGGCTGTGTGGAGAGACAATGTCACTTTAGAGGAGCAGCTGGAAGCAGCAGTTAGAAGAATTATTTTAATGAATACATTTCCTTTCAATTGTATGGGAATATCAAGATCCCATTAGAATGGGGAAGCAATTAGAACTAATAAAGATGAATGCACAGTGCTCAGTGCATGCGGAATAACAAGCAGCCAACAAAGGGACTCCCAGAGCAGGCTCTAATCCAAGTGAGCTGCAGCCAGCAGAGGGAGAGGCTCTGCTCAGCTGCTCAAAGCCGCCGTGTGCTGCACATTCTGATCACGGCCTGGCCCACAAATGGTGTGAGCTGTGCCTCAAAGGTGGGGGGTGGCCTCCACCCCCTCCTGGGTCAGCCTCTTGGGGGTTGAGATGGACTGTTGGCAGCCCCTTGGCAACAGCCATTCAAACCAGGGCTCTGGCTCCTGGCCAGCCTCTAGCCTGTCCCTAGAACTAGGCCTCATTGTGTCCAGGTGGCGAATGCCTTCTCACCAACTCTCCTTAGAGGCTTGGAGAGGGACTGGGACAGTGAGGAGGGAAAAGGGTGAATGAGAAGGGGGCCTCTGCCCCTGTGTCTCTCTTCCCCCCTCCTCCACTGCCCACAGTCTGTGCCTCCTCTGGGTTTGGGGTTATGTTACAGTCAGTGCTGAGTCACAGGCACCAAACACAGAAGTGCTGTTGCCTACACAATTGCTCTTCAAACAGCGGCAAACAATTTTCATTGCCCAGGTCAGATCAAATCATTCGCCTGGCCATCCTGCCTCGATCCCAGGACACAAGTAGACGCAAGGCCTTGTGCGCTGCCCATTCCTCTATGACAGCACTGGACTTCATTCTGCCTTGGACTCTGAGGACAGACAAAGCTCTTTCTCTCCTTTATTTGAGCTGGATCTGCTGCATGGCTGTCAAGACTATGCAGGAGGAGCAGGGGAGACACACCCACCTCTGCAATGTGCCCACTCAGCTATGGGTCAGCGGGCTACTATGCACCTGTGTGAAGCAAAGGCTGCAGGACTCCTGCCCCAGTTAAGGAAGCATACAAGATAAGCCTGGCTCCCCACCAAAGTACTCACTGGCCCCAAAGAATGAAGGGTAAGAATTTCTTTATTTAATCTTTTTTGGCCAGACGTTTTTTTGAACCAGGAATGTGTAAACTCATTCCGAAATGTCTGTAGGAGAGGCCAGTTACAAATTCATTATTGGAGTTTTTCTACCACTTCTCTTTAAAAAAAATCTTCATAATCTTATTTGAACCTCAAAATAACCTATGGGGTGGATGAAGCAAGAGTCACCGAGCCATGATGAGGTCACACAGCCCCCAGGTTCCAGTGTCCTGTGCAAGGTCACAGAATGAAGGGTAAGCATGGCTCAGTACAGTCTGACACCTTTCCCACACCTCCACAAGTGTGCGCCAGGTATGCCAGGAGCCTGCACCCTTCAGTCCTTCGCCTCTGCTGGAACTCCTTAGCCCCTCCTCACATCACACTACACCAGGCACCAAGGGCTATCAAGGGCCCTCCAGAGGATTCTGTCTATAGTCACTAAGTTGCTAGATTTGCCATGCCCCCCACCAAAGAGAAAGCCCTTTCCTTCCTTTGCATAGCTCATCTGAAGACTGTTTGAAAAGTTCCCAGGACATGGTAGATACAGTAAGAACTAGAAAAAATCACTGTTATGTTCCTTCAGCACAACGTCCAGAGACTGGCGAGGGTAAAACCAAGGCTATGCACCCACCATGCCCCCTCCACCTCCTGCACCTGAAGGCCTATTCATTTAACTTTTTAGAGTCTTTGTTTTCATAATTTTGGAGTGTAATTTATAAGCTGTGAAATGCACAGGTAATAAGCATGTAGTTTGGCAAACTGTAACAAATGTATTCCTATATTGGAGATACAGAGAATTTTCATCTCCACAGAAACTGCCCGCCACCCCTTTCCTATCAGACTCAGCCTCAGTGTGCACTGTCCTAATTACATTATGTAGATAAGTTTCCCCTGCCTTAAATACAAGGGGTCCTATCACAGGTCTCACCTTGAATACGTGGAATCCTATCATCTGTATCTTTTGTATCTTTCGTGTTGTAATGTCTGCCAGGTACTGACAATGTCAGTAGTTTGTTCTTCTTTAGAAAGTAAGTATTGAAAAATGAAACCATGAAATTTTCTGGTGAGTGGACAGAGCTGGAAAAAATTATACGGAGTGAGGTCACCAAGGCCCAGGAAGACAAACGCTGCACATTCTCTCTCGTAGGCCGATCCCAGTTTCAGATCATCTGTTTTGTGTGTTTAACTTGGAGCACAAGTGGAAGCCAGGAAACTAGAAAGAGACACTAGGGGTGCTTTCAGGGAGGAGGAGGAGAGGTAATAAATAAAACAGAAGTAGAGAAGTGGAAGACTGGAGGGTGGAAAGACTTGGGCAGGGAGGGGACTGGGGAATGGAGAGGGGGTAACCCAAAGGGAAGGGGTATGAAATAGCCATGTGGAATCCTACATCTCACAAACAATTAAAAATTATAATTGGAGGGGACAGTAGAACACAGGTGATTTGAAAGAAGATGGAGGGGAACACTGGAGGTTAAGGTTTGAACTGGGACAGTGCAGGGTGGGGGGAAACAGGGTTTAACCAGAACTAAGGATATATGGAAAAACTGTAGAAAGCCACTATTATGTAAGTTGATTTCAAAATGCATTTTAAAAAAGGTGTTCAAATGTAAGTGCCCTGCATGGATGGATAATGTTGCTCCCAGAATTCATGGGTTATTAAGTAAAAATCACAGTGCAGGGGCATGGAACACCTACTGAGGAGTTACAGGTTTTGGAAGCCCCAGAGGTCTCAAAAAACAAACAAACAAAAACCTCAAGTGATTGCCTTGTTCTTGGTTATCCATCATAACTACATGGTAAGACCTTACTGCTGAAGACACAACACACTTAGGCTTCAGGGCAGAAAAATCAATCTCAAGCCAACCAGGAAACTTCCTCCTCGCTAACCAGCTTTCCCAGTGCAGGAAGGTGCTCTGCAGACTGTGGGGTGGGGGAAACATGTACGGTTTCACCCAGCCCAGCCCCTGCATGCTGTAGTACTAACTGCTGACACGCTGTGCCCACTGGTACAACGGTGGGACGTCTGTCCTGAGGGGACTGCTGTGCTTGCTTTTGGTGTTTTGAGACAGGGTCTCTCTACACGGCATTGGCTGTCCTGTAACTCACTCGGCAGACCAGACTGGCCTCAACTCAGAGACCCGCCTGCTTCTGCCTCTGGGGTTAAAGGCATGTGCTACTATCTCAGCCTAACTGACTGCTTTTTACTGAACGTGAGGCCTGTTCTGCAGAAGAGAATTCATCCCTGCTGCTGTAATTTTTGGTCAAACACTAGAGAAGCTAAAGGCCCTAGAGCAGAACTTGCTGTTATTAGTTTACTAGATGTTCTTGCTGTCAAATTGACTTCTGAATATGTTTATACCCACAGAGCCGGGCTGCTCTCAGCCTTGCTCAGAGAAGTTTCCTTTTGCAGTGGGCAGCAGTCAATGGAGAGCAGCATTATTGGTCAAAGAGTTCAAAGTGAATGACTGAATGCTCAGTCCTAAGCGAGACATCTTTATCAATATCTGACCCTTAAGACCCAGGGCATCACAGAAGAGGTGGAAAGAATTCAAGAGCCAAAGGATGGGGAGGAGTACTGTGAAGTACAGACTTCTGGACGTGACTTCTATTTCTTGAACAGGACTATCCTCCAAACCCAACTGCCACCATCTTCATAAGTTCAGACCATCACAGCTGGCCTTGCTGACTGTTGACTTCTCATAAAAGGGGCGGGAAGGGGCATGTTGTGGGATATTTTACTATTGTGTGCTGTTTTGGGTTTGTAAAAGGGCTGCCTATTGCCTAGCAGCTGTGAAGCCTGATGCATTGCAGCTCTGCTTCCTACACATTTACACCTTTGTGCTAGTTGCTCAGATCTCCACAGGTAAAGTCCAATTGTTATTATAGTTGAAGATGCCCATCACATCAAAGGTCTGCGGCCAGGTGATCAGTGTCTTCTCTGATCACCTCTGCCGAGTATGCTAAGATACCATTGTGTTGTAATGAAGGCCTGTTTGTGGAGAGGGGCTTGGGGGAAAGATTAGAGCAGCCAGCAGGGGAAGCAGGGGAGGCAGAATGGAGAAGCAGAATGAGGCAGAATGGAAAGGGAGAATGGAGAAGCAGAAGTAGAATGGGGAGAGAACGGTGTGAGAGGATGATGGAATGAAGTCTCTACCTAGCTGCCAGGGTATTGAATTCCCTGAGAATTATCATGACATGTAATTAAAAAATCCCTTGAAAAAACCAACGATGGACTTTTATTAACAGGAGCAGGATACCATCATCAAGAAGAAATTAAATAGGGAGGGTAATGTTTCGATGGGGATCCAGAGGGAGATGGGAGGAGTGAATGGGAGTAGGTATGATCATATTTCACTGTATATCTAGCCACTCCTCCAACCAGATATGTGCAATTCTGCCCTAACTGAAGATGGCCTCAGGGAGAGTCTAGAAGTTTAAAAGCTGGGAAGAAGTGGGGAGAGATCCATTACGGTGTCATGGAAGACTCATCGCTCACATTATATGAGATGTTCCAGTGCAGTAAGGTCGCTCATTGCTTGTAAGTAGGCCTAATAAACTCGTTTCCCAGAGTGAACTTTGGTGGACTTGTACCTCGGCTTACTGTTGAGATCTTCAGAGGAAGAGTAGACTTTATTTATGTCTCCCCACAGGTAAGGAATTTTAATAACACTGGTGTGCTCATGAAATTACAACATCTGTGGTGACCTGCACAAGACCAGCAAGCAAAGTTCCAGTATAGTTGGGGGAGGTGCTACTGACAGTTGTTAGCTGCCGGATGAGTGGGAGTCACTCTTCTTTTGGGCTGTGGGCAGGGATAGGTTGCCCATGTTCCAGTGGATGGCCCATACTCATGCACACATGGCAGCACTAATTGGACTTAGTGGTTATTTAAAAGGAGGAGGAGTTGGGAAAGGAGAAGAGGAAGAGGAAATTAGATAGGGAGGGTATTGATGGGGATCCAGAGGGAGATGGGAGGAGTGAATTGGAGGTTGCTATGACCATATTTCACTGTATATAAGTGTGAAATTCTCAAAGAGTAAATTTTTTAAAGATCTGATTCTTAAATGAGAAGATACAGTAATGGATATCTATGACGCTGTACGTTAATTTGGAAAGTGGGGTGGAGGAACTTTGGGAAGCTTTGAATAAAGTAGATTTAAACTGGCTGATATTTTAACAAAGAATAATAGTTCATCTAAAATAAGTATTGTTAGCTGGGCGGTGGTGGCCCACCCCTTTAATTCCAGGAACTGGGAGTCAGAGGCAGGCAGATCTCTGAGTTCAAGGTCAGCCTGGACTACAGAGCAAGTTCCAGGACATCCAGGGCTACACAGAGAAACCCTGTCTTGAAAAAAAGAAGAAAGAAAAGCAAAAGTATTGTTAGTTTTTGTTTGTTTGTTTTTTTTAACAAGCCATCTAAATTATTGCTAAGTCTCTTAAAATGCTTTCCATTCATCCTATCTGCTCCGTGCCCCTTCCACAGATATCTCCTGCATCTTTCCTTGGCCAACTTTGCTGTAACAAAGTGGGACATTTTATCTTCAGCACCGTGCTTCTAAGAAGGGCACTAGCAAGGCAGTCCAGCTGGTGATCATGAACACTGAAAGGCTTCAGAGACCTGGGTTTGCATTTCCAGTCCAGCACATAACAGATGAGTGGTTTGAGGCAGGTAATTTAACCTCTCTGTGACTGTTTTCCCATTTGTAAAATGAGGATAATAATACTTTGCTAATAGGGATTTGTGAGGACTAAATTATATTGTACATAAAACGTTTGGCACAATGCTAACAATCGCCTCAAGCTAGACTATAATAAACATCTTCATGCCTCATTCACACACTTCAGTTTTTGTAAGTCATATGATATTAATGCGTATATATTTTTCAAAAGATTTTTTTTTTTGAGACAGGGCCATGCTATGTAGCTGAGGCTAGATTTGAATTCTTAATCCTCCTGCCTTGGCTTCCCATGTGCTAGGATTATAGGATAAACTACCACTGCTGCCTTTATTTTTGAAAATTTTAGAAGAAACATTTCATAGTTAAACCTAGAAAATACTGCTGGCATCTACTTTTAAAAAGTAGCTGCTGTTTCCTAAGGGAAAAACAAAAAATGGGAAGCTTTCCATTCTCTATCCATTAGCTATAGATGCCAGCTTTGAGAAATTTCAGAACTAAAACCAGCACTCCTACAGGATGTTTTCTTAGGGAGAGCAAGAGGGCAAAACCAACAATAATCAGAATACAAAGCAAAGTGGACATTAATACATCTATCAATGCAGTGAGGAGTATGGTCTCTAAAGTTGTGGTGTGCAAGTTCAAATCTCAGCTGTGCAGTGTTTGGCAAGTGATTTAACCTCTTTGTGTGTTATCTCACTTTTAAAATGGGAACAGTAACCAGGCAGTGGCGGCACACACCTTTAATCCCAGTGTTCAGGAGGCAGAGCAGGCTGATCTCTGTGAGTTCGAAGGCAGCCTGGTCTACAGAGTGAGTTCCAGGACAGCCAGAGCTACAACAGAGAAACTCTGTCTTGAAAAAGCCATAAATAATAAATAAAATAAAATAAAAAATGGGAACAGTAATGCCAGTTACTCAGCAGGGACCCAGTATCAGCACATTAAAAAAATCAGTGATTAACAGCTACAGTGCTGAATACTCAGTGTATGAAGCACAACATTAAATGTTCATGTGCAGTACTTAATCTGCGCAATGCTGTTCTATTACACCCATTTTTATCAATAATGCCAATAAAGGCAAAGACTTTTAGTTAACTTGTCCAATATTATGTAGTTGACAAATAGCAAATGCCATAAGAAAAATACAACCATTAGTAAAAATGTAGGTGATAACAGCAGTACTTTAATGAGAATCACACAAAATACGGGAAAATGCTTTTAGAATAAAGCCTAACATACGAATGTTAAATAAACATAATTGCTATGGTGATTCAGAAATAATAGTAAACGATAAGTACCTGGATCAAGTACCGGGATTTAAATAAACAATGGCTGTGGTGATTCAGAAATAACTAAATAAATTCTATGAGTTACTTCCTTGAAGACTTTGGAAAGGTGACATTTAAGCTGAGCCCTGAAGAGTGCATTCGACTTAAAAAGATGGGGATATTGACAGGAGAGGGAATTTCAGAGTGGGGAGAAGGGATATGAAGTGGAAGGCAGCTGGGGGTGAGGACTTCAAAGGGGGAGAAATTAAGGTAGTTTAGGTTGGGGGGTACGGGCTCCTTTCCTCAAGCCAGTCAGAACCGCTGAGGGGTACGTGCTTCCTCCGTGTATGTCGGCCTGCCCCCAGGAACCGGCCTGTTCCTCTTCCGCACTGTAATAAGCATCCTCTCCACATGCCACCGAGGCCGCAAAGGCAGCAGTCTTGCCCGTGTGACCAGATAATTTTTAATTTCCTAGTGTCCTGCGGGAGGCCCTTCTCCAGTTTACCATCCCCGCCTGGTGTCAATGCGCCCGGCACTTCAGCCTCAACGTCTGACACAAGCACTCACTAAAAGAATGTGCCCCGTTTCTGTGCTAGTTCTGGTACAGAGAAGCTTCCCCGGCCTGAACGGCGGCTTACAACGTTTACCCCGAGGCACAGGCACACGTTCCCCACGGCGCCTGCACCTGCAGAACCCGGGTGCACGACGCCAACCGCGAGGAAGCGCGCCGCCATCTTGGCCGCGGTGGCCGGAAGCGGCGAGCGCGGACTGCGGCTGCGCGAACGTGGGCTGGTGTGGGGCTCGGCGCGACCTGTCGGTGCTCCCGCCGCCGTCCTCCCGGGCCTGTCCGCGCGGCCTCTGGGGTGGCACGCCGGGCGCCGCCTGCCCGAAGGCACGGGACGGAAACTGAGTGTGGGACAGCCTGCCGCCTCCCGCCGAGGGCGAGCAGGACGGCCGGGACGGCGAGCCCAGGCCCTGGCCGCCTCCCAGCGCCGCCTGCATCGGAATGCCGCGGTCTCGGTGCTGTTTGTACTGGTGAAGGACTGGAAGAAGGGCCTCACAGGCAGCAAGGCGGCGAAACACGTTATCGGAGACTTGAAGGGTCTGCACCCGAAGATCACCTCAAGGGCCGCAGAACGTCTGCGGTACGTCTTTGCTTTCCAGCTGGAACATCTTCACCGCAAGCACCACACTTAATATATCCTGACCAACAGGTTAAAACCTCTTGAGGGGCTGAAGGAGGATCTGGGAAGAGATGGTCCCAGATTAGGTCTCTTAGTGATGATCATGGGTCTTATCTACATGAAAGGTAATAGCACCGGGGAGGTAATAGCACCAAGGTAATAGCACTGGCAGGTGCTGAGTCGGTTGTCGGGTGCTTCCATCAAAGAATCCTCTTTGGGCACCGAAGGGGCATAATGTGGAAGGTTTTGTTCAGCAGCGAGACCTTAGTTGCAGACAGGTGCCTCACACCGATCCATCAGAATGTGAATTCTCTTGGAGTCCCTAGGGCAACCTGGAAATCACTGAGATGAAAGCCCTGGGGCTCGTGGCCAGGCTTCAGAAGAAGTATTATCCGGAGCAGTAGGAGGCTAACGGAGCCAGAGCCCAGGCGGAGTGGGCCAGTCTAGGGCAACCCTCAGCTGCTGAGGCCGGGAGGAAAGGTGGCCGGTGAGGACCTAGTGGACTTGGTATCTACTGTGTCATTTCTGAGAAAATTGTGGAACTTTATTTAGTCTTTTAGAAATTGTGGAACTTTATTTAGTCTTTTAGATCTTGTATCTTATTCGTTTCTTTTAATACATTAAATTGCTTTTTATAAATGAGACCGTTCATTTTCATAGCATTTTGTTGTAGAGCTTTGCTGATTTGTAAAATGAGTTGGAAAAACTGCATTTTATTCTGTGATCCTGAATGCAGTATGCAGCAGTGTAATGCTCTTCCTTGATGGCTTGAAGGAACTCAGCAAATTGATCTGGTACAGGGAAAAGCTTATTTGATGCCGCGCCTCTAGCATATTTTGTGTTTTATTTAAAAAAAAAAAAAAGACTGGTATGTACTTCTGTTTACTTAGTTATAGTGATCTAGAAAAGGCACAAATGCAATACATTAGAAGCATATCCTGGTACACTTAATAAACTTGTTGAGCATCTTGTGTTTTATGCTGCACAGTTTCAGGCATTTGGGAATAGGATGTGTCCTGTGTTTGGTGGGAATGGTAAATAAACTGGAAATTACAGAACAATGAATAAAGGCACTGATCTTTCTCAGTAACGTAATACTCCCTGGGAGCTGTTATTCTGTAGCAGTGTGTTGTAGTGCGCGGTGATTGTGACCATGATCAGTTTGGCCCTCACTACCTTCCTTCTCTTGACCTCTATGAGGGTCCCTCTTCTAGCAAAGCCTTCAAAGGCCAAATAATGCCTGAAATATATAGATAGTGGGAATATATATTATCTCTTCCTACCAAGAAGCTCCACTTCAAGATCTGCTCCTGGCACCAGGAAGCCCAGTGCTTTTGTGCAATGGTTCAGTCTCAATCTGCTCCCTTCCCATTTAGTGGAGACACACAGACACCCTCATAGTCTCAGTAACCATGGAGATTAGCTCCTGGCCACTGTGGTATAGACCACCTACCTTCACCCCCGGAATAAATACTTTAGAAAGTACATGCAGGGGACCTGAAAGGAGCAGAACCCACTAGAGATGGCCCTTAGAGAACTGTGTCCTTATAGTAGCCATAATAGAAAAGCTGTTTCCTATTTATCATGAGTTTTCTGCTACCAGTTATGTTCAAATAACATTTCTAAGATTGTCAAGGAACAACTTTTAGGACACAAGCTCAGGGACTCAATGAATCAGGTCCAAGAAATCAGAACAAAATCTGTCAGTTAATAGACAGTTTACTAGTGACTAAAAATGGCTCCTGAGTAATTTAATTCATGTGGAGATGACCTTGCTGGGTACCAAGTTAATTAAAAAGGGAAGAATGCCTTTGCCTTTAGGAACAATCATTTCTCTCAGGCAGAGGTCAGACGCATAAGCATCTAGGGTCAGATTACTTGACTTTGCCTGTAGCCACTTGGTTAAAGTATCAGGATGGAACCCAAGTCTCTTGCAGCCACTCCAGGGTGTTTCATTCTAGCACAGTGTCCCAGTTCCTGGCCATGTGTACTGTGTGTGATTTCACATCTCCAAGAACAAGTGAGTCATGCATAATTATCTTCAGTTGCTGTTCCATCTTTAAAGGTAGAATACAAGCACTTTGACTTTTACTGGTGACACAAAATGGCTTTGCTCAAGGTCAAACATGTAAAGACACGGCAGAGACAAGACTAACAAAAGTACCATTCATTAAACATATGTTACAGGCCAAAGGCATTTTCCACTACTTTTTACAAGCACACTGAAAGGTATTACTAAATATCTACATTTTAGATATACTAATGACAGTAATACCACCTACTCAATTCCCCAAATGAGCCAGCTCTTTTATGCTTTACATGTTTGTGACCATCTTAAAGGGAGATAGGATCTTCCATTTTATTGAGCCGAGTATAGAGTGCTCATGGGTAGCCCGACAGAACAGGATTAGAGTTGACATCTTACAGAGTCAGCAGTTTGCACTTTGCATTATTGTTGATTTTCTTCCTCTTTCCAGTCTCAGGGTGTCTGTCACCAGACCCATCTTTCTTCAAACATTCAGTCTTTCTGGAGATACAGCCAAGGACTCTGTAGCTATAATAAGACATTGACCTGTAGAAGGGCAAAGGAAAGTTTGGGTACTCTTGGTGAAGTTCGATCCCAGTTGTGGATACTTTCAGTGTTCTCAGAGTGCTGCTTACATGTAGATTGTAGTTTTGCTCAGACTTAGCTCTATCCTTGTAGGCCACGTTTCCTCAGTTCTTTAGTCTCCTGTTTCTAGTGAGCCCCAAATTAGTCTCTCATGCCATTGAACAACCATAATGTTTGTGACCTGCAAACGTGATTTCCAGCATTGTTTCCAGATGGTAGTAGAAAGGCTGGCAGAACTTTGTACCCTTGCCTTAGGATGAAAGACCTCTGTCACAGACGCCATCATCAACTTTTCGGAAGAACTAAGAGTATGGCCTCTGGGTCCATGTGTACAGCAGACACTGGCCACGGTAAGGCCAAGAGATGAATCCCCTGTTGTTTATGGTCGTTCTTGTGAGTGGGAAGAAAGGCCTGCCAAGTCCAGCGAGGAAGCAAAGCCAGTGGAGGAAGTCGTGAACAGTGACTTTGATGTCAGCCATCAGAACTAACAGGGATTTATTTAGTGGTGTTGGACTGAATCCAGTACCTTGGGAATGCCAGGTAAGTATGCTACCACTGAACTACCTTCCCAGCCCACAGAGACAATATCTCAATATGCAGCCCAGACTTGTCTGGAGTTTTCTGTGTATCCCTTGCTGGCCTCAAACTCCTCCTCAGTGTTGGAATTACAGGTGTGGTGCAATACCCAGCTCTTCAGGGATCTTGATGGCAGAGTCAGGACCCATGACCTGAGACTTGGATAACAGGTGTTTAGAAAGCACCTCTGGTTGATTGCAGCTGTCCCAAGATCCAGCAGGCACATGTGCCCCAGAGGCGGCAGCTCATTTGTAGCTCATACAAGTCAGACCTCAATTCATAGACCCAACCCCAGTTTCCACTTGAGGTAATTATTTTTCATGCCTTGGTCATGGTGGCAATTGATACTTATGTAAATTATATCTCAAATTGTGCAGCCCAGCAAAGATGGCAACAATTACCTTCCAGCAGAAACAAGCATAATGAGGAAGTTGTGTGTTCTGAAAAGTATCCTGATTGCGGCCTTTTAGAAGTCATGTGACCTTAAACAAGGCATCCTATTCTGAGTACAGATCCAGGAAGCCATTCAGTGGATGTCTGAAGCAGGAGGTCAGTGAAGTTCATATCCCACGCTCCAGTATCCCAACTGAAATGAGACTTCGGCCACCTCTCAGTCAATAACTGTAGCAGATAGCATTTGCTAAGCCTTTGTGCCAGGCTTGGTGCTGAGAATGATAACCACATGGCTTCATGCATCTGTACAACAGCCATGTGAGGCAGATTCCACATTGTCAACATTAAGATCCCATAAGAAAACCACAGGAAAGAACGTTTTACCATTCTCTCAGTACTCAAGTTGAATGCCTGTGCTACTTAGCAAGGCCCTGCCTAAAGTTGGAGAAGAAAAACAAATGGGGCTGCAAGAGCAGGAAAGGAACCCTCACTCACTACTCATTATATATATTATGTATACTATCAGACAGCCTGAGCATCTGGACTGGGCTGGGAATTAGTGGGCAGTGGTGAGGTACCTGGCAAGTTGGCTTCTCCGAGGACTGGGATGGAGTGGGAAGCCTACTTTTGAGGGATGATGCCCTCGAGACATCTCCAGACCTGCTGTTGCAGCCTCATGTCCATGTGGTGGGGAGGAGCATCCACTACCTGAGCCACCTGAAACCAGAGTGAGAGGCAGAACTCTGGCCCCTGGGACACTTACATCACCTCCAACCCTACTTTGCCTATGAGTAACAAGATGGCCTCCGCTTGGGGTGTCATCTTTAACGCAGTGTTACCTACTTGAAAACACTCGGAAGACTAGACTTCAGGGAGCCACCAGAGCCCCTCCCACCATCTCTGCTATGTGGTGAGCTCTGTTATTATGACATGTGTCACTCACTCGATAGCTATGTATTGAGCAACTTCTAGATGGCCAGCGAGCACACAGGTGATGATTACAACAGACTGCAAATGGATAAACACCCTTGTCCTCAGAGCTCACGTGCTAGAGCGAGGAGAATAAGCTGGAGGTGTGCATAGTGTGCAGGACACTGACCTGTGTGGTAAGGGGAGAGGAAGTAAGGACTTGGGGAGAGAGCTGGGAAGTTGTACGGTCTTAGAGAACTCAGCCAGAGCATTCCTCACTAAGAAGTGGCAATTGTCACAAATGAAAGCAATAATCAGGACGCATAGGCGCTGACTACAGGTCAGGGTGGAGGCCCCTGGCAGAGGGGACACCAAGCCTGAAGGCCCAGACAGCAGCAGGCCAGGTGTGTCCAGGAATGTAGCTCCAGCAGAAGTCTGTGGGAGGGTTGGATGAGAGAGAGGTTTCCTAGCTAAAGGGGCTTCAAGGCTGACACTTGTCAGTCTGCACTGACTGCAGGCCCAACCCTGGACTTGAGAGCTCCTGTAGGACCCACCTTAGGTGGGGCACAGCTTCTGCTGAGCCTGGAAAGGAAGAGAAGATGAAATATTCTCTATAACTTTGGTTTTTCTAATTCTGGATGCTTAATGGTGGGGAAATTGGAGGGTTCTATAAAAATACAAAAGAGGGGGTGGTAGTAGTGTGGGGATGCGGGTGAATTATCTCTACAACTAGCACTGGGAAGCAGCCACGATTAGCAGTATATGATGGTTTTCCACAGCCAGGATACTTTATTTTCACTTGCCTAGAGTATAAATGACTTATGGGGTTTGGGTCTTTGGGGTTTGGGTCTTTGTTTTTGTTTTTTTATTTTAGATGTACTTATTTTTAATTTTATGTGTATGGGTGTTTTGCCTGCGTGTATGTGCACCACATGAATTTAGTGACCTCAGAGGCCAGAAGAGGGCAACAGATCCCCTAGAACTGGAGTCACAGGCCATTGTGAGCTGCCATGTGGGTGCTGGGAATCAAACCTAGGTCCCCTTCAAGAGCAGCAAATGCAGATCATCTTTCTAGCCCTTGACTTGGAGTATTAATTATGATCTCCAGTCCACAGCATTACTTCATACAATACCCTCTCAAGATTTCTTGAGGCTTATTGTTGGGTTTTGGTTGGTTTGTTTGTTTAATTTTTGAGACAGGATCTCATGTGGCTCAACCCAGCCTCAAGCCTGAATGTAGCTAAGAATGATCTTGAATCCTAATCCACGTGTCTCCACCTCCCAAGTGCTGGGACCAGCATGCCTGGTAATTCCTTCACTTCAGTATTTCTGAGAGCTCCCAAACAGAGCCACAGAGTCATCTGTACACTGCAATTCTGAGCCAAGCTCATGGAGGCCCATGAAAGGGTCCTTCTGGGGCTGCCACTTATGTCTCTAACGTCCATGGCTGATGCCTCTGGTGGCACCACATAGCTCTTCTAGGATTTTGGTGCCAGATTCGGGGGGCTTCAAAGACATGTTAGGTTCTGTGCAGAGATGGACGCAGTATTCTCAAGCCCCCTCCCCGTGTCACAGTATGTCACCTAGATCCCAAGATAATGGTGCCAGGGTCCTTCCAACCTCCTCAGGAAAGCCACTTGTCTCTGCTTGCTCTCTTTCACAGCAACTCCCCTGACTTAGCAGAAAACAGCCATTTTCATGGAACAGATACAGCCTCCCTCCCTCCCCAGGTCTAGAAGAGGAGGCTGTGTTCTGTCCTCAGGCACAGCTTTGTGCTTTGCTGAACCAGAACAGTTAGCATCTGTTCAGGCCAACAGTGACTATTCAGTCATAGGGTTGTGATGATTTTCCCAAAACAAGCCACTCGCCTCAGGGATGAGTTGAACTCACAGTCCTAGCAGAACGCTAGCAACTTTGAGCAGCTCTTCATCCTAAGTAAGTGCTAAAGCTGCAAAAGCCAAGGGATGCGGTTCAGTCAGGGCCAATAGCCAGCTTAAAGACTGAGGCTTTAGATACAAGGCTGGGACAAGAAAGGGTTCCAGGAGAGAAACAACTTCATCTATTAAAGTTAGGGTGCAGGAGTGTTCCGTGTCCTGAGAACCGTGAGGACACCCCTCAGGATTGAACCTCAAGTCTGTGGATGGAGAGAGCCACTGAGGCAGTGGAGGAAGAGAGCCCTGGGCGCCTGATGGTGCTGTAGGGAAATGGATGGGCAGGAGGTGGGAGGTCGAAGGTGGGAGACCTTTGCAACAGACCCGAGGAAAATAGGTGTCAGCATTACCAGGGTAACTGTGGCAATAGAAATGGGGGTGGAAAAGGGCTGGTGGGGGCAAATAACTTGAAATGATTTGGTTATTGGTTGAGTACAGGAAAAGAAATAGGTTGTTGTGAAGTACAGCTCAACATTTTCTAGCCAGGGTGACTTCAAGGATATTATTAATTATAACTATAACTATATAACTATATATACATATATATATATACACATACACATATATTTTATATACAAATATATAAACAAATATATATTTATATATAATATAGATGTAGTTAGATTATATATCATAAATATTTATTTATAAAAGGATATATTAGAATGCATGAACATATATATATAATTTATATATTTATGTATAACATTGTATATAATATTTATATATTTGTAAATATGTTTATATGATATTTATATTATAGATGTATTCATATATAATATTAATTATTGATAAGTTATTAATCATAAGAGCCAGTGCTCGGGGAAAGCTAGTTTGGGGACAAGGAGGTGGGTATAGTTGTATGTACATTGTCTCTCACTTGTTCAGTTGGACATCCAGTGAACACTTAGAAATAAGACAGAGGAGGGCTATTGACTGGGGATGCTCAAAGTAATCCTACCAGGGGACATAGCCCAAACCATGGCTCTGTCTTAGGGAGAGCATAGAGAATGGAGAACAGGAACTGGCCCATTCTCTTTGTTGCTCTTGAAGAAAGCAAGGGTCTTGGGGACACCAGGGTGCTCAATGAGCTGTGCAGTGTGGTCTTGCTCCCTGCCTGCTGGGGGCTGGCCCTGGACTGCCTTCTAGATGCACTTCTACAAATGATCAGGGCTTGGGAGAAGGCCTCAGAGGAAGCAGCATGGCTAGGGCCTTGTAGAACTGGATAGGAAAGTCTGAGTTATTTTTAGATGGATTTCAACAAGTGGGTGGTCAAGGATTATTTGAGGGAATGAAAAACAGGAGTGGGAGCCACAGAAATTCATTGTAGTCGGAAAACTTAGAAGGCCTGTCAGGGTTTAAATGGGTCAATTTGGAGAAGTCTGGGTAAGCAGCCTTTCCCTCCCCTTGTTAGTTATCATCTTTGCTCGGGATGGAACCTTTAATCGAAACTTGGATATTACCACAGCACAAGATATATATCCTGAGGAGAGGAAATTCTCCCTGGAGAACAGTGAACATGTTTCGATTCTTTGATGCATGTGGCAACTTACAGAACAGTATCCCCTCCAACTCTAAAGGAAAACTTTGGCAATTACCATAGCCAGGTGCTTTGCTTAGAGACATCTTAAGTGTGTGCACATTCAGTCTAGCAACATTTGTGAGAGTAAGAGGCTTATGTTCTGATTTCATGGACTACTGAAGCTCAACAAACTAAGATCACCTGGCTGGAAGACGGCAGGTAGTTCCTAACCCAGGCCTGCATGTTCATGCTCATGCTCCTCCCCTTCCTGTGTGTGTGCATAGTTGACTCTCACGTGAAAACACAGGTCCATCCCTTCTAGATGCAAAATCTCTGCAGAATGTAAGGCCCTACGGGCTTTCATTTTCTTCATGAGTATATCCCAAGCCACTAGAACAGGGCCTGGCAGATAGTACACGCTCAGAAAATACATTGTTGTTGTTAAATGGATTAAGTAAATGCACACAGAGAGGCAGTCGCCTGTACCCATGAACATCTCCACGCACTCTGCATGTGCTCATGTGTACATCTGATCTGCCTGAAATGCACTCTCCGAGCTGTCCTGCTGGGATGACATAGTGCCATTAGCCCCAGGGTGGGCTCTCACTCTCCTTCACAACCTTCTCACAGCATGCTTTCTTCTTTCTTTGGCTCAGTCAAAACAAAGTTCTAACAGATCTTTACTGAGAGAGAAAGCGGAGAAAAACAAACCAAGTGATTCCCAGCTCCTGCTTGGCGGCAGCGCTTACTGAGCAGGCTCCGAAGCCCTGAATCTGGCTGAGCCAGGCTTTGAATCGGGTGCTTTGGGACCTGGCACAGCTGCTGTATCTGGAAGTGCTCTCATTTCTTCCAGATCCTGATTCCACTGCTGCTCTCAGGGCATAGACCTTCTGCCCTTCTGGCCTTGAGCTAACTGCAAGTTTGTATTGTTCTTGCCATTTACTGGGCCCTCTGCTTGGACATCCTGCTCCTCCAACCTGGACCACTCAGCTGGACTGTGGCCATCCGTAAAGTTTAAACAAATCTTCACTGCCATCCAGCCCCAAGCTATGCCTTGGCCTTCTACCACTCCAGTCTTTAGATTCCCTAGTCTATTTGTAAAGCCATACTAAAGGATATGCCAGAGCCCAGGAAATAGCTCAGTCCTTCCCAGCCCTGGTTATTCATACACCTACCGCCTCCTTCCAGACAACACACACACACACACACACACACACACCACACCACCACCACAACCAATAACAACAACAATAACTGATGACTCCATATCAGACTCTGGACCACTATGTCAATATCCTTAGGGACTCTGGATTCAGATGTCAATTCCTAAGCCCACCCAAGACATTCTGAGTATTTCTGTGGGTAAGGCTCAGAAACTAGCACTTTCAACAAACCATTCTCACACTCCAGAGTCCAAGAAGCACCACCCCAAATTGAGATTCCATACCTTCCATACACACATAACAGCTAAAACATTTATTGAGCATTTACTGTGTGCCAGTAGTACTTTCTCACGTTCACTTGTTTAACTCTTTAAAAAAAAGTCTTGTGAAGGACTGGTGGGAAAGTCAGGAATGGAACTTAGGTCTTGGGACTTCTGAATCTGCCCACGCTGACTCCAATACCTACCTCACACAGCATCCACACTCTCACGTCTCACCAGTAAGGAGACTGAGGCAGAGTGCTCTCGGAGGGCTTTGGCGTCTCTTACGCCCAGAGTCTCACACATATGTGAGCTAAGAGCCAGTAGCCACAGCCAGCAGGGCCAGGGACTTGGCAAGTAGCAACACTGGGCTCTGGCAATCTTCAGGCCCACGAGGCCCAGCCCTGGCTGCCATAGTGAGCATGTCCACTTCAGGCCTCACCGCCAGAGCTACTGGAGCCTGCCCAGAGACTCCACTGCCCAGCATATCCAGCCCCGGGACCTAAGACCCCTGACAGGACCCTCCTGGAATGCCACAGCCAGAGAGCAGATGTGCTCAAAGCCCGTTCCAAAAACTAGTCTTCTTAGGAATCTGCCGCGGGGGTTGGGAGGGATGGAAAAACAACCCGAATACCAGAACACAGAAAAGTGATCCAAATAAAAAGCAGCGACTGTGTATCTGGAAGGAATAAACCGGGGAGGAGAGGCGCGGAGTTGTGCAGCGTGGCCACGAGGCTGCCAAACTTGGCAGCCTGAGGCAGGGGCTGGGTGGCGCCACCAACTGGCCACAGGGCTGCCCCAGCCCGGGGCTGGGCTGTGGGAAGAACAGACCCGGGTGGACTAAGCGTGAGGCAAACCTCTCAACTGCTAACTTCCTGCTTCCCAGGGACTCAGCCCGGCATTAGCAGCGTCCAGAAGGCCAGGGAGGAAGGGGCTTTTGGAGCCTCAGCCTGGCATAACCCGCCTGGAGGGTTCTCAGCACATTTCACTTACAAGTGTGTTGGGACTCAGCAGGAACCATGCTATGATCACCAGCACTTGGGTGATAGGGATGGGCGTTTTCGGATTAGGGCTGGGAAACAGGAGAAGAGAGGACAGATTGATTCTCCAGTCCTAAGAACAGAGTTGAGCAGGTCGTTCTTACAATCGGGTCTCCTGGCCAGGAAGGAGACACAGTGTGCTTTTCCCGGGTACCTTGGGCTCTTGGAAGTGGTGTTAGCTGTGGAAAGCCACAGCTTGAACTCCTCTTTTCCTCCAGAGCCAAAGCACACATGCAGAATGGGCGTCTGCTCACACTGGTGCACCTACCTCAGGTGCTTAGGGTTGTTACCATTTTACGGGTGAGCAAAGGGAGGAGCAGGGAGTTAAGGAACTCTGAGAGCTGCCAGATAAAGGAGTTGAACCATGTTGCTATGCAACATAGTCAAATGCCCAGTGGGCAGGGATGGGCAGCATTACGGTGGGTGAGCCCAGTGCAGGGGTGATGTCTAGGCATCCCGGCAGAGAAGACTGCGCAGAGACACTGGCTACAGGTGGAAGGGACCTACTTGGGCCCCAGGTAGTGCAGGAGACTTGGAGTGAGCTGGGCCTAGTCCTGAAAGAACTGAAGCCCCTGGAGTCCGTTGCCAGCACAGAGGCTAAGATGGCCAATCAGAAGCCTAGGTATGCACAGGCTTGATACCCTGGGTCATAATTTACTTCAGGCCTAGGGCACAAGGCAGCAGCTCAGCAGAGCACACAGATGCGTGTGGGAAGAAGCTGGACGGAGAGGCCTAGGCCAGCCACTAGGTTGGCCCAAGAAAAAAATCGACAGTCATGTCTGAGTCTTCCTCACACACAACCCAAATACTCCCTGATGCTCAGAGGAGTTTAAAAAGGCTTGGCTGGGGCTGAGTTAGTTCAGTGGTTAAGATCACCGGCTGCTCTTCCAAAGAACCTGAGTTCAATTCCCAACAGCCACATGACAGCTCACAACTGCTTATAACTCCAATTCTAGGGGACCTGGAGTCTCTCACAGACATACGTGCAGGCAAAACACCAGTGCACATAAATAAATAAATAAATAAGGCTTGACTAGAATGCAGAAAGAGAGCTGAGGGATTGGGTTGTTAGGTCTGTTTACTAGCTGTGTGACCTTGGACTAGTCACTTACCCTTGCTCTGTTCCAGAACAAAGCTTAGGAGTAGGGCAGAGGGCCATTTCTAGGTCAGCCCTGTTCATCCCTGTCCTGGCACTCCCTCCTGAAGCCTGCTTCTCTGATGAGGTGAGTGAGCAACTACCTCCCCAGTGCACTGAACACCGCATACCTTCATCCTAAAGATCAACAGGAGAGTCTGTTGCCCTTTGGGACTGTGGGCTTCTTCTGGAGCTGGCAAAGGGACTGGCGAGTGAAAAATGAAGATCAGAAAGAACAAATCCCACCAAGGTGGCTTCCTAAGTATAACCTGCCATCCGGGTCTTAAGGAGGACGGATCTTTATTGTACTTTTTCTTTAAAGGAATTGAAGCTTTCTTGGCTCATAATGCTTGGGGCTAGCGTGACAATCTCCCACAGTACTGAAAGGACTCTCTCTACAGCCGTTGCTCACTCGTCCCATAGCGTCTGTTGACTATGTGCTGCACTGGAAAGCAAAAGCTAAGAAGACACAGGTGTCCAGGGTGCAACTGTGATGTGGCCAGACCTGGGCAAAGACAAGTCATTGCTATCCCATGGCCATCGATTCTGCAGATGTCATTGAGAAGACACCAGCTCAATCCAGGAAGGAACAAGGAAACACAGAATTGCCACATGTGACTGCGGTTCACATAGACACGAGCCAGCGTGCCCTGTCCTCTAAGCCAGCAGTATCTGTAAGCCTCGTGGCAGCTCACTTGCCAGCTCTAATCCACCTAACTTGTCCCAGAAAATCTTTGTCCTCTGGCTCCTCTCCTACCCACAAATTCCTTTGTCCAGTCTTCCAGAAATTTTTTCAGGAAAGTTCCCCATGAGCTCTTGCTGTCCCCCTCCCTGCTGCCAGCTCTAAAAAGCAAACTGATTCCTCTCGGAGTTTTACAGTTTGGGGAAGAGTGATTCATGGGGAAAGAACTCTTTCTAACCTTTGCTGTGACCCCCCCAAAACCTATGGCTAATACGGAGTGATCTGCATCTCACAGAGCTCATAAACACAAGAGCCGCCCTGCATTGAGCCGTGAAGAAGGCCTCCGGCCAGCCAGCTCCTGCCACCAGCTGGAGAAGTGCCCCTTCCCAGTGGCTCTCCCCTGAAACCCCGCACTCTGTTGGCAGCTTCTTCTGGGACCCATGGTCCAGAGTGCCTGGCTGGCAGGCATGCTTGCCAAGGCCTCCGGTGGCCAGCTAGTCCATAGCTGGTTCCAGAATCTCTACACCTTTGGTCCTAGCAAGAAGGACCTTGGATGTTGAATAAACAAGAGAAAAGCTGAAAAACGGGCATCTAAAAAGACAGCATTCTTGATAGAAAAACAGTGGGACAGAAAGACCCTTGTGAATTATAGATAGCCAGTCTGAAGAAGATATGTTAATTGTGTACATGGCTGCCATTGACCTCGCTCAGACAGAGGTGTCTCAAAGCGTAAAACACATAAGTAGAATCCATTCCTCTCCATCCCCCAAAAACAGTATTTTGAGGAACTAATGTTATCAGCAACAAGCATGATATGCTCGTTCCCTACTTAGCCTATGCAATCAGTGCCTTGCACAGTGCCTGGCTTATAATACAAACCCCACAAATACTCTCTGTGAAGACACGTTTCATTTTATGGCTAGACAAATGCTAGGACAGGAACCAGCAGAGCAGGGAGAGAGCTATACAGATTCCAGAACCTTGTCTGAGGGTCTGCCTGCTGCACCCCAAGGGCTAGGGAGACCTGGCCTCGGACTTCCCGTCAGGAAGTTGGCTGGCTGTGCTGGACATTTGCACTGCTGCGGCTCATTCTGAAAATAGTGCCTCTCAGAGCAGTGGCAAAATTTAACTGATAGTGGCTTCAGGACACACAGTTGGGTACACACTCACTCACCCATCTCCCCACCCCCACCCCCAGCTGCTGCCATTCCCATAACAATTTGGAAATCAAAGGCTCTTAAAACAAGTTTTCAGCATGGGTTTGCTGTCCCTCTCCCTCCCCTCAAGGCAACCCTGAGCTACTTCTCCCTGAAGCAGGAACGCGGAGGTACTCGCTAGGGCCATCAGCACCTCTCATCCTAACCAGCCTGCACCTGTACCATCCATTCTAGCAGGGAGCTAACAAGGTCCCTTGGCTCAGACTCAAGACAGAAGAGGGAGTTCCTTCCGTGCGCCCGTGAGTGTAGGTGGCTGAGAGTGGTATCTTGCTTCCTGGAAAACATTTCCAGAGATTTCTCTTCCCTCCATGGCTGAGCTACATAAATGAGAGATGAGGCAGGGGACTTGATTTTCTGTTGAGGCTGGCTGTTGGCGAGGACTGGGTTATATCCGGCTGAAAGCCACCTAACAGCGCAGGTGTGGAGTCAGCAAAGCCCTGCTCTCTTGAACCACCGCCCTTGGCACCGAAGCCTTTCCAGCTCACCCAGCATATGTGAGAAGTACCCACTTCCGTTTCTATCACTTGCTCGCTTTCTCCACTAAAAGGAACTGGCCGGAGGGTGTGCGAGGCCTCTCGCAGAAGGCACCAGGGATTTCACACAGCTGGCCTAAGTACGCCTTCATATGTCGGGCTGATTTTATATTGGGGCTGGAGATGGAACCCCGGGATTATCACATCCCAGACGAGCATTCTGCCACTGAGCTATACCTCTACACTCTCACACTTCATTTTAGGATTTGGGCTCTCACGTTGTATCGTCATTTACCCCTTTGAAACTAAGTGGTCTCATTTGTCAAATAGAGATTCTATCACTCAAAGGGGTGCTGTTGCCAGGAGTAAATAAAATGAAGCATGAGAATGTACTTTCCAAACTGTGCAGTGCCACGTGACAAAAATTTTTATGATCATCACTGCATTGTTTGAGTCTATAAAAATAGCCATTATACCCTGGAAGTACGCTGCCAAGCTGTGTGTGTGTGTGTGTGTGTGTGTGTGTGTGTGTGTGTGTTTCACCAGGCTTTCCAGCCTAGAGTCCAGCTCCTGGATCTGATGTGAGGTGACACAGTCAACATTTACTCTTTGGACCACTAGTGTCTGAGAGAGAAGGCTGGTGGGATGGTATCACAACCCTCACCCAGGAAACAGTGAGTTCTCCTCCCCAAGGAAGGATGCACCTCACTCCTAAGGGAATAGAAATGTCCTCAGAGGCAGGTTTTGAGTCTTTGGTCCCCAGCTCTGTTTTGGGAGGTTGTGGAAGGCTTTACCTGGAAGACGTGGGTCTAGGTTGGGAGTGCGGGTGGGCGTCTCGAGGGCATAGTTTCCGGGCCTGCTCCCTGTCCTTTTTCTCTGCTTCCCAGTGAACAGCTCTCTTGTGCCACACAGTCTTATCATGATGTTCTGCCCAAGCACATGGGGCCAAGTGACCATGGGCTGAACTCTGTACTGTAAACAAAGTAATTCCTTCCTTTCTTGTTTCTGTCAGATACTTGGTCACACTGGTAAAAATATAACACACCCCTAGAGCAACAACACACAAGACCCTGAGAAGGAATGGCTGAATAGCCAGCCTGAGTTGCATGGTTATCCCAACAGCCCCGCTCCTAAAGTTGAGTCCAGAGTCTTGCCCCACCCCAGGAGCCTGGTCAGGGGGTCAAGAAGACTGAAGCCCCAGGAGCAGACAGTGTTTGTTGAGCCTGTGCAAGACTCTTTACAATTGCTGCCTCTTATCCTTCCCTTGTCATAGCCCTGTGAGATAGGTTATAAAGCTCTTTCTTGGATGAGATACCATCTGATGTGATTTTCCCAAGAGTTCTAATTTAATAAGTAGCAAAATTAAACAAGACTTGAACCAGGGTCTGACTGGGTCCAAAGCTTATTTACCACTCTATCTTTTTTGTCTGCTCTATTCAGGGACTTGGCAGATTGGACTGGGTAGATTCGAGGTGGAGTCACCAACCACCACCAGAAGAAGAGAGAACCACAGGAGAAAGGCATGTTTACTCTGGGCAGCTGTAGTTCTGGACACCTGCCAGTCCTGCACACCACAGAGGAGCCCATGGGACTGCCCTGCCCTTGGACCCACTGAGAAGTGTCAATGTTGGTGTACTCTCGAGCTCGGGCCCAAGTCGGGGGGGGGGCGGGGGACGGACGGGACGAGGGGGACATGGCATCTGCAGTGGTGGTCTCACCTCCCTTTTGCTGCATGCAGAGTAACAGTGGCCTGATTATGGAGCCCAAAGAAGCCCATGCCAGGGCAGAGCTTAGGGGTAAGGAGGATGCCAGTGCCAGATTGGCTGTGGGGAAAAGCCTGAGTCATTACCACAGGGCAGACACTCCAAGCTCTCCAACAGACCCATCCAGCCTGCCACCCCTTTTCTCCCTAGGAAAGGATAGACACACAGAGAGTCGGCTGTCTCAGAGGATGGAATATAGTCAAAGCCTGGGAGCTTTGTTAGAATGAACTTCAGAGGAATTATTTTATGTTGCAAAAGTCAGTGCAGAAAATTTGGCGAAAAGAAGAATAATTCTGGCAAGATGGTAAGAGGATACAATTACTTGTCATCAAGCCTGATTTCAATCCCTGGGACCCACATGGTGGACTTAGAGACCTGCTCTCCACAAGTTATCCTCCGACATCCACATGTGCCAAGGCACACATGCTCATGCACATGCATACTTAGTTAATGAATTCATCAATTAATTAATTTTAAAGTAATTTTAAACATGAATGTAGAGGAATGTTTAATTCTTTAATCTGGCAGCATGGCTGCTCTAGGGTAGAAAGAATATTGGTGCTCACACTTTTAATCCCAATATTCAGAAGGCAGTGGTGGTACACACCTTTAATCCCAGCTCTTGGGAGACAGGAAGCTGAGCTCAGAAGGAGTCAGTATCAGATAAGAAGTGACCTCTGAGCTGAGTCAGAGTGAAGGGCAGGCAAAGTGATGAATCAGAGGAAGAGTTAGTAGAATGAGGACACGCCCAACTCATACAATATAAAAGTAGGCTCTCAACTCAGAGAGACAGAGGGCAGCACAGAGAATAAGAGACAGAGAGAGAACAAGACACAGAGACAATGAAGTCGTGTGACTGAGCATAAGGTAGAGAATCAGAGAGGCTGACTGAGGTAGTATGGAGCAGTGAGAGCTCAGAAAGGGGCAAGACACAGAGGCAAAGGGAAGAGTCCAAGAGACACAGAGGCAGTTTGGCAGAATTTGGTTATTATCAGATGGGAAGAATGAGTTAGTTTGAAGCCGAGCAGAGCAGTTCAGTGAGATAAGGTACGGAGTCAGTCAGAGTCTGCCAAAGTCAGAAGAGCTCAGTCAGAAACAGTCAGCTGGCTCAGAAGGTCAGTTTGAACCAGCAGCTTGGAGCCAGAACAGCAAGTGAGTTGAATTGAACCAGAAGACTCATTTGAGTTCAGAAGTAGCTCAGTTAGCAGTAAATCTCAGAGGCTTACATGTTCTAGATTGTATGAAGGGAAGGCTGAAGCCTTCTAGTTCCAGATCTGTATTGAAGACTAGATTATGTGGAGGCCGAAATGCTCCAGGGCTCCAGGACTAGGACCAGTGATTGAATTAGACAAAAGAATAAACAACTCCTCACCCTAAATCAACATCTACAAAAAAAAAGGATTGTCTATAGTTTCATGATACCCTGATAACATTCTCATGCCCTGCCCTTGCCTCCTATTTCTTTTCCTTCTCTCCTCCCTCCCTTCTTTATTCTTAAAACTGTTCTAATAATTGTAATAATTTTACTACTTCCAAAATGCAGGTCCAGGGTGCCCACTCTTTTGACTTTTTTCTTTTCTTTTTTCTTTTCTTTTTATTTTTTTGAGACAGGGCCTCACTGTGACCCAGGAAGGCCTAAAACTCACTATTTAGCCTAGGATGACTTTGAATTTCTGACCTTCCAGCCCCAACCTCTTGAATGCTGGGTTTACAAGCGTGCACCACCACATCTGATGTCAGTAATGCTGAGGATTGATCCCAGAGCTTTGTACATGCTGAGCAAACTATTAGCCAAGCTAAGACCCCAGCTCCCCTTTTTAAAATCCTGTAGGTAACTCCATCATGGCAGGGGAAAGAAAGTCCCCATTTAAGAGCATTTGTGCTTAATAAAGTCTTTGAAAAGTAGAACATTGATCACATTTACCAAGCTTATAATAGACCATCCTTTTGTTTTTTTTTTTTGAGATGGGGTCTCACTGTGTGGTCCAGTTTGGCCTCTCAATCCTCCTATCTCAGCCTCTTAACTGGTGGGGATTTATAGGCATTCGGAACCACCTTCTTTGACGAGAATAAAATTACATGGACTCAGAGCCGGTCCAGAGAATCCAGGCAGCTCTTGGTTGTAGCAAATTAGGAGGGAAGCCTGTGGGCAGGGGAAGCACAATTAATGTGGGGTTGGAGCAGCTGCCACCCACCCAGAAGCCCACAGAAGCATATCCACTTGCCTTTTTGGTCCTGCCAGACCTGGGCTGCCAACAGAGCTCGTCCAGGGAACTGTCAGAAGAACCTGGCTGTGAGAGAATGTTAGGTTGGAAGCCAAGGAGCCTTTGCCCTCTGCCTGCTGTCCTGAGAACTTTCCCGCATCTGTGAGAAAAGCAGCCGGGGTGAACGCAGGGGAGGTGGGGAGTCAGTCTCAGTGGGGAGTCTCCTCAGTGAGCCTGCTCAGCCATCTTATCCCCAGGTGCTCTGAGATTCATTCACTACTTACCAAAGCCTGCTGACTGGGCCTGAGACCTGCCGCAAACAAGGATCCACCCTTGTCCCTAGAAGTTCACGTTCCATTTACTCAAGAGTAAAAAGCCAGCGCCGCCTGGTCTGGTTAGCAATGGCTTTCACCCTGGAGTCAGACTCTTCTCTGACCCCCCACTTGTTGACAAGTCAGCCAGCCCCTTCTGTTTTCTAAGCCCAGCTTCCTCACGTTCAGAGCAGGGCTAGCCCAGTTCCCTTTGCAGAGCCATGGTGAGGGGTAGAAAGGAGATGTAGTAAGCACCACACACTGGTCAGCGGTCAGGAATTCTGGCCATCAGCAAAGCGGCACAAAAACCATGTGAAATACTAAAGATCCCGCACAGGAAGCGTGTAGATGAGAACGCTGGAGCCTGAGGGGGAGCAGCACCTCTAGGGCAGTGGAGTGCTAAGGTTGGCTCATGCCCAGGCCCACCCTGACCACAAGAGGCCTGGGCATGAGCACATTTTAAAACCTACCCAGGTGACATGCTGTTACTGGGCTCAACTACTGTGTGAGGAAGTGTTTTGAAATGTGGTTTGAGAGAAAGGGAAGGACACTAACCTGTGTTGACTGGCTTATGCTAAATTCACATTCAACCCTGAGCTCCCCTGGGTCCCCAGTGACTGAAGCCATTTTCATTCAATGGGAAAGGAGAGGAAACAGAGATTTGCAAAGTGATACACAAAGTGTTACTGTAAGGGAGCCTCCCCCCCCCCGCCCCCCCCACCCCCGTCCCAAGCACACTATACTGTACAGAGGCCCAGCCAGGCGCACTCTGCTGCATGGAGCCCCAGAACACACCATCTAATAGAAACACAACACAAGCTAACAGTGGGAACCACACTGTAGAGCTGCTGCATTAAATAAAAGAAAGTGAAAAGAAACAAATAATTAATTTTAAATGATGTACTTTATTTAGGCCAATCTATCCATAATATTATCATTTTAAAACGTAAGATACATCTCTCTCTCTCTCTCTCTCTCTCTCTCTCTCACACACACACATACACACACACACACACATTTCATTTCAAGTTATTGAGTCAAGTCTCATTGTGTAGCTGGCCTGGACCTGAGCTTACTAGCCCTGCCTGGCCTTGAACACATGATACTTCCACTTTAGTCCCTAAGTGCTATTATTGCAGACAAAATATAAAAATTAAAAAGCTATTTTACTTTACTTTTTCATACCAAATCTTCAAAATCTGGTGTGTTCCCCCCACCCCCCACAGGATATCTCAAGTGAGAATAGCTGTAAGTGACCGGTGGCTACCATATTGAACTGTCTAATAGGACAGATCATAAAAAAAGCTAGGAAGGACCCATGCATAGGGGCTGAAGGGTGTCAGGGAGTAACCACGGGTTCTTGAGAATGTTCCTGGGGAGGTACTCCTGGCTGAGCAATTTGGAGGCTGCCCACAAGCTAGAACGAAACATCCCAGAATAATGGAGACTTAAAAGGAAACCCTGTCAGGAGAGACAGGCCTCACCTGAGACTAGAGGTCACATGAGTAGGGTCTACAAGTATGAGTTTCCCTCACTGGGAGGTGGACAGGTCATTCCCTGTTCTGGTTGGAAGAAAGCTGTGGGGACTCTGAGGCTGCTTTATGGTTCTCCTCCTCTCTCTCAGAGGCAGTCACACCAGATCCCTTCCTCTGCTCCCCACCACTCCCTCAGCCCATAAAGGGTAATGAAGCTGATGTTAAAATAGTTACATGAAACCCACTCATTTGAAAGGGCACCTGCTTTAAAGGCCAAATTTCCTGAGCCCAGGTTTATACATTAAGCTATAGAAAGCCCTAATTAATTCAGACCCCACTCACTCTGAATTTGGGAGGAATTCTGCCTCCGGCTGGTCTGAAGCCTTTCCTTTTCCACTATCATTGAAGAAACGGTTTGCTAAGCAAATAAATAGCTCAGGCGGGATCACAGAGGCAGGTCTGGCTCCCTTCACTGTTTTTGAGAACTTTAAGAAGTCGCTTGAGCTGTCCTAGTCCCAGAAAGTTAATGAGGTCATTACAGCTGGTCCCTATCTTTAAGCACTTCTGTTTCCCAAAATCCCTGTGAGGTGACGTGGCCCTTGGAGGGGGTGCTCAGCTTCCAGCAAGGGACTGAACATATTACTCAGCACATAGTAGGTGCTCAGTGTTTGCTGAATGAATGGAGAGAGGCACAACAAGTAATCTCATTTTCAGGTGAGAACGCTAAGGCTCAGAGAGGTTATTTGGAAAGCACCCTGTCAGTGCCAAGGGACTCAGGGCATCCCTAGAGCTGGAGCAGCCAGGCTGCCAGTGAGTGATGAGTCCAGGGTTTGAGGCCATGCTCAGTACTGGGGCCCCTTTCACTCTATTATAGTACTAACCCAGCAACAATGGATTGGCTGAGTTCTTAAAGAGCAACGCTAAAACCCCTGATTGTTCTTTTATAAATAGCCTTTCCCCTGGGTACAGGAATCAGCCCCTGACCGTGACCCTGGCCTCCAGCCACGTGTAGATTTGGGGATGTCAGGGACAGTGCAGTTTTCTCCTTGCGGGAAAAGAGCAGAAAGAAAAGACTGATCTACATCTGGACCAGGTTCTACAGGGTTCTTATTCCCCAGGAAGGATGGTTTTTTTATTGTTTTTTTTTTGTTCTCCAAGCTTTCCCTGGCACCAGATGGGGTGGGGGCAGTTTTCGTCCGCTGAGTCTTTTCCCCTGAAGGGGCGGGTGGAAGAGAGAAGGGGAAGACAGCCTGCGTGCTCTCTCTGCCCTTTGTTCTGAAGGCTCTGCCCGCCTGGAACACCGCACAGGGAAAATTCCCTGACCGTGAGATCTGCAGGCTGTAGGGTCCCCGGGGAAGGCCAGGCCCCAGGCTCTTTGGAGCTGCAGCTGGAAAGAGGGGTTGGGTTTCAAGGAGTGGGGCTGGGGGGAGGCAGCCTGCCTTCCCGGCGGTGAAGGAGCTGGCCCTGGGAGCCAGCGGTGCCGACAGCTTCCTGTCGAGAGCTGGCGGCCCACGTGACCGCTCCCCACTCAGTGGATTAGGGGGTGAAAGACTCAAGAGGGAGGGAGAGCGGGAGGGGCTCCCAAGCGCTATCTGCTCGTCTTGGGGAGTGCTTGGGGGGCAGAGTACCAAATCCGCTTTTGCTAAACGAATTCGGCTGGCTCCTTGTCACACGGTCCAGCGAGCTGCCTGTGCCTAAATAGAGGAGGAGGAGAATCTGGGCACTGGCTGAGGCTAAGTCCCTTCCTCCCAACCTGGCCACACACATCCCTACAGTGCCTGTCAGGGAGGAAATGCAATAGTCACAGACCTGCCGGTGTTGAGGAGATGGGATCCGGCTGTGACACAGAGAAAACTATGTAGTTGGCTTGAAGGGCTATCTAATTGTGTAGCTCTGACCTCCTGACCTCTGACCTCCTCGACCCCTACCCCCACCCCCACCCAACAGGTCCCTCCTCTAGGCCAAGTGCAGCCACCCTGACAAGAACGTCAGGCATGATCTTAGAATCCTGTTCTGTTCAAGCAGCCCCTGAGCACCTACTGTGTGTGAACTGGGCACAGAAATAAGTCTGATTCTGATTTGCCTTAAGGAGAGGGACTTGAGAGGAGGTTTGAGCATGGCAGGGTACACCAGGGTGCAGGCTTGGGGTTCAGAGAGGATTAGGGCCCAGTCTAGTGGTTAGTTCCGGGTGACAGTTGCAGGTTCAGCCTGACTGGTGATGCTCCTTTCCCACTATACTCCTTTCCTGTTCCCAGACCAAAGAGGTGGCCGAAACCCCGCAGATCTATGGGAGGATGGCCTTCTCAAAGGAGGACTGCCAGCCAAAAACAAAAGTCCACCTCACTCTCCAACATCTGAGCCACTGGCCCTTTGTTAAATGCTGCCTGGGGCTGGAGTGGTGGCTGCCTCCCCTCTACCTCTCCTGTGGCTCCATTTACCCTGTAGGTGATTTTTGTTCCAGGTTCTCTCTCTATTGTTTATATACTCAGAGTTCTGTAAAGTTAGAAAAATTTGCTTTCTTTCCCACTAAACGTGATAGGAGAAACAGCTGGGGGGCAGGAATGGTTAGGGGAGGAATCTTGTCTGTCTCCACTCCATTCTGATAGGCATCTGCTCTCTAGAGACCTCTCATCCAGGATCCTGAGACTCTGGAAACCAGGATTCTGGAGTTCTAACTGGTGAGCTGTCTTTAGGAGTAGAGTTGTCCTGAGGGGAGCCCTGCAGTCACCAGCTTCCAACTTGTCTGAGGACTTTGAGGAGATAAGGGAAGCAAGGTGCTCAGAAGTTCAGAGGAAGGACAGCAGCAAAGCAGGCTGGGAAACCGTGACTAGGACAACGGGCAAATGGCTGCTCTGTCACCTTAGGAGGTCTGGGAACTCCTCCCTGTTTTGGACCAATCTATTCTGACCCTAGGTTTTCTCTCTGGCACCTTTTTTCTCTTCTTTTCCAGAAGAGCTATCATTTCTCATTTGCTTCGTTTAAAAACTGCCATGTGCAGCAGCAGAGGTCTGAATGAGGACTCTAATGACTATTCTTCAGGATCCCCTCTGAAGAATTTGCTCAATCCTGGGCATAAGAGGCGCATACTTTTAATCCCAGCGCTGGAGAGGCAGAGGCAGGCAGATCTCTGTGAGTTTGAGGCCAGCCTGGTCTGCAGAGTCAGTTCCAGGACAGCCAGAGTTACATAAGGAGACCCTGTTTCAAAAACCAACTAAATAAATAAGCAGATAGGTGAATTAACTAGTTGATTAATTAATAATAAGAAGAAGGAATTCCCCCTTTGCATCTTGGTATCTTCTCCACTCCCCGTCTGACCATCTTACCCATCTACCCATCCGTGAGCTGACAAGCAATAGGTCAAGTCACTCTACTTTCCTGGGACTCAGTTTCCTTGGCTATAAAATGGTGAACGTAGCAGGTGAGTGTGGGCTGCCTGCTAGTCTTGAGAGCCCCTACAAGCCTAAGACCAGAAGGGCCTATTTTGGATGCCCTGGGGTCTGCTGCAGATCCTAAGCCCCATTTGCCTAGGCCAGCCTGTAGAGGAGTGATCCCCTTGGTAGTTCAACTGTTGCAGGTCAAATATGGGGAAGGCACGGCACAATGGAGACACCCCAATGGGAAAGAGGAGCAGCAGGACTGAATGGAATGAACCCCCTACCCCACCTCTCTGCCTTGACTTGTCCAAATATTCTTGAGTGCTGAAAAATCCCCAAATGTTTCTGAGCAAAGAATCCCCCAAAGGAGTGGTTCAGTGTCTGGGGTTACAAAGACTTTGTTACTTCAGCAAAGCACACTACAAGCCATTTACTGGTTTAATTTAATTATTTATGATAACACTTCAGAGTAAAAACTACACTTGTCAAAATAAAGGGGACTTTGTGCTGCAGTGACCCAGATTTTATTGTTGCATTGCCTAATGCCCCGAAACGTGGTAATCGGCACCAGATCTCCCTTCAACTTGGGCAAACGAGCACTGAACGAGGAGGGCTGACACAGATTACTGCTTCCTGGGGGAATTATTTCAAACTATCCTAACAAAAAGGCGTTTCAGTTCTGTCCTATCTAGCTGAATCTTCTTCTTTTCCCCCCAGATAAGCCGGTTTCTACGCTCACTTGACCCTTGGCTGTTTCCTGCGTGCTCTTGGGTCACTTCCTTCCCTTGCACATGCAGAGCCTTCCCGTAGCACGTTTCCTCGGTGTTACCTACCACACTGAGGATCCCTAACCCTGTCTGCAGGCAGATCGTGTGAGGAACTCACACTAAGCTTGAAGTCGCCCTCCTCAGAAGCCACCCACTGTCTCCACCTGGTTGGGCAAGGCTTCCTTTGCAGTCCTCACAGCCCTTGGCTCCTTTCCCAACAGTGTCATCAGTGAGTTCTCGGAGCAAAGAGTTTGCCTCCAACCTCTGTATGCTTGGCCATACTCAGACATGCAGAGGGTCTGCCCAGGTCAGAGCTCAGTGAAGGGCAGCTGGGCGAGTCCTAGGTGGGACTTTGGAGAGTCGAGTTTGCTAAAGTTATGCAGACACCAACTCCTAACCTCCCTCACCCAGTACCAAGCCCCATTCCACCCACTTGGTGCCTGTGGAACACATTCTGCCTTGAACAAAAGTGATCTTTTTGGACAAAAGACTTTCGAGGATGAAACCTTCCCAGTCACACTGTGTGTGTCACAGGCCACAGAGAGCTGAGAAAGCACAGTAAAATATAACGAGCTGGAATCTGGCCTCCCCATGCACAGCTAGGTGGCCAGACCCAGCCTCAGGTGCTTTTCTGTATTAACAGCCCTCCCAAGGCCTCTCTGAGTACTCAACTGCCCCCCTCAGCCACTGGCCTCTGTTATTCGCAGTGGTGACAGAGGAGAGGGCAGCCTAGATGACCCCCAACCAAATCTAGTGATTAGTTCCGAAGATAAAGAAAGGTAGAAGACTCTGTGCATCTGTATATCTATGCACACACGCACATGCACATGCACACGCACACGCACACGTACACACAGAGAGCTATTTATCAGTAAGTTAGGAGTATAGCAGGAAAAGCAAATAGACCTGGCCCCTGCCCATAAAGGACTTACAAACTGACTGGAGAGACAGAGAGCAGTTATAATTCTGGTCCTGTTTTAATCCTCAACTAACCATCTATAGTAAGAGTACTTTCTCATAATAGTCCCCAGTTTTGCTCCCAAACCAAGTTGGGCCGGCGTGCCAGGGGCTGCCTGCTGTGCTGTGCCCAGGTGGGTCTGCTTATGAAGGAGTTCCTAGTTAGAGAAATGTCAGGGGCCCACAGCCTGGAAATTGACCCAAAGCCACTTCCTGGAGATGTTTCTAGGGACCTGGGCTATTTTCAAGGCGGATTAATGAGCCACAGAGTCAGAGGAACTTTGAGAACCACCCAAATCTGTGATTCCCAGACCTGGGTACATATTACAACCACTTGGGGGCTTTAGGGAAGAAATTGAGGTGTTGGAAACTCAACTGAATTGGTTTTTCTTAAAAGCACTTCAGGTGCCCATTTCCTGCAGCCAGGATTGAAAGCCGCTGGGCTAACAACCAGCGTTGTTCTGTGTTGGACAGATCTGAGGCCAGGAGAAGCAGAACCTGAGCTGAGACTCATGCAAAACATGGCAGTGACAGATGCCAAACAGCCAAAGCCCCACTGTCCCATGATGCCAGCTGTTCCCCGTGCCTTCATAGATGATTAGTTCTTTTCCACTCACCTTCAAAGACGTGGAGACCCTCCTGTCCCTGGGGGATTCTACTCTGTCCTTGTTCTGAGAATGCGCAAAGCCGTCTGGCGCCCTGATGTGTCCTTTCTCAGTGTTCAGAGGCAGAAGGATAGTCTGGTGGCAGGTGAAGCCAGGACCTCAACTTTCCTTAGAGCAATTTGTGTCTGTCCTAAGCAAACGGGACTTGTTCCAGGACTTGTTCCTGGAAAGGGTTTGTCGGCACGGGGTAGGAGCCCAATTCATCATGATGGCATAGGGACCAGGAATAAGAAGTCAGACTTTCAGGGCCCTGACCCACAATGGAGGAGTTTGGGGGCAGCTCCCCCAGGACCAGCCAGGAGATGTCAGACAGCTGCAGCTTGTTAAAGTGCTCGGGGGCCCATTGTAACTGAGACCGTTAAATATACATCCTAGTCAAATAAACAGCATCCCCCTACCCACCCACTGGCTGGTCCCTCCAGGGCTGTCCAGGGCTGGGCTGGTCCAACACAACCCAGCCCAGTGTAGCCCACCCAGCTCCTCTCCTGCCTCCCATGCGCATCCCTATCCCCGTGTGGAGGGGAAGAGCCCCCCTCCAGGCTAACATCTCTCCTTGGCTGGAAGTGAGGTGTTACGCCTGAGAGAAGTGAATGCAGCCAGATTCTCAATCTTCCTCCTCCGGCCTCTGCTAAAGAGTAAAATGGCTGCAGCTATGCTCCAGACCCTGTGTTTCAGAAAATCAGGATGGCAGCTGTGGGTCATTGGCGGTCCCACCTCTACAGAACACAACCATGTCAGGTTCGAATCTTCCAGAACCGCTGAGAGCCCTCCTGGAGCACCTGGGGCAGTTGTCTCGAGTCTCACCAGAACTCCGCCTTGTCATTGGTTTCTCACCTTCACCGTAACCCTTGCCAATGGTCCTGAGCCTCCACGCACTGTACCCCAACTTTTCATTAGACTCTCTCCTCCCCACACTACTCCGCTGGTGCCTCAGCTCCTATGGCAGGTTGAACGAGAATGGCTCAGAAGTTTGAATACTTGGTGTCCAGTTGCCGGAACTGTTTGGAATGGATTAGGAGGTGTGGCCTTGTTGGAGGAGGTCTGTCACCTGGGACTAGCTGTGGCATTTCAAAAATCTCCCACTGCTTCATACTTGGGCTCAAGACTTAAGCTCTCAGCTACTGCTCCAGGGGAGCATGTCATGCTCCTGTCATGCTCCTCACCACAGTGACCATGGACTCTAACCCTGTGAAACTATAAGCCCAAATAAACTCTTTCTTCTAGAAGTTGTGTTGCCCGTGGTGTCTTATCACAGCAACAAAGAAGGAGGTTGGAAAAGGGAAGTCGGTACCAGGGAGTGGGGTGTCACTGTGACAGGCCTGGCTGTGATGTTTTTTGGAGAGATGTGAAAGACCTGAGGCTTTGAACTAGGAAAGTGGTTGAGACTCCTAACAGGGATTAACACATCATCCTAGTAGGAGCTTGGAAGACAGTAGTCTGAGAGCAGTGTAGGTTATGGGGGCCCAGTTCAAGAGATTTCAGATGGGATCAATATTACCAACTGGGCTAGAGACCATTCGTGATATTTTGACCAAAAATGTGACTTTTTTCTTCCCTTGTCCTAAGAATTTTCTTGAGGCTAAATTGAAACTGGATTAATTTCTTTAACTGAGGAGATTTTGAGACAGCCTAATATTGATTCTGTTGTATAGCAGTACGCTACAATCTTTTACCCTCAATTTAGGGAAAGAGAAAGGAAAAATAAAAAGAAATCTGTACTGCTTTTACAAGTGGCCGGGATATAGAATGAGAGAAAGGTAGAAATCCTCACAGCCTCTTTTAGGCTGTCCTAAGCTTGAAGAGGATTAGCTGACAGCGAGTCAGACTAGCATCTCAGCTCACGGTCTGTAAACTCAATCTCTCCAAACTTTGTTCTTTTAAGACTTAACAGGCTAACGACAACCCAACCAACGAAACACCAACCAACACCTACACCAACTCTCGGGGCTTCAGACTTTTTATAACCTAAACCAAAAGTTCCCATAAACCCATGAGGCACACAATCCCAAAAACAAGCCACAGGTGCCAGAACGACTGCACCCAACCAAATCATAGCCACCTGCATCAAGCATTCCAAATCCAATGCATAAACAACTATTCCACAGCTGGGGTGGGAAGACAAACCTAATCCAAACGCCATTTTCCGTTTTTTTTTAAAGAAACCAAAATAGCAAAAACTTCTTCCAAGTGTTCCCCTACACTGTTGTGTGGTTGTTAGTAATCACTCTTATGCAAGTCTACAATGCAAAAGAGCAAGAGGGGCAGAAAAAAATAAAAAAATGTACAGTCTGAGGAGGAAAAACACACTATGAAATTTAATGTTGTAGCCAAGCTTGTGCTAAAGAGATAAGGAGGGGCCTGATCAGAAATGGAATAAAAGGCGGGTACCCTCAAGGCAAGACCCCACCTAGCTAAACTTCCAACTTGCGAAAAGGTAATGCCTGAGGAATTCTCTGTACCTAAAAGCAATTACAAGGAAAGCTTATGCAAATATGATTCAAAGAGGGTTCGGACTCCATCACAAGTGGACAATTGACTTGTCCATATTGTTCTGGCTTAAGAGTCACTAAATCTACAGGAGCAAAGGGGTTCTGGAATGTTCCTCTGCAGCTAACGAAAGCTGCTGAGGCCACACCTGTGACAAGAGAGTCCCTGCATCCACTCCCCAAGAGCCCAGTGAAGTTGTGAAAGTGGAGCCTGGGTTGTGTTAGAGACCCCAGGACGTTGGAAATTCCAGAATCCTGGGATATCTGCCAGGGAGAGCTGCATATAGGGAGTAGAACCAGCACGAGAGAGAGAAGTGTGTTGCAGTCAGCAAGGCTGGAAGGGAAGAGCCCTCTGAGCCCTCTGACATCAGTCATGCAGCAACAGAATTTGGAGTTGACATACTAGGTTCCAGTCGTGGATCTGTCCAATATTTCCTCACTATACCTCTGCTCCTCCCCTTTGGGATGGTAACATATATTCTGTGCCACTGTAGATTGGAAGGAATGATTTTATGGGAAGTTACAGTTCAGAGATTATCTTGAGTCTCCGAAGAGATTTTGGACTTCTAAACTGTGTGAGACTCTGAAGGACTATGGGGACTTCAGAACTTGGAGTAAATGCATTCTGCCTTATGAGCTGGCCACGAGCCTACGGGGGCCAGCAGTTGAATCTGGTGGTTTGCATGAGAATGGCCCCTAGACTTACATGTTTGAATATTTGGTGTCCAGTTGATAGACCTGTTTGGGGAGGATTAAAAGGTGTGGTCTTGTTAGAAGAAATGTGTCACTGGGGGCTGGCTTTCAAAGACTGCCACATCTCCATTTCTCTCTCTCTCTCTGCCTCCTGCTTGTGGATCAAGTTGTAAACTGTCAGTGACTGCCCCAGGCCGTGTCTGCTGTGTTCCCCACTGTGACGGCCATGTACTCTAACCTTGTGAAATTGTAAGCCCCAAATAAACTCTTTCTCCTGTAAGTTGCTTGGTCATAGTGTCTTACCATGGCAGGGACGAAGCACGTAAACCCCTTCCTGACTCTGTGCTTCACCCCATCACTGGTGTCACCCCACCCTGTACTGGTCGTTGGTTTCTCTCCACACACTATGCACCATCTCCTCGCACGGTACTCTCCTCGTCACTGCTGGGCCCCCACACGCTGCACTCTGACTCGTCCTGGTGCCTCACTGAACCCTGGAACCCTGTCAGGCTGCCTCTGTTTCCTCACCTCACTTGAACTCATCACAGGGGCCTCGCCTTCCCTTGCTGCATTACTAGGAAGTAACGCCACGCTTCACCAAACTGATAAATATGAAGCATCAGATATCTGAAAGCTCTGTGAGGTTCTCCCAAGAGGGTCAGCAGAAGCGGTCTGTCTGTCTGACTGTCTCTAAGAGAAACAAGAAGGAAGAAGCTCCCGGGACAGGCAGCAGGTAGCGGCTTCAAAGTCTTGGTTGCAGCTCTAAGTGATGGGCCAGGTATCGAACCTACTGATACTGACATTTCAAAAACTATGGCGAGTGTCTGTGCACTGACTGCTGCACAGCAATGATCTTGTGTGACATTTCCCTGTGCTTTCCATATATTAACATATCTATTCTTTATGTGGATGGCATCATTGAGCTCATCTTACAGATAAGGAAACTTGAGACGTATCCAGGGAATAGAGCTTGTAATTTGTAGAGCTGGATTTTGAACTCTCCTCAGCCCCCAACTCCATTACTCAAGTCCTCAAATAACCCAATATTCATTGTCTTATGCTGACAGTCAAATGTGCAGGATGTACCAGAAGCAGTGACAGACCAGACAGCCCCTGATTAAAACTATAAAGCTTATGGTTGATAACAAATAATTGAACATTTTGGAGGAGATAGTAAAAGGGTTTTTAATGTTCCCAACAGGAAGAAATGGTAAACAACATGTGGAGTGATGGTTATTAATCCCATGCTGATCTGACTATCCCAGGGTAGATACAAGTACTCAAATATCACACTGTACCTCATAAATATGTGCAGTTATTTTGTGTAAATGAAAACACTTTTTTAAAACTTATAGGATTTATCCTAGGGGAGTCTAGAACTAGTCAGCCTTGACCTTACTGCCTTGTGCACCCAGTGCATATAGAGAGGCTTCCCTGCCCAGGTTATCAACCAGTTGCTCCAGGTAAAGCTTTCTAAGCACCTTACATGAGGCTGCTTTCCTCTGGCTGCTTCCTTGGCTGGACCAGGTTCCCTCCATTCCTAGGGCACAGGCTGACCACAGTGACAAGGTCATTGCTCCCCGTGCCCTTGACTTCTTGACTCAGCACTGGGACTGAAATGCCTGGACCTGACCCGTCATCCCTACCATGTCTTCAGCCATGCTTCCTGGGCTTAGAGCTTAGAACAGGTTTTAGGGTCATGCTGTGTACTGGAAGGCCTCTGCTCATTCAACATTGGATATGCCAGGGCAGAGACTAGATATCCTAGAGCTCAGAAAAATTTGCATGTAGGGAGGGGTAGGGGTGCAGCAAAGTGCCTGTCTGCAGGGCTGATGAGTACCAATCAGAAAACTCCTTACAAGGTAGAGGCACCCCACCAAGTGGCCAGGTAGGAGTTGAAATATTCCCTCCAGAGATCCTGTCTGAGCCTTAGAGCCCTGAAGCCACACCTGCCCAGGAAGGAATGGACAGAACTCATTCCTGATGGCCCCACTGACACCACAGGACCACTAAGCCTCGCTGAACAGAAGACTGAGTTAGAGTGCAGCTTATTCGTGGGAGAAGCTATAGCCACCCCAGGAAGTGCTCTTGCAGACTCCCATCCCTTCCAGCATCTCTGTCTCTGTTCACTCTTCTCACAACACTCTGCTCTCCCCATTGGTCCAAAGTTGTCCCATGACCCTCGGTGGTGGGAGTCACCATTGCCCTGAGGGAGTCTTTTTCTCCCCTTTCCCTGGGGTGGACCATAATTCTATTTATTTACCCTTAAATTTCGGTAAAATACAGCTGAAGAGATGGCTCAGTGATTAGGACCACTAATCTCCCAGAGGACCCAAGTTCTGTTTCCAGCTCTCAAGTCAGGTGGTTCACAATGGTCAGTAAATCCAACTCCAGGGGATCCAGTACTTTCTCTGGTCTCCATCAGCATCTGCATACACAGCAGACACACAGACACACACACAGATGTAAATAGCAAGTACATATGTACAGTAATATAGCAAAGTTTTCTACTTTATAAATGTACCACTTTGCTGGGCGGTGGTGGCGCACACCTTTAACCCCAGCACTCAAGAGGCAGAGGCAGGCAGATCTCTGAGTTCGAGGCCAGCCTGGTCTACAGAGTGAGTTCCAGGACAGCCAGAGTTACAACAGAGAAACCCTGTCTCAAAAAACCAAACCAAAACAAAAGTGCCACTTTAACCAGTTTCTTTTTGCTTTTCCTTTTGTTGTGAGATGGAACCTAGAGCTCGAAGTGGACACTAAGCACATTCCCAGTGCTTTGTAGCTGTCATTACTGTCCACCTCCAGAACGTCTGTTCATTCTCTGAAACTGAACTTGGTGGCCATTAAACAGCAACCTCTACTCCCCTCTGGCCAGCTCCTGGCAACCTTCACTTTCTTTATAATCTCTATCAGTTAATGGTAACTTAGGCAGGTGACTCATGCAGTCTCTGGGCCCCCTTTTAACAGGTGCCCTTTTGTGCCTGCCTTCTTTTACTTGGCATAATGCCCTCAAGGGGCATCCGTACTGTAACATGTGTCAGAACTTTTTACTTTTTATGGCTGAATAGGATTCCATGATCTGTCCATGCTGCACCCCTGTCCATTCTCTCTTTGTTGTACTTGAGCTTGTCTACTGCTGTGAATACCTACCTCTTCTCTTCTTTTTTGAGATGGAGTAATGCTATGTCTTGCAGGTTGTCCTCTAGTTCCTGGGCTCAAGCAACCCTCCTGCCAAAGCCTCTTGAGTAGCTGGGATCCCAGGGCTAGGCCATCAAGCTCAGCTCCTATTTTCTAGCCTCTTCGTCACCTGCTCTTTCCTCATACATACTAACCCTGGATCCACAAAGCAATTTCCCAGAACCATCCTAGTTTCAAAAATTCTTTCCCTTGTGATTCCCACAGAGTATATATAAAAGTCCCAGAAATTCCAATAAATTTTCTCTCTCTTCGATCCAGAAAAGACACACACATCCTTTATAAGAGCCTGCTTTTAATACTCAGAAATGGCATCACATTAAAAGTCTTTTCCTGGTTCACCCCCCCCCCCAAAAAAAAGAATTCTTTGCTCAGCCCTGTGGCCTTCCAGGTGCCATGTCTGTCCTTCGTTTCCTGCCAGCTCTTTCTGAACGTTCCACTCGCTTCTACTCCTGCACCCGCACCCCCTGCCACTTTCTTAATGCCCTGCAATCTGGCTTCTGGAACAACTTGACTTGCTCTGTTCCTGCAAGGTCACCAGTGGCTTCTGCTTTAACCAGCTCCGAATGTTGTGTGTCTGCATTATCAGACAGACGCTTCCTATAGGAATGTGGGCAAGGCACTGATCCGCAGCACCCCACCAGGGTCAGCCACCATCAGCTAGCATTGCCGCACGTTCCCTCCCAGTTTTTTTCCTCATTCTAGAAGCTTTCTTGCTTTTCACCATCCTTGTCTTTTCCTGACCCTTCTGGTCCCCATCGTGATGGACTGTTTACTCCTCTGCAGTCTCTATCAGTTCCGTTTACCAGCTGTTTTCTCACTGACCCGGGCTAGGGTTTGGATGGTCCCTGAGATGCCTAAGAAAGCCAGAACCTCTCCCCAGAAGCCAAGTGGTGACATTATCAGAAACCAGGAATATAGTTCCGTCAAGGAATTCATGCCAGCAAACCTTGAAGCAAACAGTCCAGGGTACCCCTGATTCCTTCATCTTCTCCATCCTCATTTAGACACAATCCTTCCCTACTTCCTCTGTAGGCTCTAATCTCCATCACTGTGTCGCTCTAGCCTCTGTTCCTCCCGGGCTCCTCCCCGTGTGCCGTTCACCATCCAAGCACTCCAGCCACTGCCCGAGTGGACAGTGATACCTTTGACTCCATGTGTCCCTGTCTAGATTGTTTCTTAGGGGCAAAGGCCCTTCCTGAACCCAATATCCAGAAAACCAATATCCAGTCAAGGCCCAGAAAGAAGAGCTGATCTCAAACTCTCCACAAGACTGAGAGGCCATGAAACCACAGGGCCGGAGGACCCCGACCCCCAGTTCTTTTTATAGCACCATAGCGGGACCACAACCACCCAGCAGTGAGATGGTTATTTATGGTACGCAAGCCTGGAGTCTGCAGACCTCTAAACATAGGAGCAACTCAGAACCAGCAGGGAAGGTGAAGGAAGGAGAGGGGTGGCTATGGTTGCTTCTGGGCCTGGCACCTTGAGTGGGTGAGCCTCTCTGCTGTGTCACCCAACTCACCGACAGAAACACTACCCTGTGACTCACTCAACCCTCCAAGCTGTGACTCTACAATCCCTGCTCTGAAACATCACCTAGGAATCGCTTCCTTAAACATGACTCAGTCTCTCTCCTCCAGACGTTTGAACTAGATAAACAGAAGCCTAGTATCCTACCTGCCACCTGAAGAACAGAGTTCCAAGAGGGAGGCACGGTTACGATTAGATCAGGGAAGGATAATGGAAGGAGAGAGGTCTGAGATCAGTCTTGGGATGGGTAGACTTCAAAGTGGAAACAGTGCAAAAAGGAAAGAGCAGGGACTGAGTTAGTATGCAGCAAGAGAAAATAGCTAACCTAGCCTTCAGCTTACTTCTCTTGATCTCTAAGGATACTTTCAGGTTGACTCCAAAGACACCTCCCAGAATTCCCTTCTACAGAGGACCAGCTCTGGTAAGCAGGGCACTGCATGGGGTAAGGGAAATACTAGGGCTGTGGACTTTGAAGACATAGCAAACCAAGGTGGAAATCCTGGCTCTGCCTCTTACAAGTACTGTGCCTAATACCTGCTCTATGCCAATGGTTCTCAACCTATGGGTCCTGATCCCTTTGGGGGTTGACCGGCCCTTTCACAGGGGTCACCTAAGACCATATGCATATCAGATATTTACATTACAATCCATAGCAGTAGCAAAATTACAGTTATGAAGTAGCAACAAAAATAATTTTGTTTAGTGGTCACCACTACATGAGGAACTGTATTAAATGGCAGCAGCACTAGGAAGGTTGAGAACTACGAGTGCAGGCAACTCTGTTTCCCCATCTGTAAAATGGATCACAGTAGCTTGGAAAATTATTATATTGTTATAGTGGGGTGTGTGTGTGTGTGTGTGTTGCAGCTATTCCATAAATGCTCAATAAACAACACCAACCTCATTATTAGCACCGTTTTGAGGACTACCATTTCACACATCAATAGCCCTGGGGAAACAGAGTACAGGCCTCTGTCAGGTTTCTCCACCCCCTAACTTCTCTAACTTCCTCCGTCACCCTGTGATGTGATGAGGTTGATGAGGTAGAATCAGACAGCCCGGGTCCTCGCTGCACTGGCCACGTGTGAACAAAGAATTTAAATTCAGCCTCCTGACCTGAAGGCAGGGCTGGTAACTGTATCCTGTGCGCTGCTGGGAAACTTCATGGTGCCCAAGTGTTAAAGCTCCTGCTGGCCCATCGAGGGTGATTGATGTCCCACAGATCCTTGCCTTTTCTCCCACTGTCCCAGGATCCCATGTGGGGGCCAGGGCTGAGCTGTGGGTCTGAGTTACTGGGTGGTGGGGTGGGTAGAGGTAAGACTGAGAGATGAATGCATAAATAACTAGCCATCCTGGTCTCTCTTCAAAAGTCCTGGTCTCCAACCCTTTAATCATGGAGCTGCTCTTCCCTGGCCATCTTCCAGGGTGCCGCCCACACACTTCCCCGAGGAGGACCGGTGCAGGGAGCCTGTCTGCTTCACATGGCATGCTACTAATCGATCCCAGGAACCCAGGGGGGGCTGCTTTCTCAGCTGACTCATCCCGTGTCCAACATCCCTCACCCCACACAGCTCCCCAATCATAGAATTGGCTTTACCCTCTCTACTGTCATCCTGTTCTCCGACCTGACCCTAAGCCCTGCCATGTTGGAAAGAGGGTCTGACAGAACAGTGCTCCCACCATAATGACCATTGTACAGTCCAAAGCATCAGTCCCCAAGGCCTGATAGTTCCAAAAGTTCTCATGGGACAATGGAAACCTAATATTAGAAAGTGAGCCAGTCTCAGAAAATCCAGGACATGTGTTTGCCATGTTGGTGAGCAGCCCCCACCCCCCTGCAGGCGAACCTCTCTTTATTCAAGGCGGAGTATTCCTTGGGGATCAAGAGTGAGAAGTATGTTGGGGGCGGGGAGAGGGATTGCATATGAAATCACATTTGGCAACTTGAGTCGTATTTTAATGCACTAATGGAGTTGGCTTCTTGAAGAAAAGAGTCAGTGAGTCTTTCTCATATGGGAATGAATTCATATGGGAACGCATTCCAATGGAAGGAGCTATTTTTAGATGTGGATATGCTAGATTTGCTTAAACTGAGGCACACCGGTGTTCAGTTTGCAACCCTTTCTGTTTGAGGTCTCCTTCCTGGGTTTCCTTGGTCCTGGAATTCAATCCCCAGCTTCGTCCTCTGTGTTCCTCCTGGTGAGGGTGAGGTGGGTGGTATGAGGACTAGACAGTATCTCTGCTGCTCTGCTCCCCACCACGTGACCTTAGTTACAACCCTGAGTAAGGCGGAAACAACCAGGAAGATGTGACTGGTGTGTGAGGGGCAGCAATATTCCCCCAGTAAATTGGATGAGAGCATCAAGCTAGGCTATAGGAGTGACGGGCCCCGAGATCCCTTCCTCCAGGTCTCTACCCCTATAAGTTCTTAAACACAACGTCTGCCAGCTTGCGGGAGAGTGTGTGCCCACTCCCAGTGCTCCTTTAGACCTGCAAACCTGAACACTTTGTGCTATGTCAGTCATCTTCACCAGGGCTCCCCTGGTCCTAGATGAGCTTCTTCTTGAGCTTTACACGCTGAGCTCTGGCGGACAGCCACACTGGATGGCCAGGGTGAGCAGTTCACCTTTGCCAGAATCACAGAGAGTTGTTAGTTATCCAAGCGCAGCTAGCCTGTGGTATTCTCAGAAGTCATAGATCCTAAAATCTTGGGCTAGGAGGGCCCTTAGCAAGCCCTGTACCTCCAGTCCCTTCTGGACATGTAGAGAAACTGAGGCCAAGAGAGGTATCATTTACTTGGGGTCAAATGGTTGGCTCCTTCAAGATGCAACTGGGGTCCCCTCCCCCACTCCCTCTGGAGGGTTGCATATCTGGCCTCCTGAAAAGCCTCCATTCTGTCTGGGCAAGGACTGTGTCCCTCATTAGTCCACGCTCAGAGCTCTGAGTAAATGGTGTTGGCTGACAGGCTGACAGCACTTTTCACAAAGAAAGATAATTTGGAAAGAGCCCTGGGAGCTCCTGGCTTTCCACCCTTGTCTTTGGGGGGCAGTGTGGTGCAGGGAAGGCTCCCTGCGACTGAAGCTTGGGTTTAAGGGAGTCAAGGTGCTCATGTGTACAAAGAACCTAGCACAGGGTTCAGCACAGGGCACACGCTATAGAGGAGCCCATTTCTGGAACGTTAGTCCTGATTCTGCTACCGTGTGTCCTTGAATAAGTCAGCCTACATGTCAGGGTCTCAGTTACCTGGGACATAGGAATGATCCAGCTTCTTAGCCTCGGGGTGGGGGTGGGGGGTCAGGTCTCATAGAGACCTCACAAGGTTTGGAAGATATTTAAGAGGTGAAGTTACTACATGAGCTTAAGAACGAGGAGGCCGGGGCAGAGGGGGTGGGGCTCCGTGGTTAAGAGCTTGTACTGTTCTTGCAGAGGACCTGTTCAGTGACTAGCACCCAGGTCAGGATCTCACAACTGCCCATTACAGGCTCTGTAACTGTGTCCAGGGAGTTCTGTGGCACCAGACAGCCATTCCCACTGTTCAAGCTTCAGACCCTTCCACTCCATCTCGACAGACTCTAGTTCCTGGCTCAAGGAGGTTTAGCCTTGTCTGAATGGCTATGAAGGACAGTCTGAGCTCTGGGTTTCTGGAGGCATCCAGGGTGGGGCATGTTGCAGGATGAGCAGCTGGCCCCAGGCTGTAGGTGCTGACAGAGCAGAGGGTCTGCCCTCCCCCTTCGAGTGTGAGTGACAGCAGCAGGTCCAGGCCAAGTGGCCTGATGGGGCTGTCAGGCCTCTTCAGCCACCAAGAGGTCCCGGAAATACCAGGGCTGGGAGGGGCCATGGGGGACAGAGGCTAACCTATCATTTGAGCCTCTGCCAGGCTATCCTTCAAGTCCTGACCACACTGCCTTGTCTAACACCCTCTACTGCCACCAGTCCCCTGCCTCCGCCCCAGCCCATCCTTGAGCCTCCTCTCCTATCAAGCTCCAACACCATACTCAGAAAGGCTTTATGTTTTTCAAATTAATGCAATTAAGAGCATTAAAGTTTGCGAACGATAGAGTTTTTCATTTTCTTTTATTTGATTAGAGAAATTCCCACCACCCAGTCCCTCCAAATGAAACCCAGACCTGAGGCCCATTGTTCTGAGGGCTTCCATGAGAATGTGTTACCTTTCAATCTCACACACTAATGTGTTTAGCGTTACAGTCCCCCCCACCCCCCCAGGCGGCTGCAGGAAGGATCTGGAGCCTTGATTAAAGGGGCCTTTGCTGGGCAGGAATGTGGGCTCCTCCACCCGGGAGTCACACAGGGCTGGGTGCTTGCTAGGCAGAGCCCCTGCTCAGATGGCCGGCAGGGGACTCAGCTCCGGGCAGCTGTGCCTGAGTGTAATTAGGCCTTTCCCCTTCGCGACTGCCGTGCTCTGCTCCCCCTGTACTCCCCAGACCTGGAACATTTACAGGCCTACAACACAACACTGCACACACCTCCGTCCCATTTTTGTCTCGGTTTTGTTGTCCTTCCCTTTGTTCTTTTTCTCCTTTCTTCTTCCCACCTCCTGGTCCCCAGTTGCCGTGTGGGTCTCGTGGCACAGAGAAATCATACTGTTCCTCCCTCTGCTGGGCCAGGGCCTGAGCTCCAAGGTGAAGAGCAGAATTAGAGCCAAAGCTAAAACTGATTAGAGAAATATGTAAGAAAGGCCTGGGAAAGGGAGGATGGTGGGTCATAACCCCTGTTAAAAACCTTGACTAGTGCCAAATTTAAACAGGATGTTAAGTCGACACCTTCCTGCCCCAAATCACCAAAGGCTCAGGCTCAGCACTAGGAGGCCAGGTTATTTCCTCTCCCTCCCTCTCTCTCTCTCTCTCTCTCCCTCTTTCTCTTTCTCTCTCTCTCTCTCTCTCTGTCTCTGTGTTGGGGCTGGAGGGGGTAGTCTAGGCCAGTGTCCTAGTACAGAAAGCTGGTAGCACTTCCCTGTCTGATAGCTTCATATCTTTAACAACCCAAGCCAGGAGCCTAGAACATACTGCCAAGACCTGGCCAAAATGACACAAGACTGGAAAACAATCAGACTTTTTAAAGCTGAAATTCAAACTACAACCAAGCCTGTGGACTCTGAAAGGCAGCTTGGCTACAACAGGTCCCATAACGCTGGGAAGAGCTTGGGAGAAATGTATGATGCATACTCCTTGGTCTGTTGCATACCCGGATACCTCCCAGTCAGTCCTCAGATCTCCATAGAGACCACAGGGCACACATCTTTGATCTAGCACTTGAAGCCAAGGAAGGCGGATCTCTGTGAGTTCCAGGCCAGCCAGCCCCAGACAGATTGGGTGAGGAGGTGGTGGAAGGCCAGGCTGGGCCTTCTCCTAAAATCTTCTCCATCAGGCTTCTGCAGCCTTGTGGCTGATTGTTTGCATGTATGAATCACAAGCAGTCTGGGCTTGCTGCCCCATGGGGACACAAGAGCAGACACAGAGAAGCTTAGGGCCAAAAGAGATGGAAGTCAGTGTGAAGCTATAGCTGGAGAATGGGGAGAACTGAGGTCCTGCCCACCCCCGTCTACCTGAAGCTGCCACCTCAGCCTCAGTCTCCCAGGAAAAAGAGAACCCTACCACATTAGACTGGGAAAGTTGGGAAACTGGTTTACAAGATTAAAGGCAGGAGTTCACTGTCCCTTTTGTTTCGTGCAGACACTCACTCGGGCGGGTGATACTTGGCCGGTGAGATAAATCCACCTATGTCTTTAAGCCATTGTGCCCCACACAGGGCCCAGAAGGTCTAACCCTTGGACCAGTACCAGAGTTCTGCCACAAACATCTGCCAGGGCCAACAGCCCCTGAGGAGCAGATACATAATGTAAGCTGCTTTTGGATGAAGGAGTTAGAGGAGGCGGAATGAGGGAATCTAGAGAGCACTGAGAACTGCACAGAAATTTGGCTTCAGGTCTCCATTGAGTCTTCCTAGACAATCACCTTAATGTGAGTATCTCTCAGTTTCCCATGCTTCAGGAGGGCTGGAGAAAGGTAGATGATCCCAAAGGTGAACAATCCAGAAACTGTCTGATTGTTCCTGTCAGGCCTTGCCAGTTGGCCTTTATTCCCCCTTGCTGGGAAACTTGCTTCCCTAAGCAGGATTTTCTTCAGCTATTTTTCAAACTTTACTCATGATTTCCAACCACGAGCAATGCTTCCCCAAGATGACCAAGCTTGGCTTTGGCCTAGGTTCTGATCAAACCACACAGACACTGAGCAGGGGCAGGACTGGAGTTCGCCAAGACAGTACTGGGGAAAGGCAGCATTCTGCAGAATCTGAATTAGCTGTGGACAGGACTAAGGTCAAGAACTGCCAAGGAAAGTTCTTGCCCCAGGAGAGTGCCCACTAGGGCCATCTTCCTCTACTCTGATGTCTCCCACAGGCACAACCACACAACTGAGGCTTTAGTGATGTTTGGTAGGAGGGAGAGGGAGTCTGAGTGTATCTGAGGGTTGGAGCCCAGGAGACCGATCAAAGCTGAGGGGTGGAATCTGATTGCAATTTCTGAGGCATTCTGGAAACCTCCCCTTCCTTCCCACAGCACCCACCATATGCCTGTAGAGTTGCCTACCCGGGGCCCTAGGAGAGGGGGAGGGAAGGGCTGGTGTCCCGTCTACTTCACAGTCCAAGAGGCTGCAGCAAGGATTCATCTCTGAGTTTCAATTTTCATGGAAATGAACCATTTTATCTCAGAACACAGGTGGGGGGGGGGGATGAATTCCCTTTCCTTAATGCAGATGGACTAAATCCCTGTCTCTTTCTTGCTTGAAAAAGAAAAATTCAAAAGCTGCTGCCATCTGTGCTCTTGGATGGAGCCTGTTAACACTAGCTGGTGCCTCCAGCAGCCGTGGTTGGCCCCATGCAGCAGCCTCAGCTGGCTTTGAGTTTGCCAGTCTCTAAGGCCTGGAGCAGCCAGTGTGGGGGAAAGTCTGAGAAGGACCCTGGGACTTCCTGGTGACCTCAGAAATGCTGTCCTAGACCAGGCCTGAAACTCTGTCCCAACCCACCAAAGCCCACTCTGAGCCTGGATCAGCAGGGACTCACTCTGCCTGTGTTCACAATCCTGACAGAGCAAGGACGGTGCCAGGCCTTTTCCTGCATTCTCTCATTGGAGAGCCATTTTACAGGTTGGGGAAATGAGGCTCTGAGCGGTTAGGTAATCTTTTAGATTGCCCAATGAGGGCCCACAAGGGCTCAACAGGAAAAGGCCCAAGCTGCCAAGTGGGGTGACCTGAGTTCAATCCTCAGGATACACACAGTAGGAGAGAACTCTCCCACAAGCTGCCCTCTGAACTCAACGGAACACTGTGACACATGCCCCTCCCCTACCCAGACTTCATACACAAATAAAAGTAGATCATTCAAATTCATGGAATTTGAATTCCCGCTTCTGCTGAGCCTGAGTACTTCATTCTAGATGAGGTCCTTCCTGATTTGGGTTGCAGCTAACCCAACCAGGCTTCTCTGCTCTCCTGCCACGCCACTCACCCTTCCCTCCAGCTTTGACATTCTACACTGAGGCAGTGTGCCAAACGAGACTTGCCTCTTCTAGGCTCCCTTGGCCTTCTGTTTGCCTTAGTGGTTCTTAAGTGTGTCCCCAGATTGGCAACATCAGCATCACGTCCCACCTCAGACCTGCTGAATCAGAAACCCTGGGCACAGGGCCTGACAGTCTGTTTTAACAAGCCTTCCTCTGATTGTGATACAGGACAAGCTTGGAAAGCACTAGCTACCTCTTGCTTCTCTAGACCAAACAAATCTTGATGACAGTTGAGGATAAGCTTAGCTCTTGTAGTCTTTGACAACTGAGCCACCTCATCAGATATGTTATGAAGGGATCTTGAGTGGCTAATAACCAAAGAGATGAGGTAGTTCTGGTCTCCTCTGTTTCTTACTCTGTTACTTTAGTATCATTCTAGTTCAGGAATCGCTGACAGAAGAGAGCATTGTCATGGGAACATTATCAGCATCCCTCCAGGAACCAGTTTCAATGGCTCAACCAGAAACACTTAATAAAAATCATCGAGGGACTGGAGAGATGACTCTGATTAAGAGCACTTGCTGCTCTTCAGGAGGACCTGGTTCGGTTCCCAGCATCTATATTGGACAGCTCATTATGCAGCATTAACTCCAGTTCCAGGGGGTTCCAACATCTTCTTCTAACCTGCACAGGTACCAGTACACACATGGTATGCATACATGCATGCTTGAACTCTCACATACATATAGAATAAAGATAATTTTTTAAACTCTTGATTTGGAGGGAAAATCATCTGGGACCACCTCTTGAAATGCCTTAGCAGCCTGCAACCCACAGTCTATAGTTCAGTCCAGGAAATGACTTCCTAAACACATTTGTAAGTCAGGACAAATGACAGTGAACTATGACCTTACTAAGGAGTCCTCTAACTCTATGCAATTGTCTTTCTCTTTAAATCTGTCCATTTTTGCTTCATGTATTTGAAATACTTTATTTGTTGCATGAGTTTGATTGTTTTCCTCTGTCATTGTTTTCAACTTGTGTCTTTAGATTTGAATTACATCTCTTGTAGACTGCAAATAATTAAGTCTTTTTAAAAAATCTCATCTGACAATCTCTGCCTTTTAATTGGAATGTTTAGTCCATTAACATTTAATGTAATTATTGATATGGTTGAATTTAGTTTTATTTTGCCCCTCTGTTTTTTATTTCTCTATCCTTCCTTCCCTGCCTTCTTTTGGAGTTTTAGAATTCCATTTAAATTTATCTATTGGGTTTGTAGCTATACCTCTTTGCATTAGTTCTTTAATGATTGCCCCAGGGATTACAATGCATCCTTAACTTTTCACAGTCCACTTAGAGTTACTATTTCAAGTAAAATGTAGAAAGTTTGTAACCACAGATGTCCATTACTCCCTGCCCCCTTCCTTCATGCTGTGATTATCATATGTATTACATCTACATAAATTATAAAACCCACATACAATGTTATAATTTTGCCTTAAACAGCCATGTGAATTTCAGAACAATTAAGAGGGCTTATTGCCAAAGGGAACCTTAAAATTAAGGGAATTCTGATGAATCTGATTCTCTTCATGGTTAGAAGAAGGAGCCTGAATCTTTCAATGTCTGTTTGTCCCTTCCAGGTGAGGGTAATTTTAGCGCCGCAGAAGAGAATGATAGTTGATTCATCCATAGCCCTGTCTTTGTTTCCCAGTCTACTGGGACCTATTGTCAGACCCAAAGTCCTCTCCAGCATATCCAAGGGCCATTGGCCTCAGATCGATGATGATTTGGGGGAGGGGGATACAAATTAAGCTTCTCTTTTGTCCTGGTTTCCTAGGCTTCTTTCACATGAAATTCTTGGTCTTATGTTTTGACTGCTATGTTTTCTTTTTCTTACCCTGTTATAAATTATGCAGCTAAAGATTTGTCCCCAAGCATAATAAGTACACTGGTCAACTTTCTTAAATGAGACCATGAACCCCAGACAGACCTTCTGTCCCTCAGAGGACAGTGGGGCACAGAGTGTAAGAGGCTGGGAAGAGGAGGTAAGCTCTTTCCTTTAGGAGTGATAGGAAATCATTCCCAGGGCAGGGACTGTGAACAGTCTCCTCCGAGATTGAAACATTCCATCACCCAGGGAAACTCTTTAAACAGGAAGGTTTTTAGACTCTTTAAACTCAAAACAGCTTCAAGAACTCCCTGAAACTGACCAGATTCACTAGGCCCCTCCCTGCCAGAGTGAGTAATAAAGGCAGAGTCCCATTCAGTTTGAAGGAAACTGAGCTGGGAAGAAAACACTGAGACCAAATCAGCTACCTAGAAGAAGCAGAAACCAGCTGAGCTTCCTGGAAGAGGTTTAGACCAACTGAGGCATCTGGACAGACACTCCAACCTGTTGAGCTGCCTGCAGGCTGTGCAGAGTGCTCCAGGTTCCCAGCTTTGTGAGCTGTCACCCATGCTGGGATAAACTTTGGTGATGCAGCTGTCTGTGAGTCACTTCTGCTCCTGCAAGTAACCCCTCACCCACATTCCTGCAAGTAACCCCAATAAAACTCATTGCTTTACTCAGTTGGACTTTGGTCTGTGGTGAGATCGAACCCTAAGATGTGTGTGTTGCAAGAAAAGTCTTTCACACAACAGAGGAATAGCCAAACCATCCCCGAAGGGATACTGGAGAGCTGGAGTCAGCTCTGATGACATGAAAAGGCTGCAATGTGGGGGAAGGACTGGGCCAGGATATGTGGGTGGAACCAGGATTTTCAGCTGGTGTGTACCTGGAGGAAGTGAGCACTGGGCCACCCAGAGCTGCTGACGCTGCAGCCTGCAGGGTGGAAGCTTTTTGGAGAAACCATTCGTCTAGTGACAGGGAAAGGGCTGCAGGCCCCGCATAAGGGAGGTCAGAATATATCTGGGTTTTTCTGGGGCGCACCCTGGGGGTGGTCCAAGGCAGTGAATCTGAGGCTGACCAGAAAAGGCCCTTCATCCCAGAATAAAAGGGCCTGTGAGTGGCATTTACCCTAAACCCCAAAAGGAAGAAGGGTGTCTTCCAGGGATCAGGACAGAGAAGGCCGCCAGGACTGGAAAGAGGTAAAACTGGAGGGCTTGAATCATGCCCTCACCTGTGCCAAGTCAAGCTGGTGTCCTAAAACCCACACTACCTAACCTCACGTGAAATGTGATCATCTGTAGTAGGGCAGAGTTTTCATGAGACTTGTAGAAAGCTTGGGAGCAGGGGAGACAGATCGGGAGCAAGCAGAACAGCTTCAGTCCACAGGAGCCAGTCAGCCACTCTGCCAGGCTCTGCCAACTGGGGTGAAGGAAGCACCCGCTGTTTTGTGGCAGAGAAAAAGTAAATGATTGTTACTTAGAGCGAAGAGTTTCTGTCTAACACGGTGGGAGTGAAACAGATCTTCCAGTGAGACTTGACCTGCTATAATAACTTGGGGTGTCTGGGCCCGTGTAGGAAGGGGTGAGATCTATTGTATACACGCTCCCAAGACACACTGGCCACCAGTGAATGGTGACATCAGGCGCCGAGGCTGCTACAGCTCAGGGCACTGTGGAGTTTATAGTGTTTACATTTTACAGAACACCTTGCTCTTCACTGCATTCAACTTCTTTCAGACACTGTGTGGACAGTTTGACTGCAAAACAGGCAATGCCAGTTTCCAGGGCTCAAACCAAGAAGCGTGTGAGCGCCTCCCCGAACTTCTTCCCTCCAGAGAAACACCAGAGTACTGGAAATGCACCTAACTCCCCAGCCCTCATCCACCTCAACTCTTATCTACAACTTGTGTGACTGGTTAAGGGACAGACTGGACCTTCGAAGAATTCAAAGCAGATTCTGCAAATTCCTCACGAGCAGCTTCCCTCAGGAAGCTGGGCCTGGGGACTGTGGAAACCACTGTGCCAAGACCTCCTCTCCCAGGTGGCCAGGAGACCTGTCTTGGCTTCCAGACAGATGTGCACGTTCATTCTGCATGCCCACTAGGGAAGAAGGCAGCCTCCCCAGGTCCTATCAGGAGAGCTCACCACTGCGGCCCTGTGCAGGCAATATGTCCCCTTCTGGGAGTGTTTGTCCTCAGGGGACAGTCCTCAGTGGGAACTTTATAAAGAAGGGATCCTTGGCTTTCTAGTGAATGGCCTAGTCACAGGGAGAGTCAGCTAGGGCTGTACTAAACAACTAAAGTAAGCATCCTGCCTAATTACAGGAGTGTAGCACAGCTGTCTTACTAGTTGGAGCACCCATGCCTGCTCTCGGAGGCAGGGCCAGGAAAGCCTTGTGCTACTGCTGGAGGCCTTGGCCTCTCCATGTTGCCTGCTTCTGTTTTCTTCCCTTGCCCAAGTTGCCAGGGCCTGGAGCTGCACCTCTAGCTGCTGGCCACCTGGTGGTTATGCTGAACCTGGCTGCATGAGAGCCTCTCGCTGCCAGACCCCAGCCCGCTCCTTTGCCCAGCTCTCAGTACATCTTCTTGGCAGCCAGCATCAGTCTGTGCCTCCTCTCTAGGCTCAGGAAAACAGATCTCTTTCAAGCCCTGGAACCAACACCAGGACCTGATCACCTACACACAGCATCCTTCAGACTGGTGTGAGGTCAAGCTCACGGTGAGCAGGCTGATGCCTGTATACTGACTGGGGCAGAGGCTAACTCAGTTTTTCTTTCCATTACATATCATTACTGTAATCTGTTACGTGTCTCAAATGCTTTCCGATTAGTCTACTGGGGGAGAAGTCCTATGGCATTGCATATTACAGTGGCCATTACAACCATCCTAAGCCATAAGCTCCTGCCACTACTCCAGGTTTGATACTTAGCCAAATACATATATTTTCTATAATTAAAATGATGAATAAGTCATTATCAAATCATCAGTCTCTGCCTCTGCTCAGCTCTCTGAGGGCTTTCCTAACCTCCACAAGTGGTGTCCGTGTCCACTGTAGGTCTTGTCCCCTGAATGCCCGGAACCTTGTGTTTCCTGTTGGGCACTGAATGTTCACCTTGCACCCCAGTACCGAGTAGTTCCTGTGCCTCTCCCCATGGCTCTCTTCATGTCACAGGACCATCACACACTCCCACACATCACTGAGAAGGAGTGAGTGGGTGACCCCCGAAGACCAAAAAGAAGCAAAGCTGAGCTGGGACAGACAAGTGTGCGTGGATGTGTGTAGGATCTTGGTGGATCCTCCACTGGCTCCTGCACACTGGCTTCGTGAGGGTGAAAGGCAGAGGGATTGGAACAGGCCTAACAGGGTACAAGATACCAGCTTTGATAGTCACTTCCGAGAGGGGTCAGGTTCAGTATTGTCCACCAGTGAACGGGTAGAGGTGGCAGGATTCAAACTTAGATCTACCTACCTCCCAGCCTCTGAGAGAATGACACTCCAGGACCACCGCCCAGCCCGGGAGCCCCTCGCTGCACTCCCTGAGTGCATGTAGCCTCTAATGAATGTCCTTCAGAAGTTTCTGAGTGTCACCCCAAAGCTCCAGGGGCCTTGGGAGACCTAGCAGCACCTCTGCCATTTTATACTTCAGGGTTCTCAGACGAAGAGCACCTGAGTCTGCAGATTTACTAGGGCTTTGCGAGAGATTCCCCTCGGCTCACTGTCCAGTGCAGCCTGCCTCTGCCGCACTCCTACCAGTAACTCTGGAGAGCAAAGGCCTGTTCTTTCTCAGTGCTCTGTAATGTGTGTTCCTTCTCCTCTTCACAGCAAGTCACGCATCCCCCAGAGACAAAAAAAGAAGGTTTGCCTCTTTGTTTCAGAGAACCCCAGAAGCCTGGGCTCTCTCTGGTCCTGCTGGCTCTGTGGCTACAGGCAAGTTGTGCTATCACTCTGGGCCAGCTTCCTATCTGACCTTTATTCCTGTCCCTGGAAAGTAGCCTAGTTCTACTAAGAGTGTTGTGCGATCAAGATAGAAAGCTCCAGGCCTTGGGCAGTGCTCAGTGTTTTCTCCTGTGTCTTTTCTTTCTCCCTTTCTTTCTTTTCCCTACTGTGAATTCTGAAGGGGCTGGACCAGGCTCACCCTGCAGAAGAATCTGTGGGTTCTGATTCCCTGTCCCTGCAGCTAGCAGGCTGTGCAGGGAGCAGCTACAGATAGCTTCCTGGGGCTGCGGAACCGACTTCTCCCCTTGTGACACTCCATCAGCGGGACCCGGACCCTCACGGCTGGATCCTGCTGGAATGAGGTTTCAACAGATGAGCTGAGGTACAGGGAGAGCACCCTTGCTGCTCTTCATATGTCTCTGTTCCCAAGAGAGTATCGGTAGATCCTCCAGGGGACAGGCCTCCTGGCAGCCTATGGCAGGACTCGGAAACCTCAGTGACCACAGGGTCCAGCCTGGCTCTCCAGGTCCTGTCCTAGGCTGGAGTCAGAATCCTGAGTCCAAGGCACAGCTGGAGAGTCACAGGTAAGTCAGGCAGGCTGCTCCTGGAGCCAGGCTCAGAGCAGCGAGATGAGAGCCGGCAAGCCACAGTCTCCGGGAGGCAGGCATGCTGGCTCCCTTCCTACCGTGCCCTTCCCCTTCATGCTTTACTGTTCTCATTCTTCTCCCTTCTGTCTTCTGCTCCAGACCATCTCTGTCCCTTGAGTTGGTTTTTTTTTTTTTTTTCGTCTTCTCACACACAGTACAGTAGGAAAATGTTCACATCTCGGTCCAGAGACCTGGCTAGTGCCGGACTCCGATATAGGTTTCCAGCTCGTGGACAGATGTTGGTCCTCACTGCAGCTCCTCAGTGAGAACAACCTTCTAGGGGGCAATGATAAGGGAATAGGTCAATCCATTCCCCATCTATCCCATATCGTCCCTCGCCAGCCCAGAGGGAAGTCCTTCCTCATATCTAACTTACAGCCTTCTTGCTGTGATTCCTGCCTACTTCCTGTGGTGCAATGTGGCTCATGCCCCTTCGCCACCCCTCGCCTGGCTCCTCAGCAGGCCTTCTCCTCTATCCTGTTCAGCGAGAAGCCCCGGGGGAGTGAAAGTGAACTTTAGGAGGATGTTTAAAGCTTGGCTTCTCATCACCACATCTCAGCTGAGTCCATAAAACCTCCTTATAAAGCCCACTGGCCAGCCAACTGCCCTGCGCCTCCAGGCCTCCCTGTTTTACGATCAGCCGCATCCAGACACCAGCTGGATGTAGGAACTCTGGGCTTTTATGAAGAGATGTTAACAAGAAGCATCTCTGCCTGGCCTCATTCACAGCTCCTTCAGCCACCGCCTGTGCCAGGCTCCTTCTCTGGGGCAGGTGAGAAGTGCCTGGCCACGCTTCCCGGAACGGAGCTCCTAGCGCTCGCTCTGAGGGAGCTGCGCCAGTCACACTGCTGTTTGCAGACTCCACTAATTGTGAAGAACTGAGAAAACAAACTCTACCAGCAGTGATTAAAGATAGGGCGGGGGAGTGAGCTCCGGGCTAGGCGGGGTCAGTGCGAAGGAGGGCGTGGCTCTGCGCCCTCCGAAAGAGACAGAGAGGGTTGGCCCAGACAGAGAGTTGGGTACTGACAGGCAGGAGTCTAGCCCAAAGCCACAGGAGCAATGCAGGGTCGAGTTTCTCCCGAGCTCAGTCTCCATCTGTCAAGTGGAGATAGTGCTGGTTAATTAAAAGAAGAAGCAGCCTGGTGATTGCAGGGCACCGGCACAGTCCCTCCTCCTTTCCAGCCTCCTTCCTGTGTACTCCCTCCATCCTCAGCAGCTGGCCCATCAGCCCAGAGTCTTGGTCCCAGGGAAGTGCAGTGAGTGTCAGAGGCAAGCCTCTCAGAACCACATGCTCAGTCCCCGGGCCCATGTTCAAAGAATTAACATAATTCTTTAATTATTGTTTTTGTTTTTGCTTTTGCTTTGCAGGCAGGGTTTCAGTGTATCCAGGCTGGCCACGAACTCCTCTAAGTAGCCTAGGCTAACTTTAGATTCACAGTCATTCTCCTGACTGCTGGGAATGGAACTCTTTTCCTAAAATACTCTCTATTGGGCTGGCCTAGGGCCTATGGAGAAGTGCTGGTGGAGGGGCGGGTGATGATTTTCAAAAAGGCTTTTGGGGGAATGGTAAGTACATCCATGGGTCCCCTTGGTCATAACTTGGAAGGGGGTGGAGTCCTGGCAAGTGAGGGAACTGGGGTAGATGGAGGACTAGTTTTCTCTGGAGCAGAGAAAGGAGGAGCACTTGAAGGTACAGCCCCCAAAGGTCCTGGCAAGATCAGGCCCGTGGGGGAGGGGTGGGAGTCCCCTGGCAAAGGGAAGGGCTGCAACAATGTGAAGCAGGACACATGTCCTCTGTGACCACCCTAAGCAGTGATGTCCAGAGGTGAATAGCTTGCCTGGTGTGCCCAGGTGGACCCTTGCCCTCTCCCATGTCCCAGCTGGTCATTTGCAAGTAAGGACTGTTCGAGATTGGGGATTATACTCTGGGATGAACTCTAGGCTGGTGCTCAGAATAAAGGGGCTGAGGGCAAATGGACCCCACATACAGGCGCATTTAGTCAGGCATCACCACAGGGTCCAAACACTGCACACAGAACTAAGCGAGAGACAACCTCAGGCCATCTTTGTATCCCTAGTAGTACATGCATTCTCTGCACTCTCATGGCTCCTCTTCCCACCGTGTACACACACACACACACACACACACACACATACACACACACACACACACACACACACACACACACACACACACACACTGTAATTAGAATGGTGGCTGCAGCACCCAGGATGGGCTGTGATTTATGAATGGGAGTAGGTACCAAGAGATTCCAGCTCCATCTGCTTGGGAGCAAACAGGAAGCCCAATGTGCTGCAGACCTGGGGGAGGAAGCTGCTTGGTGTAGGAGGCTCATAAAAGCCTTCTTAATGGTCACAGGTGCTCTCAGCCACCTACTCCTCAGAACCCAGCCCCCATCAGGCCAGCCCCCGGGGCATGGTCTCAGCCTCTGTCAGCACCCTGTGACAGACTCCCTGGCTAAAGCCAGATGTCCAGCAAGGCACAGTGCAGCAAAAGCTGGAAGTGAACAGTGGCAGCTATGTGCAACACTGGGTGACACACCTACTGTGGTCATGATGGTGGCCACAGGAGCAGGGACTTCTAACCATTTGCTCACCTCAGCTCTTCTTTACAGGTAAGGGCACTGGTTCAACTGCCCCACAAGGGCTCTGAGTGCAGATGGGGCCCGCCACAGTGAGCCGGGGCCTGGCCAAGGCACTCAGTTTACAAAAACACATGACAGGGAGAGGAACAGGCCGGGCTGCTCTGCGAGGTTTCCAGTGTTGCCTATGGACACGATCTTCCTCACAGTGGTCAGTATGGGCTCGCTTACAACATACCACACGGCAGGCTGAATGGTGCTCGTAGCTGTATTAGTCCTACTATGTGTTTTCCTATGTTCCTCAAAGCCCTGCACACTCAGAAGCAAGAAATATCTGAGTTTTCTAAACCTCTCAAAGTCCTGGCCCTCCTCCATCCACCACACATTACATCAGAGCCCTGGACTGGCCAAGTGTCTACAAAGTCTCCTGGTGACTTCTGGAACCTCCACACCCAACCCCAACTCTTGTCCTTCCCAGGGCCATTGGTCCTCACTTGGCAAGTCCTCATCCTAGAGATGCACGCATCCATCAGTCCGCTGACCCCAGTCCCAGAATAGGAGCCGCTCCATGTAGGACCCTGTTGTGTTGCCCCCAGACCACCATCAGAGGCCTTGCTCCAAGACAAAATTTTACAGACAACAGACCCTAGGCAACCACTTGGAAGACTGGAAGAAACAATGATGTATTGAGGGACCAAAAATCTTTGTCCTATCAAAGTAACAGATATAAATGAGTGGGGGTAGAGCCCCTGCTGGGCCTTGAACACTGCAGAGGAGGTGTTTAGACTGAGTACACCTGAGATCAGCCAGCCTTCCTTACCTGCTGTCACCACCAACATTCCTGTGTTACATTAACTTTCTGCTGTGAACTCCAGGGATATGTGGACAGAGGAGGGACAGAATCCCGAAGTCCTGTGTCCGTAACCCATTTCTCAGAACCTGTGGGATCGCAGTGTACAAAGGGTTATGTTTTCCTGTGAGGGGAAGGCCTGAACTATGGTTTAGAGCAGTGGCTCCCAACCTTCCTAATGCTGTGACCCTTTAATACAGTTCCTCATGCTGTGGTGACCCCCAACCATAAAATTATTTTTTGCTGCTACTTCATAACTATAATTTTGCTACTGTTAAGAATCATAATGTAAATTTCTGATATGCAGATAGTCTTAGGCCACCCCTGATGAAAGGGTCATTTGACCACCATAAGAGTCACGACCCGCAGGTTGAGAGCCACTGGTTTAAAGAGACACACCATCAGGGCTGTGCTCATGCCAGGGAAAGTAATGTCTTTCAGGCTCAAAGAATAATGCAAGTCAAAAATAGTGGTAGAGGAGCTGACCAGAGCTCAAAGTCAGCCAGGTGACAGTGTCAGCACTCTTCTGCCTCAGTCTACCACCTCAGTCCCTTCCACTTTCTCTTCCACGGAAGGTCACATCTCCAGATTCCAACTATCCAGGTACAGCACCCATTACCCAGCCCTGGTGAAATGGATTATCCCAGAGGCTTGTTAGATACGAGGACCTGTAACAGGTCCTCTGCCTCCCACCTCCTGCCATCATCTGGGAACTTGCATGAACCCAGGGCATCCCTACATCCTCAAGCTTTATCTCCTGTAGCTCAAACCTCCAGTGATCACCTCTCCCTCTCAGCCACCCACAGATGACCTGGCATCTCCTAGAAGACCATTTTGCCGAGGCTGAGGAGATGGCTTAGCTGTTAAAAGCATGAGCCACTCTTCTCGAGGACCAGTGTTCAGTTCCCAGCATCCACACCAAGCAGCTCTCAACTGCCTGTAACTCCAGCTCCAGGGGCTCGGACGCTCTCTTCTGGCCTTACACATTGCATTTAAATCCACAAACAAACACAATTAAAAATAAAGTGAATCTTTTTTAAAAGATCTTTGTGTTGGTTGGGTTGCATTCGGTTCTTTTTGTTTGTTTGTTTTTTTCGACGGGGGTTCTCTAATGTAACTCTGGATGTCCTGGAACTCACTCTATAAACCAGGCTGGCCTTGAACTCAAGAGATCTGCCTGCCTCTTCCTCTTGAATGAGATTAAAGGCATTTGCCACCACCTCCAGGCAATGTATTTTATTTTTATTCAGGCAATATATTTTGTTTTGGTGTGAAGGTGTCTGATCCCCTGGAACTGGAGTTACAGACAGTTGTGAGCTGCCCTGTGGGTGCTGGGAATAGAACCCCGGGTCCTTTGGAAGAGCAGCCAGTGCTCTTCGCCACTGAGCCATCTCTCCAGAGGGTTCTTTTGTTTTTGTTTTCTTTTTGGAGCCAGGGTCTCACTGTGTAGCCCAGGTTGGCCCAAGCTCCCTAACCTCAGCCTCCTACACGTGTGGGATTACAGATGTGTACCATCACACACACTGGACATCCACACAGTCTTACACACCAGCATCCCCTTGTAGGCCAAGACTTATTTCCCTTCTTTTCATGAAGTCAGTCTCCATTCACAGATTCCTCCCATTCTCTCTCATTCAGCTATGGAACCAAGTGAAGACTTCAGACTCTGCCAAGCTGTCGTTCTTCCCTGGCTCTCCTTTCTCCTTCAGTGATGTGCTGTGATCTGGCACCTCCATTCCCACGGCCCTGTGCCCTGCCTTTCCCAGCCCTGGAGGACTCAGTCATCTGCTTTCCTCATCACGATTTCCAGGCTACTGGAAGGCACAGGAAAATCAACCAACCGTGCAAACTGGTGCCACCCCAGATTTATGGTCCCTAACTTCAGCCTGGCCTCCAGGCCCCAGTGGTCAGCTTCTGTTCAAAACCTTTACCACCCTTCGGCTTCCTGGTGGCCCCTCTCTCCCCTATAATTGGCAGGGAATATAGAGAACATGAGGCCAGAAGGGCCCTTGCCTCTCTTCATAGCCCCACTCCTCCTATTGGACGCCTCATTTCCTCTCAACAACCCTCCGAGCCTCGGGCTCTCTCTCAGCCTTGGCTGTAGCTCCTTGGTCTCTCTTCACAGGCCACTCATTCACCTGTTTCTGCTCTCTCTGTTCGTTTCTTCTAGCAGGCTCCCAGGGCTCTGTCTTGCTTTTTTTTTTTTTTTTTTTTTTTTTTTTTTGGTCTTGCCCATCTCCCCAAATATTTTCATGTACCCACAGGCACCCATGGCTGCTACTTTTTGTTTTTTTTTTTTTTTGACAAGGTATGACAAGCTATGTAGTCCAGATTGGCCTTGGATTCAAGATCCTACTGGCTTAGCCTCTTGTGTGCTAGAGTTTCAGACCCTTGCTACCACCATGACCAGACACACACACACACACACATACAGCTTGGCTATAGACTCCAAACTATTTGATATATAGATTCAAGTCCAGGTGCCACATCCTGGTGTCCTGGGTGTTGGCCTGTCTGTCCAGTGGGCACCTCCAAAGCTTCATGTCCAGCTAGGCCTCTTAGCTGTGTCTTCCTCTCTGGGCTGCCACCTTTGGTTACAGTATTCCCATTCACCTGGTTCCACTGCCAGACACCAGGAAGTTGCCTCCCTGTCCTCTTTAAAATGTCACATCTTGTGGGCTGTGTGTCAGAGCTGTCCTTCCAGTCTGCCCCATCTCTCCTGGCACACTGTACTCCCAGTCCTTTCTGCCTCCTCCTCCCACACCTCTCTCTTCTGACCATCACCCACTTTGGGACTTGGGTGGGACTTCTTACATGTGACCGCATAGTCAACACCCGTTCCTCTACCCACCTCTGCCTGCCTTTGGACATCCTGCACAGCCTTCCATTTAGGATGCCCTCCCTGCCCTCTGCTGTGTAGGTGTCACCAGGCATCCTAGTCCCTCTGGCAGAACAAGCCACCCTCCTTTTTAGGGGTGTCTCATCCTCGGTTCCCCTGTAGATGTTGGATATTTGTTAGTTTGTGTTGTAACCTTGAACAGTGCCTACCTAGACTATTCCTATACTTGAGCTTGTCTCTGGGGTCCAGGGCCTGGCAGAGCTACCTCAGTGCTGGCAGCTGCTTGCAAAGAGATGCTTGAGCTCTTCCACATTTTCCCCAGCACTTGGTTTTATCAGACATTTTCGTTTTTGCTGATCTGCCTAGGGTGTTGGTCACAGAATCTCACCAGGTTTTTTGTTGGAATTTCTTTAATTCGTAACAAATTGACCTGCTATATATCTGGTTTATCACTGGCCATTTGGATTTCTGAGACGCAATTATTTCCCACTCACCCCTCTCCCCACCCCCCACCCCCCCATAGCTGTCCATCCGTTTGTTAGCATTCTTAGTACATTCTGAAGAAGCGGACCTTTGTGGGCTGAGTGCTCTGCAAAGTCCCTTCCCTTTCTTTTTACTCTTTTGCTGTTTTTTTCTTTTTGAAGAGCAAAACATCTTAATTTTACTGTATGTTCTTATTGTGTCTTAAGAACTTTTTCTCTACCCCAAGGTCAAGGACATCTTTTGGGGCCCTATAGAAGCCTACTGCTTTGCTTTGCACACTTAGGGACCCTGTTCCACCTGGAATCTGCAGCATATGGTGCCTGCGTCTGTTGGTGTTCCACCTCAGCTAAACAGAGATCTCTGTATCCAGTGCTTCCTGCATGGAATCTGGCACACAGTAGGCACTCAGCAAATGCCCACCGGGTGTCTGAAGTCCAGAATCCAGGTGTAGACACTTCCAACCAGGGAAGCCCTCTCTTCTCAAGCCTCTCCGACTTGAACCTTTCCCTCCCTTCAAAGGCCCAATGTCCATGGTACAAGTATATAAGCAGCACTAACTGTATGAAAGCACTGGGTTCAAGGTTTCTGTTTGTTTGTTTTTGTTTTAATTGTTTATAGGGCTGGAGAGATGGCTCAGCCTTTAAGAGCACTGACTGCTCTTCTAAAAGACCTGAGTTCAGTTTCCAGCACCCACATGGTGGCCAGCAACTGTTGGTAACTCCAGCTCCAGGAGATCCAGTGCCCTCTTTTGGCTTTCACAGGCACCAGACACGCATATGGTATACAGCCATACAGGTAGGCAAACCTATACATACACCCATTAAGAAAGTCTTTAAAATACTTTATTTTTATTTCTAAGATAGTGAAGTCTCTACCTTTGAGAAGCTCGTCCCTGGCCCTTGTTTCCCAACACTGGATGGAGTCTACACACCCAGGTGTACCTGGGCTTTCAAGGGCTTTGTTTGTTTGGTTTGGGTTTATAAGTTTTAAGCAGGGTCTCATGCCCAGGCTGGACTTGAACTCAGCCTCCTGAGTAATAGGGACTGCAATTGTATGCCATAGTAGGAATCCCAGCTCTACTTTTTGTCTGTGTGACTTTGGGAAGTGACTTTAGTAGCCGGCTTTCAGCTTTCTCTTTTGTTATGAAGAATGGTAATGGTAACTTACTTGGTCCTCGTGAGGACAGATCGAGAGAGTAAATAAAGCAATGGCAGGCAGGTGCTGGACACATGGCAGGTGTCCATAGCTTGTTTAGTGTGTAAATGACAGACTAGGAGTGGGGTGAGAGAGAGCTGCAATTAGGAGAGGCAGGGGGCAGGCAGGGGCTGTCTGCCAACCTGATGCAGGCCCTCTTGGTCATAGTAACTGCTGTCAGCCACTGTTTCCCAGACAGGAATCCCCTTCAGGGCTCCCTTCCCCAGCCTACTGCATTTGTTGACTCAAAACCTTCCCACTGCCAATTTAGCCTGCAGGAAGGGGGTGTGTGTGGGAGGAGGTGGAACTCCATAGAAAGGGGTCTTTGTCTGAGTGCTGTGTGGTGTTTCAGATTCAGCAGTGTGTGTGTGTATGTGTGTGTGTGTGTGTGTGTGTGTGTGTACATGCATATATTTTAATCTCCTAAAGAGTTGAGTGGATCTGGCATGAAGTGAGAGGTATCTAAGCTAAGCAGCAAGACCTTCCAGTGGACTCTCTGTGTTGGGAGATAGGACGATGGGATGGATTGGCAAGGCCCTGGAGAGCCTTTCTGAAGCTTAGACCCAGTTGCAGGGCCACTGTCCTAGAAGAGGGCAGGGCCACCTAGCGTCTCCTCCCCCTGCTGAGGCTGAGAGCTCCTTATTTGGGAGCTCTTGGGCAGCCGATAGCCACTGAGCTTCCAGTAGCACTTTGGTCTCCTACTGTGTGCTCTTCTCTGCTTCAAGTCCCTGCCCCAGACCTGGGCGAGGTAATCCTGGATCCTGCTGGGGTCCAGCTTGTTAGGGAGGAAAAGTCAGGCATCTCTCTTACTCATTAAGGCTGAAGTTCTGAAGCATGTCTGTCCATCTGTCTTGATAAAGCAATGATCTTCCTACTTACTAGAGAGTTCTCAAGTCACATGAACTTGAAACACATCTGGGATAGTTCTTGTTTTCCTAAAAGAATACTTACTTATATAGGCACCCCCCAACAGTTTCATGTGAGTGCCCCCCTCCCAACAGTTTCACGCAGGCTGGCCTGAAACCCTTATGTAGCTGTGAAGGATGTTGAACTCCTGACTCTGCGGCCTCTGCCTCTTGAGTACTAGGATTATAGGTGTCTACTGTGCCTGGCAAGCGCTCATTTCTCTTAAAAGTAACTAAGCAGAACTCTTTCTCAATGTAAATCAACAATATCAGAGAAAATGGGAAATATCATAGACATGAATAGACCTAACAACAGGAGTAGACCCTGTAGCTTTCTTCCTAAAAACGTAGCCCAGTGCAGGCACAATAATGCCTACTCACAATTTCATTTTTGTTTGTTTTGTTTTTTCTGAGGTAGGATCACAAGATGGATGACCTTGAGCCTCCGGTCCCTGCGATGTCCACCCCAAAGTGTTAGGACTATTGGTATGTGCCACCATACCTGGTTTATGCAGTGCTGGTGATTGAACTCAGGGTCTTGTGAATGTTAGGCAAGCCCCCTACTAGCTGCCAGCATACTAATTTAAGGGTCCTATCAGACAACGGTTCAAGGAAGAGTTGACATTGTGCCAGTGCTAAGAGCAACAAGGAAATCGAAAGGCATCCATATGAGGGTCACTGTGGAGGCTTCCCTGGTACTGAGGATGCCTGACAGGGCTCTGAAGAAAGAGAAAGGTCTTTCAGTCTGGGAGCCAGTGCATACCAGGGTAAGGGGCACACAAGTGCTGGGGGGCGGGGGTCAGAGTGTGTCATCTCCTGGAGGGTCTGGACTCAAGGCAGGCCAAGGCAGGTGCTCAGGAGACTAGGGAACAGGGTGACATTTGGAGAGCATCCTCAGAGAAAAGTGAACTGGCAGGAAAGTCTGGACAGGGGTTGTCTGAAGCTTCCAGGTGAAACTAGAAGAGAAAGGTTCCAAACACCAGGGGGATTCCTGAGGTAGCCCCTCCCTTCCCTCCCAGCAGCTGGAGGAGGGACCCTGAGGAGAACCAGGTTGTACCAGAGGCCTGGGAGTAAGTGGTTTCTGGGGCAGAAATCAGCCCACCTCACCCAACGCAAGAAAAGAGTAAAAAACTGGTAGGACAGATCCTGGTGGGCAAACCTAGAAGCCCAGCTACTGGGAAGGCTGGGAAGGAGGATCTCAAGTTCAAGGCCTGCCTGGGCTACAGAGTGAGGTCAAGGCTAACCTGAGGAAGGTAGTAGAATCCCGTATCAAAATAAAAAGTAACAAGAGTGGTGGGGATATAGTTCAGGGATAGAGCACTTGCTTGTCATTCCTGGAGCCCTGGGGTCAATCCTTGGTACCAAGAAGGAGGAAGGAATGGGGTGTGGTGGGGGGGAGAGAGGGAACACACACAAACTGGAGAGGTTCTGGCACCAAGTGCTTCAGACAGCAAGTATTTCCATTGCAAATTCCCTCCTCCCCCAAGTCCCCAGGCAGCTGCTGGCTGAGCACTGGAGGCAGAGCAGGAGGAGGATGGGAATAAATCCCATTTTCTGCTCCTGCTAAGTGGCTGCAACCCCCTTCCGCTCCTCCTGCTGGACTCCACCCCACAGAGGAGGGATCAGCTGGCCTCTGCTCTGGGGAGGGCGCTAGGCAGGCAGAGACGGAATTGGGGAGGGGAAGTGTTCAGTGACAGGTCTAAGAATAACAGCTTCCATCAGGCCTCACACCCTCTCCCACTGGCTCAAGTTGTTGGTGGATGCAGGAGACAGACAGATACAGGGTGTCTGCAAGACCAAAGCCGCTCTGGCGGCAGGAGTGGGGCAGGCTGAAGTGGCTCAGAAGTGCCCTGTGGATGGAGATGGAGTAGTCCTCTGTGACAGAGCAGATTGTGAGTCTGTATGCATGTACATGCCCTCCATATGTCAGAGACTGGGGTGTTGGGAGGTGGGGGGGGGGGCTGTGGCCCAGCATGCGGTCAATCAGGACATTTGTGGCAACAGAGGTCAGGGTGCAGGGGCAGACTTGGCGAGGGTGCTGTTGTGGCTGTGACATGGTCATTGGGGCAAGGTTGGAAGGACAACCAAGGAAGGAAGATGGGCCTGAAAATGAGTGTGTGTGTTGTATACAAGGCTGTACCTTCCATGTGTGCTAATGTGTGTAGATATGTCTTTGTCTCAGTGTGTGGTCTCCTAAGTATTCACTTTTCTGTTGTCATTATATTTTATGTGTTTATTTATTTATTTGTATGTGCGGGGCTGGGGGTGGATACCTGCCACAATGTGTGTGTGTGTGTGTGTGTGTGTGTGTGTGTGTGTGTGTGTGTGTAGAGCTCAGAGGACGACTTGCCGAAGTCAGTTCTCCTTACACCAGGTGGTTCTGGGGATCACTGGTATCCGTCCTCAAGTCTTGGCAAGTGCCTTTACTTGCCAGGCCTTCTCACTGTCCTGCTTCTGAGTAGTAGTGAGTACGTGTGAACGCGTCTGCGGAACCATGAGGGAGCATGTGTGCACACAGAAGTGTGTGTGTACGAGTAGAAGAATACATGTGTGCCTCTCTGTGAGTATGTGCTCTGTGAACCTCTGCGACTCTGTGACCGTGTGCGGGAGGCACAGGTATGAGATCGTGCCAGTAGAGGTGAGGTTCTGCAGCCTCCCCCGGCTCTAGCTTCAGCAGACAGTGCAAAGACTGACAGGTTGCTATTTTTATTTATTTGTTTCTTTGATTTTTGATACTTAATCTCAAATGTAGCCTAGGCTCAAACTGCAGAAATCCTCCTGCCTCAGCCTCCCAAGTACTGGGACTACAACCACGCCCACCTCTGAAGAATGTATCCATTTATTTTCAGTACTGGAGATACAACAGGACCTCTCACATGCTAGAGCTCCACTACTGAGCTACTCCTCCTGTCTTTTTCCATGTTTTATGTTGATACTGTATCACTAAACTGCTCAGCCTCTGAGTGTCTAGAATTACCAGGCTGCTCTTGGTCTTGCAGTCCTCCTGTCTCAGCCTCAGTTTCTGGGGTTGATGGAGTACGCTGCCTGCCCGCCGGATTGCTCTAGAGCTATCTCCACATTTCCAGTACAGAACAAGCTGGAGATCACAAAGGAGGTCCTGAAGACTGCTTCATGCTCACCCTTCCAGGTTGGAGCAGAAGAGTGGGTGCTAGGTTCACTTTACAGGGTCACCTCCCTCTAGGAGACTGCTGCCTGTCCAGCCATGCCTCAGTTTCTGAAAATGTGCATTTGAGGAAAGGCACACTACCTGATTGCTGTTATCACCGATGCCACAGGAGATGCTTATAATAGACTTGGATCATTCTGTCAAACTGGTGCTCCAGCAGAGTATAGCACCCTGGCCCTATCACAACAGCTTAAGTGGGAGGCTGTTTTTCTCCTGGGATTTTCCAAGTCCACGCCCCTAGCCGTGACATCAACAGCCAGCGGAGCCCACCAGGCCCAGGTACCATCTGTCTTCAGCATCACCTACACGAGCTCTTTATTCCGGACTTTATGAGGCTAACTAAATGGTTCATTGAGAATGACTAAACTCAACCTTGGAAAGAAAATCATAAACATTTTACTACTTAGCTAAGCCAAGCATGATTGCATATGGAAACTATGGACACTACTCAGTGGGATTTTAATATTAATTTCCAGTTTCCTTTTCACTAAGGAACTGATGAAAACCCAGGCTCTCGGCACTGTTCAGGCTAGACTCAACATTTTGAACCCTGGCCCAAACCGCTGCTTCTCCCCCAACCCTAAGCCCAGTGCTGTTCTTCCATTCACCCTTTGGCTTGACTCTGGCCTGCCTGCTGAGGGTGCCCACACTCAGCTCAACCTTTACTACTTCAGCTAAGGAGAGCTGTGCCACTGGGAGCTCTCTGTAATGCTGCCTAGTCACCTGTGGTCACCAGGCCTCCCTGATGCAGAGCAAGCTAAAGATCACAAAGGTCTCAGGAGACTGCTGCATGCGTACCCCTTCCAGCCTGGACCAGAAGAGTGAGTGCTTAGTGTTCGCCTTAACAGTGTTACCTCCCCTCCAGGTGATGCTGGTAGTACCACCATGCCTCAATTTCCTGAAAATATGTGTTGGGGGGAAGGCGTGCTATCTAATGACTGTTATCACTGATGCCATAGGAGGGCCTTATTAGACTTATTTCCATCAAACTGATTGTTCCTTCTGCTCTCTATTCAATCCAGCATGCAGGCACTGGGTGTGTATTTCTATTTTGCCCTTGTACACCTCATGTTTTATCCTGATCTCCACAGGAAGCTGGTGGCAGACGGCCACATTGGACAGGAACAAGACAATCCTTCCTGTCCTCTGTAACCAAGGAAGCGTGCACTTTGTGTGCAATGTCAGGGTGGTATCTCTTAACAGTGTGGGAAACAAGAAGCTTCAAATGAGACCTGACTCTGGGGAAGAGCCCAGAGCAGAGTTTTGAGACCAGTATCTTTGGGCAAGATTCTTAACCACCTCTGAGCTTGAGTTTGCTTATCTACAGAAACAAGTGTGTTTTCAGATGGCTCTTTGGCACAATGGACAGCTCTGGTGTGGGAATACACTCTTTGCTCATAAGCATGCTATGAGAATTAAGTTCAATGTAATAGCTCAAGCCCCCGCACCAAGCAGGCTGTCAGGGACTACTATTTCTCCTCCTAAAGGATCTGAAGACTCTGTCCTGAGTTCCTGATATGTCCTAAGCTACTGGGAAGCTGTTTAAAATGCAAATCTTTGGGTCATCTTTTTGCCTCTGCCTCAACTTCAGCAAGCTAGGACAGCATGTAAAGAAGTCTGCCTGCCTTCTCCCACTTTCCTCTTCCCCAAGTGCACAAGAGACCCCAGACCATTTTCTCAGTTGAGGGTCCAATTGAGTTGGATATGGACTGTACCCAAGAGCAAAAGCTTTGGTTTTAATTATAGGTGGCCTGGCACTGAGTAGCTGTAGACTATTCACCTGAACTGCCAGCACAAGGCACAGATGCCAATTACATGCAGATTTCCCAGGAACAACAAAGATAATTTGTTTCTCCGTGGCCTGTTAAGAGATAACTCAGTGGCTTGTACAGTAGGCCCACGGCCTTTCACCTCTCCCTGCCCTTGTCTGCTGGCTCTCCCAGCTGATTAGAGGTGGGAGAAATTAAGGCACCACCTCATTCCCCATAACCAACAGGCTGGGGGGTAGGGGAAGGAAATGGGTTTGGCTGAAAGGCTAGACAAGATGGAGGATGACTAGCCAGTGTTCCCCCTGCCTAACTATGGCCTCTAGAGCCAGTGCAGACAACGAACAGGAGGCAGGGACTTCTCTGCACATGTGCCTAGTGGTTGTCGTTGCTGAAGTCAATGCCAGAAAGCATTATTCTTGGGCTCACAGTAGCTGGAACCCAGCAGGACAGAGTAGTAATGAGAAGGACCCACTTCCAGACTGTCTGTTGAGACTTGGGCAGCTGGAATCAGCCACCTATGGCAGCCCTGGAGGTGGCCTTGAACACTGGGCTGGGCAAGCTGAAAACAGAGCTATCCTGTCTCCTGGGTCTGAGTGGCACTGTGCTAGAGGAAAGTCGTTGTGGAAATTGTCAGAGCTGTCAAAGAGTAGCATGAATGGCTCCACCAGAAGCCAGTCACAAGGCTACTAGAAGGACCGTGAGTGTGAGTCCTCTCTGGGCTGAGGAGATGCTCAGTGGGCAAAGTGCTTGCTCTGCAGGTATGAGGTGTGTTCGATCCCCAGTATCCACATAAAAGCTTGAGTGCAGGAACACGCCTGTAATCCAGTCCTGGGGAAGAAGAAACAGGATTCTTTGGGTCTGATGGCCAGCTAGCCAGCCTAGCTGAATGGGCAAGCTTCAGGTTCAGTGAGAGACCCTGTCTTAAAAAAATATGGTGGTAGGGACTAGAGCGATGGTTCAGTGGTTAAGAGCACTTGTTCTTCCAGAGGATCTGGGTTTAGATCCCAGCACCCATATGGTAGCTAACAATCATCTGTAATGCCAGTTCCAGGGAATCCAACTCCCTCTTCTGGTTTCTACGTTTGGGTGTTTTGCCTGCATGTATGTCCGTATACCACGTGAGTACCTGGTACCCTTGGAAGCCAGAAGAAAGTGTCAGATCCCCTGAAACTGGAGTTATGGATGGTTGTGAGCTTCCCTGTGGATGCTGGGATTTGAACTTGTGTCCTCTGGAAGAGCAGAGCCATCAGTCACTGAGCCATCTCTCCAGTTCTTTTCTTTTCTTTAAGTATGTATGATCTGTGCTTACTAAACTCAACCATCTGAAATCCAGATCATTCGCTCCACAGTGTAAATCCCAGTGGTTGAGAATAAGACCACCACAATTGAGCCAAATTTGAAGCAAGCTTTAGCTAAATTAATTAAATACTAGCCAGGAAGATGGACTCTGACCAGGATCACTCTGAGGTTCCCATGGAGTAGACCTGCCACCTCTGGAGTTTACACAGAATGGCCCTGAATCAGGTAGGATAGATGCTTAAAAAGGCAGAACCCATAAGGCCGTATACTTCCCACCAGGTCCAATCAGTGGTAAGCATCTGGATTATCTCTTGCCCATAAGCTACCAAGTATATCTGGTGCATTTGAAGTACATCTACTGCAATAGGATGAACCAAATGGGATCTAGACAGTCCCCACCCAACATTCCAGGAGGTTATCTGCCCTTGGGCAAGGGAGATTCAGGATTTGGTCTTTCTGTATCTCACTTGAGCAGCCCCACCCAGCACTCCAGGAAGTTATCTGTCCTTGTTCTACAGCTCTTTTAGGTACAGTAATTTAAAAACTTTAAACATAACTTTTGCTTTTATAACAGAACAAGAGGACAGCCCGGGCTGGGTGATTCCATGGAAGATGTGGGGCTGGGGAGGGTAAACAACCTGGGTACTTGCTCTTAATGTTTCTGGACTTCTTTCCCACTATGTCTCCACTCCTGAAAAGCTGCCATCTTGGCAGTGTTCATCCCAGCAAGTAACTCCCCAAGTGGACTGCCTCAACTCCTTTCCCCTCTGCACTCCTGCCCTTGGCCAAAGGCAAGGTCAATGGCTTGGAAAGAAACTTCCCTCCTATCAACCCCTCTGGCCAGGATGGTCTGTTGTTTAGATTTTTGTCTTTTCAATTCAGGTGACTCATTAAACCTCCTTAGATTTTCTTTTTATTCCTTGATAAGAACTTTTAAAGAAGTTTGTTCAGCCAAAGAAAGGACTATCAAAGGAGTTACAGCCTCATTTTGGCCAAGGGTAAGTGGTCCTCATGATTGCAGCCAGCAGGCACTGAAGAGACTTGGGTCGAGCACTCCTGTATTTGGGGGAAGGTGGTGAGCAGCTGACCCAGTTCTGGCCACACCTCTGAGCCTCTGGGGATCTTCAGCTCCAGCCTGGAGCCTGGGACTGTGATGCCAGCAGCAGTGGCCAGCAGGCCATCAGCCCAAAGCCAGAAATGTTCTCTTCTATGCTTTTTTATGAGCTATGGCAAACCCCAGGCCCTGTGCACACCAAGCTACCTACTGGAGACAACCCTGCTGTAATTTCTCTCCTGAATGACCAGTTTCAGGTCCCCATAGAAGTGGCCATGCAGCTCTGGGACCCAAGGGAAACTTACACATGTGGACCCTCCCCCTGGGAGGGCTTCTGGGCTCCTTGTCTCCCCTGAGTCCTCAGTCAGAAGACACTAAGCAGACATGTACATGTTACTAGACTCATGACCCTGACCAACACCGACTGACCCTAAAGAGACTGTTCTCAGACAGTAATGATTTAACTGAGTCCAAAAACTGGTGAAGGAAAGAGCCAGAAATGAATCTGGAGCTTTGGGCCTAAGAATCTCTTAGTTCAAAGTGGAGTGTGTCTGAAATCCCAGCACTCAGGAGGCTGGAGCCTTCAGCTATACAGTGTGACCTGTCTCAAAACTACCAAAGACTGATCACACAGCTCAGCGGTAGAGTGCTTGCCCACAGTGCACAAGGCCCTGGGTTCAATCCCCAGCATTGTGAAGAGACAGGCAGTGATCCACATTCCTGAACACAAGGACCTGGCCTGCCTCGGGGACAGGAGTGTGACTGAGACCATGAGGCCTCAGTGACCACACGAAGGACAGAAGAGACTCCAACCGTGGTGGGCAGCCAGTGGATAACTACCGGTCCCAGCAGACAGGGTTAAACTCCCAACTCACAGGACAGGAATCTGAATCCCAGGATTTTGTGAGCAAGCAGCACACGGAGATGCAGCCTGAGTCTGTTAGAAGCAGTAGGCTGGCCAAGTGACAGGTTTTCTGTAATAAGGGTTTATTTCTCCTGCGTAGCAAGCAAAGGTAAGCGATGGTGGGGTTGACTCAGCTGCCCAAGCCATGTTATCAGGGATCCAGATTCCCTTTCCTTCCAGACACTCTTGTGCATGAATGCATTGTTCTCCTGTCTGTATAACTTTATGGTCTTTACGTGACCGCTGCAGCCCCAGGCATTACATTTGTATTCAGAGCAGGAAGGAGAAGAGAGAGATAATACCAAATGATGCTTTAAAAAAAAGAACAGGGCCATTGAGATGGTTCCGCTGGTAAACCTGAGTTCCTTCCCGGATCCCACAGCGGGAAGAGAGAAAGTTGTCCTCTGACCTCACACTTGTGTCATAGTACTATGTCCCCAACAACAACAACAATAATAATTTAAAAAAATTTAGAACCTTAATGTCCCAGTTGAAAGATCTAATAAACTGAGCAAAAATGAAGGAAGAAAAGAGGGAGGAAGGGAGGGAGAGAGGGATGGAGGGAAGAAACTGAGGAGAGGGATGGAGAAAAGATGAGAAGGGGAGAGGAAAGGAAGGAGAGGAAAGGAGGGGGCAGGGGGAGAGGATCCTCCCGGAGCCCAGAAGTTACAAGGTCACTTTCGGCCACACCAGAGTCTGGGAAGATTAGCTAACTTTTACCTTCTGCAGCAAGACAACAATAACAAAGGACTTGAAAAATAGCTGCTCAGTTGCCAAGCCATAGCATTGGCCACCACTCTCTACGTCTGGCCACAGTCGCCATTCAAAGGACAAATGGCACGAGCCTTTCACGTGTTCTTTTCTGGACTCTGACACTTTCCCACTTGCCTACCAGAGCCCAGTGTGTTTTACACCTTTAGTTTTAGAGTCACTTGGCAACCTGTTCAAAGGCCATACAAGTGTTAATAAATTTGACCCAGTATTTCCACTTCCGAGAATATATTTGTTCCAAAAAAGTAACACGAATGGAAAACAAACTAACAAAACCACTTTACACTCAAGGATGTTCTCTGTGGTATATGATTTAAAACAACGTAAGCATCTAGTGGCAGAAATGGATGCCATCTGGTAATGCCAAAGGGATCCATGGCTTAATGTTAATTAAAGAACAAAAACAAGGGGCTGGAGAGATGGTTCAGAGGTTAAGAGTATTGGCTGCTCTTCCAGAGGACCTGGGTTCAATTCCCAGCACCCACATGACAGCTCACAGCTATCTGTAATTCCAGTTATTGGGGTCTTACACCCTCACACAGACGTACATGCAGACAAAATGTCAAGCACATAAAAATAAATAATTTTTTTTTAAAAAAAGAGCCTTTGGGAGGCTCTGTGTGCATAGGTGCTCGCCACATAAGCCTGCCAATCCCAGAACCCACTTAAGGTCTAGGAGAACCAGCTCTGCAGAATTGTTCTCTGATTCCACATAAACAATGGCACACATGCACCTCCATGTCAATATTATAATAATAATAACAGCAACAACAGAATGAAGTGTAATGAGATAGAACATAACATCTGGACTGCAGGTGTAAGATGTGTGCCTGTGGACAAAGAATTGAAGAGAATTTATAAAAGTTGGTGAGGTTAATGGAGCTGTGATGGTATTATGTGGTTTTTAACAACACCTGGAAGGGAGATTGATATAAAAATTATCCATCTTTCTCGACAGAGGTGGTGGCCCACATTTTTAATCCCAGCCCTTGAGAGGCAGATGCAGGGAAGATCCCTATGAGTTCAAAGGCTAGCCTGGTCTAAATTGTGAGTTCCAGGTCAGCCAAAGCTACACAGTGAGACTCTGCCTTAAAATCCCAAATAAATAATAAACGAATACCCATCTTTCAAGCCTCAGCTCAAAGGCTTCCTCCTCTAGGAAGCCCCTCTGCTTTCTCCCAAGTTTACTTCCCTGGCCCGTGTGCTCTCTTGGGGCTGTGATTGTTTCTGACCTGTGATAGATAACAGGATTCAAAACCCCAGACTAAGAACTTCATAACAGGGGAGTTGAGGGGTCACAGATGTAACTGGTCAGGGCTGGACCTGGGATCTCACTAACAGGCCAAAGATAGCAGCAGTTTTTAGGGCTTGGGACACAGGAGTGGCGGCAGGATGTTTTAGATGTTTGGACTGTATTACTCATAAGAGACACACGTATACATGCTCACTGCAGGAAACCATGGAGTAGATCAGATAAAGCCCCCTGAATTCCCACTCAGGCCTGTTCCCCTCCCAAGAATCCTGAGTGTACTTCAATACAAATTTAGGAATGAGCTGTTTGTTTGGTTTTGGGTTTTTGAGACAGAGTCTCTAGTAACTCAGGTTAATTTGAACTTAACTCTCTAGCCAAGGGTGACCTTGAACTCCTGATCCTTCTGCCTCACCTCTCGCCTACTGGATTATGGGGCAGGACACCCACTGTGTCTAGTGCGTAAACTTCAGTTTGAAATGTCATGTCACCTTTGCATCAGCAGAGCTGCTGTTATGTGTGTGTGTGTGTGTGTGTGTGTGTGTGTGTGTGTGTGTGTGTGTGTGTGTGTGATGAGACAGGGACTCACTATGTAGCTCTGGCTGTCCTGAAACTTACTGTATAGACCAGCTGGCCTGGATCTCATATTATTTGTATGTTTTATGTATTACTATAAAAAAAAAAAAGCCTTTTCTACCCAATGTTTACAAACCAATTCTTCTATATTTAACAATTTGGTAGCTTTATTCTTTACTCTTTCGCTCTCAGTAGATGGTGTAAAGCAGGAATCTAACTTTACATATTTTTCTGCAAAGATAACCAACTGCCTCTACAATATTTCTTTTAAAAGTCCATCTTTCCCCCATGACTTTCCTTCTTGGCTTTACTGATGTATAATTGACAAGTAAACATTTTATATATTTAAAGCACATCATATGATCCTGTGTATTCTACACTAAAATAATTACCACAGCCGCCTATGTGCACATGTCATTCAAGTGAATTTGTAAATATTACAGCTCTGAGGTGGAGAGTACCCCAATGCAAATGTTATAGTCCTGGGAGCCAGGAGTCAAGGAATATCACAAAGTCATACTGCACAACAAGCTTCACACAAGAGATTTATTGGGGAAGAGGGTGGCTGCCTCTGCTTGGGCAAGAATCAGCAGAGAACTGATCAAGAGGCTGGCTTATATAGGGTTTCTTGGAGGTGGAGTTTTTCAGGGTGGAGATTTCCAGGATGAGGATTGGTGGGATTTCAAGTCTTGAACTTTGGCAAGCTCAGGGATTGGTGGGATTTCAAGCTCAGGGACTGCTGAATTTTTGAGCTCAGGGATTGGTGGGATTTCAAAACCTAGAAGTGAGCTCAGCCTTTTTACCCCACAGCATTGGCATAGCTCTTTCTGCCTCCCCTTCCGCCATACGTTCTAAGCCTTGGAGTAGGTTTATTTAGGTGTCCTGTTTATAGCTGAGCACTCAGCAGACTCTCAGGCTGAGAACAGTACTAACCTAAGGGCATAAACATAAATGTTTAGAAGGTAGTAGACATTGTGTCCATTTAGCAAACCAGAAATAGTAAGTTTGTTCTAGGCCTCCCCAGCCAAGGGCTTTTAGCCAGATTTACTGCACCAGACATGATTTCCCTGTGGATTGGGCCTCAAATTCAATCAGAAAATGGTTAGTTAGTTACCATATGGCAGTCAAGCCACGATTGCACCAGCAGACACATCTTGCTTGGCAGGTTGGTGTTGAAGTTCTCAGGATTCATGGTTGGGTAAGACCATTGATGACATTTCTCCCCAGTGGCCTATGTAGCACTTGCCAGTGCTTTGAAGAAGCTTCCAGTTCAGTCCTAGCTTGACGTTTCTATGTCCTGCAACCAAAGTGTATGGAATCTTCGGCAATAAGATCTTTTCACATTTTGGCATGTGCACAGGAAGGGAGGTGGGGTGCTTGAAGCTAGGTTTCATGTATCCCAAAGATAGCATCCAACTTGATATACAGCTAACAATAATCTTGTACTTCTGCCTTTACCTCTTGAGTTCTGCGATTATAGGCATATGTTACCATGCCCAATTTGTGAGATGCTGGGGATTGAACTTGGGATTTTATGTATTAGGCAACTACTCTACCAGCTAAGCTACATAGATCCCAGCCTCTTTCTTCATTTTATGGGGAAAACAATCACCTGCCTAGACTCAAAAGCCACTCTGAGAAGCTGCTGCTGCCTCAGCCCCCTTTCCAGTTTGGAAGCAATGGGGACCTCTCCATGAAGCCACTGCCAGCGGTCTGATGTTCCCCTAATAGGCATTCCAGGACACCCCTACTCCCATTTAGCTCTCCATACCATGCCAAACACACGTGACACATGAGAATGTGGAGACAAAGCCAAGCCTGGTGGCACACACCTTTAACCCCAGCACTCCAGAAACAGAAGCAAGTGGATCTCTGAGTTGGAGGCCAGCCTGGTCTCCAGAGTGAGTTCCAGGACAGCCATGTCTACATAAAGAAACTCTGCCTAGAAAAAACAAAAACAAACAAGCAAACAAAAAGAATATGGAGACAAAGGCCAGATGCCATATCATAAATGCCCCCAGGCAATGCTAGATAAGTTCAGAGGAAGAGAGGGACTGGGAACTAGAGAGGACTTCCAGAAAGAGGCAAGATTCTAGAATTCAGCCCCGAAAGACCAAGATGGCCTAGACAAATAGAAGCAGAAAAGGGCGTCTTCCAGAGTCTGAGATGGTGTGGACAAGCGTGAGCTCAACTATTACCTAGTAGACAAAAAGAATGAGCAGAGAGCTACATCTTCCAACACCCGGGCTTGGCTAGGCTGGCCATAATCTCCAGGCTGGAGTGAGGCTAGGAGGCCGGAATTCAGGGACTGGAGTGGTCTAGGTTTCTGTTCTTCACAGTGTTCTGAGGCTAAGCTTCATGTCCCACTTTCAGTCCTCATAGCTGGAGCACAAACATCACCCCATATCCTGGCGTCACCCTGTTTCATGCATCTGTGTGTGGAGAGTTGAGGGCACACAGGTGTGAGATGTGTGCCCTCCACCAGGTTGACTAGTCACAGGGTATTCTGTCTTGCTCCCGCTGGGGACAGGGATGGCCTCACAGCACGTCCACTGTCACCCCACACTGAGAGGAAAGAAAAAGAAAGAGCCCGGTATATGCCAGATATTTACAGGCTGTTAACATGTCAGGTTAATGAAGGTTTTTTTTTTAAATTAAAATATAATTACATCATTTCTCCTTTCCATTTCCTTCCTCCAGTCCCTCCTATGTACCCCCTCCTTGTTTTCTCTCAGATACATGCCAGATATAGATATAGATATATATATACACACACACATACACACATACATATATACATGTATATATTACATTATATAAAATACCTTGTATGTAATACACATTATATGTGTATATGTCTACGTGTGTGTGTGTGTATGTGTATGTGTATTCATCCCTCCTCAGTGACATTCCCTGAGTTGTGTTGTAGATGTACCAATTGGGGCTAGGCACTCGGGATCACTTGCTCCATGCATTCAGATCAGCTGTGATTTTCTGTAATGGCCTCCACCCTGGCAGGCCCTAGATGGGAGGGGAGGTTGGATGTGGCTCCTGAGGAGTCTGTGGGTTGTTTTCTTGATTTAGATTTTGAAAGTCAAGCATGGCCGGAGGTAGAATGCTCATCCAGCACGTGTGGGACCCTGGGTCCAACCTCCAGCACCTTTTGTCTCAGGCAGAGCTGATATTTCATGTGTATTTGCTGAGTGTGAATCCTGTGCCTAAAAGCCCAGCATGAGTTTGAGGCAAAGAACGAGATGCTCTTAAAAACCCACAACAAGTAAACAAACAAATACATGCCAAAGACGTTAGATCAGGGCCCCTAAAGAGCCAGAACCCAAGACAGGGTCGGATTTGTGAGACTGACCGGGTTACTGTATGGGAAAGGAGGGGGAGGGAGCTGTGAGAAGACAGCACTGCACAGCAGAGCCTCCGACTCAGCTCCATCCTCAGGTTTAGCCAAGCTGGTAAACCCTGGGGCCCCGCAGGGTTCTCAGAGGAGTGCTGCACCTCCTGGCAGCGATCCTGTCTTAGAGCTCCTGTGTGGAAGGCCCTGGTGACAGCAGCTGCTCTCCTTACACATCCTGCAGGAGGTGAGATGCTGTGTCATCACAGCTGTCTCCCTGAGCAGCCTGCCACCACAACATTCTTCACCTTGGCCAGCTGTTAGGGCATGGAAGACCTGGATGTGGGCTCTTGTTTCTGTGTGACCTTCTTTTTACCATGCAGAGTCTCATGTGACTCAGGCTGCCCTGGAACTTGCTATACAGCTGAGAATGACCGTGAGCTCCTGATTCCCCTGCCTCAGCCTCCCAAGTCCCAAATGCTCTGTGTAATCTTGATCAAGGATTTTAATAACCTGGCTTCTAATTTTCCTATAACCTTTCTATTATTTTCTTTTTTAGATTAAAAACATGTATGTGCATGTGTGTGAGCCTGCATGCTTACATGAACTACATGTATGCCGAAGCGTGCAGAGAACAAAAGATGGCATAGAAGTTCCTAGAACTGGAATCACTGGTGGTTGTGAGCCACCATGTGGGTGCTGGAAACTGACCCTGGGTCTTCAGCAAGAGTAGTAAGAACTCTTAACTGCTGAGCCATCTTCCCAGCCCCTCTATAAAATTTGTCTTCGGTGGCTTCTTGTGGGTTACTGAAAAGTTAATTTAGGATCTGAAATCAGTTCCTTCCAGTCCCAATGGATGGAAAAGCAGAAGCAGTGGGCAGACTTGAGAGCCTATGGTGGATCCCAGAGGAAGATGCCCTGCTGTCTTTGCTAAAGAAAGGTCAGGAAGACAAAGAAGGTCCCTGGAATCACACAGGAGGGATGAGGTGTGGTGGCCTAAATTCTGGACCTTCATGGATATTCAGTGACATGTAGTCTCATTAAATGCAACAGGCTCAGGAGGCTGGGGAGAGGACTCAGTTGGCAAAGTGTTTGCTGTACAAAATGGGGGCCTGAGTTTGGTGCCCAGAACCCAGTTAAGAAGCTAGACACAGCAGAGTACACTTCTGGTACTCACACACTGGGTGTGGAGGTAGGTGTAACCCTGGGCTCAGTGGCCAGCCAGCCTGCCTCCAGCAGTGCCCAGGCTAATGAGAGGCCCCATCTGAAAACCAAGGTGGACAGGTCTTCAAAAGCAACACAAGGTAGTCTCTAGCCCTCACATAGATGCACATCCATGAGCACCTATATCCACATATAAACATGCTCCTCTCACAAATGTAAAGATTCTATAATTACTTCAAAATTAAAAGTTTACTCTCAACAGGCATGGTTGTGTACACTTTTAACCTCAGAACTCTGGAGGCAGAGGCAGGCAGATCTCTGAGTTCCAGGCCACCCTAGTGTACATAGTGAGACCCTTTCTCAAAAAAACAGGAACAAAAAATTTGACTCACAAAATTTATCAGTCAAGAAGAATACCTTTAGCTCCAAACATGGGTGCAGGCCTGTGGGGTGAGCAGATACATGCTTTGACCTGGGGTAGAGCAGGCATCCTCTCAGAATGAGAAAAATCCAATGAGCATGTCTCCTCTTAATTGACTTTATCATTGATGTGACCAAAATACCTGACGTAGGAAGGGTTTGGTTTGCTCGCATCTCACAGGGTTCAATCCACTGGTGGGCAAGGTTTGGCTGAACTGACCAGTTCACATCATGGTGGGCACAGAAGCAGAAAAAGACACTCAACTGACTTTCTCCATTCCCCCCTTTATTGTATCGGGGTCCCCAGAATGAGGCATGGCATTGCTTGTAATTGGAATGGGTCCTTCCTGTTCAGTTAATCCACTCTGCAAACACCTTCACACACACACCCAAAGGTACACCACACCAGTCTCCTAGGTGATTCTAATCCAGTCAAGTGAACAAGGAAGAAACAATGGAATCAATTTCCCCACTTAGGAGGAAGTTGGAAGGTGGGAGAGCTGCTTGGGCTTCTCAGTACTAGTTCTGGGTTGCCGATTAGACTTTTATTTGACCTTTGCCTCATGGTCACAAAGTGACTAGTATCAACCCAGACCACATCCTCAGGTAATAGTTTCCCAAATTAAAGGAACTAAGAAGGCATAAAAGGGAGCATTTGCTAATCACTCCTTTTCAGGAAGAAGTAGCCTTCACAAATCCCTCTTTATATCTTCCCCATGTCCACGGGCCAGAACTGAACCACATCCCAAACAATCACCAGCAAAGGCACCTCCAAGCTCTAATAAGGTCAGGCTCTATTAGCAAAGATTACTTCAGGGAATGGCTCTTGGGTAGAGAACAAGAGCGACTTCCAACAAGAATTTCTAGAAATAAGGCAAGACAGCCCGCACAGGACGAAATAATGTGAGAGACATAGGTGTCAGGCTGGGGAGTACAGTCAGTCAACAAAGGGTGCGGCCAGTGGCTTGAACAGAGGTACAGGCCTGGGAGGTGAGCTGCCGGATACCTGGCCACCTCTCAAATTCTCTGACAGGTGAGTAGGAGTTAGCCAGGCAAAGAGCCTCAGAGAGGAGAGACTCTGGCTGGAGCACTTACCCACAAAAAGCTCATGTGTTCATTCAGGTGAGCAAGCAGTTTGGTATGCACGAGGGTTAAGGGCCAGCCAGTGGGTGAGCTGTGTCTAAGGTGAGGTCAGATCATTCACGGGCCCAGAATTTAGATAATGGAAGAGCTAGGGAAAGGTTTTCACGGGAGAATGGCTTCAATAAAGGCTTAAATGCTTATGGTGACAACATGAAGGAATGTCAGGATCATTCTGATGAGAGGAAGAATTCAGGGGCTGGAGAGATGGCTCAGAGGTTGCCCAGCTCCAGTTCCCAGCACCCACATGGCAGCTCGCAAACTGTAACTCCAGCTCCAGGGGATCTGATACCCTCACACCAATGCATGTAAAATAAAAATTAAATAAAAAATATATAGATAGCAAAGTCCATGACCATCACAGGTGAGGAGCTCTTGAGAAGAGCAGAGTAACCCAGGGAAGAGTACAGCCAAGATGACCCACAGCAAAGGAGTTCACTGTAAAGGGTGGAGGGATCTTAAGAATGAGGGTTCCTGAATTTCCTTTTTTTGTTGGTTTGTTTGTTTTGTTTTTTCAAGACAGAGTTTCTCTGTTGTAACCCTGGCTGTCTTAGAACTCACTCTGTAGACCAGGCTGGCCTCAAACTCACAGAGATCCTCCACCCTCTGCCCTCTGCCCTCTGCCCCCTGACCCCTAGCCCCTGCTCCTGCCCCCTGGCTCCTGTTCCTGCCCCTGCCCTTGCCTCTGCCTGCCTCTGCCTCTGCCTCTGCCTCTGCCTCTGCCTCTGCCTCTGCCTCTGCCCTCTGCCTCTGCCCTCTGCCTTCTGCCTTCTTCCTCTGCCTCCTGAGTGCTGGGATTAAAGGTATGGGCCACCACTGCCTCACTCCTGAATCTTCTTGCAACTTCTTTAGAGCATGATTATGCAGGCCAAACACCTATCAAAATTCATCAAGGCATACCCTTCGAGTATGTGAATTTACTGAATGTAAATTATAGCTTGATTTTTAAAAAAGTGTTATGGTGGGTAGGAGACACTGAAGAGGGGACTGCAGGCAGAATCTTAGCAGGGTACACAGCCTGAGGAAGGTGGGTGGATGATGCAGAGAAGAGGCCCTGGCTGCAGTCATGGATCGTGGGCAGCAGCCACCTTCAGCACAATCCCAGAAAAAGAAAAATGAGCTCAGATGTGGAAACTCCAAGTTTCTAATGGAAGTATTCTTTGAGCTTTGGGAATATGTGGATCTAGATTTCAGAAAAAAAGGAAAATTAACTCTCAATTTTCCATTTTGGATGGGGAGAATCGTGAGTCTTACAAAGGAAGCAAACTGTGGTGAGGTAGGAAGAGACAGGGATGAGGGAGCCAAGGCCAGAGCACCCAGGACTAACTTCTTAGTGATGGTCAGAAGAAAAGCTCCAGCCCAGAGACCAGGAAGCAGAGTTAAGATGTGGAGCGTGCCAGACTGAAGGGTGTAGTCATCAAAGTTGTGGGCAATCAGGGAGAGTGAGCTGTTGTATAAAATTCTTCATCTATGTCCAATAGGCTGTGCCTCAGAAAGACTTGAGGACAGAAAGCAGACCCACAAGGTAGGTGAAAGAGGCTGCATTTAAATGCAGGCTTCCTGACTCTCGGACCAGTGCACTTCCGGTAGTCCCTGAGACATTGAGGATCATGGGAATTTGTAAAGTCTGTCACCTCAGTGCAGGGGGCAGAATGGCGACTCCTGGGCAAATAGGTTAGCTGGACCAGCTGCCCTGGCAAGATCTTACCTGCTCCAGTAAATAGAGTAGACAGCACACCTGCTGTCCACCTCTGGCCTCTCCATGTACACCCTCACACACGTGCCCACACACATGCAAACGCACATACTCAGAAATATACAACGCACACATCCCACCGGTGCATGAATACAAATAGAAATAAATTACACACAGCTGAGAGTAGGTAAAAATATCAACAAGGTAAACAGATAGGATTATGCATGGTTTTAAAAACTATTTTACCATTTTTGATACTCTGTAGTAAGTTGTAGGACAGCCAGGGCTACATAGTTACACCGCAGCCAGAAGTATAGAAGAAAAAAAGAAAAAAAAAGGAGAAAGGAATTTATGCAGAGTACGTTGAATAATTAATTAATGCAGAGGATGTTGCTGTAGGTAAGGTGTGGAACCTTCAGGAGGTGGAGAAGGAGGTGGAGCCTCCATGGTGAAAGCGGGCCTTGAAGTTTTACAGCCGGGTCCTATTTCCTGTCTACTCTTCTCTGCTTCCTGAATGCACACACGACGGAACTAGCTGTCTTGTGCTCCTGCTATCATGGTTTTCCTGCCACAATGGACTGACTGTGTCTCAAACTGCAAGCCAAAATAAATTATTCTTCCTTTAAATTGCTCCTTTTATTTATTTTTAAAACTTATTTGTTTTATTTCATATATATGAATATTTTGCTTGCATATTGTCTATGTACCTCATCTGTGCCTGGTGCCCACAGAAGTCAGAAGAGATTGTTAGATTCCCCTGGAACTGGAGTTGTAGTTGTGAGCTGCATGTAGGTGCTGAGAAGCAAATCTGAATTCTCTGCAAGAGCAGCCAGTGCTTTTAACCACTAAGCATCCCTCCAGCCTCTTTACCTGGTTTTTGTCAGATATGTGGCCACAGCAATAAGAAAAGTAGCTAATACAGATGCTAGAAGGGTCCTGGTGAAGAAAAAGTGGGTGGCCAGAAGGTTTTCTAGAATGTTCTCACTGCTGCAGCCATGAGGAAAGGGAGGAGTCTAGGTCCCAAACACCTCTCTGGATTGACCAAGTTGAGGTGAGAAAGCCTTCACTGAAGAGGCAGGTGTTGAGATGACAGCGAATGACATGGATTCAATGTGGGGACCTGGAGAAGTTTTGCACTCTGGGCAGCAGGTCATATGCAGATGCTCCTTGTGTGGTTACTGAGCCTGAGAAAAGGAACTGACCAAGAGGGACACCCACAGTAAAAGCACTGGAGTCCAGGGACTGGATAATGGGTACTAGGGAAAGCTGTCACCTACAAGGAGGGAAGAAAAGCAGGAACCCAAATGCCACTCAGACACAGACCCTGGCTTTGCTAAAGCCTTGTACACTAGGCTCCGGGAACCAGGACAAAAGCACACAGCACGAGTCCCGGAGAGAAGGGGCCAATTCCTGGGAGGCAACCCAGTTAGAAGAGACAAACTCTCCTGATGAGTCACTGTACTGAAGAAGCCTGCCGGATTCCTTGTGAGTTTTGCAGAAGGTTTCCGGAGAATGAAATAATAATGGCCGTGCCTAAGAAAGTGGAAAGGGAGCCCAGTTACAAAGGAGGGGTCCACACAAAGAAACAACAAAGGGCAGTAGAGACATAATCAGAAGAGTCTCTAACAAAAAGGAGATGGGACCTGTATAGACAGTGAAAGACTAAGAAAGGCATTTCCTGACTGTAGCGGGCCCAGAAAGGGGACAGGCCGTGCGGGATCATGTTGAGTGGGAGAGAGATGAAGTCTACGAGCAACACACTACAGAGTACAGGCTTTTCATTTTTTCCTCACCTAAAAAGGTCAGCTGTGATCTGAAAAGTGAGAGGCACCACGTGGAATCACGAGAGGGCAGGACGCCAGGAGGACATGGAAAGAACTTGTATGTTTGCATCCACAGACCCCGATGACTTACATGCTTAGGTACTTAAGGAATTGGCTCTTCTTGGAGTTAAATCACTAGCTTCTACTCGGAGGGGGATTTATGGAGCACTGGTGAGGGGCCTGGAGACAGAGAGACTCAGGCAGCCTGTCCCGCCCCTCTTTAACCCCAGGAGAAAGCAGATGCCTCTGGAAGTATTGGGCCTATCAGCTGAGCTGCTATAATAGAAAACTACTGGAACACGTCGTCAAAAAAATCAATCTACACACACTAGGTCATAAGGAATTAGGTAATAACCAGCACTGCCTTCCAAAGAACACATTCTGTCAGAGTAATCCAATTTACTTCCAGGACAGAATGATGGGCCTGGTAAATCAGGAACGGCAAGAGACACACAATCTTCCTTAACTTAAACAGCAAGGCGTTTAAATTTCATCTTCCATGGGACATCTCAAAGGAAAAACCAGGGCAATAGGATCTAGAGTTGGCCCTTCTGGGGTTGGGTAAATTTACAGAGGCTAAAGGACCAACCTGCAATGTTCTAGGAAGAGTGAGTCCTGAATTTAAACTGGCAGAGGCAAGGGTGGGTGGGTAACTGTGCTGAGATGCCAGAGGTTGCGCAGTCACGATGTGAGGAGTAGGGTTCTGGTGATGGAGATGGTGATGCTGACGGAGATGGAGACTGCAGTAGGACAGTGGTGGAGCTGGGGATGGTTGGGGTGAAGGTGGGGTAGCGCCGAGTATAAAGTTGGGAGAGGTGCCTGTAGTGGAGCTGCTAGAGGCAATGGTGTTGAAGACAGAAGCCTGGAATTGAAAGCTGACATGGTGGTGGTTGCGGTAATCACAGGAGCAGCCACACTAGACTAGACATAGTGACTTAGTCTGTTTTCTGTTGCTATAACAAAATACCACAAAGTGAATTATAAATATCAAGAACAGAGATTAGAGGCTGAGAAGCCCAAGAGCACCCATGACCAAGGAAAGAAGGTTCCAGAGCCGAAGGAGGACAGACTGCCGGTATCTGTGATCAGAACCCACTGCCCCTGTTAGCTGAAGATTACTGATGCTCAGCTCTGTCCCCACCAGGAAGTTGTGTGAGTTGGGGTCAGGGAAGGATTTTTGCAAGGTCTTCTTTAGCTTTCTGGCCTCCATTCTAGCTTCTATTATTGAAGCCCGAGGATTAGGAACTTGAATGGTGACCTAGAGACCTCTCTCACCTTGGTTTCGGTAAAGATATGTCCATTTTATTGAACGGAAACACAATTAAAATGATACTCAGGTTGGAGACCTGATGCCTAGGAGCCCAGAGGGCTGAAGAGATGAGGGTTGCTGGAATGTACAGGTAGCTCCATGGAATGTGTGGCTAACTTGGGCTGGACTCCTGAAAACATTCTTGAGGCTGGAAACTCAGCATTAAGGGCCTCAAGTGGTGGTATGCTCTTGAGGCCTTTAGTCATCCAGGCTACATGATGGTCCTCTTCCCTAAAGAGTGGGCCAAGAAGAACTGTGAGGCTCCTCTAGGTCCACTCCTCTAAGCATTTTCCCATCCTGGCTCTCCATCCAGGCTCACTCCTGCTCCACCTTCATGTTTGCCGGTTGGACCAGAATCCTTGCACTAAATGCCAGACCTGCAACAAAGCCCAGAGAGTCTTCAGGATACGCAAGGTCCCAGAGGCCTTCACTTCCTTCTGCCTTGGAAGTGTTACTGCCAGAGACCACTCTGCCAAGTGACTTCACTTTCCACGAAGGACTTGATTAGTGCTTGTCCCCTCCTCCCAGCAGCTGCACAGGCCTAGAAGCAAGACGCAAAGTGGGACAGAGTGAGTGAGTTTTTATTATTTTATTTTTTGAGACAGGGTCTCTCTGTTGTACCTCTGGTTGTCCTGGAACTCACTCTGTAGACCAGACTGGCCTCAAACTCACAGAGATCGGGCCTGCCTCTGCCTCCTGAGTGCTGGGATTAAAGGCATGTGCCACCACCACCCTCTTATGAGTGAATGAATCTTACCCCTGAAGAACTTGAGGCCTGCAGCGACCTGGGATCTGATCTCTAGGCCCCCAGTACATTGACCATACTAACACCAAGGGCTGGAAAGGTTCCTCAGAACAGAGCTCACATCTGCTAATGTCTCTCAAGCCTGTGTGATAAAAGACCTTTCAGAGGCTCAGAGTGGAGCAACATCAACCTTAAGAACTGAAATTCCAGTCTAAGAAAAAGTCTGACTGAAACCTGGGTAGTGGTACATGTTTGTAATTCCAGCACAGCACAGGGAGGTGGAGGTAAGAAGATCAGCATTCAAGGCCAGTCTGGACTACATGACACCCTGGAGAGAGAATAGTTAATAGTTAACTGCAAAAGTTTTGTCTTTATGACTGCCAAAGTATTTAAATTGTTGATATTTCAACCCAAATTTAAAACATATTCTGAGAACCTAGGAGCACTGAAAGCAGTCTAGTGGAGAAACGCCATCTGAACTGACAATTCACAGAAAGGGCAGTAGACTGGAGTTTGGATCCCCACAACCTATGTGGAAATCAAGGGCATTAGTGGCCCTCCTGTAACCCCAGTGCACGGGAGGCAAAGACAAAGGATCCCAAGAACAAGCTAGCTAGCCAGACTAGCCAAAACTGGGAACTCCAAGTTCAGTGAAAACCCTGCCTCAATATAGATGGAGAGCAACTGAGGACAACGGATGTCCACCTTTGGGCTCCACACACGTGAACATATAGATATACACATACATATATACATATATATATATACATATACACATATATACATATATATATATACATATATATATATATATACATATACACGTTTGTCCACACATGCACACATGCACCACACACACACACATATATGCAGAAAAACTCAAACCATAATGCATGGTGGGTATTTAATAAATCAATGTATAGAAACACACAAACCAATCTTGGTAAATGTAACTCTTTCCCATCTCCCCAGAAGAGGTTTCGCTTTGCTTTCCAAGTCCTGTAACTCAGCCCTGGCTGTATCCCTGCCCAGTAGCTCTGCAGTCCCTACCCTCTCCCAGGAGGATTCTTCCCAGATCCGCTCCCAGTTCCCAGTCTGAGCAACACTGAACTGAGATGAGGGCAGCCATGAAGAATCCCTGAAGAATCCTTGCTCTCACCCTTGTCTCCTTACCACTCCTTACCCCTCTCACCTGCCCAACCCTAACTGCCTCTTTTGCTCCTTCCTATAGGTAGCCTGGCTCCCAGACGCCTTCAGGACCTGATGGATGGACATCATCGCTTATCTCTCCTTCCTGCTTTTGAAATCTTCAACCCATAACTCTCTCCACGATTAGCTCAGGTGGGTCCCAGCATAAACACACACACACACACACACACACACACACACACACACACACACATCTACCTCTACTCTGCTTCCCATCCCATGGTACTTTACCGCCAAGCCATCTCTTTCTAACACGCCTCCATCAGGAGATTCAGTCTCTTTCTCTACCACGTTGTCGTCCCCCAAAACCCCCATTCCGGCAACAATGGAGAAGGCCCTTGGGAATATGGTCCTGGTTCCCTGACTGGATCTTCTGCGTCCCCCAGGACTCCACTCTGTGACACACACCTTCCACTTCCGGACCCCACCTATTCTCCAGAACACCCGTGGCAGAGAGTGAGCTTGTTAAGAAACTTAACCCATATATTCTCTCCTTAGAGAAGGAACCGAAGCTCCAGGGCGTCCCCAAGTAACTTCCCCAAGGTCACCCAGCAAACGAGCCGTAGAATTGCCTTTTATCATGGAATCAAGAGCTTCCAGAAGTTTCCTGCTCTCCGGAACTTCTTCCCCTCTGCTCTCGGTCCTTGTACTCTCAGCCCAACCAGGTGCATATTAGCATAAAACATCCCTAGGTGGGATTCTTTCCGCCCCGGCGGCTCCCACGCCCGCGCCAGCTGCGGGGCCTTGGCCTCAGCCTGAGCACCCTCTCCTCTCCAAGCTTAGGGTTCGAGCACCTGCCAGGAGGCGCGGGAAGCGATCGCTCCGACGCGGAGCACCCTCCCCGGCTGGGCCGGCTGCCCGGCACTCGAAGTGCTCCTGAGTATGGGGGCGCTTAATTGACCTTGGCAAGAGGCATCCAAGCTCCTGGAGGCTTGCCCCCGACTTGGCCGCCCCGGCGTCGGTGCCAGGGCTCTGATTTCTTCGGCCACCACCTCTCCCCCGAATCCAGGAGGGACCGTGGAAAGGGGTCCTGGGAGGAGCCCAGTCCAACTCCATTTGCGTTCTGGGCGGCCCGAGGTGAGCTAGTGTGAACGTCTTCCTGCAAATTAAGTTGGCTTGGGACTCTCCCTCCATCCAGAGGGCACTGAGGCAGTAGCAGCCAATGTCTCAGCAGATCCTCTCTCTCCTGAACCCAGCCAGCTCAGGGTCAAGAGAAGTAACAACTGTGCCCTCCACCAACTCGGATCTAGCTAGCTATCAAAGGTTTCCAAGAAACCTCTCTCCTCTGCACTATCAGCACAAACAGGCAGAGAACCGATCCAGATCACCAGTGCCATTTATTCACATATGTCGGTGGTCTTAGACAATGCTGCCTCTCTCTTTTCCTACGTGTGAATCTGAACAACAGTATTGTCTTGTTTGTTTGGCTGGCTGGTTTTCCCGAAGATCCACTAGGCACCCTCAAAGCACACCGCGAGGCCTTTACATCCTTATCCAGAGGGCTCCAGGAACTCTGGGACAGTTCCCACCACTTAACAACGTTGCCTGTATCTGTCGTTTTCTGTGAAAAGAACTTGAAACTCTCACTTTTTGGTAGAGGAGGGATGAGAGAACTTAATATGCTTTAAAGAGTGAGATGAAGACTTTTGGACGCAACTGACTTGGCCGAACCGTGGGGGTGGGGTCCTAAACTCCGAGGTTTTCCCAGGAAACAAAACTCAAATGAAAGACCGGTTTCCAATAACTGCCATTTTACAAGCAGTGTGGTTTGTTGTTGCTTAATTACGATCAGACCCATTTTATAGAGGGAATTGAGGCCTGTAAAGTGAGGCCCCAGATTACAGTCTTCTAGAAACAATGGCGCTAATGATAGAATCTGCTCATTGCACTCTCAGGTCTGTGCTCTCCTTCCCTACTCTGAACTGCCCTTGGGCATGACATGTTTCTCCTTGGTATTGGTGATTAAAAAGAAAAAAAGAACAACAACAAAAAATCTACAGCCTGCCTTAAGTGTGATGAAGGAAAGAGAATGGGAAGTGTTTTAACTGTCCCTGGGTTCAAAACAGGCAGGTTGTGGGGGGTGGGGGGCCTGGGGGCCTGGGGGCCTGGGGGCCTGGGGGCCCAGGCAGGGAACGTGAGATTCCAGCAGCTGGAGCCAATGAGTGTCTTCGGTAAGCCCCCAGATCCCCTCTGGCTGTAACCAGGAGAGCCTCAAACACAGTCCTTAAACCCAAAACTGGGACAAAAGTCACTCTCCCAAACATTCCACACTTGAGACCCTAGTTAGCTCCCAAAGTGCTCAGTCATAGGGCTTGCCTGACTCAGGCTGGGCAGGATGCTTGGCCCACAGGTGGCCCGGCACTAGGACTGTGCCCTGGGGTGGATGTCCGGCAGCAGGGCTTGGGGCACCTCCTCGAAGACAGACAGAGAGGCATTCAGAGGGTGAGGCAGAAGACAAAGGTGGGGAGGAAGCACTAAAATGACAGGGAAGGACAGGAACACAAGGGGGAACAAGGGAGCCATTCAGAGGGCCGCAGAGCAAGGGGAGGCCGCTGGGGAGAGAGGAGAGACAGAAAGAAGGAAGAAAAGAGGCGCGCAGACAGACAAGGGGCAGGGGAGGAGAGAGGACCAAGGGGGAGAGTGTGGAGGAGTGGGGAACTCAGGCAGAAACTCAGACCCCAGAGCCGGGGAGGGGGTGCAGCCGAAAGGAAGAAGGGTGCGAGGGGGAGGGACGAGCAGAGGAGAGAGCGGGAGGTGAGGGGCGAAGGATCGGGAAGGGAGAGGGAGCGACGACAGGGAGAGCCGAGGGGCCGGCGGTGGGACGGCGTGTTAAGCCTTTTCTTTCTCGGTTTTTGGGGTGGGCGGCGGATCTCCGCCGAGATAACCCAGCCAAGCCCCCTGCCCCCCGTCCCAGCGAGGGGCCGCAGCTGTATAAATACCGGGGGTGGGGGAGCCGGGCTGCTGCCCAGGGGTCAGCGACACCGGAGAAGGCTTTGCTGTCATTAGCTAATTGAGCCCCAGATGTTAAGAAAAGGTTACGTCCTCCTCCGGAGAGTTTTTCTTTTTAAACACTTTACACAGAGTCCCCAGCCAAAATGTCCAGGAGGACGCTTCCCGCCCGGGCCTCCGCTCCCGCTCAGCGCCGCCCGCCACGGGGGATCCCCGCGGACTGCCCGGACGCGACGGGGACCACCGGCGGCGGAGCCAGCCCTCCGGCCAGCGAGGAGGCGGCGGGGAGTGGGGACCCGGGAAGCCCGGCTCGCCGACTCCTAATCCCACCGAAAGCTGCAGATCAAAGGCGCTGGTGAGCGCCGAGGGAGGGTGGGGGCGGGGCGGGAGGGCCAGCGGCCTCGCCGGCTCCCAGGCTTGGGGCTCCCGGGCGCAGGACACAGACTGCCACCGAGGGGAGCCGGCCCAGCTGCCTCTAGAACGGCTCAGAAAGTCGTCAAAGCGCCCCCACGGGGCTTTCACGGAACAGAAGAAGGGGGTGTGGTGCTTGTCTCCCAGAGAACAGAACTATACATAAGCCAGGCACTTGACAAGTATTCTTTTCCATTAAATCTCACAGTAATCGAATGCTTTAAAAATCCTTATTATAGTTAGTTCATAAAAGAGGAAACAAAGTCCCAAGAGGTTAATAAAACGTGTCCTAGAACACTCGCTTGAATGGCTCAATGCTGGAATTCTACTCGAGGACACCTCCCTACTTCGGACTCAACTCATCCAGACCCTCTACCCTTCCCTCTTCTCTCTTCTCCTCTTATTTTGTCCTTCAACTCCCCTGGGCACCATAAGGACAAAGCCACCACCTGTGGCCCTGGCTCACGGGGAGGGGTGGGGGGGGAGGGAGGACAGCACGCTGCCAAGGGCGTGCCCATCGTTGCAGCAGCTACAGGCTAAATGTGAAGGATGGGGCCGGGCAAACATGTGCCCGGGTTGAATCGCAGCTGAAAGAATGTTCACGTTCTCCCTCCTCAGAGGTGGGGCTTTTCTCAGAATAGAACCAAGCAAGTTGGAGCTGGAAGGGGCCTTCAAGAAGATGGGAGCCACCCTTGTGTGACAGATGTGGAAGTTGAGACCCAGGAAGTTAAGTCCCACCCCACACCACATAGCTAGTGGGTGAGAGCAGGAATAAGAGCCCAGGCCCAGGGCAGTGGGATCTTATTTCTCCCTTCAGCAACACCCCAAGGTAGGATTTTCATCTCCCTTGCATAGATAAGGAAGTTGACCTGAAAAAGCTAAGTAGGCCCAAGGTCCCAGGCCAGAGGTGATGAGCTGGTCTAGAGCCCAGATCTAAGAACTTCCCTTTCCACATTCCCAGAATATGGGACTAAGGAGTGGAGAATGGGAGGTAATCAGTGGAGAGAGGGGACAGGCTGGAAACAATCCTCCTCCACCTTTAAGAATAAGATCCCAGCTCCACTACTTCCCCCAAATGGCCCAAAGATGTCTTTCCAGAATGTCCTTTGAGGGGGAGAGGTGCAGCTAGCTGATGGCCCTCTGGCTTGTGAAGGTCTTATGATGCAGGATAAGCCAGGCTGCACCTGCTCTCTGGGATGTCCCGGGGCAGGAGGTGAGTTCTTCTGCAGACAGGACAGACCTTGCCTGGCTGCCTTGTCCCAGAGCCTGCCGTGTGTCACCTCTCTCTCCACCTCTGGATGTGCCCCCTCAGTTCAGCTCCACACACACTCCAAAAGCTTCATCCTCACGCCATCCCCTTTCCTAGCCTTCATCTGTGGTCCTGCCTCATCTCTTTGTATCTTCCTACTGACTGGGTTTCACTTCTTCTCCCATAAATGCAGTCACCAGAACTGTACCGGGTACCCACCCACATCTACCTGTCACTTCTGTGCAGGAAACTAGTATGCAGTCAACTGCCTTTTGAGAGCCCACAGCCCACAGGCTAGAGGAAGGCAGAATTAGCCAAATATAAATATCATATGTTTGTAATTACACTCTGGTGTTACACTTGTAGCTAGTAGGTGCTTTAAGAAGTTGTAGCAATAACACTGTATTAGGGATGACTACTGAGAGTGCAAAGGCTAAAATTAATGGTAATAATTTCAAAAAGAATAGGGCTGAGACATTCCTCAGGTGGCATCGTGATCATACGCGTGCTAACAATGCCAGTTAATAAGCAATGGCTGTCACATGATAATTAATATATAATGGTAATAAAAGAAAACTTATTGATGCCCTCTGGGCTCCCACCTGGCTCCCGGAGCCACTCCCACAGTTGACCTCCCACTAAGTGAGTTTTATGGATCTGTGAAAATTGTCTGGACAGCTCCCACCTCTTGAAGAGTCTGGGCCCCTCCCCCATGTGCTTCTGGGTACCAGAACATCTCCTGGCTTTGAACCATAGGCCCTCTGAGCACATGGCTATCATCTATACCACCATTCTGGGTAGGGCCTAATCCACTTTGCAAGGGATGGTGGCCAGGCTGGAAGCCAGGCTAAAGAGGTCTGGCCTCATTGAGCCTTCCCAGCCAGGGGGGCAATGTCACAGCCAGGATAACCACAGCAGGATCCTCAAGGCAGGGCAAGGAGCACACCTGGAGTCCATCAAGCTAGGAGATTTTTCTCTCTTGCACAAATAGAGCAAGTAGAAGATTTGTTTCGACTATCTTAAATTGTCCAGATTTTAGAGCCTTGGAATTAAAAGCCCCCAATGCTCCAATGGACAAACAGGCAGAGAGAGAGAGAGAGAGAGAGAAAGAGAGAGAAGGGGGGGAGGGAGAGGGAGCTGTGACAGCAGGGGCAGGTCCAGGCTCATCCCAGTTCCTTGGCACCTCTGCCTAGATAGCCTCTCTAATGTTGATCAGCACAGGAGCTATTGGTAGAGCATGCATTATAGGCATGCTGTTTGCTCCCTGCATCCCTGCAGGGTAGACATTAGAGTCACTAAGCTCAGATAAGGAGCTTGCCTAAGGTCACTTGGTTTGTAGGTGGCAGGTCTGAATTCCTTAGCAGACCTGTTTGACACTAAGGCCAGTGGAGCCCAGTAAAAGCCTTGACTAAGAAAGAGAGACTTCTGACTCCCTGCGAGGAACACAAAGCACACAGACTGCTGTAGCTCAAGATGCCAGCTCCTGACCCCAACTCCTCATCCCAGGCAGTTATGCCCCCAGGTCAGCATCTGCTTGACCTTGGTAGCTGTAAGCTCCCGCCAAAGCCTGGAGAAATGAAAGGGGACCTTGTCCCACCCCACACAGGGCTCATTCTCTCTAGCCAGCCCAGCCCCTACAGACCAGTGCCAGATATTCAACCATACAGAAGAATGGCTCTCACAACAGGACCATCCCTAGATGTCCCTAAGCCTATTCTCACATGTTTACAGCTGTGGAAACTGAGGCCAAAGGGAGGAAGACCTATCTGAGGCCACACGGTGAGTTACCGGTGAAGCAGTGATTCAAACCCTTGCCTTGCCTGGAAGACTGAAGCCTCCTTTCCCGAAGCCTGGGCCTCACCCACAGTAGGCAGCCCTGCCCATATCCCTCCCTCATGGATGTCTAGCCACAGCTGTGCTCCCTGACCCCGCTCCACTTCCACAGAGGGATCAGAAATAAATGCTGGCTGGCTATTCTTCACTTTGAACTTCTCAATTGTCTCAGCTGCCCACCCTGGAGGGAGCTGCCTTGACAGGCAGTGGGTGCCCATTCCGGGGAGTGATCATTCAGAGCCTGGAAGCTCACCTGTCATGGGGGTTGCAGAAGAACCTTGCTGTTTGAGAATGGTGTTTCTAGCCATTCACAGGAGGAGTCACAGACCTGGGCAACCCAAGTAAACACGAGACTTAGCAAACGAGAGACCCAAAGGACCAAAGGGCTAGTGTTATCAACCTCGTCCCTTTGCCAGCTGGAGTCTAGTTGAAGAGACAAACTTGGGCCTATTTTCAAACCCATCAGCCATCTCTTCCTCCAGTCTTCTCACATACCCACAACCACTACGAGCCAAGCCTGTACCTTCAGACCACAGCGATATGTCCCATATGAGGGTCAGCCTGCAGTCTGTAGGCCTCTCAGTCTGACTCTTGCTGTTCCTTGCACCCTGGGACACGGGCCCTTGGGACTACAGCAGAGTCTAAAGTCCTAGAGGTCAGTGGTCTTCTGGGGAGAGTCTAGCTTTAGAGTCCACATGTTTTAAGGATATTAGTTCAGCCCCATGCTGGTTCTCTCTGGCTGAACTGGCTTAGCCCAGTGGGTTTGTTCAAACTCAAAGGTAGGGGCCTACAGTAGCCAAGGCCAGTGACTACCCACTCAGTAATCACCCATATATATACCCCCAAGGATTCCCTATGAGGAAATAGTCCTGAAAGCTGGAGAAGAAGGGAAGCCTGCCAAGGGAGGAAAATTACAGGGCGGGAGATGGCTTGGTCACACTTTCTTAGAAAGTTTTAGTACAACATAGTTGTGAGAAAACGTTATTATCTAGGGGCTAAATGCGTGACTGTGCTTTGGCACTCTCTAGAGCAGCATGGACTTCAAGAGCGGGCCCCTTTTCCAATGGCTTATCTCAGTATACCTTGTGAAGAATATGGTCAAAAGTGAGTGAGGCCTGAACCTAACAGGGACAGGAAGGCATCACAAGGTGGTACTCAGTGACTTTGTCGATCACCACAGGACTCTGGATAAAGCAAAGCGAGGAGCAAGAATGTATGTGATCTTATGCCGGCTGTGGTATTACACACCTTTAATCCCGGCACCTGGGAGGTAGAGGCAGGCCGAGCTCCGTGAGCCAGAGGCCGGCGGGTCTACTTAGTGAGTTCCATAGGATGAGGGCCCCAGAAGTGACTGAGGCTGGACCTTCGCGGTTCAAGGCCAGTGGCTGTATAGGACAGCTCATATTCAAGCATTCATTGTGTCGATTGGGCAACATCTTGGCAATAACGGTCAATGCTCAACCCAGAGTTGCTCTGTCCCAGTGGTATACTGCCAAATGGAGACGCTGGTCATGGTGTAACGTGTGGAGACTCACAGATCACGTAAAAGTGGAAACGCTAAGGCAGTGGGCTGCAAAGTTTCCCACAAGGCCAATCTGGAAGCTGTAGCTGCTTGATTCTCGTGGATAACTGAGTATTAAAAGGAGAGAAGCCACTTTCAGAAGGCTGAGACCTAGGAAATCTAAGAGACCGACCCTGAAAAATAGTGACCTTACACTGGGACTGTATGGTACTAGCATCCACATACAATATCTCACTGGCCGGACAGCCATGCCAAAGACATTTTGACATCCACCTTCCACATATAAACTGGGAATCTGAGGGGCTTCAGCATCCTACAAGGCCACAAGGGTGGAGTCTAGACTCCTAACCTTTGACCCACTCAATGGTTCCTTTCCTGGCCAGGCAGGACAGAGAGAGCTACAGAACATGCTAGGAAGGGAAGTGGGGTCTGGCCTCTGCAAATAGTCATCCCCCTCTCACATACTGCAGATTCTCACTCTGAGGAGATGGAGGCCTGGAAAGGTGAAATAACTTAACATCAATGCCTTAGCCATGGAGCCAGGCCTGGATTGGGGCAATAAAAGTGTTCTGAGTGGTGGACCCTGGGGCCCCTCCCCTGTCAATCTGTCACAGCCACCCTGGTTCTTCTGGTAGTCATGATGTTATTGTCTGAGACCCTCCCCCACTGCACACACCTGTTGTTGGGGTGGGGGGGTGGGGAGCTGCAGCAAGGTGTGTGCCCCCTCCCCAGCCCTGACCCCCCAAGAGATCCTGGGTCTCTGGTTTTTGTCAGGCCTGAGAAGCTGGTGGGATTGATTTATGAAAGAAGTCCCCACCTCACCCTGAGCCTGGTCCTCCTCCCTCTCCTCCTCTTTCCCCCCAACTCCTTCTCTGCCTGACTGCCTGCTCAGTTTTCCACAGAGTCAGGATTTCCCTGGGGCTGGGGGCTCCATGCCAAGAACAACACCGGTTCCCCCACCTCTCCAACCCCTCCCATTCCTCTCTAACTCTCTCATTGCCCCTGTGGCCCTCCTCTGTTAAGAGGAAGGGTTGAGAGAAGAGGTCCAAGTCCAGCCTGATACCAGAGGAAGGGCCAGAAGTAAGGTCCCACCCATCGGGAGTCAAGAAGGTCCCTTCTCATTAGGAGTGTGGTTCCCAACCAGACTCCTAAAAAACTACACAGAGGATTTGGGGAAAGCAGAGCGGATCCTTGGAACTCTCTGGGATAGTAGAGGGGTGAACAAGACTGAGACCCGCAATCTGAGTGGGAAGGTCAGAGAATCCTTGAGGTTCACATGGAGAGAAAAGCAGAAAGGATTCTGGAAGCCTCTGGGACTCCTGCTGTGGAGGTACTGGGGAGGAAGCCCTTCTCTGATGGTTAGTGGTTCAGAAAAGAGTGCAGGGCGGGTTACAGGCTGCTGCACAAAGCAGGAGGGCTTGTCATGGAACACAAGCAGAACCTTGGCTAATGGGTAGTGTTTGCAGAACAGGATCCCAGCAGACCCCCAGGGTGGTGCCAGGGTAGGAGCATTAGGTGGGGCAGTACACAGTACCTAGTGAGTCCAGCTTTGCCTGGCTCTGAGGCTGGGTCTTGGTCTTGGTCTAGGAGAGGAGAGCCAGGGCTGGCAAGGCCAAGAGCCCTGTTTTCCCTCAGATGAGTCTCAGGCACACACTGTGACAGCTGGACAGGAAGCTAACAACAGATGAGAAACCTATTGTCTTGGACCTTGTCACTGGCTTCTTGGTCTGTTCCTAGCACCTCCCTCATCCCTCTGTAGGCAGCGTGAGCCTGGGACTTTCTCCAAGGGCTAAAGGCTTTAGTCTTGCCTGGCCCCAGGACGCCCCCCTCTACCCCATTTCTGCCCTGTGCTTGTCTCCAGGCATTCTGCGAGTGCCAGGTCCTGCAACTGTGCTCCAGTGAGTGGCACCAAAACCTTCCCTGTAGCACAGGAATGAGAGCCTCCTCTTTTCTGGCATCTCTAAAGCCTCAGATCAGGACTTCTCCCCACCTAACTCCAGGCCAGATTCACTCTTCTGGAGCCTGGGCCTTAAAGGCAGACAGAAAAGCTTGAATATTTGGTAAGGTGGGAACTTTGGGGAGCAGACAGCAGGAATTGGGGCAAGAACAAAGATCTGGGGAGTCACAACAGTCATAGAGGTAGGCCAGGCCCTCTTTCCAGATCAGGCCAGATGGGAGGCTGGGGTACCCAACTGCCCCCTCCACTGCCCTGACAGGTGGCCAGAAGGGGAGGGGGATAACTGTCTCTTTTACTCATCTCATCCAAAGCCTAAACTCTTGGGGCCACACACTGGTGTTCTTTCTGCTCACCCCCTCCCTGCCTCAGCCAGGGCCCAACCTCCTCCACTCTGTTTGCACCCCGGCTCCAGGCCAAATCTGGCCAATTTGTTCTGAGACAGGGTTTTGGTTTCATAGCCTCATTTGAATGATTTCCAACAGAATTCCTGCCTCCCCCACTGCAAAGTTCTGCCCACCCCTCCCCCAGCCTCCTTCCTGCCAAGCCAAGGCTGGTGCAGGAGAGAGCAACCCAGAGTGATGCTTGCTGTCCCTCCTCTCTCCCATGCACTTTGGACCTCCATGCTGCTTTCCCCTGGCAGTCCCAAATACAGGCCCTAAAGGCAGGCTACCGCCATCTCCATGCCTCCCTGCTCAGCATGCCCGAGCCGGAGCTCTGTTGGCTCCCCTCCTTGGAGCTTCAGTTATCCACCTGGGCCAGGAGCAGGTGATCCTAGAGCCTTGCGCAGCTGAACCCACAGTAGAGGATGGCCACCACTACCTGCAACCACCTCCCCTGCCTTGACACATCCCTGTCCTGAGGAGCTGAAGAGGCATGCGCATCCAGAGGAAGCTGTCCTCAGGAACAGCTATACTTGTGAAAATAAATTACGTGCAGCCCCTAGGGTGCTGTTTCACGCTTCCTAACACTTCTCACGGATACATCACGCAAAGTACACGCTCCCACCTCTTTCCAGAGACTGTGTCCTGACCCAGTGTCAGCTCCCCAGGGGCAGGAGATATCTTTTCTCTAGCCTTTCATCAAGAAGACAGGCAGTAAAATAATTTCTGGTTTACAGGCGAGTAGGAAGCCTAGAGATATTTAGCAGATTGTCTAGGAGCACACAGTAGGACCAGAGACCAGGCCCTCCCCTGGGTGCCTACCACACTGCACTACATAGTAAGCCTGGAGAGCAGCCATGAAGTCCAGCCTGCCAGGGACTTAAAGCAGTCATCCTCAACCCCCCACCCCCACCCCGGGGAGCAGGGAGAAGCCTGGTCCAACAGCCTGCGTCACAACTCAGGTGTGTCATTTCCTGAGCTCTCAGGTGGAGCCTGGGCCAGGGCTGGCCCTGCTGGCAGGGTTTCAGCTTCTTCATTCCTCTCACACAGCAGTGGGGCTCCTGGCACAGGTCTGCGCATGGAGGAGCCCTGGTGTTGCATCTAACAGAACAGTGCCCTGTCCTCCCATTGGAGACAGTCTCTTGCCTCTTCTTTCAGATGTTTCTTTCGAGCCACCCCCTAAGTCGCTATTCTAATCAGGACCAGAATCATGAGTTCAAATCCGGTCTCGAGTTCTTACATGATATGTGACATCGGAAAAGTTACTGCCTTGAATCTCAACATCACCCCTGTGGGGTTGCTATGAGAATGCGTACACATAAAGAATCTAGTACAAGGGGCTGGGGAGATGGTTCAGTGAGCAAAATACTTGTGGCACACGTGAGGTGCTGAGTTCAGATAAGCATGCATGTAAAAGTCCAGTGTGGCAGTGTGCGTCTGTAACCCTGGTGGGCGACAGAGATGGGCGGATCCGGGGCTCGTGAGCCAGCCAGTCTTGCCCAAACAGCAAGCTCCAGGTGCAGTGAGAGACCGTGTTTCCAAACATAAGGTGGAGAAGTGACTGAGGAAGACATCCTGACATCAACCTCTGGCTAGAACAAAGTTGGGCATGGTGGTGCATGCCTGTAATTCTACCTACTCCAGAGGCTGAGGCAGGAGGATTATAAGTTCCGGGCCAGTCTGTACAATTTAATAAAATGCTGTCTCAGGATTTATTTTATTTTATTTGGTGTTTTGAGACCATGTTTCTCTGTGTAGCCCTGGCTGTCCTGGTACTCACTCTGTAGACCAGGTTGGCCTCAAACTCAGAGATCTGCCTACCTCTGTCTCGCAAGTGCTGGGATTAAAGGCGTGCACCACTACCACCCGGCTGAAGAGCTGGATACTTAAGGACAGAAGAAAAACTATCTTCTGGGAAAAATAAAAAGAAATGGAAATTATACTTTTTAGATCGAGTACAGTTGAGTCCAGCTATTCGATATTGCAGATATTGTGACATGTTTCCTCCATGACAACATACCAACATGGAGGAGAGAAACTGGACAAGAAAGGTTAAAGCAAGCAGTAGAGCAGTGTCCATTAGCCAGCTGCTCCTCAGTGAGATCTGATTGTAGGGTTCTCCATGATTCACCCTCCACACAAACAGGGAGCTGGGTGCCTTGCCTTTTGGCACCTAGTGAGGGGAGAAAAAGGGTTGGGGGAGGCTGGGCTGGGGGAGGGGCTCCAAGGCTAGCCCCTCCCTATCTGCTTCTCGTGCTTGCTTGCTCAAGACTTGGGAAAGCTCCAATGACCTGAGCCTGCAGGGCAGGAAGCAGAATGCACCCCTCCAGCTGGGCCCCACAAGGCTGGGCCAGTGTTGAGTGGCAGCAGGAGCCCTAGGCCCGTGATGTTATCTGCCTCTCAAACTCACACTTTTTTCTAAAGGGATCCAGAGACTTAGTTCCTTGGATTACTCCTCCCATGAAATCTACACGTTTATTCTTTCCTGGAAGCCTGTGTGTTTTCTCTGCATTTTTTTGTCATTCTTGCCCATCATATGAAGTGGCTGTTAATCAGTTTGTTGTGGAGATAAGGAAAGTCAGGAAGGCTCAGCGTGAATCCACCAAGATGGCACATGTCCCAGGAAATGGAACCAAAGTGAAGTTCTGCAGCTAGGTCTCTCTGACTCTGGGTTGGGGATAGGCAGCAACTCTACTTCTGGTTTCTAACTCTGCCTGAACGCTACTTCCCAAATGACTAAGAGAGTGATTTGCCTTTCCTGCCAGTTCCCTGAAATATCCTTCTTTCCCCTGTTACCGTGCCCCTCCTACTTCCCAGGGTACTGAGTAGGACTTCCCACTAGAATACCAACCTTAGCCCTGACATCTACCTAGGTCGTGAAGATCTAGGGTTAAGATATTCAGGAGACAACAGGGAACAGAGGGGAGGTCTCCCCAAATCCCTACTTGCCTTCATCCCAGCCTGGTTGTTTGAAAGAACTTCCCCAAGCATCAAGGCAGAAGAGCAAGGGAGGAATGAGGATGGCTGGAAACCATCGTAGGCTCAGGGGAAGAAGTAAAGATCAAGCTTGGTTGTCCTCCTTTTCTGGGGCCAGTAAGGGAGAGGGGATTGGGAAAGAATAGGAATAATAATACATTTCTTATTCATTCCTCCAGGTCTGAGTTTAGGGGTTCACTTGCCGATCCCACCATCAAGCATGTGTTCATCCATCTGCTTACCCAGCCATCCAGCCATCTAACGATCTACCCATCTAGCCACCCTACCACCTGACCGTTCCCTCTGACTAGTCACCCATCTTCCCATCCATTTCCTCATCCATCTCCTCTCCCGTTCATCTGTATATCTATCATGCCATTTATGCTTAAATATCCATTCGTCATTCCATTCCTTCGTCCACCCTTCTACCCAGTCATTCATTCGTCTACCCCTTTACGCACTGCTGTATAAGCTGGAGAGCTGTGCACCCATATGCACATGTGTTCATGCATGAGTGAGGTTGCCCACCGAGGTCAGAAGAGGTTGTCAGATTCTGGAGCTGGAGTTACAACAGTTGTGAGCCTCCTAATGTGGATGCTGTGGTAACAGTATGTGCCTTTAACTGGCAAGCCATCTCTCCAGTCCCTAGGGATGAATTTTTTTTCCTAGACAGGGTCTTCCTGTGTAGACCCTGTCTGACCTGAAACTCACCTTTGTAGACCAGTCTTGAACTTGCAGAAACCTGCCTGCTTCTGCTTTTGGGGTGTTGGGGTTAAAGGAGTTTGCCACCATGTCTGATTCCAAGTGACAACTCTTGAAAGATGGATTCTTGGAACCTCCTGCACAACTTATAGGCTACTCTACCAGAGACTGTAGGGCAGCTCTCCCCAGCAATCATTATTACTAATATATCCTCAGGGAGGGTCTTGTAAATCTTTCAGCAGCTGCCTGAGCTTTATAGGTTTCATTCACTTCCTGAGTCTTACAAGCAGCCTTCTTCCTTCCAGGAGGAAATGTTCCACTTAGAGGAAACAGCTATAAAACACCCTGTACACACCCATGCATCTGCCTGTCTGTGGTGGTTTGAATAAGAATGGCCACCATGGACTCCTGGGTTTGAATGCTTGGTTACCAGGGAGTGGTACTATTAGGAGGTGTGGTCTTGTTGGAGAAAGTGTGGCTTTGTTGGAGGAAGTGTGTCACTGGGGGTGGATTTTGAGATGTCAGATATTCAAGCCAGGCCCAGTGTCACTCTCTCTCTCTCTCTTCCTGCTGCCTGTGGATCTGAATGTAGAACTCTCAGCTCCTTCTCCAGCACTATGTCTGCCTGAGTGCTGCCATGCTTCTTTCCATGATGATAATGGACTAAACCTCCAAAGTGTAAGCCAGCCCCAATGAAATGTTTCCCTTTATAGGAGCTGCCATGGTTATGATGTCTCTTCACAGCAATAGGAAACCCTAACTAAGATACTGTCCATGAATTTGCTTATCTGTGTATCATTTGTCTATATTCCATTCATCGTAGCATTCACTGATCCACTCATTCATTCACATACTCCTTTCTTTGTCTGCTTGTGCACCCATCACCCATTCACCCAAACATTCTACATTCATACATGTAGTGGGATATTTGAGCTTATTCTCAAATATTACAAAGCTGCATGCACTTCTGTGCAGTACTATGAACCTTAAACAGCTGCAGTATCTGGCAGTTAGAGCTGCTTCCAGAAGATCGCCTCCCTTAGCTGTTAGAACCAGCTTTCTGGGTGTGGATGGACTACAGCTTTTTTGAATGCAGAAAGAACGACAGTTTGGGCACCAACAATTGTCTACTCAAATACGCATGGATGGAGCAGTTGTTCAGATTTGACTTCGCCTGCACATACATAGACTCACCTGTTTATCTGTCCTCCATCCACCTTTCCAGTTATTTTCTAACTTAACCATCCACTCACCTTTCCATTTATCCACTTACTCATAGGCATAATGTACACATACTTTAGCTACCTATACATTCAGAGACCATACCCCTTAATTCATCAAGTCATCTACCTTCTAAATGATCTATATTAAACTCAATTAATAACATTCTTGGCCCAGCACCCAGCACAGATGTTGTTATAGCTCTTATTCTAAGATTTCATTTGAGAAGCAGAGTGCTATGGGGTCAAAACATCAATTCTGGATTCAAATTGTGGCTTTTTCCCCTTACTAATTTTATGACTTTGAACAAGTTTTCTAATTGTGATTAGCTGAGCTTTCCTATCTGTGAAACAGAAACAGTAAGAGTACCTGCCTCCCTACCTCACAAAATTGTTCTGAAGATAAAATGCATTAGTTTGTTTGTTTGTTTTGGTTTGTTTTTTTGAGACAGGGTTTCTCTGTTGTAACTCCGGCTGTCTTGGAACTCACTCTGTAGACCAGGCTGGCCTCAAACTCACAGAGATCCACCTGCCTCTGTCTTCTGAGTGCTGGGATTAAAAGTGTGTGTCACCACTGCCTGGCTTAAATGTATTTCTAATGCGAAGACTTACAATTAAAGCTAGCACACAGCCAAGAGGTACAAACAATTCCCGTAGGAATAGTCAGGAACCACAATGCTTACCTCATCCTTGTCTTCCTCTGCCCTCCCTTCTTCCTTCCCCTTTTCTGTCCTCTTTCTCTTGGGCAGCCTTATCCACCTACTCCCCACCCCCACCACTGATTCCCATGTTGTGGCTGCTGATTCCAGCTTGGCCCACCCCTGAGCTCTGGGTCCACACATGCTTAGAAGCCTCGAGTTGAACTCACTCCCCTTCACACCTACCATTCCTTTTCTTATACTTTTTGTATCCATAAATGACACCGGAGTATACCCAATTGTTAGTCCCAGAATCACCCAGACTTAGACATTCTCTCTACTGCCCACACCCCTTCAATCATTAAGCATGTTGTTGTTTGACGTTGTAATATTCTTCACACCTGTCACCTCTGTAATGCCTCTCTTTATCCAACTCAAACTTGGACCAATTGCCCTTGACCGTGATATCCTTGCTCTCCTGTCAGCATCTCTGTGTCCTCTGGTACATCTGCTTCACTCCTCTCCTCAAAAACCTTATTTTCATGATACCACTCTTGTGAAAATACATCAGTGATTTGAATACCTTACCTCACTCGACAACTAAGGGCACCTGAGTGTTGTGTAACACTCTCCTCCAAGATTAAAACATTCCACCCTGCAGAGGAACTCCTTAAGCAGGGAAGGAAACAGCAAAGAGCTTCAAGAGCTCCCTGAAGCTGACCAGGCTCACTAGGTCCTCCCTGCTAGAGTAAACAAAGCCCAGTTGCAAAAAAGACTCAGCTGAGCTACCAAGAAGAGTCTGAGACCAGATCAGATGCCTGGTAGAAGCAGCTGAGCTGCCGGCAGAGATTTAGACCAACTGAGGCGTCTGGACAGGACACTCCAACCCGTTGAGCTGTCCGCAGACTGTGCAGAGTGCTCCAGGTTCCCAGCTTTGTGAGCTGTCACCCATGCTGAGGTGGGCTTTGGTGATGCAGCTGCCTGTGAGTCACTTCTGCTCCTGTAAGTAACCCCTCACCCACATTCCTGTAAGGAACTCCAATAGACTCATTGGTTCACCAAGTTGGACTTTGGCGATATCTGTACTTTGGTCTGTGGTGGGATCTCTATCTGGGATGAGTAATGAGTGTGTTTCTTCTCCTCAGGAAAAGTTTTGTTGCACAATGTAATTGGCACCTGAACAGGAACAGGACAGATCCAGAGATGAGTTGGTTCTGGCTATGAGTAACAGGACATCCAACTGAGGTCCAGCAGCCCAAGGGGGAAGCATCGGCAAGGAAATTCCAATAGAATTGTCCTTTCTTGTATGGTGTACATTAGTGTGCCTTTGGGCAGCAGTGGCATAGTTCTTGTTATGGGTAATGAGACATGCAACTACGGCTAAGCCATCAGGATTGGGAGTGCCTGTGAGACGAAACCCAGGATGACCGTCTTCGTCTATGTATATGGGATGGCATGCCCGCTCAATGAGTGAGGTCCACCACAGGAACACGGAGATGCCCCCTAAACAGCTAAAAAAGAGGAAATTTTGCAGTCTTTGAGATTAGTGTTCAACAGTCACCTCTTGGCAAAGCAGTGGTGGCAGTTGCTGGTCACTATTGTGTGTAGTTAGAAATGCATCTGAGGCCAAGATGGTAGCCAAGCGGGAGCTTGTTTGTGTAAAGGAGCAATTGCAATGAGAAAGGGAGATGAGGCTAGGCCAGCATCCTCCGTGTTCACCTCTGGTTTGGCAACTGAATTAGATAAACAAGATCGTGAGAGAGATAGTAAAAGCAATAAAAAAATAGCTCCCAAGCCCAACTTTTAGTAGGAAAAGAGGGAAAATCTGTAACCCAGCATGCAAATGGGAGAATTAACCATGGTCCAACGCAAGAAACTGTTGTGATCAGGAAATACTCAGTGCTTGGACTGCAGGTATTAGGGAAAACTTTTTTTTAGTTAGTTTTTTGTTTTTTGAGATAGGGTTTCTCTGTGTAGCCCAGGTTGTCTTGTAACTCACTCTGTAGACCAGGCTATCCTCAAATTCACAGAGATTTGCCTGTCTCTGCCTCCCCAGTGCTGGCATTAAAAGTGTGTGCCTTTAATGCACATAATGGAAGAATGAACAAGCCGGTCTCAGTCTGGCCTGTGAGGCTGAGGACTTGGGAACAGATGGGGTCAGTCCGAATTCTGTGGAGGCAGGAAAACTGAGTAACGTAACCACTCATCCTTCCTTAAGACAAAATCTGTACAACCTGAGACAGTGTGAGGGAAATCAGTCCCTAATGGACTGACTGGTTTATCAGAGCTGTTAGGAACACTTAGTTATCTTCAGTGGAAGTCCCCATAAATGTCTGGGAATGGAAAACAATAGAGGAGGAACAGGCACTACTGGGGGAACCGGGAATAAGAGAAGTTGTGTTTGAACCCCAGTTCACTGAGCCTGATAGAACTGTGTTCACAGAGGAGATAAAAGAGGTTAATCCAGCAGGGCCTCGAGGCTAGTATGGAGCTTTAGGTGGCTTTGCTGAGTCTGTTGGGCTCTGGCAGATCTCAGTGACAGACCTGCCGTCAAGAATACTTGTAAAGAGAGAGAGCAACCAAGAGGAGACCGTCTAAGGTAAAGCCGAGACAGAGATCTGTCTAGGTTACCACCGGAAGATGAGTGTGGCAAGATTTGTGTTGAGCTGGAGTTCCTAAGGAAAGAACTGATAGAAAGTTAAATTGTGTGTTAAGAAGCTTCTGCCTGAGGAGCAGTTCACAGAAGACATCCATGATCGAACAGTTCAAGTGAAGATCATCAAGTCTGTCCCCGGGGTGGGTAATTACCCCCGGACTAAGGAGGGTACATTTACCTCCAGCACAAGGTTCTGCTAGGGGTGGAGATGGTTTGTCCAGTCAGGAATTCCCCCAACAACCAGGAATGGTGGATGGAGATACAACGGTTACAGCTCCACCCACAATGCCAACCCAGAGTCTCTGTTTGACCCAGGAAGCCAGCAAGTGCAGCTCGGGAATGCAGGGACTTACTTGTTCCCTGTTGGCCCTGAATAGGTCTGAGCAAATGAAATCAGGCCCACTGAGCTCATGAAGTGTGGAGAAATGTAGGGAGGCTCCATGGCAGAGTCCGGGATATGGAAAAGGAATGGCTCAGAGAGAATGACTAAGGATTACAGGGAGCTAACTATGTCAGCGCCTCCTGTCCATGCTTTGTGTCTAACCTTGATCTGTGGAGGAAGCAACTGATACAAATGGATGGGACCCTCCTGTGCTGTATTAGATCTTGCTTATGTCTAACTTTAGTATCTTCTTAGTTGCAAAGCTCTGGGATCACCTGACACCGCTGAGAACCGATGACGATAGATCCCAGAGTGTTTCACCATGGTTTTCTCTGTAACCCCATTATTTGTTATGAGATGGTAGTTTGGGGTGTTGCCTTGTCCTGCCCATCCTCTGGAAACTGTTGTGTTATGTAGCTGACAGAAGGCTGACCTCTGAGTGTTTTGCAGATTTGGAAAACCATTGGAGAGACAACCAGGTACAAGAGTACTTCCAACTACCCTACAACCCTACTGGGGCTGAGCTAAATGAAAGAAAACAATCCAGAAGGACATTCCCAGAAGCCATAAGGTTATTGAATAAAACCCCAGATGCCAGGGTTGGGCTACCTCCCTGTGAGTTGCTGGCCAGAGAAGCCCCTAAGGCCCCACAAAGCGAGGCCACTGCTACTGCTGTTGGTTGTGTCCCAGAACTAGAAGGTAAGATCCTATTGCTGGAGACACCGCATGCACATGCGGACATGTAGGACTGTAAGACATGGAGAGATTAAACTGGGACTAAACTGGAAACTCCCAGACTGTTGACTGGCTTTCCTAATGCCAGAGGTGGCCATGTAGGCTGCTGGTGGACTAATGTAGGACTGTCACCAACATCCCTTCTTGGCTATGACCCTGCATGCTGAAATACTGAAATACGATGTGCCAGCTTGTGCAATAGTAGCTCAGCTATCATGAGTAAGACCAACAGGCTTCGATTGGATTTAAGGCCTGCTCCCCATGAAAGAGTTCACATTTGGTAATGTAAGCCAGGACAAAAACCTGTGGTTGGGGAGGTCATAGGTCCCAATGGGGAAGCAACCTCTATGGTTTTACTATAGATCACTGTTGTTATAAGCCTCAACCATAAACAGGGGTGAAGTTTCTGAGAGCAAGTGACTGTTACTGTGACATGGTGATCTGTTTCTTAGCCATAGATGGATATCTAGTCACCCCCACCAAGGCCCAGGGATCATTGCAGAAGAGGGGGTGGAAAGGATGTAAGAGCCTGCCCGAGGAGGGACTGGAGTGTTGGGTAACAGTCTCCCGAAGAGTAAAACATTCCATCCTGCAGGGGAACTCCTTAAGCAGGGAAGTAAACAACAACAGCAACTATTGTGGGATATTTTATAGTTTTGGGATCATACTCCCGTATGCTGTTTAGGGGGAAGGACGCTTCCTGATGCCTTGTAGCATATAAAGGAATTGCTTCCTATGCTTGTTAACACCTTTGTGCTAAAAACAACAACGGGAGTAGCACCCCCAGATCTCCAGGACATTTGTTTACCTTAATGCAGATGAAGGTTCCCTATCACCCTCAATGTTCTGCAGCCAGGTGAACAGAGAAGACTCTGACTCACCCCCAGCTTGAACACCCGCAGGGGTGGGATAGGTGACAAGTCTGCTGGCAGACCTTGAGAAGTGTTAGGTTCCATTCATTTGTATAATGAAGGCCTGTGTGGAGAGACAGGGAGTTTTGAATGAATAAAGCACATAGGGGCTGAAGCAGAGAGGAGCAGAGAGTAGGGCAGAACCATGAGGAGTGAGGAGGCCATGGAGAGAAAATGGTGCGAGCTCTCTGCCTAAGCCACCCAGGTACTACGTCCCTGAGAGTTGTCATGGCTGGTTATTAATATATCAGCGTCATATTAATAAATTATACTTTAACAACCACCAACAACAAAACAACAGCAACAATGAAATAGCTTCAAGAACTCCCTGAAACTGAGCAGATTCATTAGCCCACCAGCTGCCTGGGAGAAGCTGAGACAAGCCAGGATGCCTAGAAAGGACACTCCAACCTGTTGAGATACCCACAGACTGTGCAGTGAGTTCTAGGTTCCCAGCTTTATGAACACCCATTCTGGGGTGGGCTTTGGTGATGCAGCTGTCTTTGATTCATTTCTGCCCCTGTAAGTAATCCCTCACCCAGATTCCTGTAAGTTACTCTAATAAAACTCATTGGTTCACCAAGCTGGACTTTGCTGATACCTGTACTTTTGTCTGCCGTGGGTTCCCTATCTGGGGGTGAGTAGAAAAGTATTCTGTCTCCCCAGGAAAAATTTTGTCATGCAACAGAAGGCTATGCACTTTTCTCACTCCCCAGTACTACCCAAAGCTCAGGGGCTGACGAAGGAGACCTTGATGAGAGTCTGTTCAGAACATACACAGAGAATGGAAGCATGCGCCACAAGGCTTGAATGGTATAGTACACTCTGCACGGCTGCTGCGCGGGAATGTTCATGGAAATCAGCAAGACAAGGAGAGGGTAATCAGAGAGACTGGAATGGGAACATTTATTTGCCTAATCTATAATGAGCAAGAGGTAAGTGTAGCCCAGAAGGTCCCCACGGGTGACCAGAGATATTTGAAACAGGACGGGAGGAGGAAACAGGGCAGCCTAGGATGTCAGAGTGGTAATTCTGGAGGAAGCTGCCCAAGTGATGGCAGGATTCACGTGTATAAGTACAGTATCTTGGAAAGGTAGGAGGCCATTGGAGATGAACCACTGGCATCTAGGTGTGAAACCAATCTGGTCTATCAGGTCCCAGATCCCAGAAGCCCAACTGTGATAAAATGGTAGAAATGGGAAGATGTCAACAATCTAGCAGCCTTCAAAAGTAAGTGGACTAGATGTGTGAAGGGCTGTGGCCTGGGCTGTGGACTGAGGTGGTAAAAGCAGCAGGGTGATTGTGTGTAGGGGGCAATGGAGTCTGGAGAAAGTCAGCTCCAGTGGGTCCTTGCATGGCCTCCTAGGGCGTGTTCTAGGATTCTCATCTGCCCCAAGTTCAGTTTCCACAGCAGGAAAAAGATTTTGGGAAAAGCTGCCTTTTGCCTCTCTTCCCTCTGTCTCTGTCCCAGGTAGGTTGGGTCTTGCAGACTGATGTCACAAGGTACCTCTAGCCAGATCTTGAGTGTTTTCATTCCTTCTCTATGAGATGGGAATGACTAATGAGAAACGACAGAAAAACAGAGGGAGAAAGCTCCTGCCTTCCCACTCTGGGCCCATGCCTCAGGCTAGTACCCTATCCCATCCTGGCCTGTGCATCTGGCAAAGACCAGTGCCTGGCTGCTCAGGTGCTATCCTTTGTGCTATCCAAAAGACAAATACTGAGGCAGCCTTTGGCTGTGTATCAGAGCCCGCTCCCGGAGGCAGGTGTCACTCCGAGTGCCATCAGGTGCAGCCTTTCTAGATTCTCTGGATTCCCTTCCAGGTTATCCTGACATGGTAGAAAAAAACAGAATTGTGGCCAGTTTAAGCTGGACTTGGATTTGGGCTTTGCTGACAGCCTCACTGACCGTGGGCAAGTCAAAGCCTTTCTGTGAGCTCTTCCATAGAGAGAATAGAAATATGTACTCGGAAACAGTCGTAGACAATTGTTCCTCGTAAGCATGGAAGCAGAGCTGAGGGCTATGAAAGCCCAAGGAACACCGAAATTGCTGGGTCAAATGGCCAAGGCTGGCACTCTAGGCTGGCAGAAGTGGGTGGCCACAGCTCTTAGCTCCCTCACTGGAAGGAGAACTGGTTTGTAGAGGAAGCCCCACCCCCACCCCTACCTCAGGTGTGTGTTGAATAAATCAGTGAGGGAATGAATGGAGACTGCTCCAGGTCAGACACTAGAAGGTCAGACACACGGAAGCACCCAGATGGTAATGGGGGCCCCAGCTCCCTCTGCTGGGCATCCCATAACTGGTTAGAGCCCCCAGCCTTGCTGACAGGGGTCCCACAAAACTCAGTTTTGCTTCTGTGGCATTTATTGGCTTGCAATTATATGCAGCTCTTTCTGTGATTGTTTGAATCTTACTCCTGTCCTGTTCTTTAGATTCTTGGAAGCATTTGGTTCCTCTCTTCGCAGTCTCTTTAGTGCCCATTCCAGTGCTCCAGTGTGGTAGACATCCAGCAAATGCAGTTCCTCTCTAAGCAACTTGCCCTTAATCAGCTTCTAAACTCTTGCTGACTTTAAACTACCCAGGTCCCAGCAGACTCACACAGGGGCCAGGGCTGGGCTAATCCTGCAGCAGTATGTCCAGTATCCCTCGATGGGACACATTTCCTTGCTCCTTGAGCTTCCTCATTTTTCCTTCCAGAGACTGAGGCTGGCATAACCCCAAGCGCCTTGTATTCGACCCCGGCTATATACCAAGCACTATCTACTATATTTTTGCTAGTTCCATATTTTCTTCAAGTTTCACATTAATAAATAATGATAATAAAAGAGCTAACAGTTTTGAGCACATACTACCATCCCTGATACAGACTTTCCATTTATTAATGAGGTTGAGCACTTATAACAATGTCGCAGGATAGAAATAATTCTTATACTTCTGACAGCATTGATGTCAACCTGCCGAGGTCACACATTAGAAAGAGAGCTGTCTTTCTAATTTGCTCCACACTTGCTTGTGCTCTGTGTGGGCTGCGCTTCCCACTGCACTATTCCAGGTCTTCAGGTTCTAACTCAGCACCTGGCCTCAGCGGGAGAGGGCCTGCTCCTCCCCTTCCCCCACTGGCTTCCCTTTTAAATCATTGACTCCTGAGAGCTAATCTCCTGCCCCAGAGTGTATAATTAACAAAGACTAGACAGACTAAAAACTCCATACCCTCGCTGCTTATCAGCCTGCATGAAAGCTAGACCCCTCATGGGGTGCTCTCTATTCCTCTGCCAAGGCTCAGCCTCTCCCTGAAACTTTGTTCTGAGCTGTAGGGTCTGAACACATCCCAGCCCTCTGGACAGAACACCAGTTGGCTGTATCAGCTGGTAGGAATGCAGTAGGCTGGGCAGGCCCCTCCCCTCATTATTTCTGAGTCCTGGGAAGCCCTGAAGGTACACAGGCTAGGAGTGGGGCCAGGGTAGACAGACTGTGGACATGAGAACCGGGAATGAAGCGGTGTGTGGTAATGGAGTGGGCTTCAGTACGCTTGTGTGCCCCGGTTCTGATTCCTCTGATAGTGGCAAGAAACCCTGTGAGTGCAGAGGAAGCCATCTGCACACCGTGAAGAGAAATGCAGGGTGCTCTGGGCTGAACACATCTAGCAGAGTGTCTGTGCACTCAGGCGCTAGGCTCAATTGGCCCTGAAGATCCTGGTCTCCTTCTGTGGGTGACCCCCTAGTCAGCATTGTGGAGTGAGACAATGGAAGAATTACCCCAGGAGACATGGGCCACAGATACCTCACTGAACCAGAGCCCCCAGAGTAGAGGTAGCCAGAAGTGGTCATGGGACCTGTTAGCCCCAGCAAGGGAAAACCTGGTTGAGTGTGCAGATGCTGCTCAGGCCCACATCCCCCTTCTCTGTAACCCAGTAACACAGCTCTGGTGCCTTAGCCAGAGGGTGACTGAGGAGCTCCCGCCCATCCCCCTCTCTGGAGCCCAGGGGCTGTTGAGGCCCCATGTTGTGGGTGTGACCTCCTCAAGGTGAGGATCCTCTCAGGGCACTGAGTTCAAGTAGTGTGGGGCAGAGAGGCAGTCTCTAGAGCCTGCGTTGCCAGCAGCTGGTGAGGGGACCCAGGAGGAGCCAGCCTCAGCTACAGGGCTCCCATCTAGACTTCCGGTGAGAAGCCCTGCCCTGCCTGGAAGAGAATGAAACAACAGGCCTGAGGTCTGCACACCTCAAGCTCTGGTGCATGCCCATGCTTCTAGGCCTACCTGGCCCCTCCGAGTGAGGGACACTCTAAGGATTTGCAGATACTTCAGAAATCTGTTCTAGGCAGCACCTAAGTTTACTGCAGGAGGACTGTATCTGTTATGCGCCTCCCTTCTGTCGGTTGGTCCTCCTGTGGACCACACTCTATCCGGTAAAACAGACCCAGGCACATACACTTACTTACTGAAGCTCATGCCATTATCCAGAAGCCACACTCCTTACTCATTTTCGTGTCCTGACACCCCCACAAGGTGACTCCAGAAGCTTTTTTGACCTCTCCCCAGCTCTCGTTATGTATCTTCCAAGCCTTTCCAGTGTGCAGGCAGTCTGTAGAATCCCTGCCTTTGCCTCTAGTGCTGGCTGGACACTGTGGTCAAGTTCCTGAACATCTCCCTCCCCTCCAGGCTGGGCTACTGGGCTAAAGTAAGATGAGCATGTGAATGGGGCATTTGGACACACTAAGTACTCAGTGAAGAGGAGCCATATCTTGTTTTCTGTCTGCAAATGGCTCTACTTATACTTGTCCAAGGGTACCTGGGAACTGACTAGCTCCCTGGTTCTTCCTCAGGGACTCTACAGAACACCGTGCAGACTCAAGAACCTGCCCCCCTGAGACACAGAAGCAAGGAACTCTAGGATGGCTGGCTCCTCTCAGTTAATTCCCCATTTCTGAGAAGTCTGGTAGATACTCAAAGCAATGAGCCTGAACTACAAAAGAAAAATTAGGTCTGGATAGGCCTCAGTGTAGTTTCCCACTGACTCCAGGAAGATGTGAAGCTCTAGCAGCTGGGGATTATTAACATAAGGAAATCAAGGAATCCTGCTTTGTGGGGAGGAATGAGAGGGGCAAGAGTCATCTTATTGCCTTTATTTCGCTGTCTACCCAGCTGGCCCCGAGACAGGGCACAGGGGCAAGCTTGTACACATTCATGTTCTCTGTGCAGGCAAGCATGTGCACAACACACATACATACCACCCCACCCCCCTCAGACACACACACACACACACACACACACACACACGCACACACACGCGCACACACACACACACATCTCTGGCTCTGTGAGTCAGTCTCTGGGAGGCAAGGGGCCGGCTCCTCAGCCTGCTCCTGCCTGCCCTTTTATGACAGCACCAAGGGCAGGGGTAGGGCAGGGCCCTCAGCCCCCAACAAGTCCCTGTGCAAACTGGAGGTACCAGCTGGCTTCAGGATGGGGCGCCGTATTTCCCCGTTCCCAGAGTTCCCTCCTCCACTTCCTGAGGGAGGGAGTATTCTCTGCTTACCTGGTGGGGGCAGACCCCTGCCAGGGCTGGGGCCCAAGGAGCCTAGGCTTACCCCCCACCTGACCCTACCAGGACCTCCACTACCAAAGCACAGCCAAATCTGAGTTGTGGAGATTCCCCACTGGAGAGCAGGAAGGCCTGGGCCCCGAGGCATCTGGGGAGGGGTCATCACCCCCTCTTCTAATCCATCTTCAATATGAAGAGGTTTGGGGCACACTTCCTGGGAGGGAGCACAGGCCTGGAGGAGTCACAGCTAGGGTCCTCCCCAAAACTTGTATCTTCTGGGCCACAGCCAAAGGCTAGGCATCCAAAAGTCCAGCTGGCTGGTCAGAATCCTTGTGCAGTTCTGCAGGGGGCACCCCCCTGGGTTGGAGCTGAGTGTCAGACCTGCACGGGCAGTGTCTGGTTCATCTGCAGCCTCATGTCCTGGATACTACTGAGGATCTTCTTCTGGTGGCCAGCCAAAGTGACCCCAATCCTTAGCAGATCTCTAGAGATAGATAAATGGCAGTCAGTCCCTTCCCTTCTGCCTGCTACCCTGGGCTCAGCCAGAGCTCCTGCCCAGTCCCTGCAACTTGGGGGTACACTTACTCTGCAGTCATCTGGGCCACCAGGTCAAAGGATGCGAACCCAGCACTGACGAAGCTCTCTTTATACCTCCCCATCTTGATTGCATCTAGCCAGTCGCCCACTGTTGTGAAGGTTGTATAATCCGGGACTGTGCGGTCCAGGAGGGGCTGGGACATGCTGTGGGAAAAAAGAGTGACCTGGTACATCCAGGGAGCTAGGGATTAGGGTGAGGGTTGCCAGCCTGTGGGAGCTGGAAGTGGGACACTGACCCAGATGGGGCACTGGCGATGACCTTGAGGCTGGCAGCATTGCGGATAAGCTTGTCTAGTGTGTTGACAATCTGGGAGAACTTGGGCCTGAGGTTTCGGTCCCTCACCCAGCAGTCCAGCATGAGCTGGTGCAGTGCAGTGGGGCAGTCCATGGGGGGCGGCAACCGGTAGTCTTGCTCCACAGCATTGATGACCTGGGTAATGGTAGGGAATCTGGAATGAGCTCTACTCCATACCCTGTCAACTCCCACTAACCAACCACTCTCCCTCAGCCCCACTCACATCCTGGTTACTCATGTCCCAGTAGGGTCGCTCTCCATAGCTCATGACCTCCCACATGACAATTCCATAGCTCCAGACATCACTGGCAGACGTGAACTTCCGATAGGCTATGGCCTCCGGGGCGGTCCAGCGGATAGGGATCTTCCCACCCTGGTGGCAGGGGAACATGCCCTTCACCTTGTGACTCAAGGCTGACCTCCAAGCCTGAGCCTTGCCAGGCCTGCTGTCCTCCCCTCCCCTAACCCCTCCTAGCTGCGTCCTGTACCAGGGAGCTGGTGTAGGTGGGGTCAGAGGGGTCATCCTCCAGGAAGCGGGAGAGGCCGAAGTCAGACACTTTGCAGACCAAGTTGCTGTTGACAAGGATGTTGCGGGCAGCAAGGTCACGGTGCACATAGTTCATCTCAGACAAGTACTTCATGCCAGCAGCAATGCCCCGCAACATGCCCACCAGCTGGATGACTGTGAACTGCCCATCATTGAGCTGGGGGCAAGAGGTAGGTTCAGATGGGGCTGCCCCCCACAGCCCCATGCCTGCCTGCCTGCCTGTTTTCCCCAAGCCCTCTGAGATCATGCTTTGCAGTTGTGTCCAGAATGTGCCAAATAGACAGTTGTTAGCTGCCCTGCATTGGGTCGTGAATCTTGTATACAACATCCCAGTGGTCCCTGTGAGAATCTAGTCTGTATTACCAGTCCTGCTTTATAACTGAGGTAGCTGAGACTAGGAAAGGTTAAGTGTCTTGCTGGATTGAAATCACATAGGCAGCAAGAGCAGAGTCGGCACTTGAAGGCCCAGTTAATTCCCTGTACCATGCCACCTGTAAATATGTGTAGACTTTGAATAGGACTTCTGACTTGGTGGTGGTAACTTGGTCCAAGATCTCTGGGAAAAGAAGAGGGACGGAGCTGGCTCTTACCCGAAGGAAGGAGTCCAGGGCACAGTTCTCCATGAACTCAGTGAGAATCATAACTGGACGACTTTTGGTGACCACACCCTCTAGACGGATTATATTGGGATGGTCAAACTGACCCATGATGGAAGCCTCGCTTAGGAAGTCCCGCCGCTGCCTCTCAGTGTATCCCACCTTCAGCGTCTTGATGGCCACAAACACCTCCCGGCGGCCAGGCAGTTTCAGCCGACCCCGGCACACTTCCCCAAACTCCCCTGCAGAGTACAGGCACAGGTCACATGGTACTTCCGGGATCTTCCCAGCATTTCACCCGTCTCTGCCCTGAATGACCACTGTCACTCACCAGCTCCAATCACCTCCTCGATCTTGACGCAGGACACATCGATCTCCTTGGCGAACTCTCGGACAGCCTCGTTGGGATCCTCATAGGTAAAGGGGTCAATATAAACTTTCATCCCAGGAGCAACTACAGGGAAAAGAGGTTGGACTAGAGGATGGACTTCTATGGCCATGGGCAGAGAGTTCACAGGCGGGGTCCCGCCTCAGGTGCCCAGCCCTGTCGGGCGCACTCTTGACAGCCTCTGTGCCATGCCCTGGTATCCCGCCCCTCCCCCGTGAGAATGCCGAGGAAGCACATGAGCTAGACACTCAGGATTCCTCTTCTTGTCTTTCTCCCTCGTCTCTCATCATGTCCAAACTTCTCTCCAGTTCATCCTTCCCCTTACTCCTTCCCACTGCCCGGCCTTGTCCAGGCCTTCAACACTACTGCAATAGCCTCCCAACCGGGCTCTCTGCCTCTGCACTTTTCCCAGCCAGCTGCCCTGTGTCTTCCTGGAACAATGCATCCACTGTCTTTCTCTTCAACTCAGAGCCTTCCCAATTACCTGCGGTAGAGTCAAGTCCAAACTCTGCCTGCTGTTTGGGACCCTCCAATGGGCTGGCCACACTTCCCAGTCTGGTATTCTCACAGCTGTCAAACCAACCTTCTCACTGCCCCCACAGCCGGGCACACAGCCGGGCACTCCGCCCCCTTCCTTCACTTCCTTCCAGAGGCGCCTTGAGCCAGGAATGTTCCCCGACCTCAAACCCTGCTCATCCTGCCACTTCCCCTAGGAAGTCTTCCTTTCTGAACTCCTAGTCTCCTTTGCCACAGGAATTATCACCTAATTGTTTCCTGCATGTGCGATATCTTGTTCCCACAGGACTTACTATCTTTGGGACAGGGGTTACTGCTTAGATGCTGGGGCTAGCAAGCAAGCAAGAGCCCAGGGGACTTGAACAGGGAAGGATCAGGAAACAGTACCCTACTAGAAACAGGCATTCAGAAGGAATGGAGTCGGAGAGATCACCTCTAAGCCTACAGGAGCTGGGTACCAGGGACAGGGAGACACTTACTGAACTGCTGCAGCTTTTCCGTGTACTCTGCATCAGGGCCATGACGCTGCTTCCTGCAGGGGCAGAGCAGACGAAGCCTAAGGCAAAGGTCTATAGCTCCCTCTGTTCAGGGGACCCTGGAGCCCATAGACAAGGCAAGGGCATAGGAATGGGAACCTGGGCCCAGGGTTGGTGGTCATAGTCACTCCTGGGTCTCTAGGTAAGGGATGAAGTCCCCGGGAGTAGGGAAACAGGACAGAAGATAACGTGGATTAGAGTAGGCCTTCTCTGGCAAGGAAAGTCAGGGTGGCCGAGGTTGAGAAGGGAGCTGACAGTTTGAGTATAGCAGGAGAACTCTATACTAGTCGAGGGAAGTTGGAGTCAGCCTGTGGGGCAGCCACGGCTTGCCAGTACCTGAGGCAGACAAGAGCGATGACCACGACAACCACCATGAAGACAAACCCAGCTACGGTGGAGCCCACGATAAGGGGAAGCTGTTCTTGAAGCTGCTGGGTACCTGAGCCTGGAGATCAAGGACGGGCAGTGAGTGAAGGAATGAGAAAGATGCGCTAGGGTGGGGTTGGTATGTGAAGGGATGGGGCATACCTCTTTCACTTGTGGTCTCAAACTCAGCCGGGTGGCTATACTGTCCATAACCCGCTACTGTGCGAGCCCGGACCTGAACCACATAGCGGGCATCAGGCTGCAGCCCATCCAGCTGCACGGAATTCTTCTGGCTGGTCACGGTGGAGGCGATGCCTTTACTCTGCAATGCCGGGAGAATGGAGGCATAGTCAGGTGGGCCTTAGAACCAGCGGACCCCCGGTCAGAACCAGGCCTGCCCTGTGCTGAGGCTCCTCCGATCTGAAGGCCCCTAACGCTATGTGGGTGTAGTCTTGTCCCTGTGTAGCCCCACCCTACTCTCCTCTGGTCCCTTGAGATTCTGTTCTGACCTTCTCAAAGTACTTCATCTCATAGTCCAAGATGACTCCATTAGGCCGCTCTGGGGGTGCCCAGGACAGGGTCAGGCTGCTCCCCGAGCTGCTGTGCAAGTGGAGTGTGGGTACCTCAGATGGGGCTGGAAAAGAGAAAAGGTCCACTAAGGACTTCTGGGCCCAGGAGTCCTTCCAAAAGGTCAGTTCCCACAAGACCCCCGGAGCTGCCTCAGTGCCTGTATCCAGGGCAAGACGACCCAGGTCCCCTCCTTTGTGCCTGCTCACCAGCCTGGTTGGTGGTGATGTTCACGGCTGCATAGCGGGGTGGCAAAGGGCTTTTGCCTGAGACACCGTTGACGGCCTGCACCTCAAAGGTGTAGCGCGTGTGGGCCAGCAGGTGGCTGATGTGGACCCGGCGCTCTGTCAGGCCCAGCTGCCGAGGCACAAACTCCACGTTGTCATCACAGCGTGAACAGGTTGTGGGCCCGGCCCCCGCGCTCCCGTGGCACTTCTTGCAGATAACATTATAGAGGAGGTCATCCCGTCCACCAAGGTCCCGGGGCTCGCTCCATTCAAGGATCAGTGAGGTCTCATTCACATTGGAGATCACACCCCGGGGTGGAGACGGCACCGCTTTGGGGATGTAAAAGGAGAAATGAGTTGGAGGCCTGGGACCACATTTCCGCCCACACTGGCTTGGGCATGTATCCTGCTTTAATAAGCAGAATATCTTCCTGCACTTCTTCACTGGGGAGGTAAGACTCCTGTCCACCCTTGGAGACTCAGTGCAGCCTCACCTCCTCTAGAAGCCTATCGTGACTGTCCTCTCCCTTCCTCTGTACTCCCATGGCATTACCCCTAGGCCCAGAGTATCCATGGTCATTCCCTGTATCTACAGTTGGATGTTAAGCTCTTTAATGACAGTATCTCACTTTCTTGTATATCCCCTGCACCTGACACAATGTCTGGCACACTAGAGGCGAGGGTAGGGAGAGAGCAGGACATCAGCACGCCCTTAGGCTGTAGGGCTAGCGCTGGGCCAAGGTGTGCTGAGCTGGCAGGTCCTCGCCAGCTCCTAGTGTCTGCTAGCAGCTAGTGGGACCCTGTTAAAACGCAGGTAGACGGGACAAGCCAACCGAGCTGGATTCTAGTTCAAGGTCGATTACCTCCTAGGTGCCATCTTGAGCACATCATCTAACCCCTCTAAGCTTCAGTTTCTCCATCTACAAGAAGGGGTTATCTCACTGACTTAGGCTCTCTAGGTAGGCCCTGGAAGGAAAGGCCTGCTGAAGGAGAGCGAAGGAGCTCACGTACTGGTGCAGGCACTGTCTGCAGAGTCTGAGTCTGCACGGTAGAAGTTATTATGGCAGGTGCAGATGCTGGCAGCTGGCGAGGTGGTACGGCTGTTGGGGGGACAGGGGAGGCAGGGTCCCTCTCCTTGCTTTGCCTTGTAACTCCCAGGGGGACAGGCTGCAAGAGAAAAGAGGATGGCACATACTTATCTCCCTTCTCTGCAGACATCAAATCTTCCTTCCTCTGAGAGAACCTGGCCTTCCCCAGCCTGTGTGTGTCTTAGCCCCTCCGGCTCCCAGACCATGGGGGCAATGTTCATATTGCCCAACTCCTGCTACAGATACAAAGGGCCCTTTTGCCCCACATAAATCTCATGTCAGCAGATTCCTCTCCACCCCCACCCCATCACCTGGACAGCCTGGGCTTGTTGAGGCAGGGCGGAGAGAAGAGGAAGAAGAGGGGATGGGAAGAGACCATCAGTGAGCCTTCACAGTCTGTACTCTGCTGAGACAGACACCCCAGCCTTCCCTAACACTCTGGGAGTGCTCTTGAAAACCCTTAAGGATACTGCCACAGCCAGGAGGTAGGAGGTAGGCGTCCTCTGCAGAGGGCTCCTGGCAAACCTCTGCCCCACCCACCAAGCACAGGGCAGGGGTGAGGCTGGGCAGGAGCAAGAAAAGGAGGAAAGAGTGGGTAAGAAAACAGCAAGAAGGCTGGGGTCACCCGGAGTTCAAAGGCCTCAAGGCCTCCCTGGGGACCATCCCAAGTGAGCCCAGAGCTCAGTGCCTGAAGACCCCTCCTCATCTATTCTGTCAATCACATTCTGCCTCTGTGGTATGGGCTCTGCACACTCCTCATGTGTAGGATGGACATAAGATTTATCACTCAAAATCAGAATATTTAGAGAGTGAAAGGGGCCACTAGAATTGAGAGGACAATGGTGTAACTGGAGACTGTCCTGGACACACTAAAGTGACCTGTCAGTCTGTCCATGTGATGACCTCTGGAGGGGGTCACCAAGCTTTTTTCGAAACACAGCTGAGGCTGTGTCCTTCTTTAGGGTTTAATCTGCCCTCATAAAGGTGATATTCTGTCCTAGCTCTTTGAACCAGTGGGGGAGGGGGCAGAGGCCAGGCCAGCCTGGTTGCTATGGGAACCAGCCTGCACTTCCTGCCAGGGACCTGCAGAGTGTTAGCCCTTCTTCAGGCTGTCAGGCTCATCACCCCCACCCGGTTTCTACACTTGGGAAGAGGAAGTTTCCAGCAGGTTCCTTAAGAGAAGCTGTGAGGGGCCAGTGAGGCGCCCCAAATGGGGAGGCTGGGCTCACAAAGCAGGCCAGGTTGATGGCCCAGCCCCTTACACACAGGGCTACGCTAAGAGCCATCTCCCACTCTGGGAGGCATGGTCACAAGTCTCCTGGAGAAGTGGGCAGAGGGAAGAGACGAGACCCTCGCACCTTGCCCTATTCAGCCCTGGGTAGGGATTTAATGCCAGCTCTCACATTCCCTAACTGGGAGGTCTGCAGTGCAGAACCTCCCTGAGACTCAGTGTTCTTGTTGACAAAATAGGGAGAAACCTGGAATCTCTCCACAGGGTCCTGGTGAGGCTTATATGACCAGGCCTCATCAGAAGGGTTTCACAGCTGGGAAGCCAGTAGTATATCATGAGGTTTTATGAGACTCCGCACAGTCTCCTGCCTGCCCTGGGAATAAGGACTTGAACAATCCCTGTCCTCCATGGCTTTCCACACGCCCGAGACCAGTGGCTTCCATCAGTGCAGACATGAGGTCCTAAGGCAGGACGTCACTTACTCACCCACATTACAGTGCTAGGAAACAACGTCTACCACAACCTCATTGTGCGCGAGAAACCAAGGTGAGCATGGGTAAGTAACTCGCACAGGCTCGTTTAAGCAGTGAGGACTCAGGACTAGAGGGACTTGCCCTCTAACTACTGGGCCATGAACACTGCTTCTCAAGAAATATGAATCGTAAGGCAAAGAGAGGCCCACAGCACCATGCCCTTAGCTTTGGGGCGCCTCCAGAACTTCCTGTCTTCCATTGGAGACAGGACCAAGAGGGCATCCCTGCCGGCCTCGAAAGTCTATCCAGGTTCAAGGAAGTATTGACAAGGTCTCTACTCTTTTGTTACTGTTGTTGTTTGTTTTTTGAGACAAGGTTTCTCTGTGTAGCTATGGCTGTCCTGGAACTCACGTAGGCCAGGCTGGTCTTGAACTCAAGAGATCTGCCTGCCTCTGCCTGAGTGCTGGCATTAAAAGTACCATCCTGCTAGTCTCTACTCCTTCAATGTAAAGCCTCTGTCTCTCTTGCTGCGCCCTTCCTGTGTCTCCCCTTCTCTGGTGCTGGAAACTGTAGGGAGAGCCTCATGCATGCCAGGCAAGCGTCCCGACACCTATGCACGTCCAACTTCACATTCCTCGTCTTCCTTGAGTCTCCTTTTCTTTCCTGTGTCCCTCTTTGTAAGATGTCCTCTATTTCACAGCCAGCTGCTCCTCCCTCTCCTGCCCCCCAATCCACACCTGAGACCTGATCTGGTCAGATAGGAAGCCCGGCTGTGGTCAGGCTTCCTTCTCCTCCTTCCTCAGGCCCCACTCACCACGGCACTGGGACTCCTTGGCAGCTGGCTCATGGCCAGTAGCACAGGTGCAGGCACCAACGGGCACCATCCACTCCCCGTCACCATTGCAGTAGAGCTTGAGTGGCACTGACACCTCCACAGCATTAGGGATGCAGGTGCCAGGGGCAATGACCAGAGAAGTGGGCTCAGCCCCCGTGAGAGTCTCAGGGAAGAGTGCAAAGCCCGCAGTGGTGGATGCACACTTCTTGTAGAAGGCACGCACAGAGATGAGTGACATGCAGGCACCCTGGTCCTGGAAGGCCAAGTAGAAGCCGGCCTTGGAAAGCGGCCCGAAGCTGCGCACCTTGGTGTTGACTCGGCCAGCATCAAGCCGTGAGAAGCTCTCATCTGGTGCAATGGTGTCCACTTTCACGTAGGGGTTCTCCATCCAGAAGGGCGAGGAGGCCGAAGCCACATCGCTGTCGGCCTCGTAGTAGAAAAGGTTGAAGGTCTCCTTGCAGGAGCCAGGGATGTTGGGAATGCTGTTGCAGTCTCGCACAGTGAACTTGAGCTCCACGTAGACACGCTGCACTTCCCGCCGCCAGATGAAACCCGTGCGAAGCCAGTTGTTCTGGCTGGACTCACGCACATTACACACCTGATACGTGCGGATGGGGTTCATGGCTTCGTCGTAGCCACTCACTTCTTCCCACTGAGTGTGGACCAAGTGAAAAAGAGAATGAGTCATTGGCCTAGTGACCTCGGTTGCTGCATTTACCTCAAGGGGTGCTTCTGTGGCAAGTGGCTGAGCATGCATATATGGGTTCAAAGCCCAGCTTTCTGGGTGACCATGTCACTTAACCTCTCTGTGCCTCAGTTTCTTGGTCTGAAACCAAGCGACAATTAACATACCTAAAAAGTACGTAACTCAATGAAGAAAGCACCTAGAACAGGACTGGGACCTTGGGAAGCCTGAGGTGCTGTGTAACCTTGGGGCCTCAGTTTCATCACCTGTACAGTGGGGCTGACTGGAATTAAATGAGGTTGTGAGGAACTAAACAGTGCAACTTGGCTAGTCTTGCTTGACAGGGAGAAAGCATTTGGTGAACACTGGCTGTCAACACTACCAACACATTTCATGGTCAAAAATTCTGAAAGAAAGCCAAGGCTCGCAGAAGAGACAGACCAGCCCAAATCGCAGTCCGCCAGATCACAGAGCCCACAGTGCCATCATACCCCAGGGCCCCAAAGCTCAGCCCAGCCATGAAGGCCACCTGGGGGAGTTAATTCCAACAGCTGAGAGATATTAGAAGGGTAGGAATTTAATAGTCAAGAAGTACAGGCTCAGAAAAGTCAGTTGACTCAGTGTGTTAGAGGTCTGGAGCTCAGGCTTCCTGACTCCTTGTTTTTGTTTTTTAAATTTTAAAGACAGTTCTCACTATGTAGCCCTGGCTGTCCTAGAACTCCCAGAGATCTGGCCTGCACTCTTTCCAGGGACCCAGGCGGGAGGATGATGGTCTGGATCAATTGGGAAGAACTGCCAGGGGAGGTGACAGAACAAAGATGGAACAGCAGACAGAAGAATGAGACACAAATATTCACATACTAGGAGGATCAGGCTAAGAAGGTGGTATTGGAAGGGAATGAGCATGCCATAGGAGGCGAGGCCTCGGAGGGAGAAGACACTATAGCAACACATGTCCATAGAAATGATGGGAGACTCACCCCACTTTCTGGATGAGACGTCCACGCCAGCTCAGATGTCACCCATTTCGTGTCCATGAGGGTCTCTGAGGAAATAACAGTAGGAAAACCCTCAGAATGCCATCCGGGAAAGCCAGGGTGGGGACAGACAGACGAAACCAGTTCCTATCAGGCACAACCTCTCTCTCCCAAGTCTCCAAAGACCCTTTCCCATTCCCCAGAGGAGACCTTGAAGTCCCGCCCAGAGGTGTCACAACTCCAAAGGTGTCAGTCTGGCTGGCTAGGGGTAGCTATCTGCCGCTGACCCTAGGCCTGGGTTAATGAGGCTGGAGCAGAGAGGCTGGTTCACACACCTCAGGCGCTGCTAATCTCCACACAAAGGGGCCAGCAGAGCCTTTATCCTGGAACAAAGGCTGTAGGCTTCAGACCCCGCAGCCTAGGCCTCCCCTGACTCCATTCCCAGTACAAAGGCCCAGCCTCACACACTGCCCTGGGGAAGGGGAGGGCAGCCGCAGGCCAGGGCCTGCTCCCAGCCTCCCACTCAGCCACCTGTGGGGACTGAAGCAAGGATGCTCTTTGAGGTGTAAGGACCACCGATGCCTAGAACTTAGTTCAACACTTCATGAGACCCTTGGAGAAGGCTCTGCTCACAGCCCTCCACACAAGACTGGTGCCTAGACAGAATTGGTATATTCTGGTAAAATGTTAGGACATGGAGCAAGGGGCTGAAGGTGGCTCAAGTTTAGGTTCAGCTGACTGAGTAACAAACCCCTTTAAAGGGACAAGAGCCAGGCGTGGGGGCACATGCCTGTAATCATAGCCCCTGAGTGGGAGGGTGAGGAGTTTCAGCTTAGTCTAGAGCACATGGTGAGACTCTTGTCTCCACAAAGACAAAGAGGGAGAGAGAGAGAGAGAGAGAGAGAGGGAGAGGGAGAGAGAGAGAGAACACACACAAAAGAAAGCTTGGAAAACAGCTGTGTGTCCCAGCCAAACTTCTCTCTCCAGGAAGTCTTTCTTGGATCTCCAAATCAGGTGAGTTGCCTTCCTCCATGTGCCAGGGCCAGCCCTTCTCTGTTCTGAGCTCATCTTGCTCAGTCATGGGAGGGACACCTTAATGCTCCAGGTACAAATTTGCACCTCTAGAATTTGGTTCTGAGCTCGGCTGGACATCCGAAGACAGTGTGATTCCAAGATCAGACCTAGCACCAGGAAGGGAAGGGATCCCCAACTTCTTCCCTGTAGCCTGAGAGCCAAGGCAATCTCAAATGGGCAGGGCTCTCCCAGAACTTCTAGAGGCTGTCACATCCTTGGTGGGGCAGCTGAGGGTCCCCAGAAGATCTCAATCCCGAATGTTCCTGCAGAAGCCGGCAGAGAGCCCAGCCGGTGTACAGGGCAGTGATGACCTGGTCTCACAAGGGCAGCACCGGGGCAAAGCACAGCAAGCATTCGCTGCACGGATCCCAGGCTCTAGAGCTGCAGCAGCTGGTGGTCCTTACAGGGCTGGCTGCATGGCATGCTGTCCCAGCCTCTTCTGGCAGACAGACCAGCAGACACACATTTGGCAGACGGTCCTTTAGGGAAGCAGAGATGGGCAGAAGTAGGGGGTCCAGAGATAGGAAGTCAGAGCAGGGGTTTAGCTGGGCCAGAAGATGGGCCAAGCTGAAGGGACTCTTGTAGGCTGAGACCAGACATCAGGGATACTGGGCAGCAGACTACAACAGACAGTAAGATGAAGAGACAAGGAGGCCCAAAGAGACATCGACAGAGAAGATTGCCAAGAGGCCTCTTCCCCAGCCGGCAGCCTGGAATACTCCTGTCCCTGGGAGAAGCCACTCCGCACCGAGCCAAGCGCACCCCCTCCCCCAGCCAGCCAGCCGGCCAGTCCGCCTGCTTGTCTGCCCGCCGCCCGCCGCTGCCCGCCCGCCGGAGCAGGCAAGGGCTCCCACTGCTCCCGAGCGCTGCCTCCCTCCTCCCTCTCCCTCACTTCCTTCAGCTCAGCCAGTGCCAAATCCATCTGGAACTGTTTAAACCCAAATATTCAGCCCCCTCCCCCCTCCAGCCAGATTCCTCCACAGTTTAAAACAAGCCCTGTGCTGGCTCTGGGAGGAGGGGACGGGGAGGAGAGAGGGGAGGGCTGGAGGCGGGCGCAGGAGGAGGGAGAGGGGGAGACTCTTCATTTCTGTTTAATTTCTGGAGAGGGAAGGAGGGGATCAGCCTTTGGCCATCGCTCAATCTCGGCACATTTTTCCCATTAATGAGGAGAGGACTTGGGTTTCCAGGCCTGTGTGCCTGAGGAAGGGCTCGGGCTCCGGTCACCCGGGTGGGGAGGAGGCGGGACGTTCTGGTTTCCCCACTTCTCTGGGGAGAGGAGGGGTCTGTTCCTTGCAGTCTGCCCTAAACACAGGAGGGAGGTCCTGGGCAGACTATCAGTGCCCGAGCCTCAGAAGGACTGACCCAGGATTAGAGCACTTATCTGCCCATGGCATCCAGAGGGAGACCTTTTCTCTGCTGTGAAGACACAGAGGCTAAGAACAAAAGAGCAATGTGAGCAACCCCCAAATATGCCTAGCTGCTGCTTACACCCACCTCCCCCCATGTGGCTGTGGAGGGAGATAAGAAAGGAGGGCCACCCCTAGACACAGGGCTCATGTGCCCTTAAAAGTCACTAGGAAACCCGTTACCAGTCACCAGGCTGGTGACCTAGAACCTCCCGTATTCTACAGGGCCACAACTATAGCAGGTAGCTGTGGCAGCAACGTGCGGCTCTCACCTGTGGACAAACACAACAGTTGCACAGGTGGTACCCAGTTCTCCCTGGCTGGGTTTTTTCCCACTACTGGGACCAAAGAAGGGCAAGTCAACACATATGGTGGACAAATACACAGAGTCACAGCCACCCGCAAACACGCACACGGCCCCCCACACAGCCAGTCTGTCTTTTTCAGACACACAGATGCATATGGTACAAACAGATTAGTCTCCTTAGACATTCACACACAGCGAATCTTTCCTACACACAGATCCAGCTTGCCCTAAGGCAGACCCACTCTCAGCCACACAACCTTTCTAAGGATAGGCACACCCAATCCAACAGTACATCCTTCTCACACACCCAGCGCACACTACTGCCAGCTACAAGGCACACGGTCCTGCATATAAAGTACAAACACAAGTACTGGTTTCTCTGTATAGACTTGTGACATGCTCTTACACATTCACATGGAAAACACACTACGGCCCCATGAAGGAGCATGGAAATGTGATATAAGAATCAACCATTAGCTGGGTGGTGGCAGCACACATCTTTAATCCCAGCACTTGGGAGGCAGAGGCAGGAAGATTCTTGTGAGTTCAAGGCAAGTACAGTCTACAAAAGGAGTTCCAGGTCAGCCAGGGATACACAGAGAAACCTTCTCTGGAGAAAAAACAAAAACAAAACAACTCAAAAAAGAAAAAAAGGACCAATCTGTAAAGTTAGTGTAACAATGTGGGGGTCCTCATGTAGCACACACACTGCATGTCCTTCTCTGGGATACCTGTAGTAGAGTAAAGGAAGAGCTAGAGAAGATGCTAACTCTCATCCTGCCTCTCACAGTGGCAGGGCAACCCCAGCTCTGCTTCCTGTTGTCCTAGCTAAAGTAGGAGCTGTCAGTCAGGTCACAAGGCTGGGGGTGGGGCAGGGGCATCAAGATGGTTCTGGGTGTGGCTGGGTGCGGCTCCTCAGGTATAGCCCCTGCTTAAGCAGCAAGCCACTTCTTTGGCTGCAAAATGGCAGTGTGAAGGACTCCTAAGCTTTGAGGAGGGAAGCGCCATTCAGCAGTTTGGCTCAGGAGCTGGTGCACTGAAGTTGGAGAGCTGACATGAAGGGGACACCATGGACACCCTGGTCTGTCTCTGAGGGTCTCATGTGGCCACACTAGTGCAAGAGCACAGCAGAGAGGCTTGCTGCCTGCCCTGGTGAGGGGCCAGACCCACTCATCTTTACTGAGTCGCCAGACCCCACAGCACCTCCAGGTTCCAAGTCACCCAGAATACTCCACCCTGGAGCAGAAGTGCCACTGAGGCCCAGGAAACAATAAACAAGAAAAGAGACAGAACCAAAGAGCTTTTGGCCTAAGCCCAGGCCAAGGACTCGGAAAGGTCATATTTCAAGACTAGGAAAACAGTTGGGGGAGGGGACTGGGTCTGGGCAGAAAGGGGTGCCTATGACAGGTGGGAGAAAACGAACCCCATAGAGTTCCTACCTTGGTCCCAAGAAGGGGATCAGGTTCCCAGTTTCTTATCCCATGATGTGTCAGTTTGTGCCAGCTGGGAAGGCCCAAGGGAGAGGGTTGAGGGGAATCCTGCCCAGGATCTGAGGGGTGTGTGCATGCATGCAGGTAGCTGTAGTAGGGCTTTGCTGCTGCTGTTTCAGTTTTTGCTTTGAGTTGTCTGGCTTCCCCAGGGCCACTTGCCCATCCCTAAGCTACAGTCCCTTGGCCCCACATCAGGGATGGTGGGGAGGGGAGCATCTCCGAACAGAGAACACATTTTGTTTTTCATTCTTCCCCTCAGATCATGGGGATTTATAATTAAATAAACCTGAGAGGGAGAAGAGGGAAGAAGCACAGGGCAGGGAGCCCAAATGCCTCAGTGTTCCACCCTGGGCTGGCCCTGCCAGCCAGCCTGCGCCATGGACGGCTGGCCATGGCACCCCTCCCTGGGATGCTGCCCCAGTCGTCTGACCAGGAGCTGAGGCAGAAGGCCATGGGAGACTTGGCCTCAGGATAGCCCTTGGGCCAAGGGGCCACTCCCACCCCATCAGGTACCCAGCTGCCACCTCCCCTCCCCCGCCCAAGCCCGACAAACCAGTTTGACTCAGCACAACAGGCAGGTCTACAATTTTCAAACTATGCAGGCCTGGTGATTCAGCCTCTTCTGCTGTTTAATTAGAGGAAGGCTGGTGGCAGAGGCCTTGCCCACAACAACCTAGGCTTTAGCTCTCAGCTGCTCGGGCAGCGGTGCAGCTTGGCTGAGAGGAGGGCAGTGAGAAACAAATTGGTTCTCCTAGATGCCTGCTGCTGTCTCTCTCAGACCTGAAGGCTCTGGCTGGTGACAAACAAGAATGGGGTGGGGGGTGGAGCAAGAAGTAACGAGCAATCCATGACAGTCCTGGGCTGTCTCCCCTGGCAGTGCCCACATTCTCGGGTCATACCAGCTATCTCAGAGGACAGAGGCTTGCTGCTTCTCCCCCAGGGCCAGGCTCCACTGCAGTGAGGACTTAACCAGCATGGCTAAGTGGGATGTCCCCATCCCACCTCCTGTAAGCCTGGAACTCTTTCTCTTTCCATAGAAAGGTCTACTTCCAGCAGGGAACTACCTATCCTTTCCCAGATGCTACCTGCTGCTCAGACACCCTTCCTTACCCAGGGTCCCAATCTTAACTTGCTCACCCTACCGAACACCCCTTTCCCACTTACTCATGGTCTTGACTGGTAGAATGATCTGGGCTTGGGGGAATTAGGGGAAAGCCCTTAAAGGAAGAGTGAGTGATGCGGTGCCTGTGTAGATCTCAGGGCAACCTCGACACCCCCCCCACCCCTCCCACCCGTGAGTGTGAGGTAGTCAAAGGGCATCCCAATTCCACTCAAATGGAAAACTGAGATGAGATCCTGGGATCTTGGTAAAGTGTGCAGAAATGAACAGGAGCCAGGTTTCAGGCGGCATCCAGTTTGTTGGTACACAAGGGGCAGCACCCACATAGCTCAGGATCCTGAGTCTAAATACAATGACACAGGCACAGAGAGCCAAAACACAAGGGCAAACCACCTGAAAAGTTTGGGAGCTGGTGAGAGATCGTCAATACTAAGGCACCACAGAGCCCAGCTCTCTGGACAGTCTCCAGGGCCTGGAAGTCCACCCATCGCATACTCCAAGCCCCAGAGACAGTAGGTATTAGGCAGGACCCTCTCTATTTCTTTCTTCCTTGGAGCTGCAGAGATATGCCCCAACTTTCCAATGCAGCCCTTTCTCCCATCATTCCTTCCTTTCAGTACCTCCAGCAGGATAAGGACAACTCTCACTGCCCCCCACAGGGCAGACCCTAGGGTAAGCATAGTAATAACAACAGCTAATCCTTGAATAGCATCAGCTGTGCTAAGCCCTTTACATATACTAACAATTCAAGCTGGTTGGTACCATTTCCACGTCAGAGTGGAGGAGTGGAAAGCAGGTAGGTATGAGGGTTAGCTCTGCTCAGCACCTAAGTCTCTTTTTTCTCTCACATAGGGTCTGAGGGTTGGAAAAAAAACACGAAGGTACTGATCAAAGTCACAGTAGTAGGCCCTGCTCCTTTCCCTCACTCGCCTAACTCCCTCAGCCTGGCACCAGCTTGGACTTCCATTCACAGCTGGTCACAAGGCCTGTCAGTCACCATCAGCTCCTTAGCCCAGAAGACCTGGAGACCAGCTATCTAACTCAATGAGGGATGAAGACCAGGAAGGGAAGAGCCTCCTCAGGTAGCCTTTGCTCATCTTCCCCCAACCCCCCCCCCCACTAGCTACCACAACCCACAAAAAGGGCCATAGGACCTGATACACATAGCTTTGTTAAGTTTCCAGAGTGCATGTGCCAGAGTCGCCTCTCCTGAGCTAAGATAGTCACAGACCCGGGAACTCCATCGGTTCCCTGACTCACACCCTCACGGCAATCAACAACAAAGCTCCACACTGGTTTCTCACGCCTGAGATCCTATCACACACATGTGGGTGAGTGTGCGCAAGGGTGGGTGCAACCTCCCTGTATCTGTGTAAATGTGTCTGTGTCCACCCTGGTGAATAAATCTGTCAGCACAGTAGACTTCAAAATAATAGGGATATTTTCCCCACTGGGGATAATTCTGAAGCACCAGAAACCTCTCTGAACTGTTCTAGAGATTTTTTTTTCTTTCAACCTTTAAGTTTACACTGTGAATTTAAGGAAGGAACCAAATTACACAGGGTTCATGTTTTTGGTCCTCAACTTAAAGTGTCTAGAATTGTCCAAAACATCAAACATTAAGTACTGCCTATATTCCAATTTTCCCTCAAATTCTGTGCTGTCTTCCCTGCACATTAAGGAAGGTTTTCACCCCTCACTTAATAGGGTCACAATTTTTCTAACACCAGTGGACTGTATGTGTTCCTAGACTGTTTGTGATCTGTGCCGGTGTTCCCTGTGGGTTCATGTCAAGCGGGTAAGTGTGAGCTTTCTTTTCTGGGCCAGCCACACTCGGGCTGTTTGTTTGTCCAAGTCCAATCTCTTCTCAGCAACAGTCTTACTTAGTAGGTTTCACAGAACCCACTGACAAGGCTGACCTTTTCGCACCGCTGATGGCTAGTAGCCACTCGGCCGGCTCAGGTGCTACCCGGGCAAACCCCGGTTTGTGAGGTTCAGTGGAAACCCAAGCTCTCTAAAGGTCCTGCTAGAAGTGGGGGTGGGGCGGGTCCGAGAAGGTGTACAACAGACACACACCTCATGTGTCGTTGGCACTTGAGAAACCAAAACCAATGACAGGCCCCCCCCGCTTCTCCACCCCCGCAGCCATCCCTGACAAAGCCGGGTGTACATACTCGCGCTCAGTTAACTCCAACGGGTTCCCAACAAGCGCAGTCCCTCAACCCGGGGAGTACCCCTTCACCCGGCCCAAGCTCCCAGTCCCGCAGCCCCCGCCTTGTCTGCTGGGTCGTCCTCGCCTTCCAGAGGTGCGAAAGACCGAGGGTCTCGTTTCTCTGCTCTGAGTATAGGCTATTCCCATAAAAGCCCACGGCCGAACTGCGGTTTTCGGGGAGTGCCGGGCCCAGCTGCCAGCAGTTCCCCCAACAAGGGCTGCGGAGCCGGCTCCAGCCCAGAGCCTCCGCGAACGAGCGCTCAGCCTGCGACCTCACACGGCGAGGCTCCCCGGTAGCGCGCGGGACCCCGACGCCGCTCACCTTCCAGCGCCCAGCAGCCGGCGGGCAGCAGCAGCGGTAGCAGCAGCGGAGCGAGCAGCCGCAGAAGCCCCGGCGGCGGGCGGGCTCGGGCCATAGCCCGGGGCGCTCGGGGGGCCGAGCCGGGCCGCGCCGGCGGGGCTGGGGGCGCCCGAGGGAGATGGCTCGCGCACAGTCCAAGAGATCCCGGCAGGGAGGGGGCGCAAAGCAGACGGGCGGCTCCGTAACCGAGGTGTCGCCCAACCCGGCGCTCCGGGGAGATGCCGGCAGGTCGGTCCCGCGGGAATCTGGACGGACCGGTCCAGGAGGATCCGGGGCGCTGGATGGCTCGACGCCGGAGGACTCCGGAGGCAGAGGGCGCAGGTGGTCGAGGTTCTCGGGGGCACAGTCCACTGCGGACCGAACTCGGATCCCAGGCTCCGATGAGCGCGCCGTCCGGGGTAGGAACCGGGATCTGGCTGCGCCGCTCACGTACTCACTTCTGCTGGTCCTCGCGTTGGAGCCGCCGCTCTGGGCGAGAGGGGCGGGGCCATCCGCCTGCCCGTCAACACTCCGGCCACGCCCCCAGAGACCGGCCGCCCACTCACAGACCGCCCAGCCAGCTGGTTCTGCAGCGAGAGCACTCTGCTGGAGTTCAGTTGGCGGCTCTTCCACCGAGCCCACCCTCGGCGTCTGGGGGCCCGGAGCAGGCGGAGCCAAGGAAAAGATGAATTAGATTGGGCGGAGCCATACTGTCCATCAGCCGGATAATTCCGCCCCTTTCGCCCATTGGCGATTAGTAACCAGCTCGAGTCCTAGGAGGTGATAACCAGATAGAACGAGCTGGGGGCGCCCCCCTGTGGCTAGCAGACCCTTGGGACTCTGTCAAGTGGCTTTTTTTTTTCTCCCAGGCATGTCCAGACCCAGCGTAGGCCTAACAGAGTGGGGAAAGGGATGGGTGTGGGAGTTACCCACTCTGGCAGAGTCCGCTCCCAGGATTTCTTGTGGGTTTATTTAGTCGTCCATTCAGATGTGATCGTTTGTTCAATAAATACTTTTGGGTATCAAAAGAATGGCTATGGCAGAGAAGCTTGTGTTATTTTGGAGCCATGTGGAGGTGGATTTAAGGCTCACAGCAGGGGATAACAAGCATTCCTGCAGAGAAAGAACCTAGTTTTTTTGAAGCACAAGTGAGGGTCATTGCTAACTTTAGGCGTCTGAGTGACAATATGGAAGATGAGTAATAAGTGCATTAGGATAAACGAATTAGAGGACCAGAGGCAGTGCTCCAGGCAGAGAACAAGCACTTTGTGTTAAAACCTGGAATGGAAGAATCTGAAAGTTCAGAACAGCTTGGGTACAGAGTCAGAGCTGAGAGAGGCTGAAAGAGGCTGAGAAGTAAGTGTGGAGGAGCCACGAGGATATTTTTTGGACATGGGATATAGGCTTCCTCAGAGCTAAAGTTTGAAACAGTGGGGCCTTACTTTATCAGACTGGCCTAGATGAGCTGGGGCGGAGGAGCAGGCAGAGGCAAGGGTAGAATCATGAGGGCTAGTCAGGAGCATGGTGGCTTAGAGCAGGTGATAGCGGTGAGGAGGTGCCAACAAGGACAGGTTGGAAGCCTATTTAGAGGGTAGAGTTTGCCAGAATTTGTGACTAGGTGGGTGAGAGACGTGCAGTAGTCGGAAACATCAAAGAGAACCTTTAGGTCTCTGGTTCCGGCAGTGGACTTTCTCAAACATTTACAAGGTGCAATAAACAGCCTGAAACAATAGCTCACACTTATTCAAGGTAGGTGTTATTATAGCCTCATTTTGCAGACAAAACTGAAGAAAAGAAAGTACAGAGACAGACTGATGTGTACAAAGGCTTTGAGCTCGGCTCAAGTCATACAGCTAAAAGGAGCCAGGAGCTGAACCCAGGACTCCGTAGTTACAGACACTCATTTCACTTCATCAAAGATGTGTGTTCAAAATAGAACCTTGAACTGTCCTTCCCCCACCTCAGGTGTTAGAACTCAGAATTTCTGCAGTGTGGAGCCCAGGATTACATATTTTTAAAATTTATTTTTATTTTATGTTCATTGGTGTTTTGCCTACATGTATGTCTGTGTGAAGGTGTCAGAAGGCTTGGAAATGGATTTACAGACAACAGTGAGCTGCCATGTGGATGATGGGGAATGAGTGTGGGTCCTCTGGAAGAGCAGCCAGTGTTCTTAACCAATAAGCCATCCCTCCAGCCCCAAGATTCCATATTTTAACAAGCAGGTGGTTCTGATGTGTACTGAATTCTGAAGTCATGGCCACCACGCATTCTCTCACTGTCCTGAATGGGTAACCATCTCTTCAGGGTCCCTCGGAGTCTTCCTTACACACCCCTGGTTTCTGGGCTGAAGAATGAGAGGTTTCAGAAGGCCTCAGAAGCATGGCTTGGTCCTCTAACCATGAAGCACCCCAAGACTCCAGTTCAGGAAAACCCCAGCAGAGTGGGTGAGGTCATGAATCCAGAACCTGAGGATTTTGCTTTGAAAGAGCTTTGTCTCCCAGGGCAGGGACCAAGGCGTGTGTGGATTCGTGGAGCTGGCCTAGGGGTGCAAGAGGGGATGATGCCCTAAGTTCTAAAAGCTTCCAGAAACCACTAGCAAAGCTCTTCCCCACAGAAGAGGTCTTAGAAACCATCTTATCCAACTCTCAGTTGCAGGGGTGAGATCCTGAGGTGGGGAGAGGGGACTGCTTTCCCTATAGTCCTGACTGCCCTAGAAAGTGGGCTGGTGTTGACCAGGTGATTTTTCAGCAGGTGGCCTGGGGGCAACATATTCCAATTAAAGCCTTGCTTATTGTAAGGCAGATCTGTGAGGCTGGCACTCCTGTTTACTCAACATCTGTGCCAGGCTCAACCTCGCCCTGGACAAACAGCCCACCAGGCGGCAGGCACCAAGCTCCTTTGTTCTCGGCCTGATAGCAGTAGTGGCAGTAGGTAATGGTGGCCTGTCCTCACCGGATGTTGGCACTATGGTTCCCACGGGAATGCTTCCTGACCTAGAAGTTGACAGGCTGAAGAGTACCAAAGTTCTGGCTACAACAGCCAGTGTAAAAAGGTGATGAGCTGGCGACAAAAGAGACAGGAGGTAGGGGCGGGTGGACACTCTGAAACTGAAAGCCAAATACACAGACGGTCATAACTTTCTCATCTTTCCAAGCTGAGAAACCAAGAAACAGGCTCTGGCCTTGGCTTTGAAATGGAGGGGAAACAGCTAAGTTATGGTAAAAACATTTCTCTGACCACATCATCATTTGCTTGTTTGATTTTGGAAAGAAGCTTGGTGCTCAGAAGGACCTGAGTCCAATTTGGCTTGCCCATACCTTCAACAGCTGTGATGTCTATAATAAGATGCTGAACCTTCTGAGCCCAAGTATCCATATGAACACGAGTAGGTGAAGATCTCCCCTCCCCCACAGGCTATTGTGATGCTCTGGCTGAAGAACTGAAATAAGTGGTCCCTCTGATGGCGAACATCCAGCTCCTGAATCCTCCCCATAAGCACTGTCAGTTTGGAGACAACTAGCAGAATGTGTGTTTCTTTTAAAGAGATAAGAAAGCTTTGGCTCCTGACTTGAGTTAGGGCATTTTAAAAAGAAAAAACATCGAAAGAGAACCTGGGGCAGGAAGTGATGATGGAATTAGTTTGACAAATGCTTTAGAGGCTTCTGTTGCAGACTAGTGTGAAGACAAGGAGACCAGAGGAGAAACTAGTGTGAGAGCTGTGGCTGGGGTTATACCATAGTGGTCCAAACAATAAGTAGATGAGAGCCATGTTTAGAGGGAAGGAAAGGAAGAACTTGGAGATGAGCAGGCTTAGCTGTAGAAGAGGAGTGAGAAAACATGATGTTGGGGTTTGTTCAGTATGTACTGGCTGAACTTGAGGGGCCTGTCAGACATCCACATGGGCACAACCCCACCTTCTCTACTGACCCCTCTCTCCTCTAAGCAGCCAACTCTGGTTTCCCTGGCACTTGGAAGCCTCTCCTTGGGATTTTGCATAGACTGTTCCCTCTACCCAGTGCTCTTCCTCCAGCTCTTCACTGGAATACTTCTGTCTTTGTATTTAGATATCAGCTTAAATGTCACCTACCTGTCTGACCCTTTGGGTCTCCTCCTTCTCCACACCATCACTGTCTAGCCTATGGCATGATTTACAGCAGCTAAGATCACATTCTAACCATCATTTTATACATATGCGAGTTTCCTGAGGGTAAGGACTTCTTATTTGCCATTTATCTCCAATATAAAGATCAAATATTCTTCATGAAGTACCTGCTCACTAACAACTTACTAAGTGAATGTGTATGCAAGCAGCTGGTACTTTTAGCAACTTCCTCTTCCCAAACTGGAGATAGACATTATTAACCAATCCCAGATTCCTTTATTGGTGTGATGCTCCATGCAGCCATGGCCAGTTTGTAGAGAACTAGCACATGCAGTTATAACCATCTGCTATTCCTACTTGCTACTTACACAGCCTCGCGTGAGTCTTTAGAAGCTTTTTGAACCTCACTAGTCTCCATACGATGTCTCATACAAGACGTGGGGGTAATCTTTTCACCTCTCCATTGTATCTGGGCCCTCAGTCTGGATACTACTGTGAAGACAACCATTATTTCCAAGACTGTGGGGTCCAGGCCCAAATAACCACTCCTGGACTTCTCTGCTTTCCCATTTTTATTACCAGTCCTCCAAAGGCTGAAGGGACCTTTGATGTATGGTTCAAAAATCCCCTTATTTTCAGTAAGGAAACTGAAAGTTAATGGAGCCACAAACCAAACAATGACCAGTCTACCACATCTAGCTCTTAACTGAGCTACACTTCAGGGACCGGTCAGTCAACTCCTCCTTGAATAAGACAGGAGAAGGCTGCAGTTTCCTTCTACCCAAGCACAGTTTCCAAGCCCCAGGAGGCAAACAGACTGGCTCCCTTACAGGCTCTGAGCAGTTGGCAGAGGACCCCCTGGAGATTCCTTGCTCTTTCTCCCATCTTCTAGCCATCCATTCAAAGGCGGTGATGAAGATGCAGGCCTCCCCTCCATAGCTGCTTTTGGAAATTGCCTTGGGTCTTTTGGGCCTCAGAGAAGCTATGGGCCATTCCAAAGCTTATTGATGTCTCTTGGCAGTTCCTTGCCTCTCTCTCCTTCCCACCCAACCTTGCAGACTCACACCACTCTCTTGAAGCTATTCTACAATGTGCCTTCTAAAGCAAGAGCTCAGTTTGGCTTCCCTTGAGGAAACAGAAAGGAAGAAATGGTTATTGACAAAACCTCCCTGTGCTCTTGGATGGAGGATCTTTAAACATCTCCCCAAGAGGGGAACACTTTGGGGACCTTTGAGCCTGCCTGTGCAGAGTTTGTTTGCAAGTGGTCTCTTTGTGCAGAGAGATCCATTTTTTTTCTAGGAGCTATTTGAAGAAACATTGATGTTTGAAGGAACAGAAAGGCAGATCCCTGCTCAGGAGGACAGGGGGAACCCAGAGGACTCAGAGGTGCTAATTAAGGACCAATACCCAGAGCTATCTGAGGAAGTTAAGAACTGGAGAAGACTTGGGCTTTTATATTTAATTAGGAAGGAGGGAGTATCAGGGGCTAAAGGGAGATTTTTCAGGAAGACAGATTTCAACATGATATTTAATGTTCAACCAATTTATTGAACAATTATCACAAGCCAGGTACAGAAATGCAACTATAAACTAGTAGTCAAAGGCGATTATGTCAGGGGAGCCACGGGGAGTGTTGGCATTACAGAATAAGCACAGGGCACCACAGGAAGGAGGTATAGACAGGGCACCTGATCCAGCTGTCAAAGCAGCTCCCCGGGGAAGTCCATGGGAGCCTCGCCAGGAAGGAGGCATATGCAGGCACCTGGCTGAGGCTGGGGAGTCAGAGGAGGTGGGCATGACAGAGAGCAGGGGCATGGGCTATGCGGAATGGTAATCAGACCTGAAGCACACTGGAGTCACCTGGCAGATTTGAAAATGCTCATCCCCAGGAATTCTACTCTGAGGCAGGGTCTGTGCATTGATGCCCTTTTAAAGCTGCCCATTTGTTCTAATGTTGGGGGCAGGGAAAGGAGGTGGAATGGGATTAGGCCGAGGGAAATGGCCCAAGTAAAGTGCTTCCCCACAAGTATGAAGACCTGAGTTCAGATCCCCAGCACCCGTGTAAAGAGCTGTGTGCCAAAAAGAGTGCCCAGAATCCCAGAGTTGAGGATCCTGGGGGTGTTGGTCAGCCAGTCTAGCCAATGGAGAGTTCCAGGTTCAGTGAGAGAATCTATCTTAAAAATTAAAGTGGAAGGAATGTGGACCTTTGGCTCCATGTGCACACACACACACACACACACACACACACACACACACACACACACATGGACATACACACACACACACACACACACACACACACTCAGGCATACAAAATAAACATCAAAAGACACCAACTTCAGATCATAAAATACATGTTGTAAGGCAGGAGGTGTGGTTCCGATGGAGATAGCAGCCAGCAGTCAGAGGAGGGACACAGGAAGTCCACACCAGGTTCCAGGCCCTCAGGCAGAGGCTTTGTAAAACAATGCTTGTAAAGAATTTCCAGCTTGTATTTCCACTTCCGTCCTCCCTTCAGTGCTGCTACAGGAGCCCTTAAAACGTCCCCCCAAGACCGGCGGGCTAATGAGACTTTCAAGGTCTTCTGGTCCAGCTTCTTGCCAAAGGAAGCCGCCGAGAGGCTGCAAGCCTGTGCTGAGCCCTGCCCGGGTGTCAGAAGCTCAGGTCCTCTAACTGGGCACGGGTTGGGCGAGGTCATCTGCAGCGCCTGATCCTTCGCACTAGCCCTAGGTGAAGAGTGGTCATCGGCAGTGCCTGCTCCTTCTCCCCTATGGCCCCCACTCCCCAGCACCTGCTCAAGCACTAGTCTGGTTAATCCCATCTACCCACTTCTTCTTTCCCAACTACCACTCTAAGTTCAGCCTGACAGCCCTCTCCCGCTCTGCGGGCTCTCTCAGCCAGTCGGAGACTCCGCTGCTGTTCACAGCATTGTGCTGTTCCTCAGCCACCAGCTGCGGGAATTGGAAGGTGCAGGTAGGTAGGTGGGAAACTTGGCCTTGCTATGATTTCTTGACCCCTTCATCTCCTTATGTACCCATTTCTCATGTGTAAAACAATGGCACCAACTTCAAGACACAGCTGTAAGGATTACTGGAGAGATTAAAGCCTGTAATAGCCAGAGTACTTACATAGTGACATTTATTATTTATTTACTATTTACTTTTTTTTTTTCATTTACTTTTTACTTACTATAATAAGTTACGATTATTAGTTAGTGCTACACACTAGTCCTACACGTGCTGGGTGCTCTAAAACTTTGAGCTTTAGCACTCTCTTTTGTCAAATAAATAAGAAGAAGGGCTAGGTGTGGGATTACATGCCTGGAATCCCAGCATTCCAGGAGGCTGAGGTAAGAGGATCATTGTGAGTTGAAAGCTAGATTGGGCTACAGAGTAAGTTCTAGGGCAACCTGGACTAGACTATGGCCTTACCTGAAAATTTAATTAATTAATTAAGGGGGGGATGTAGAGTGTAGCATGTAGGGGTACTGTGGCCACCCCACATGCAGATAGTTTAAGGGACCTTAATTAGAACTGAGGGCTGCTAGATGCCACCGTCTGGCCTTCCAACTCTACCGCTAGTCAGGTTAACAGGTTAACTGCTCTAGTGGCTGACAGACTAGCCTTGCAACCCACATCAAGATGAAGCCTGGGGACCGCTAGAACATGGTTTCCCCGAACACAGCGTGTAAATTATGTACCCAAGAACTAACACAGTGGGGCTGATGGAGGCAGAGGGCCACAGCCGTGTGAGTGGGTTTTAATAGATGGCGACTCTGCTCCCATCTGTGACCCCAGAAGAAGAGTGACTAAGCTAACGTGTCTGGAGAAGGTGGAGTGAGGAAAGGCTGAGAAACAGCCTCTCTCCTCGTCCTACAGGGGCACCGCAGTGAGCAAGGTCGGCGTGGGCTCTGTTTTCATGTAGCTGCTGACACTGTCAACTTATTAGAATGCAGTAATAACTACTGTTGTGGAAAACAAGGGGAATTTTACAAAGGGAGGCCAGGCGAGGGGACGCTGAGGCAATGGGTGCTGAACTGTCAAGAATGTCTGGTGTGGGCAAGGCAGGTGGGAGGAGTAGGTAGACAGGAAGAGGAGCACGTCACACTGACGCACACGCATCAGTGAAGCACTGTTCCAAAGATCCCGAGGCCCTAACTGTGGTCCCCACACTCTTTCCTCGGTCCTTTACGAGTTTCATACCACACAGCACCCTCGGGGAAAACAGTTACATACACGGTTCCTTCCCATGCTCCAGACCATTTACACCCCCTGGTTCCTGGGCATCCTTCAGGAACCTCGAACCAAGCATGGGCGAATTATAGCCATCTCCACCACTCTCCACCTCACATTCTCTTCCCCAGGATCCTGTAGTGTGGAGAAACACAACTCTGACACAGTGCCCCAAACAGACAACTATGGAGCCCTTTCACCCCTACTTTTAGTTCTCAGGTCCAATAGAGCTACCCCACATCTTTTCTTGCTTGTTTGGCATCTGCTTATCCGTATCCTGTCACCACAGCTACTGTCTTGGTGTAGTTCAGTCCTTCTCTCCCGCATATTAGATTGTGATGACCTTTAAACTAGTTTCTGAGTGCTCACTGTTAAGTCAGTGATCAGCACTTCTCAGCCTGTGGGTAGAGACCCCTCTGGGGCTTGAATTACCCTTTCACAGGGGTTGCCTAAGACTATCTGCATATCAGGAGCAAATTACAGTTATGAAGTAGCGATGAAAATCATCTTATGGTTGGGAGTCACCACAGCATGAGGAGCTATATTAAAGGGTCATGGCATTAGGAAGATTGAGAACCACTGTTAGTGTTTGTAGCTAGGTTAATCACATTTCTGATATTGTGATAAAATACCATAATCGAGGCAACTTACAGAAAGAGTTTATCTGGGATTATGGTTCCAGAGGGATAAGAACCCTCAGGGTGGGCAGGCATTGCAGTAGGGACAGGAAGCTGAGAGCTCACGTCTTGAGCCTTTAGCATGAAGCAGAGAGAGAACTGACAGTGGGTGTGTTTTTCCCCCTCTGAGTCTACTCCCGTGACATACTTCCTCCAGCAAGGCTATATTTCCTAAACTTGCCCAATCGGGAACATCAACTGCAGACTGAGCGTTCAAATACCTAAGGCTATGGGGACATTTCTCATTTAAGCACCACAGTGATCAAATGAATTGTCCCTACAAGCCACCTATCTTTTGCTGGGTGGGCAGTAAATACAGTGATGTGGCTCAGCCAGGAGTGGAAGCACAGGTCTGTAATTCTAGCACTTGGAAGGCTGAGGCAGCAGGATTGCCTTGAGTCTGAAACCAGCCTGAACTGGATAGTGAATACTAGGCCATCCGTGGCTACATAGCAAGATCCTGTTTCAACATTCCCCTCGAGCTCCTCAAAAAGAATGTGGGCTCTGCATTCAAGCAAACTGCATTTAGCTGTCTTTACTCACTGTGGATACAACCTTAAACATCCCTGCTACCTCTCTAAGCCCCAGTCCCCTATCCCAGAGAATGCAGATATTAATAGCACCTATGGACTGCTCGCTATAAGTACCATGGCTGCTGTTTCCATATGTCCCCAGCAGTCTCTCTTCCTCTCAGCTGTCTTTGATGGCCGTCCTTCATCAACTATACAACCACAGCCTGATTCTCAGTCATAGGCAGCACAAGCCCACAAAGCAAGCCCATTCCGAGTCCTCGGTGTCCCAGTAGGGAGCAGCTAGTTATTTACGCTACTCCACAGCCATAAGGGTGATGGAGGGACACAGGGGAAAGACCACTGAATTGCCTCTGTCCCCAGAACCAAAGTGTTTTAATTGGAAGTTAGCCACCTTTTCTGAACACAAGAGAAACCCATTTGTAATAATAATAATAATAGTAATAGTAATAGTAATAATAATACTGTTTATATGTGTGCTCCCATCCCCTCTCTCTGCAAGAGCCTTAAAAGAAAATGGCACAAAAATTATCTGAGCCAACATCAGGAGAGGTCAGATCACTAACAATTTAAAGGTTTTTTGGAGCTGATGACCTGCAGAGGAGTCTTGAAACTTCACTAGCAGGAGAAATTCTCAATGAACCTGCCCTTCAAAGTAAAAGCCTGGGTTTCCAAGGCTGCCTAGCTGAGTCTCTTTTGTGGATTTATTTCCAAGCACAAGCCTTTGTCCCACGAGCACACAACACTGGAAGGGCAGCACTGGATGCCAACACCCCGAGCAGGCTCCCACACGTCTCCCACAGGTCTTGTCATTCCTTCTGGAAGTTTTGATGCTGGAAGGCCACCCTGACCTTCCTCTTCAGGTTGAGCGAATAGCCTGATTGTTTATGAGGATTCCAGATTGTCCTGAACTGACGGATGGGGCATGCACAGGGTAGGGGTGGTGTGTAGAAAGGAATGTGTCAGGGGAAGTCTGACCATCTCGATGCTGTTGTTGGAGCCTACGACCCACAAAGGATCCCTTGTTACTCCAGGTGTCACAAGACCTGGCCATCCCTGGTAGAGTGCATCCAGGAACTGCTCTCATGAAAGAAGTGACAGTGAGCTCTGCTTGGGGGCCTGGAATGAATTTTGACTTAAAGACACACAGAGTAGGGGTGGATTCCTGGGTGGAGGAGGTGTGACTAAGAAACATGGCTGGAACTTCTCCCCAGTGATGAAGCCAGGAGTTTTCAGGGACAGGCTCTTGGACTGTGGTGAGTTCCTCCTCTGGAAGGAGCCAAAGCCTCCAAATTTCACCTCCTGTGTTTGCATTCTACAGGCTCCAAGCCTGTGGGACTGTCCTGGAGCTGAGGTGAGGTAGAAGGCCCGCCTGGAACTCTGGAATTCTCATTCTGAGAGCAGAAGGAGTTCAGCCCCTCCGCTCTGCCCCTCTGACAGGCCACAAGCTATGCTGCCTGCTCACAGCAAGGCACCACCCCCTCAAAGGTATGTGACCTGGCAGAATTGTTTATCTGGAGTTGTAGCACTTGTAAACTATATAACCGTATAAGGTCTCTCCCTCTGGTTCCCAGAAATTACCTAGGTCCAGGCTGCGACCTCCAATACACAAATAGGACTGTTGTACCTGCTCTGTCCTAACCAATGAGCTTCCAAAGACATCCCTGGATAACAGGGGCCCTTCCTCTCCCTATATATATGTAACCCTGCTCCCCTAATAAAATTGAGTCATGCCTATGCACAGTGTGCAGAGAATTCTGTACATTCTTGCCAGTTTACAGATTGTCCAATCTAAGAACTGCATTGAGCCGCTAGGCTCGGGAGCGCCTCTGCGGGCTGAGGGAGCTACATCGCAGGCCAGGAAGCCACCAGAGGATTCTTTAAAATTATACATGCCACCCTCAGATCAACGTGGACCCCAGCGAAGCATCACTGGATGGGGAATTGAGCCAAATTGCCCCTTTCCTAGTGGACAATTTATATAAATTATCTTTCAACCTGAACAATTGAAGAGTCAGGGGAGGTACTAGTAATGATTATACTGGACCAACTGGCTTCACTGCAACCACCTGAGGCAAATCCAGTAAAGACTCCTTAGTCATCACTCAGGTAAGAGTTCAAGACAAAGAGATGATGCCTGGAAGCAGATAGCTGGTTGAGTTGGGCAACAAGTCTTTCCAAGTTCCCCGCTTCTTATCCCCCTACGTTGTGTTTTCTGCAGGATGCACTGTTAATAGCGGGAACAATTTGTCTTAGTAACCTCCATCCGGACATTGCTGAGGATGTGACCATCCAGAACACACCCACGTGTGCTTCTCTGTAACGCTGTCCTCTAGTTTTGTTTTTGTTTTTGTTTTTTTCTTTACCACAAAGGGCTGTTAAGCAGTGTAAAGAATAGGGTGTGTCTACATGATCCGTCAATATTGAGAGGGCACGGAGCAGCAGAAACTGGCATGCTGCTGGCGTGAGTATAAACTGCATGACGGACCCAAAGCACAGTACCTGCAGCCCAGAGAGCACTCCTGGGTGTGTACCCTTGTGAAGCTCTTGTATATTCCAGGGCACCTGCCTACATAGCAGCATTATCTGTAAGAGAAGAACTGCCAGCAGTCTGAAGGCTCTTAACCGGGTCACAGCTTCAGAAAACCATCAACAAGCTGGAGGTGTAGCTCAGAAGTTGAGCAGGTGCTCAGAGCAGCAACAAAATAGAGATAACAGAAACGGTGACAACCCATGGGTCAACTTGTGTCTAGAACACTCTGGGAGAAAGGAGCATGTAGAGGGAGTGTCTCTGTCGGGCAATACTGTCTATAAAAGGTCCAGAAGCATGCTTGGATGCAGCGGCCACACCAAACATGTCTGCAGTAACAAACTAGATTTGGGGCAGTAGCTGTGGGGAGACAGGAAAAGCATGGGACCAGGAAAAACACAGAGGCTTGGGTTGTCTGTTTTCTGTTTTAGCTGGCGGTGCGTATACATTTTGGGCTTATCAAGGGGGAGATCTGCTTTCTGACTCCAGCCCTGAACTTGGCTTCAGGTGGCCTTAGACATGCTTGCTAGTCAATTTCCTTCTCTAATGGGCATAGTACCCACCTCAAGGGTGGCCATGGCACTTCCATTACTCACCGGGGATTTACTCTGTTCCCTACAGTATGTGTGATCTTGGCTCCTTCTGTAATAAACCCTGATAGCAGGGGCACCAGACATGAAAACAGGCCTTGGGGGATTGGTTCCATGTCTGTGCTGGCAGGCTTGGGGTGAGCTGGAACCACGTGCCCATTTGCAAATTTACAAAGACAGCCCTGCTTCTCCCTGGTGTCCCCTGGAAGGTGCAGAGCTCAGGACACCTCCCTTCTCTTCTTTCTTTCCCTCACCTCCTGTGTCTACTACCTCTGCCTACCCCCAAACAGATAGACATCATCCACCATCACTCAGCTGTCAAGACACAAAAGTGGGATTCCAATCCAGGGATCTCAGGAATAAACCGGTGTCCACACCGTTAGTCGTGTGCCGCCACCGAAGACTGTTCTCACCCGTGGGAGCTCTCGCTTCTGGCCACATGGGCACGGCAACCTTCAGAGACTCCTGGGAGGTAGTGATTTCCGGGAGGTAGGGTGCCGGGCCTGGGTCCATACTTCAGTCCTTGCTGAGGTTTCCATGTGGGCATGTGCCCGTGAGTACAGGAAGTGCCACAGAGTCCTGAAGAGAGCTGGAGTTGTAGGCATTTGTGAGCTGCCTGACATGGTGTGAGCACTGCACTTTGATCTTCTGCAAGAACAGCAGAGCTCTTAACCGCTGAGCCACCAGCCTCCTACCCTTTTGTTTCATACTTTACTGCATGTTTCAACAAATTACTTCTAAAAAATCTGACTGCGTAAACATTTGTTTCTTCCTTTCTCCGTAGACACTGTTGAAGCATTTCTTCTGCAAAGAGAATGACAAGAAATCGTCCTCTCCCACATCGGCCCTCCACATAAGCTTCAGGCAGGCTCAGATCTACCGACTCCCACTGGCTGCTAGGTAGAGTGACTAACAGCAAGTAGATAGAAATGCTTGGATTCCCGGGTCCCAAGGACCCAGAGCCGCTACAAGCCTTGAGAAATACAGAGAAAATCCACTAGAGGGCGCTACAACACTGCCCTGAGAAAAACCATTCCTGGTTTGTTTTTCTGTCCCTAACCGCTTTTTTCTTTCTTTTTTCCTTCCTTCCTTTCTCTCTCTCTTTCTCTTTCTTTCTTTCTCTTTTGGCCTTCCTTCCTTCCTTCCTTCCTTCCTTCCTTCCTTCCTTCCTTCCTTCCTTCCTTCCTTCCTTTTTCTTTTTCTTTGTTTCTTTTTCTCCCAGCCCCTGCCACCCCCAACCTTCTGGTAGCAGAAGTACTATGTGTCGAGTTCCCATTTAGCACAAAGCCATAGGCTAAATGCTGAGATGCGAAGGTCAGGACATGGCTACTGCCCACTGGTAAGTTGAAAGGAGGGATGAGAGTCCAGCGAGACAGCGCCTCTGGAGGCTCTGGCATTTTCCTACTTCTGGGGACTAACTACAGAGCATATGTGCACATTCAATACATATGCTCCACATAAATGGCACGCATTCAAGCACATGTCAAGTGAACAGTATATACTATATTACCTTTTTTTTTTCATAGTTGTGGCCTGACAAGAAGCACTTTAAGCGGGAAAAGCTTGTTTGGGCTTACTATGTGAGTAGTGCAGTCTATGATAGCAGGGAAGGCATGCAATGGGAGTGGGGGCACCTGATCGAATCACATCTGCTGTCAGAAAGCAGAGAAGATTCTCATCCAGCTCCCCCCTCTCCTTCCTTTTATTCAATCTATCTGATGGTGCTACCCACATTCAGGATAAGTCTTAGTTAAACCTCTCTAGAAACACCCTCACAGACCTCAGAATGTGTCTCCTAAGTGATTCCAAATCCAACCAAGCTTACCCAATTAATCAGCACACGCACACTCTGCGCATGCGCCACACCCCCAACACCCTGCAGAACAGAATGGAATGTGGGACCGGTAGCGGTGAGTTTACAACTTGAGAGAACAACCCTCGTGGCCCAAAACAGTCCACAAAGCATTAGAATCCCTGTAAAAGGGTCCCATTAAAATGCACACGTGTTAACCACATGTTCCCCAAGGGCTACACACACTTGTCCATACCCACTGGCACATTACCAGATTTCCTAGGTGCTGAGGCTGGGTTGGGAGCTTTTGTTAAAGGGTCACAGGCCATCAGGGTGAGCACGGTGCTGGGAAGTGTTGAGCATGCGCAGACTCCACCAGGGCTTTGCCTTTTCTCTGGGCACCTCTGCACTGTGGACCAACTACTCTCCCAGCTTTTTAGGGAGGACAAGAAGGGTCAGTTGGAGAGTGGTTTGTCTAGACTTGTATAGCTAGTAGGCAGAGGAGATGGAGTTCTGATTCTGCCCGGCAGGAACTTGCTATAGGCAGATATGGAAACAAAAGACCTGAAATAAGCCAGGCATGGTGTTCTGGGCCTGTAGTCTGAACACTTGAGAAGCAGAGGCAGGAGGACACCAGCTTTCACTTGCAAACACACACAGGGCTGCACCTTCTGTGTGCCAAGCTCAGGCGCTTCCTCTTCCAGCTGGCTCATCCAGCCACCGGGGTAAATTGAGGCCAGGATACTGGGAGAATAGGAAGAGTCACTATAAGTTTAAGGTCAGTCTGGTGGGTTCTGGGCCAGCCAGGAGACCCTGGGTCAAAAACCAAACAACCTTTGAGATAACAATGATAAAATTTAAAGCAAGAAGATTAAAAGACGTGAGAATCCAGCAGAGAGCAGCTCCATTTTCTTTCTTCTTTTTGTTCCATCTGCATTCACAGAGCTTTCCTGCTTGGGCTGTGCTCTCTTCGTATCTCCAAGCAGCCCTATTAGCTGAGCCTAGCTAGATCCAGCAGATGCTAGAGCACAGAAGTAATTGGTGGTGGGCAAAGATGCCTGGAGAGCTGTGGCAAGTTCCAGCGGACACTCACTGTGAGATTCTCCACAGCAAGAGGGCCATCTGTGGAAGAGATACGTGTCAGAAACAAGATATGAGTGCCAACGAAGCCAAGAGGCACTGCTGCTGTCAAGACTGATGGCTGGAGTTCTGTCTCCAGGAGCCACATGACCGGAGAAAAAGCTGACCCAGCAATCTGTCCTCTGACCTCTACACCTATGCCATGACCGGTGCATGCCCCCTGCCCTCACCAAATAATATGTAGATGCAATACAGTAAAATGAAGTGAAAATTCTAACTGGACACAGAGGGCCACCCAGCCGCAACTGTCCACTGAGAGCTGGGACTGGTGAGCTCTCCCAAACTATAAGGGCCATAGGGTTCATCAATGGCCCACTGTAAGCTTAGAATGGCTTATCTGACCAAATATAGGTGGATCGGAGATTAAGTAAGCTGCACAATGCCTGTGCCATCCTCCCAGTACTGTGGCCTCAGTTTACTCTGGTGGCTGGATGAGCCAGCTGGAGGAGGAAGTGTCTGAGGTTGGCTCACAGAAGGGGCAGCCCTGTGTACGCTTGCATGTGAAAACTCTGACATCTTGCTCAGGGGCAACCTGGAAAGACCAGGGCAAACCCCCACTAAACACAAAGTTTCAGATGAGAAAGCTAATCACTCACTTTGTGCAGAAGGAGCAGTGTTCTGAAGTTTAAATATATGTGCCACTCCTGGGTCAAGGATGTGGAGCAATATCTGGGACCTGGACGAAGTGTAATATCTTCGCATGCTAGCACCCAATAGGGACATCCGCTATGGAGAGGTGCTGAACTACCAGATAGACAAAATGACAGTGACATCAGCCAGCCTTTTGGATAGAGAAGTAGCTAGTGCAATGTTATTGTACCATGGCTACAGTGCGGTGATGATGCTACTCGTGGGCTCAGCAGCTTGGGTGCATCTCACCAAGCCCTGTCCAGGTGTATCCGGGTACTTCCTTCTCTTGAATGGCCAACCAGCGAGAGATGTGGGTGAAACCGGCGTTCTAGTCACCACCAGGAGGACAGAGTGCATTTATCAGAAATGCTGGGCCGGGAGCTTCTGAAGTTCCACCGAGAATGGCCGAGTAAAGACCAAGAGGGCAGAGCTGTGTAGTTAAGGTTTTCTTTTTTTCTTTTCCTTAACAAGACACTGTTATGCCTTTTGCGTCTGAGGTGACTGGGTTCCCCAGGAAGACAGACTCTGTAATGTCCCCTGTCAGCCTCCCAGCTCTATCTGCAGAATCAGCTCCTTCCCTCTCAGGCCCTCTGTGAGCTCAGCCTACAAGATTCCAAGATGGTGGGGCAGCTTTCAGATGGCCAGACAGTAGAGCCTGGTGGTTAAGGCTCTTTTTTCCTTAAAAAGACTTTATGTTATGGCAAGATCTGAAGAGCATCACAGCATTCCCTAGGGAGACTGTTTTGTAGTCAAACTTCAAAGACACTCTTGAAAAGTGGATGTCTCCATCCTCTCCTAATTGGGAGCTGGGCTCAGAGACTTTGTAGTTCACTTTGTAACCAGTCATACAGGGATCTGAGGGTGGGCCTCCCAGAACCCTGCAACTTGAATGGCTTAAGTTGACACAATTTTGGCCCCACTGGATCTATGGTGATAGATGTAGGTGTACGCCTACTGCAGAGGCTCAGCCAAGAAGGCAAAGAGGCATTTTCATAGATGCAAACTCTGCCAGACCTCAGCAGAGGGAACCCCAATCCTGACCAGCACCATACTAGATCGTGGAACCCTGAGCGTCTAAGCTCAGATGTTTTTATTCTTTCAGAACACCTCAGGTGTTCTACTGATAGCACATGCAGATCATTAACAATCACACATCCCCCACATAAATCCAACACCTGCAGACAAAACAAAACACCAAGACCCAGGTAGTCCCTCACCCAACAGTGCACAAATCAATTATTTTATACATGACTAGAAATAAACTTCTACAACAGAGAGAGCCTTGGGCTTTTTGGGATTGTTTCCTTCTTAGTGAGGGGAAATGAAGGATGCTTACTCAGCATTTCTTTTAGAAGTGGAGGAGTTGAGACAGGGTGAAGCTCTGCAAGCAACTGCTCAGAGGGAGGGGCTCCTGGGTGTATAAGTGCATTACCTCATCAAGGGTATAATTACTCCTCCCATCTCCCTAGCACATCTATGGTGAATCAATTTTTCTGAGGGATGGCCTCTTGGTCAGGTGTTTGACAGATCCAGTCGGATTGATTGTTAAGGGAGGAGATGATAGTATGCATTGCTTTGGCCAGTTTGGAATGTTATGTCTCCACCTAGAGTCAGAGGAAGGATTCAAATTCTATTCTTTTGACCAGGAGGAAGTAGTTTAGGTTTTACAGTTAATCTACTGCGTGCGGCACAGCATGTGTACAGAAGCCAGGAAAGTTCTCATCTTTTACCCTGCTGAGACAGCGTCTCTTTTGTTTCTGCCACGGAGTAGTTAATTCCAAGCTTCCAAGGCTCTTGGTTTCAGGATGATTCTCCTGTCTCCAGCTCCCATCTCAGGGCAGGAGTGCTGGAATTACAGATGTCTGCCACAACATTGAGTTCTTTATGTGAGTTCTCTGGATGGTTTCTGATGATGGGACTTTGTCATAAGGCTTTCACAGCAAGTGCTTTTACCCACTGAGCCATCACCCAGCCCGACATGGCTTTCCTTCAACGGGACTCAACAAAGCCCTCATACCTCCACACTGACATGTTGTATCTAAGACTTTTAAAAAATAGTTTATGTTTTCATGTACATTGGGTTTTATCTGCATGTATGTCTTTGTGAGGGTGTCAGATTCCCTGGAACTAGAGTTACAGGCAGTTGTGAACTGCCATGTGGGTACTGGGAATTGAACCCTGGTCCTCTGGCAGAGCAGCCAGTGCTCTTAACTGCTAAGCCATCTTTCCAGCCTATGTATCCTAAATCTTAAGGAGGGGCAACTGTGAAGCTTCAAGGGTTACCAGGGAAATGAGAGGTGGGGTCCAAAGCTGATTATGAAGGAGGGGTCATTCTCAGCGGTCTCCAAGGCGGCTAATGTCTGTCTAACAACCTAACCTTTACACTAGTTAATTCTCTGTTCTGTTCCTTTAACTAAGAGTTTTAGGATTTTAGAATCACTACCCAAGTGGAGAACCCCACTCTACTAGTCAAACAAGGAATCTAAGCGATAAAAGAGATTAATCTTATTACACGAGCTCTTTTGGTGTGTGTGTTTTGCTGCTTAAAACATCATACTCTACGCTGGGCATGGTGATACACCCCTGCCATCCTAGTGTTAGTGAGGTGGAAGCGGGTAGATTAGCACTATAAGGCCACGCTGGACTGTACGGGCCTAACGGTGAACGCTCCTCCGTTAACCTCCTCAGGGTCTTTGACTCATTTCGCAGCCGGGACACGCACAGCATCTGTCCTTAGGTTTGCTGCAAGGATCATATGAGAGGAATACTGTAACATTCTGAGCACAGGGCTTGATAGAGTAGGCATCGAGTCAAGCTGTGTTTTCTTAGCAGATCACTTCAAAAGCTGAGCCATTTGTCAGTGAGCGGCAGTTTGGTCCCTTCCTGTAGCGAGGGCTTTAATGGCTGCTGATTGTTCACAAGTTATATTTCTACTTCCAGAAGCATTTACATGGACTCTGAGAGCAAGCTTGCCTAAGTAAAAAACGTGATTCAGTTTATAAAATTTCTATTTTTGTCCAGCTGTTTTTAGAACCCTCTCTTTCCATCGGTTGGGGAATTGGAGCAGATAAGCTGTGGTATGCTTTGCCAATTAAAAAAAAATTCATTTTCTCTGTTATATAAGGTAAGGAAGCTATGTCTGTCTATTTAAGTATCTTTGGGGCTCAAAAAGCAAACAAAAGCAGATTAATATTTTATAGAGAATAATTTTTAGACTGAGAGAGCTGAGCCAAACATTTAACCTTCAACAATGAATGTCTTGTCAATAATGAGGTCATTTGTATGCAACATGGAACTCAGAGAGAAAACGGATGCTTTTCAGCTCATTCAGCAAACTTGAGAAAATAAAGAAACATGAAGAATTAATCCTAAGGAACCAACACATACTATGCAGGGGGATTTAAGATCTCCAATGCGGGTATCTATTGTCTGGCTGTTCTTGGGGACATGTGAGTAAATATTCCAAACGGGGCACCAACCACAGGTCAAAGAAGCGCGCCCACCCAAGTCTAGATTGGCACACCAGAGAGTTGATTGAGGTTGCTTAGAGGAGTGTGGGTGGCTCACAGGCTCCAGGAAGCTCCCAGCTCCCCGCAGTCTGGGTGGTGACTCACAGCACCCCAGGAGCTCCCTCCCTAACTGGCCCACTCTCCATCGCAGAGGCTCTTCCCCTAGCATCTTATTGCTTTCATAACCTTGGGGAGCTTGTAACTTTCTGAGCTTCCTGAGCCATGAGAATTTGGCTAGCTTGAGTCTGAGGAGCCTGCCTCCTCATAGTAGGGGTGCTTCAGTGAAAAGGCAGCACACAGCAACCTTTGCAGAGCCCAACTGATGTACAGTCTCAGTCTCTGACAGTGTAAGAATGGCTAAACACAACCCCGCTGAGCCAAACACTTAGGAATTCTTCAAGTGGTACAGCACTGATTAGTTGTAAACTCTAGCTCTGGAGTTCAAACCCAGACCCAGGTATTGTACCAGAAGCAACTTAGTTTCCTCTCTGCCTCAGTTTCCTCATTGGGAAATGGGGGATTAACTTACATACCTCAAGGAGGTAGAGAGGGAGGAGGAGGGCATTGGGGGAGGGGTGAAGAAGAACCAAGTATGCTGACATATATTTGAAGAGCTTTAAAGAAACTCATTGCTCTCTAACTTTGTTGTTGTTGTTTTGTTTTTGTTTGTTTACTGTGTTTTTTAGACAGTTTCTCTGTGCAGCCCTGGCTGTCCTAGAACTTGCTCTGTAGACCAGGCTGGCCTCCAACTCAGATCCACCTGTCTCTGCCTGCTAAGTGCTAGGGTTAAATGCACCATCACGGCCCAGCTGCTCTTTATCTAACTTTAAAATTTAATTTAATTTAACTTAATTTAACTTAAATTAATTTAATTTAAAATGCTGGAATTTGGCTGGAGAGATGGTTCAATGGTTAACAATGATTGATGCTTTTGCAGAGGACCCATGTTCAGTTCCCAGCACCCACATCAGGTGGCTCATAATCACCTGTAATGCCATTTCCAGAGGATCCAGTATGTCTTCTGGACATACACATGCACACAACTGAAAATAATATAAATCTTTAAAAATATTTTAAAATCCTGGGATTAGATGTAAAGTTACTATAACAGTTGCCAATATATAGTGTTTAACACAAGGTAGGTTACATATGATTCGGTGACAGCTACCTCTCACTGGACTCCAGCATCCACGGGCTCGGTCAGTCTTGGATCAAATGTGCTTGTGGAGGGCTGCAGAGATGGCTCATTGATTAAGAACACTGGTTGCTCTTCCAGAGGACGCAGGTTCTATTCCCAGAATCTGCATCACAACTTATAACAATCTGTAACTCCAGTTCCAGAAGACCTGACTTCCTGGGCATCAGGTACACACATGGTAGACATATCTCTATATAAGCAAGATATTCATACACATAAAATAAAAATAAATCTTTAAAACAGTGTCGTGAAAAAAATTATGTCGGTACTGAACATATACAGGCTGCTTTTCTTGTCGTTCTTCCCCAGACAGTACAACATAACAATTATTAAGGTAGCATTTGTATTATATTAGGCATTATGAGGAATCAGTTTGATCTAAAGTACACGATAGGGACTGGAGGAGAGCTCGGGAAGAATGAGAGAACTTTAAAGTTTGTGGGAGGATATGTGTAGGCTGTATGCAAATGCTATACACCATTTTATAAAAGGAGGTTTGTGTTTAAGGGTTTGCTGTCTGTTGCCAGGAGAGACCTTGGCGACAGTGCCCTGTAGCTGCTGAAGGACGGCTGACTGCGGCAGGGCTCAGATCCTTCCTTGCTGTCTAGTTAACTTACAGTTACAGTTTAACTTCCCAGTTAAGCTTCAAAGCTAAACTTCTAGCTTCTCTTTCAATTGGGGAGCCACGTGACCAAACTCTGGAACAGAGGAAGCGGAGGCAATTCTTTGTTCCAGCGCTGGGATGGTCAACTGTAAGTGGGTGTGTGCCATCTGGAGGACAAGAAAGACTTCTCTGTGTCTCTTTTACTGACCTTTAACGCGACCCCGTGGTGTCCCTGAAGAGGGGTGGGAGTGAGCGTGCCATCCCCAGCCTTTTGTGCCCACCCTGAGGTGTCCCCAGGAGGTGTTCTCAGATGAAAGTCTGAACAGCTGCAGGAGCTCCGCTTGCCCTTGCAGTGCAGAGATGAGGAGGAGTGGAGGTGACCTGCGCTTTGAGCTCTCTGTCCCGTGTGAGATCAGAGGCCCCAGACAGCGTTTCCTCCAGTTTGTCTGTACTTTGTGTTGTGTTTCTAGCACCTAGAGGTGACACAGTTCCATGGTCCTCACTTGTCCTTAATGTGCATCTTTGTCACCACAAAGTGGTAGTGGAGAGGGTGTATTTATCTCGCCTGCGCTCTGTACCCTTGGTACCCCAAGATGACAAGATGTGGAGCTCCTCCTTGTGGAAGACCCCTTCTTTTTATGAAAAGAGAAGTCGTGCTGGTTAGTTTTTTGTCAGGCTGACACAAGCTAGGGTAACCTTAGGTAACTGAGAAAATTCACACATCGGATGGCCTATAAATAAGTCTGCAAGGGCATTTCCTTGATGAACCAGGGAAGGCCCAGCCCACTGCAGGCAGTACCACCCGTGGGCAGGTGGGCCGGTGTGGTATAAGAAAGCTGGCTGAGCAAGCTACAAGGAGTAAGCCAGTAAGCAGCACCCCTCCATGACCTCTGCTTCAGTTCCTGCCCTGACTTCTCTTCGTAATGGACTATGAACTGTAAACTGAAATAAACCCTTTCCTCCCCAGGTTGTTTTTGGTCGTGATGTTTATCACAGCCATGGAACTCAAACTAGCACACTTGGGCTCCAGGGATCAAATTCAGGTCCTTGTCCTTGTTCAGAAAGTAACTGACTGAGCTGTCTCCCAGCCCCAACTCCAGCTTTTGTCTGTTTCTGTGACCTTTGTTGACGTCTTTATTATTCTCTCTCTTCTTCTACTGTTCACCTCTAGGGCCTTCAGAGTTTTTCAGCCAAGGAAATTAACCAATTTTTTTTTTTCTAATTTAGCCTCAGGCAGATTCTTAGGGTCTGGCTCTGTGAGGCTGCGAGGCTGGGGAGTTCCAAGGCTTGAGACCCCTCCTCCCATAGGGAAGTCCCCATGGGACTACCAGGGACCCCATTCCCGGCCAGCTGCAGGGTCCCCCAACCTGGCAAAGTGGCATAGAAGTGACCCCCAACTAGCACATGTGGCCCTGATCTGGGCCCCTCGACACCCCCCCACCGACTATTCAAATAAAGTAAAAAAAAAAAAGTCCCACCAATCACAGGCCACCCTGGAAAGCTCCATACCCCCCCCCCCCCGCAAAAAAAAAAAAAACAAAAAAACCCCACTAAACACAGAGCCTCATTCTGCTCAGTAGGGAGTACAGTTTCTGCTGCCACGGTCCTCCCAAGTGGAACCAGTCATGTTCCATAAATCTCTTTTGTGAGATTTGCTGCATAAAGCTGTCTTTGTTGAAGTGAAAAAGCAAAGAACACCTCAGCTCAGCCGGGGGTATATCCCTTCAAAGTGGCAACACTGGGGAAACCTCTCCCCTCAGAGCAGAGTGGAGCTGCTACAATGTAACACTCCAGTTCAGCTGGGGACACCTTCCTCACCTCGGAGCCCTGCGGTCCCTGGGCTCCCGGCTGCCAGGGTGCCTTCCTCTCAGAGCTGTTAACGCTTTCATTGGGGACACCTTCCTCATGTCAGAACTGTGGTTCCTTGGCTCCCGACTACCAGGGCACCTTTCCATATCTGTCTTAGCTGGAGAAAAAAAAAAAAAAAAAAACAACAGAAAACAATCGAACAAACAAAAAACCACTTAACAATCACAGCATTCAACCACTTTCCTAATCCAAAGCCCCAGACTCTTCTATATTACTCCAAACCCTAGCATGGTCCAGCCAGTAATAGCCTATTCCCTGGTACCAACTTCTCTCTTAGTTATATTTCTATTGCTGTGGTAAGACACCAAAACCAAGGCAGCGTATAAAAGAAAGTGTTTATTTGGGGCTTATGGTTTGAGAGGGATAGTGAAAGCCCTGGAGTCAGCACAGAATACACCCAGACACCAGACACTCAGCACAAAGGAGATTTATTACCCCAGAGGGACAAGTGGGCTGCCTCTGGATCTGGCAGAGACAGTGGTGGTTAGCAGAAAAAAAATGGCTGTTTTTATGGGTCCAGAGACGGGAAGCAGAAAGGAGGAGGCGAAAAGCCTGACAAGGCCCAGATTGTGGGGTTCCATTGCCCAGGAGAGTTGTTCTAGCAGGAAAGTATACCCAGGTCCATTCTGATCACGATGGGAAAATGTACTCAGGTGCATTCTGGGAAGGTGGGAAGACATACTCAGGGGCATTCGGGGAAAGTAGATGTATTCAGGTGCATTCTGGGAAGCAGAAACAGCCTGCCATTTTGTGGCCATTAAAGGGCAGGGAGGATGGCCAGTACCAACAGAGTTCATGACCTACATAGTGGGAACCATAGTAGTTGGCAGTCGTGGACCTGGAGCAGTAGCTGAGCATTCATGTCTTGAGGCACAACTCAGAGGCATTGAAATCTAATTGAGAATGGTAAGTCTTCTGAAATTTCAAAGGCCGCCCACAGTGATACACTTCCTCCAAGGCCACACCATCTAATCCTTCCTAGTCAGGTTCATCAACTGGGGGCCAAGTATCCATATATATGAGTCTATGGGGCTATTCCCATACAAACTACCACAAGACCTGTGAATGCATTTTTTGGACAGGTTGAAATGTGTGCTCCAGTACACGATTGGTCCTGAGAAGGTGGGCTGCGGGGTGAATGGATTGAGCCTGCTTGAATCATGCCCATGTAGTCCCTTCCCAATGTCTTTATCAACTGCTGAGAGAGACGTGAAGTAGAATCTCCAATTATAACTATGGATTTATTGATTTTTTTCCCCCTTCAGTTTTGTCAAGTTATATTTCTTGTATTTTTGTTTTGTTTTGTTTGGTTTTGCTTTGTTTTCAAGACAGGGTTTCTCTGTTGTAACTCTGGCTGTCCTGGAACTCACTCTGTAGACCAGGCTGGCCTCGAACTCACAGAGCTCTGCCTGCCTCTGCCTTGTTTCTTATATTTTGACATACTGATATTTGATAATACACATTTAGGATATTTATCTCCTGAGTATAGCCTCATGAATTCTTTTTTTTTAGTGTTATATGCTTACTATCCCTGCTTCTTTTATGTGACTACATGCATACTAGGTAAAAAGCAAACAAACACAAGTTCTCACTACGTAGCCCAGGTTGGCCTTGAGCTGGGAATTTTCCTACCTCAGCCTCTTAAGTACTGGGATTAGAGGTCTTTCTCATCATACTCAGCACACTTTTTTTTTTTAATTTATTTTTGACATGCAGGGTTTCGCACATGCTAGACAAGTGTTCACACATGGAGCCCAGCCCTCTGCTCAGCCTCTGAACATGCTCCTTTCATATTTGATTTTTAGTACCTAAATAGGATTAACTTTGGTATGGCTTCTTTCCTCTCATTCCACTTGACTCCACAGAATTCACAGAGCCAGAGGCCGGTCTTTCCTTTACATTTTGGAATAACGTGGCTGTTATAGTTGGCTCCGAGGCCAATAGGAGCAACTGAGAACAGGTGCCCATCACCACCACGAAGAATGACTATGAAAGCAGAGAATACGAGACAGCTGCACTTAGGCATCTAACAACAGACAGGGCCAGACTGCGACCCTAAGAGCCCGGAGACCCATGCGTTGCGTTCGCCTTGGCTCTAACTTTCTCTCTCTCTTCCTTCGAAGCCCAGGGAGGTGATGTTTACTCACAGCATAGCATTCTTGGAGGGCTGGAAAGACGGAATGCTGGAGCTCAGGGACACCCAGTTGCAACTTGTAGGACGATGGAATAGAGAAAGCTGCATGAGGTAAAGGGTGCTCGAAACCTGCGCTGGGTTCTCTTACAGCAGTGCTTCTCAACCTTCCCAACACTGCGGTCCTTTAATACGGTTTCTCGTGTTGTGGTGACCCCCAACCATAGAATTATTTTCATTGCTAATTCATAACTGTAACTTTGCTATTGTTATGAACCATAATGCAAATGTCTGATGTGCAGGTGGTCTTAGGATCCTGGGAAAGGGTTGTGTGAGCCTTATGAGGTCACAACCTGCAGGTTGAGAACTACTGTCCTACAGCCTTTGGTTGAGGGCTCCCCTGGGCAAGACACCATGAGTCTACTGCACGGCTGAGTGCTGAACGGGAAGACAAGAGTCTGTGCAGTGTTGGAGAGAGAGGGTTCAGCCAATCAGAGCCAATGGTGAGGACGAGGCTCTAGGACTCAGGACAAAGCCATCAACAGGATTTAATGGAATGAACTGCCAGCTTGGAAAAACAGGCAGAACCAAAGCCAGCAAATTAAGAGTCAGATAGGGTGGTGCTTGCTCATAATTCCTTTGCCAGGGAGGACAAGCAGGAGGATTACTGTGAGTTCAAGGCCAGCACAGTCTACAAAGTGAATACCAGGCCAGCAAGGGCTACATAGCAAGACCTTGTCTCAAAAGCAAAAAATAAAAAAATAAAACCTAACCCAGAAAGGAAGGAACAGCATTTGTCAAAGCTTTGACTCTGGCTGGCTCTGGTTGGTTCTAGAACACAGTACTGACAAGAAACACACAGACCAGAATGTTACTAACTCCTAGAGGAAATTTTAATTGCCAGAAAAATCACAACCGTGTCCCACAAATACCTGGGATTGGGTTGACTCCTTGAGTAACTTCTGGGTCCCCAGAGATCTCTGAAAGGTACAGGTTGGAGATCTATAAGGCTATCAGAAGCACATAGCCTGCTGCAGGGCTGCAAAGGTTTCTCTTTCCATAAGCCCATCTCCCCTGTTTTGCTTCTGCCTTCAGTCTACCTTTGGTACTCTCTGGATTCATGCCTCTCAGCAGGCTCTCTTCCCCTCATCTTCTCTCACTCCCAGTCTCCAGAGGTAAGGATGGTTCTTTCTAACTACCCGCTGCTAGCACATTCCCCTGTGTCAAATCCACCTGACCAAATCCACCCTGGGCGAGTCTTGAGTCTTGATTTATCAGAGGACAAGCTCCCAGAAAAGTAATCTCCTTTTCCCCAAAAGGCTGACTTTTGAGACTCTTTCCTGGCTGAAGCGGTTGAGGCAATCAATGTGGACGCTTTCTCCCAGAAGCTGTTCATCCCAGCCAAAACTTGCCTTTCTTTCCCTGGGCAATGAGCTCAGTTTTGGAAGACAGAAGTTGAAAGAATGTGATTTACAGAGGAAATAAATATACGTGGTTTAATATTGTTCCTCTTGCATATTTTATCTCAGTTTGTCACTTGTATTTTTACTTTGTTTATGGTCTCCTTCAAGGACAAGGATTTTTAATATTTATGGTGTCGAATCTGTCAACTTTTCCTTAATGACTTCTGGGTTTGGTGCCATGCACTGGAGATCTTTCTCTACCCTAACTAAGGGTGAACCTAATTTCTAATGGCTACAAAATATGCCATTGTTTAAGCATGCAAATGTTCCCTAATTAATTTACAGATAAATAGTTAGGCTGTTCCTTTTGTGTACGTCACTGTAAACAATGCAACAGACAGCTTTGTGGAAGCATTTCCTTCTGCAATTTAAATAATTTTTTTGGAATGGGTTCTTAGGGGTTCACAGGCTTCTTCACCGTTCACAAGCATTAATTAACTACAATCAAATATTTATTTCTTATAAAGAGGAAAAGAAAGCTAAAAGGCCAAGTTTCTCTTTTGTGTAGAAGCGCTGCTCGGCAAGCAGTGTGATGCCGTGTGTGTGTGTGTGTGTGTGTGTATATGTATGTACATACATTTTCTTCAGGCTGATTAGAAGTTCCATTATTTGTAATTTTTATTTTATTTATTTATAAAAGACTGATTCATAAAAATAAAGAAGCTAATTATAACTAACACATATAATTTATTCGATGAGCTAAGTCTTTCCTAAGATAGAAGAAAACTTCACATTTCTTGTTTTATAAAGGAGAACAAAAAAGACCATCTCCCAAGATGCCCTGTTAATTCCAGCACTCAGTCTCTAGACTGCCTTTATGACCCGGCCTGCAGGTCAGTCAACCAGGGACCCTGGAGGAGAGAGTGAGGGGTCAGGGGACAAGAGGCGCGAGAGAATGGGACGAGACAGGATTCTCTGATCCAGTCCGTTTATTGAATGTTTTCATACCGCATATACAGGCTAAGGAGGGGGTGAAGAGAGGGAGGAACTAGCCAAGGGCAAACTGCAGAAACAGGATGTCTTACACCTGGAGGAAGTCTAACTCTGTATTTTGTAACTACCAAAGCTAAGCAAATAGCAAGATAGCGAAAAACAACTCTTGTGGGCGCCAGTGGAGAATTACTGACTGCTTGAGCAGTGCAACATCATGGCATTGATGAGGACAAGGCTGGGGGGATCGGCCCCCCACACCTTTAGTGTGTGTGTGTACATGTGTGTGCGCGTGCATGATACCAGCGGGCAGCCTTTGCTGCATCTCCTTGAGAAAACTGTGGCCCTCCAAGTTTGCTAACAACACGAGACACACTTTTATAAAGCTAGAATTGGCGAAGGCCATATGTACTGCCATTCCACATCCCTATGTAAGCCGAACGGACTGCCTCATTCCTTACCTGTCACTCTGCCCAGTGTGGTCCTGCGGCAGCGGCCCAGGCTTGCTTTGGGAGCAAGGCAGTCAGTCTCCCACCTCAACCTGATCCTGCATTTTAAGAAGCGACCCAGAGGGTTTGTGTGTCCCACGATGGCGCGTGCTCTTGCAGCTGTTTTTTGGGGCTTATTATTTTTGTTTATAAGGAGTTTTACTTTTGAAATTATAATCATATCGTTTTCCCTCTTCCCTTTTCTCCTTCCAACCTATCCCATGTGCTCTCTTGTGCTCTCTCAAACTCAGTCTCTTTGTCTTTAATTGTCGCTACGTGTGTGTAGGTGTGTGTGTTTGTATATTGCTAAATACACAAATACAGCCTGCTCTGCCCGTATAACGCTACCTATGTGATCTCAGAGCTGAACGCTGTGGACATGCTGACACCGAAGGAGGAGACTTCCGTGGGCCTCAGCCCTTGACAGGCAACAGGAGACTGTTGAGACTGGGAGAAACAGTCTTCCCAGGGGAGGAGCCTCTCAGCAGGCAGCACTGTTTTTAGTGGCTGTGTGATTTCCAACTAGGTCGTCACTATTTTATTTCCCATGTTGTGGGAGGGTGTCCCTAGAGGATCTGCTAATTCTTCAGACTCTCCCCTTGAGGTCCTCTTCCTGACACCTTCCTCAGCGGGGACATAGCCTGACACCGCGTACTGGACGGGTGTGGGTTGGTGGGGTCCTCTCACCCTCACTCAGCCTCGCTCATATCTGCAGCATCCTAGCCCGCAGCCCCTCCACTCTCACAGCCCGGTGCACCCGCCCTTCCCTTAGCCTCTTTCCCCTCCTACATTGCCTCTCACAGCTCCTCCATCCACTCTGCCCCTCCCTTCCCAACTTCCTCAATTCACACCTGCCCCCCAAATTCCAGTCTTTTGTGGGAGAAGATGCTGTGGGTCCTCCCCTGCTGTGTGTGTGGAGAAGTCAAAGGCCTGTGTGTCACTAGGCAGCAAGGCTTGCAGTGCTGGAGATGGGTAGGCACTAGGTCTGAGAGCCTGCAGGGGCTACTTTGAGACCAGACAGTGGGTCCCACTCCCCTAAACAATGTTCTCCTATACAGAGATTGATTGCAGTTGGGGATCCATCTTCAATAAACCTCCATTCTCAAAGATCAAAGCAGTCAAGAGTTTTAAAAGATTCTTCCCTGCAGAGCTGGTGGGAGGCACTGAGGAGTTCCCAGAAGGAATGTGATTAGATCAGCTCTGACAAAATGTAATGGTATAGATGAGTCTGAATGCCTTTTGATTTTATAATTGTACTCATAGAAAGGAATCAAAATGAACCTAAATATTGGCCCAAAGCTTTTGTTGTGACAGCTATCTGCAGTGAAAAGCAAGAGAATGGGAAACTTAAAAATTAGAGTCAACTCCAACCTTTAGGTGTTCTACAAAAACATCAAGCCAGATATATAAGATATATGTAGAGGATCCTTGGGACCCTTTCTTCCTGCTGGGCTCCCTCGTCTAGCCTTGATGTAGGGGCTCCAGCCCAGCCTTGTCCCCTCTTGATATACCCTGTGTAGCTGTACACTGCTGTGGTGGCTCATCGAGAATGACAAGGAGGCATTCTTCTGTAGATGTAAAAACCTGCCAGACCTCAGTAGAGGGAACCACCATCATGGCAAGCACTATCCATACTGGACAGTGGAACCTGGATCATCTGAGCTCAGGTGTTTTTAATGATACAGAACCCCTCAGGTGTTCTACTGATAGCAAGTGCAGATCATGTGCAATCAAGCATCTCCCACATAAATCCAACACCTGCAGACAATACAAAATGCCCAGGCCCAGTCAGCCCTTCCCCCAACAGTGCACAAAACAATTATTTTATACATAACTAAAAATAAACTACCACAACAGCCTTCTAGTGATAACCCTGGGAGGTCTGCTCTGTTCTGAGGGGCAGCATGGTAGTGGGGGGGGGTCTGGGAGAGAGGAGAGATGGAGGGAGCTGGGAGAGTGGAGGGAGAGAAGGATGGGATCAAGATGTATTATGCAAGAGAGAAAAAAGTAAATTTACTAATAATAACAATAAAAGTTAGAGTCAATGAGGCAGGTGTGGATGGGTACCATGGACCATTCCCACCTGGGACAGTGTGCTGCCTTTAGGGACATTTTGAAGAATCTTCAATTATATGTGCAAGCTTAAGGGAGAGAATAGAATATAAATATGTATACATGGAATGATCACAGGCATGTAAAATAAGAACAGAAGCCTGGAAGGAAGTAAACTGAGAGTGGGAGGCTTTTCTTTAAAGAAAAAATGAGTGTTGTGAGATACTTTGGAGATATATTAAGGTCTACAGAACACCCCACCCACAGTCAGCACTGAGCTGAACTTCCTCAGGGCCTGGGACCATCCTGCCTCCCAACCTCCTCTCCTGGAGTCAGGGCAGAAGCTTTTATTGTATAGGATTGAATTAAAAAACACTATAGGGTACTGCCTGGGTATTGGGTTTATAGTGGGTTGCTGTTTAATTTTAAGATAAGCCCAGACAGCCTTGAATTTGCTATGTAGTTAAAGACCTTAAATTCCAGGTCCTCCTGCCTCTGCCTTCCCAGTGTTGGTGAGCTACACTGAGCTAGAGTACAGTTTCATTTCTTCTTTGTATTTTCTTTTTTAGACAAGGCTTCACTATATAGCCCTGGCTGGCCTGGAACTCAATCTATCCTCCTGCCTCTTCTGGGATCAAAGCCTTGGACCACCATGCTGGGCTACAATATAGTTTTAGTAGCACTTATAGACATGACCCTACGTCACATACATGGTTAACTTATGGGTAACATTTCTGTGCTTGTTGCTTGGCCAACATGATGCTTTGGGGATTTATCTGTGCTATGAAATCTAGCTCTGTTCATTCAGTAAATGAGCTAATGTTTATAAAGAAACCTGGAACAGTCTATGACATGATGCTACGCAGTTTCGCTTATTGTTTGTTTTTCCTGAATTTTATTTATTTTATGTGGGTGGGGTATGTACATGCCAAGGCATGTGTCTGGAGGTCAGAGAAAGCTGGGTCTCTCTCCACCATAAGGCACCAGACTTGGTAGCAAAAGCCCCCACCCTCTAAGCTGCCTTGCCAGTGTTAATTATAAACAAAATTTATTTTGTTGCAGAGTAGCATAATATTGACAATTCACTGTATTTAACATGCCAGCAAATGGCACAAATGGCAATCTAATGAGATGACTTTCTTGTTTAAAGGAATTACATGGATGGATACTGAACTGGAAGCTGTTACAACTCTTGACCAGCATATATAAAATTTGTGCTGGTCATTCTTAATCAGGAACTTTTCTCCATTACAGCAGGCAGTACAATATCATTCCTTTCACCACCTTAACATTGGAGAGCTCAGCCTGAGCACTCATTCAAGAAAGGGCAGATTTCTATGCATTTAAAACAATGTTCACTTGGTCTTTGGAAAAGGGGCAGGTAGACAGAACATGGCCTGAGACTCCATCCCTAGGGAGAATGAAGAATTTGAGGCTTGCCTCTACTGCATAGTGAGATCCTGTCACAAAACCAAAACCAAAAACAGAAGCAGAGAGCTACATCTCCAAATCCTCTTATTGACAAACCTCAGCACGTTTCCATTCGTCCTTAGTATGAACCAGGTTCCTGGGGACATTCTGGTCAGTGCCTCCTTGTGTGCATGGTTTCTACAGGATGCACAGCAGGGTTGTGCTGCAGAACTGGGAGGCTGCCTGAGTTTTGTGCTAAAAGTTGCTGCCCAGCCTTTCTCCAAAGCAATAAACCGTATCAGCAGCTCTAGGCACACTTGGTTTCTTCCAGTTTAGTAATGTGGACTGCTCTCTCTCCGTGGTTTCACTTTGCATTTCTCAGATGACTGTGGCTTGGAGTTTATGCATTGGTTCATTTGTGTTTTTGATTCTGTTGTCTTCTTTTCCTGTCTTCCTGTTGATTGCTGTTACTTTCTTATTGATATTTAAGAAATCATTTTTATTTTGCTGTGTTCATTGTAAGGCTTTTCTTTTTATTTTCTTTCTTTCTTTTTTTAAAATTTTTTTAATTTTAAGGTCTGCTATGTTACCCAGGTTGGTCTTAAACCCTTCATTTCTCATGTCTTCCTGTCTCATCCTTCCTTCCAAGTGCACTCACACCATGACCACCTACGGCTTATTTTAGAACTTAAGAACTACATTTATTTACTTATTTATATGTGTGGACACAGTGCATGTGCACAGAGGTCAGAGGTCAGGACGATTTGTGGGATTCAGTTTTCTCCTATCACGTGGATCCCAAGGGACAAGCTTGGATCAGCAGGTTGGCGGCAAGTGCCCTTTATAACTAAGATGGAGTCTTCCGAAACAGGAAAATTTAATGTTAATATATTCTGATTCCCTCTCTCTATAATTGGGTAGCTTGATCAAAATTCTTTCTCTCTCTCTCTCTCTCGCTCTCTCTTCCTCTCTGCTCCTCTCTCTCTCGCTTCCTCCCTCTCTCTCCCTCCCTCTCTCTCTTTCTCTGTTGTTACCACAGAGTCTCGCATATATCAGACAAGTACTCTACCACTAAACTATACTCCCAGCCCTAAAATACCATTTCTTGTTCCTTACATTTTCTTCTAAAGGCTCAATGTTTTATTTTAGATTTGGACCTGCATCCACTTGAGTTTGATTCTCTGCAAATGAACAACAACTGTTGGGCTATTTGTTGGACACCTACCATTTTCCAAGGTGGCTTTGGCGTAAATCAAATTTCCCAGCAGGTGTAATGGCTCGTGTGTGTAATCCCACCAAACCGAGGCCAGGCTGGGTTACAGAGTGAGATTCTGTCTGAAAAAATAAGCAGATGAGATGTGATGGTGGACACTTTAATATCAGTCACTGGGAGGCAAAGGCAGTCTACATAGTGAGTTCAAGGCCAGCCAAGGCTATATAGTTAGGCCTTGCTCAAAAGCAAACAAATAACAATTTCGTCGCAGCCAATGAGATTCCGTACCCATTAAACAGTAACTCCTATTCTTTCTCTCCCACAGTTTGTGAACTCCCCTTGTTTTCACTAATTACGGAAGATTTATCATAGATTATTTGTTCCTCAGCTGGGTGTGGTGGCGCATGCCTTTAATCCCACCACATAGTGAGTTCCAGGATGATGAGACCATAATATATGTGTGTGTGTGTGTGTGTGTGTGTGTGTGTGTGTGTGTGTGTGTGTGTTTGCATGTTCTTGAATAAACAAAATAAAGGCACACAGAAATGGAAAAGTAGCAAGAATACTTTATTCAAAGCAAAGCAATAGTGTAGGATAGAAAAGAATATATTCACCAAGATTGACAGTCAGCCTGAGGAGTGAAGATGCCCAAGGGCCTCAAGTTTACTGCCTGGCTTCTTTTTTTATAGGTCTAAAGGAAGGAGGGGCTGATTACTAAGGGATGTAGTTTGAGTGATTGACAGATTAGGTCATAAAATCATTTTTCCACTGCTTGTGTTCCTCCCCATAAAAGCATCTATTTTTAATCATGTGCACACCTAATTATATATAGGCACACACATAGATCAATAGGGGACTCTTGCTGTGAGCCCCAATACCCTGGTAACACGGATGAAGTCTACATGACAAAGTTCCAGGCTCCCTGACCAGGAAATTTTAGCTCACCAGCCATTTTGCCCCTTCTCCTCTTTGCTGTAATGGCGACACAAAGTCTTTTATCAATAATAATAATGTCTGTATGGCCTAGTAATACCTGAGCTGGCTGTTGTTGGCTGAGAAGGAGACGTAGCCATTTTACTCAAAACTAATTGCTATTGTAAAATACCTTGCTGGCTTCTAAGTCCTGGCATGTGTAGAGCTATCTAAGCACACAGATAGTACATTGTAAGGCTGTTCCTGGGGTGGGTGTTGGTCCTCCCAGAAAGAGAAGAGCTTTTAACAGATAGAAGCAAAACGCATTGTCAGACTCTCTCTTGCCCCTCTCTTTTCTTAAAATGTATACCGTTAATTCCCCTATTAAAACGTCCTGCGTTTTACTTCTAAAGCGCGTTCTACATGTCATTTTAAAGCGCAGCTGCGCGTGCCATTTCTTTGGGTCCCATAAAAGAACAAACTACTCTGTTCGTTTGCCATTCCTCATTTTCCCGCACTTGTACTCCCTCCTACGTAGAGTTTTCGTGAACCCGTTGGTGGAAAAGGCTGGATCCCTCTGCGGACTCTCCCTAAAAGTTCACGTGGACACACAGTTTTGCCTTATTGTGTATGCACCCCAAAACAGGTCAAGACAGACTAGCCTTTCTGGTCTGTTACTCGACACAAAGAGAGTACAGTTTGGACAGAATCTTTATCAAGAGGAGAAGAAGCATCTTCCTTTGTTCAGAGAGTGTGTGAGCAGCTTTCAGGTGGGGTCTCGGACTCCCCTCAGGTTCTAGGTGTGTTCAGAGAAGGGTGTACACAGGTAAGGTGTGGAGTCAGAAATCACTAAACTATTCCCTGTACTTCCCCCCTCAGATGTAACTTAGCAGTAAATCCCTTACCTAGCACACGTGAGGCTCTATGTTTATTCGTAACACCAAGGTGGGAGGTGTTGTTGTTTTTTTTTTTTAAAGACCAAATAGTATTCTGTTTCCTCATTTGCTGCCATGAACATTGGCATACAAATAGCTCTTCGAGTCTCAAGTCTTTTGAGTGCATACCTAGAACATTTGAGTCTTGATGAATCATATATATACCTGGATCATATCTGGCTCCACACCAGTTATTTTCCTTCCAGTGGTGGGAATGAACCCAAAGCCTTGCACATACAGGCAAGAACTATGTATCCCCAGCCTTCTTTTAGCTTTCACTTATTTTTATTTTTTATTTTTGAGACAGGCTTCATTCAGTTGGTCAGTCTGGCCTTGGCTTGCTTGCAAAGCAGACGGGACTTCTACTTCTGCTCTTCTGCTCAGCCTCTCAAGTGGCTGGGATAACAAGCCAGTACCACCAGCTCAATCCAAAGCTAAGTTTTATTAATAAAAGTAGGTAGCCCATTATAAACAAATGAAAGATATAAAGTATAAATAATATTAGAAGTTAAAAGAACAATATAATGCCAGATACAAAAGAAATAAAAATAATTATGAGAGTATTACATTGAACTCCACAGCACCCAACTTGAACATCTAGAGAAAATTGTGCCTGAAAACATGCAATTGACAACAAATAAAATGGAGAATGTAAATAGACTGGTTAGGCTAGAAGAAACTGGAAAAGTAAAGTAATCTAGGAGACAGAGTCTCATGTAGCCCAGGCTGGCTTCGAACACTCTATAAAGCTGACTGTGGCCTTGACTGCCTAATCCTATTGCCTCTGCCTCCCAAGTACTGGAATTAAAGTATGCACCACTGCGCCCTGAGGGGAAAGAGTCTTAGAAGTGACAGAGAATGTTCACCAGAAGTTAACAGTAAATCTTACTAAAGCCACGAAGCTATCAGATTATTTATATAAACATTAGCTACCAGTAAGGAATGCTCACCACGATCATCATCATTCAACACTACTTTAAAGCTCAATTGCATCAAGAGAAGAAGGGAAAAAACAAAACCTTCATATGTAAAAGATTGAATTGTATATTGACAAGAATCTCAAAGACAAAAAATTCTGGATGTGTTGATCACATCTATATTCCCAACACTCAGAAGGCTGAGGCAAGAGGACAAGACCAGGCTAGACCGCAGCGTGAAAGGAAATCTCAAAGGAAAAAGAATAACTTACTGAAACAAAAATTTAAAAAGGCAAATAAATACGCAAGATATTTAAAGATGGTAATGAACATTAAGCTGGAAATAAACAAACCGGTGATTAGGAGAAGCAGCCAAAGGGCCTGACTCTAGCTGGGCTGGCCCAGGAGGCTCTTGAGGGGGTTCTTGCCCTCAGAAGGGCAGTGATATTCCCGCCACCTGGAGGGAGCAGGGTGTGTGGAGCCACTGAGGAACACCAGGAAAGCCATTGTGGCAGCAGCTAGGTGGGGAAGAGGCTTGTGGGGAAGAGAAAGAAGGTGGAATTCTACTCTGAGGACTAGAAGCCAATGAAACACTTAAAGCACTTTAGAATCTGATTTATGTGTGTGTGTGTGTGTGTGTGTGTGTGTGTGTGTGTGTCATTCAAGCTTTGTACATGCTAAGCACACACTCTATCTCTAAGCTAAACCGCCAGTTCTGAGTCATGCTTTTAGAACTACACTTATGTCTGCTTGATAGAGAGGAAGGAAGCAGCTAAAGAGGACCAACTAAACAGCTAAGGTACGCTTAGAGAGATGCATTGGCATTGAAAGTGAACTGTGGGAGGCTGGGAAGATGCCTCAGCCCTGACCTACCACCGCAGCTCCGGTCTTCTCTCTTTTTAATTAGGGGAATTTAATCCATCTCTGGTAGGTGTAACCTGGGGTGGGTCTGGTTTATTTTGCAGTGCTGGACACGTGCAGAGAAAGCTATTGCTCAGCTATATCCGTTTCAAGATATGTTTTCTCCTCTTTGTGTGTGTGTGTGTGTGTCTGTGTGTGTATGTGTGTGTGTGTAGACTTTAAAATCATGATTTTCTTCTCCTTGATTTGCTTCTCCTGCCTTTGTCTTTTGTTCCTAGATCTTGAAGAGCTGACAGAAGCTGATGTTTTGGAAGTGGGTTTTGTTTGCTGGTTTTCTAGAGTTTGGGAGGAACCAAGGGCTTTGCACAGGAGAGGCACGCATCTACAGTCTGATCCTGGTCTACTAACTGTCCGGGTCTTAGGATCAAATTTAAATACTAAGTACACTTCCCCTCCACACCCCGTCTTCTATTATTTCCTCTTAAATCTTTGTGAACACTCCTTATCTTTCTTAGAAGTAGAGAATTTCCAGACTAAATGAAGGTCCTGGTGACATGGCTTGGGGAATGTGTGCCCCAAACAAGCCCAAGGGGAATGAAAAGCCCGAAGAGCCGGCTATGTGGAAGGAGAGAGCTCAGAAGACAGAGGGAGAGGACCGGGAAGGGGACAGCGGCGACTTCTGCTCGACCCTCCACGGGTCGACGACCCACTCCAGACTTCTCCAGGTCTGCCCCTGCCTCGCTGCGCCCCGCTCTCTGCACCCGGTGAGCTGAGGACCCCTCAGATCCGAGAGCCGAGACTCTGCCTCGGTCCGGAACCTCAGAGAAGTTCAAAGTCCTCCCACTAGAGGGCACAGGTGCGCTTCGCAGGACGGTGAGACTCGCGGAGCTCTGGGCCTGGGCCACCCTACTGGGGTGCAGGGAAGGTACTGCTGCCTTTCTTCTCCCAGGCATAGACCCTCCAGCGCCTACACAGGCACACACCCACACATCCCTCAGAGTCTGCAGGGTCCGGACCAGGGGGAACTGAGTCAGCCTGGCCGATCGATGGGGTGACAGACGTCAACCACCTTCACATCCTGCACTTGAGGTCTTTATGCCTCTCTGGTCTGCCTTCTGGTTGCTGACTGTTCATCCTTCTATTGAATTTTTAGTTGGCCATTGCACTGATTATAGTTCTATATCTAGGTAGCACATTAAAAAAAAAACCTCCAATGTTATTTTCTTATCCTTACATAAAAATGTAAATTCAGCCTTTGTCTCCATGGGCACTCAGCATCATTTCATTTAGCCTGTATCCAATAAGCACAGCAGCTGGGATGCTCAGGATGTGATTCTGCGCTCAACAGCTTCTGTCCATTCTGCCCCTTTGCTTTTTTCTCACATGCTTTATGCACCACATGCTTTCCAGCAGTCCATTTGCAATCACTATTTTGAGAACTAATATGAGGATCTCCCTTCTCCCAACACCTGAGGGCACTAGGCTACCTAGAAATAGAGCTTGAGAATGTTCTGTAAAACAGTCCCCACACCTGTAAGCAGACACAGCCCAGGGTAAACACTACCGTCCTTTGGTTCTAGCAGCCCTGAAAAGCACCTCTCTTCTCACGTGACTCAGACATGGTTGCGGGAGACATGGTGATAGGGGTGGGCCATGGGTGACCAACTCTCCAGGGCACTTTGAAACAGTACCGTGAGCTTGCTCTTGAGTTGCCTCCGCTTTGTGAATGATCACACCCTGTAAGGTTCCTTGCTGTGTTCTATTCTCCTATCCCTCTTAAAAAAGTGTCCTTGTTGCTGGGCATTACACGCCTTTAATCCCAGCACTCAGGGCAGAGACAGACAGATATCTGTGAGTTCGAGGCCAGCCTGGTCTGCATGGTGAGTTCCAGGACAGTTAGAACTCTTTGAGAAACTGTAACTCAAAAACAAAACAAAGCAAGACAAAATGTGGCTGTCAGTATGTTTCCATTAAACACGACAATGGGCTTCACCGCGACACTTTCATACCTGTATGTAATGCATTTTGATCACGGTCATCCAGTTACCGCTTTTGTCCCTTCCATTCCCCTTGTCAGCTCACCACTGGCCTTCTTATGTGTCTTTTTAAAAACAAAAACCCAGTTTCCGTGTTAAGACTAGGGTTTACTTTTGTAGTTGTCTTGGGAAGGACAGTTACCTCTAAGTTTTCAGTTGCTGGAAACGGGTGAGGAGACCTTCCGCCCTCTGTGGACCACTTCTTTCCTATTTGAACTTGGATTTTTTTTTTTCATTCGCTGTTGGACTTCACAAGAGTTCTACAGAGAACACTGCAATATGGAGAAGCAGCCACTAGAGATCGCCAGGCCTGTGCCCTGTGCCCAGCACAGAGGCCACTGTCTTGTCTCCTCGATTGTCCATCCACATAGCAGACATTTCTGGTGTGGCGCTACCATGTGTGGGATCCGACGTAGACCTCCGCAGGGGGGCCTGCGGGCTGCGCTGTGAGTGGATGTCTCTGACACTAGCTATCTGAGAAAGGTGTGTTCTTCTGTGGTCACACTGACACAACCGAATGCCGCCACTATAAAGCTCACTCTGCTTCTCCTAACTGTACGCGCAGGGTCTCTCTCTGCCTGGCCTCAGTGTCCCTCGGCTGTGAGCTTACACTGAATATTGTTAAGACTTTGTGTGCATGCCGTCTCTTCCTTTATCTTGTGATGGTTTTCATTTGCCTGAGCTGAAGAGGTTTACATCACTCTCCTTTTTCAGCCTCTGGCTTACTACTATTGGCCCAAGGCCATTTTCTTATTTTATTCATTTACTTATTTTCATTTACCCATAGCCCTGCCTTCGTTCTCCTCTCTCCAAAGGTAACTCTTTTATTATAGACGGCTTTGTTTGGAAATGTTCTTGTTGGCAAAATGTGTATTGTTGCTTATGTGCCTGTGTAATGTATCTTATTGTTTCTTCTTTTCTCATGTTCTCATGATATCAACCATGTTGTAGATATCTCATTCAGAATGTGTGACCTCCGAATAATACTCCACCCTAATGGTGGACACACGGATTGTCCTTAGTTCTCTCCTTACAGAAACGTCTCTCTACGTGCCCTTATGGGCCTGCATGGGGAGTTTCCTGTTGAAAGAAGGATTGCTAAACCAGAGGCTATAGACAGTTTCACCTAGGAGAGCCAGGCTCATTTCCTTCTACTCCAACAAGGCCAGATCTCCTAATCCTTTTCAATCCTTTTCACAGTCACCTACGCTTTAGTGATGCAAGTCCGACTCCCATGGAACTAAGTCCTTCCAGCTTAGTGTCAGCTAGCTTTCCAACAGTGGCCAGTCCATACATGTAAATGCTCTATTATTCACAACTCTCTAATTCTTTAGCATCTTTTTGTATGCCCATCAGCTTAGATTCTCATCTGTTGCCTGTTTGTGGCTTGCCCATGTTATTTTAAAAATATTTGTGTGTGTGTGTGTGTGTGTGTTTTCACCACATGAGTACAGGAGTCTGCAGAGGTCAGAAGAGGACATCAGAGCCAGACTCCAGCTCCAGATGGTTGTGAGCTGCCCTGTGTATGCTTGGGAACTGAACCTGAGTCCTCTGCTAAATCAGTAAGCATATAAAAGGCTGACCCATCTCTCCAACTCCTCACCCATTTTTCTATTGAAGTTACCGCCACAGTCACTATTTTGTTGTGAAGAGACACCATGGCCACGTCAACCCTTCTAAGAAAAAGCATTTAATTGGGGCTTGCTTAGAGTTTCAGAGGCTTAGTCTATTATCATCATTGTGGGGGTCGTTGTACCAGGCATGGTGCTGAAAATGTAGTTGAGGGTTACATCCTGATCTGCAGGCAGAGAGAGAGAGAAAGAGAGAGAGACAGACAGACAGACAGAGAGACTAGGAATAGTGTGGGCTTTAGAAACTTCAAAGTCCACCCCCAGTGACACTTCCTCCAACAAGGACATACATCTTAATCCTTTTCAAATAATGTCACTCCTTGATGACTAAGCATTCAAATATATGAGCCTAGGGAGGCCACTCTTAGTCAAACCACCACAGTTACTAAGGGTTTTTCCTTACTGCTCTACAGGAATTTCTGCGTATAGTTGAGAATAATAGCCTTAATAACTTGTTACCTTTAAGCATTGTAGTACCTTCTTTTATTTCACTTCTGCTTATTAATTTTTCCACAAGGTCCTTCATAGAACAAAAATTCTTAATTTTCTGTAATCACGTTTATTAAATTAATTGACCATTTCCCCATGTGAATTGAACTTGTGAAGCCTTATGAAGTGAATTCGTATCCCTATGATGTAATTCTCTCCGCTTCTTTCTCCTAACTGCTTCTCTTCTTTTTTTCTTTCTTTCCGTTTACTCTTAATTTTCTCTTGCAGCAGTTAGCTACTGTGTCATTAACCAAAGGTGGCACAGAGGCATTTTCATAGGTGCAAACCCTGCCAGATCTCAGCAGAGGGAACCCCTATCACGGCATGTTCCTGGACATGGAACCCTGAGCATCTCATCTCAGGGGCTTTTATTGATGTCTAAGCTCCTTGGGTGTTCTATTGATAGCACATGCAGATCATGAGCAATCAAACATCTTTGCATAAAGCCAACACCTGCAGATAATATAAAATGCCAAGGCCTAGGCAGCCCTTTTCCCAACAGTGCACGAAACAACCGTTTTAAACATAACTAAAAATAAACTTCTGCATTCTCCTTTATACACAGGAGTTAGGTAGGAATATAGTTTTATGTACCTCCATAATGTGGGGTGCCATGCTTAGGTTCTTATAGTCAGGCAGGCTATCTTAGGACTTCTGTTCCTGGGATAAAATACCATAACCAAAAGTAACTTGGGGAGGAAGTGTTTTATTCCAACTTACAGTCCCAAGTCACAGTCCATCACTGAAGGACTGAAGGAAGTCAGGGCAGGCACTCGAGGCAGGAACTTGAAGAGGAAGCCTTGGGGAAGTGCTGCCTACTGACTTGCTCTTTATGCCTTGCTCAGCCTGCTTTCTTCTATGATTTAGGACCAGGCTCAGGGGTGATGCCCCTCTTGCTGGCTGGGCCTCCCACATCAATCTTAACCAAGACATCACCCACACACATATAGGCAGTATGGATGGTGGCATTTTCCTAGTTGAGGTTTCTCTTCCCTGATATATCTAGGTTTATGTCAAGTTGACAGAAATCAACTAGCACACAGGCTGTGTGCCTCCAGAAAAGACCCATTACAGTTTAGAAGGGGCAAGAGCACACCCAGTTCTGCTTCTATACAGAATGCTGACCCATTCCACACGTGTCTTTCACCCACACATACAGAGACCACACTGGGTTGGATCCATCTCCAGAGAAAAGACTGTTCACAGCATCGGTATCCCTAGGAGACCAGAGCACAGCAGGGGCTGGGTAGCCCCGACCGAAATCCAAAAAATCCCTCCAAGCTAAGCATCCCAAAAGGCCACAGGAGTCTGAGGCGGTCAAGTTAGACCAATTCTAAGGTTAGAAGCGAAGGAAAAGATCCTGTTCACAGCAAAAGAAAGGTCAGGAAGGAAAGAGAAAAGAAGGGAAGAAGAGAGAACGAAAACATACCTCTCCTCAGAGGACTGAGGTAGAGAAGTAAACTGTACACCTCAGGCAGTGCCTTTAACGGTAAAACCCAGAAATGATCTCTAGCTATTCGAAGCATGAGTGGAGATTGCTAAAGGAGTCATCTGGAAAGCTGCATAGTCAAGGCACTTCAGGGTCTTTACTGGCTGCTTTGTGAGCGCTGCCTGTTGCTCGGAGGTGAGTGTTCCTTAGAGCCAGGAAAGGTCTTGGCTGCAGAGCCCAGTCTGGATAGCTGAATCTATGCAGCTCTTCCCATTTGGGTTAGACCCCAGGGAGCTGTGTGGAGCTTTTGTTAGTAGTTAGGGCTCAGAGATAGCTGAAAGCCCCAGGGGCCCTAACAAAAGTCATTGTAAGAAATTTTGGGACTTGGTGGCACACACCTTTAATCCCAGCATGGGGGAGGCAGAGGTAAGTGGCTCTATGTGAGTTCAAGGCCAGCCTGTCCACACAGTAAGTGAATTCCAGGCTAGCCAGAACTGTCTAAAATAAACATTTGTTTATATACATAAAAGCGTTTAAAAGTCATTACAAGAAGGAACAAGGTGTCACTAAATAATTGCTATAAAGAGGAAGGCCTCTCATACCACAGACCACATTCCTTTAAATCCACAGAAGCCTGGGAGCTCAACTTTCAGAAAAATTGTGTGCTAGTCCTCACCCTAACCTACCCACTGCCACAGCCTCAGTTCTGCAGTGTGAGAAGAAGAGAGTAATGTGGCCAGTGGAGGTATGCTTTTTTGCTTTTGAAGATATATTTCATTTCAGAATGGGTATGTGGGCATGTGTGGGCATGTGTGTGTGTGTGTGTGTGTGTGTGTGTATGCTTTTGAGAGTATTTGCATGTGAGTGTGAGTGGAGACAGAGTTTTCAGTCACCCTGGTGCTGGATTTACAGGCAGCTGTGAGCCTATAGTTGTTGGAAACCAAACTTGGGTCCTCTGCACGCTATGTTCCCTCAACCATTGAGTCACCTCTCCACCCCTCAGTGGCCCTTTAGAGGTACCACTAGGTACCTCTGGTCCTCAGGACTAGAGGCTCTGTCCTACTGGAATGGTGTCCTATCCTGAGAAATTGTCCCTGCTCTACATGCTGGGGCTTCAGATCACCGGGTATGGCATTCTTCCTGTTACATGTGGTGGCTGTGCTGAACGGACATGTCCAACACAATCTGGGTCATCATGGCTATGGATATAACTGTTCAAGAACTGGACAGTGTGTTGGTCAGCAACCAGTTGGAGAAGCTATGGATGATGATAGGCTCCACCCATTGGAGGCCCTACCACAGCACCTCTGCTGACACCTGTCTTCCAGTGCTACCATGCAGGAACCATCCCTAGCCTGTGGCACCACTGATGCTGCATGGTATCAATACTGTCGTTCCTCGAGGCCCAACAGTTCCGAGTTTACAAAGGTCTGAGGGTAGAGTCTGGCCTGCAGGGAGAGGGTGCCCACTATGAGTGGTTCTTCAGTCTCTAGTTGTGCCCTGCCCCATGGTAAACACTTTGAAGATACCCATGGGCAGATAGACTGAAAGTCTTGAGATTCAGCTTGGCTTTCTATCCCACAAGCCAGGTCCTTTAACTCTAGCAGCTGTTCTGCTGCTGGGAAGCTTCTCTGGAAGGTTAACTGTAGGGCTAGACTCTGACAAATGTGAGCTCTGAAGGATGCCTGATAAGCAGGGCATTCTGCAAACAGGACAGGTGGGTGGGACAAGTCTTTCTGGTCTGGTTACTGCCATCTGGGTATATGCAAGCAAGGGTCTAAGGGCGGTAGGATCTAAGGATTAAGGATCTGTATGTCCTCATCGTGACAGCACACTGGCATGTGCTCTTTCCTTGACCCTTTTCTGACCTTTTTCTGAAAACAGCAACTAAAGCATATCCACATCTGACTTCCGCAATCCAGGCGCTGCCTGGGTGGGAGAACACTGTAGAATTCTGTAGCAAGAACTGGGAGGAGAAATAGCTGAGCAACATACCTGTGTGTAATGTTGTGGGAGGGAGTCTTTATTACTTAGTTTATGATGTAAGCTTTTCATAGAAGCCTAGTATCAACACAGAGACGCACGCTCAAAGACTTTCCCCCAAAGTGCCTGTGCATCCAGCACCTAACCCAGAAACAGAATTTTGTTGGGAGCCCAGAAGTAACCTCAGGGTTCCTTTGGAGGGGAGAGAAATTGATGAATCCAGTATTCACTTGTTCCTTCGTTTGGAACACTGAGGATGGAGAGACAAATGGATGGTTGAACATGTTAGGGCCGTCGGGGCCAAGCTTGGACCCTAAAATCTGGTAATTCCACCTCTTGGAGACTCCATCCCTTATTGTACTTCTGTCATCAGGGAATCAATTTTTAATTGTGTGTGTGTGTATGTGGCTTGTGCAGACGCACGCATGTGTGTGCAGGTGTGTAAGCACATGTGTGAAGGCCAGAGGACAATGTTGGTTGTCTTCCTCTCTTGGGCTCCACCTTACATATATGTATTCCACACTCAGTGAGTGTGGAACTCAGTGGCTGGTGTGGCTGGTTGGCCAAGGGCTCCAGCAACTCACCAATCTGTGGCTGCCAGGTTCTCATGTGGGTGTTGGTATCTGAATTCAGGTCCTTGTGCTTTCCCGTTTTACCAACTGAGCCATCTTCCCGTTCTTTAAGTGTAACGGTCAAGACTGTTTCTTGTCTCTGTGTATGGGCACACACATGGGTGCAGTCGCCTGTGTTGGTCAGAAGAGGACATCAGATCTTTAGAGCTGGAGTTACATACAGTTGGGAGCTCCTGGGCAGGCATGAAGGGGAACCGAACCTGGGGCCTCTAGAAGAGTAGCAACTGCTCTTAACTGGTGACCCATCTCTCTAGCTCCACCCCATGTACAATTTTATAATATAAATAATATAATGTTTAACTTTCATTGATTTTTAAAAAATAAAAATGTTAAAGGTAATTGATTTTTCTTTATCTTCATGAGCCCTGCTTTGGTATCAGCTCAGAACTACAGGGATCTCTCAAGAAATGTTTAATAAATAGGAACATTTGGATAAGCATTTAGAATGCCGCTAGAAATTATACTGGTTTAGCAAAGAGACAGTAGTAGATTTTCTTCTGGGGTCGGTACCCTCACGAGCCATGGGTGGTAGGCTGAGTTTACAGCGTCTGGTGTGAATTCCCTCCTATTGAGCAGGATGAGGTCCAGTTATACAGCCTTTGGCTGCCCCAGGGTATAAGTGCTGTATTGTGCCCATGGAGATACCCTTTCATTCTGACCATGGTGGTGTGTAGACTTTACAGCCGGGTAGAGCCACTGATTGTTTCTCTGCCTTGGCAGCTTGCATAGCACCTTCACATACGATGAAAACTGGTGCTCAGGGAGGGGGCTTCCAACTCAGTTCCTCCAAGTCCTGTGTCTAAAATGCATGGTATCTTCAGCAATGGGGTCTTCAAGTTCTGGAGGCAACCAAGGGCTACAGCAATGGCCTGTATTGTTTTGAGAGTCTTCTGGATTCCCCTGATCAAGAACTCAAAGAGGAGTTTCCCATGCCTGACACTGGAGCTTTAATTAGACAGTCTATGGCACTTGGGGGGAGCCTTATCACCCCAAGTAGCGTAATTTCTTTTAAAGGATATATATACATATACATATACATATATATATATATATATAATATAATATACCATGGATATATTTTATATCTACTATGTACTGTTATGTATATATTTTATATACATGTGTTCATACACTCAGATATATGTATGTGTAAACATAAATAACATGTTTTCCTATGGTGTTTTCAGGCTTCCTTAGTATTATTTCTCCCTCCCCCTGCGTTCCCTCCCTCCCCCTCCCCAGTTAAAGTCTCCCTTCATTTTTCCATTTCCCCTTCATAGCACCTGTCTCCTACTATACCCTTTTTGGCTGTGTTCGTGGCTGTTACAATAATAATTAAAGCAGAGGTCATGAATTCGAAAAGGAATGGGAAGGGGACATAGCAGGAGCAAGAAACGGGAGAGGGAGGGGTGGGAATTATATAAATACAATGCTCACGTGTGAAAGTCTCCATATGCTTACTACACATAGTATCCTATTAATAATACTAGCATCTATTAAGTATTTACTACATATCAGACACAACATGTATCATCTTATTTAATTTTCACAAACCTATGAATCATTGTCATTCAATAAGTTAAGGAATTAAGACTCAAAGAACAAACTAGCATGTATGTGTTGGAGCTGAATTCCAGTCATTTTGCTGTGGACAAATTCTGGACTTGGTGTGATCAGGAGACCTAGGTCCCTGCCCAGACATACTCCATTGGTTGCCAGATGTGTTGTTTGTGCCTGTCCTGTCACCCCTCACTCCGGCTTTACCTACAAAATTGATTTAACAATGCCCCTTCTCGTAAAATTGTTCAAGGATTTAATTGTGTGTGTGTGCGTGTGCGTGTGTGTGTGTGTCTGTGTGCACATGTGTGTGAGTGCCCAAGAAAACCAGAAGAGGGGGTCAGATTCCCCGGAGCTGAAGTAGCAGGCAGTTTTGAACACCCCAGGTGGATACTAGGAACCAAACTCAGGACCTCTGTACTAGTAGAAAGAGCTCTTAACCACTCTGCCATTTCTCCATTCCCTTTGTTCAGGGATTAAATGAGAAAAAATATTGATGCTCTGCCTGGCACCAGCAGTCAGTCCACCACGCCTCTGCCAAAGCCTGTTTGTCCCAACCCCATACCCGGTGCTCTGTGGGTCTGGAGCATGGAGCTCAGTGAATGGAAGGGCAGGCCAGGGCTGCAGCACCTGCCACGTGGTACAAAGGATGAATTCTCAGCCCCAATAAATTCCAATCAGGAGCACACCAAGATGACTAATAAATACATTACTGAGAGGTCCTGTGGGAGGAATAAGATCTGCCACTGGAATAAGGCCTATTGCTAAACAGCGTCTGGGCTTCTGCATAGAGCCGGCCTGAGACCTGCCTGGACATGCCCAGAGGCCGATGACACCACATAGGGTGAGGGTGCTGAAACACAAGCCAACTCAAAAGAGCCTCAACAGCAGCTTGCAGTCTGGAAGCCAATGGAACATTGGGCTGGGGTTAGGGGGTGGGGTGGAAATACAGGGGTTTCCTCTTCCTGGAATAAGTCTGCTTTTTCCACTTACCTGACTCCCACAATCTGTGTGGTTGACTTTGCACCAGCTCATCCCGGCACCCAAGGGTTCCTCCCTGGGAGTGGCTGATAGCTGAGGATATTCTTTCTGCTGTGTGAGTGGCAGGACCAGGTTGTTGTGAGGTTTCTGAGGAGCCAGGGAAGGTGTATCATATCTGCCGCTCTGGTCCTGTCCGGCTCTACACACAGGCAAGCCATGGGAACGCTGGAGGGACACCTGCTGCCAGGAATAGGCTTCCTCCTCTACTCATTCTACTTCTCAGTGCTAACATCGTTGGCCCTGCTACGGGAGCAGAGGGTCCTACAGCACCCCCTGCTCCCAAGGAAGCTGCGGGGACATGGGCTATTGCGGCAGGCATCCTATGAAGCAGTGGTGAAGATAATTGTCCCCACTGCTGGCATTATTGGGGAATATTTCTACCCCCCAGGGGTAAACCGTCTGAAGATGATAGACTGGAAGGACCCTCAGCGGCCATTTATTTTCAGGGTAAACTGGGAGCACGTAACCATGTTTGGATTCTTTATTCTCAGCGGTGTGGTGGATATTGTGAGCCAATCATACCGGCTGCGTTGCGGTGTGAAGCTGGAACGTGCAGCCGAAGCCCTGGCTTTCTATGTGCTGGTACTGCTGATGATAACCCACATCGAGACCAGAAGCTCACTGGAGATCCGAGTGCATCTTCTGTTAATGGTGCCCTGTTTCTTACTTGCTGTGGTGCTCACTGTGGAGATCTGGGTCCCTAACCAGCCATCACTCTGGATCCTCAAATGCTGGCTGGGGCTGGTTTTATCCAGCTGGATGATGCAGCTCTGTGAGATGTACATGCCTGTCACCGGACAGCCCTGGCGTACAGACAACCCTACGGACCTGGCATTCTTAACCATCTTCTTCTGCTGGCACCTGGCCTTCGGGATCGCCTTCCTGATAGCTGTCTATTGGCTCTGCAGTCTCTGGCTCTGTCACTGTTCTTCCTGGACAAAGGCTCCTGGTGCTAGGTACCAGCCGTGCCCTATGGAATCCAGTGGTGAAGAGCTGGAGAAGCTCAGGGCAGAGGCAGCACCACAGGATGGAGGTGTCTAGCAACAGAAACTGTCCTGAGTGCTGCATGCACATCCTGGCATCCATAGCACGACTTCTATCCCAGGATCTAGCTTCCTTATCTCCAAATAAACCTTCTAGCTCCAAGGATGACCCCTTAGTCATCACTTTGTCCCATCAGGTCAGTCTCTTACCTGTTTCCTTATCTATGTGGTTTCTGGTTATTCATATGCAAAGAGCAAAACAGGGCTTTTCTTGAAACAGCTTTGGGTAGCTTTAAGAAAAAAACAAAACTTAAAGTGAGTACATCTACTTCTGAGTACTGAGAAGTAGGGCTGAGGAGGGGGGCAGACAGTTCATCAAGGGCTCAAGTCAGGAGAGAAAAGGGTCCAGGGAGGAATTCTCAAGGGTGGTTGCGATATCGTGATTAAAATATAATTTCAGGGCTGGTGAGATGGCTCAGTGGATAGAGGCCTGCCACAAGCCCGAGGCCCCGAACTCTGTCTCTGGGATCCACAGTGTATGAGAGACCGGCTCTTGACAGTTGTCCTCCGACAGTTCTGAGCACACACGTACTAACAATAATGAAATACAGTTAAAATGCTTAAATAAGTTAAGGGTTGGGGATGTATCTCACAGGTCGAATGAGGGCCTAGCGTGCCTGGGGCCCTGGGTTCAGTTTCTATCCCTGCAAAATAAAAAAGCAAGCAAATAATTTGAAGTGGCTTTGTTTCTTCTGTGGTGCAAATCCAATTGTCCCAACTCCTTCGGAAAGTCTGTTATGGGTATTATAAACTGTGATAACCCTCAGAGAGGGGAGCCGAGGCTCCAGCAGTCCACACTGGCAGGGTGTACAATGGGAAGACTGGTCTTAGCAGAAGGGCCTGTGCTCCCGAAGCAGCAGCATCCAGGCCTCCTGCCTCACACCGCAAGCCTCCTCTCCCCAGCACAGCAGAACCAACCCAGGCAGAAGCCACTCTCTACCAGAAAAAGTTCAGAGCCAGAACCTGGTTGTCCCTAAGACTCTGAGAACTTAAGCTTTGGAGCTCCTCGTGTTACTGTGCTCACGCCCCTGGGCCACGTACATATAATCATTGAAAGTTGTATATCACAGACATTCACAAAAGTGAGATTCAATTTTTTTTTCTCTTTCAAAACTGTTCTCCACGTTGCATAAGCTTTGTACTTGATAGAGCCTGGCTCCACCTCACCCCACAGGTTAGCTCATATGTTTGTGGGCAGTTTGAAGAAGGAGATGCTCTACTTGACACTAAGCCATCATTTAAGTGCTCTCTGTGCAAAGCCAGAGGTTACTTAGGGTTTGTTTGCAAACATATCAACCTATCATGATTTACCTACAGACAGATGCACAGTAGAAAATTTTTATTATCTATTTAAGAACACAGCTGTAATTGAATAAGGTCTTCAATGTTCATTGCAAGGAAAGAGGACCATACCATAGGGAAGTTCAGTGAGTGGGTGTCAGAACTAATTACAAGATTGAGTTTTTATTGGTAACCTTGGAGAAGATTCTGGAGGCCATGTCTGGCTTCAGGCCAGGTTACTGGAGTAGTTCCATGGTTGGGATCTACCATATGCAATTCAGAAGATGGAGACCGGAGCAGTAACATAGCAACAGCTCTCGACCAACAGCAGCCACTCGCATTGGCCAAGACCATGGGTGCCATCCCTGTGGTCTGTGGACAGCGTACTTTGCCTGTATTCAGATGTTAAGGAGAATGTTTGCTTGCTAGGGCCCTCATCAGCCTTCTCTGATGGTGGCAGTGTATGAACCCACTTAGGTACGTGCCACAGCCTCCCTGGACGGCACTCACATGTCGGGAACTGTCATCATCCATATCCTAACTGTAGTAGAAGAAGAACCAGAACGATCAAGGATAAAACCATGTGGATTTCCACAGGGTGATGATCCAGCACAGCTGTACCAGGATAACACAACAGTGGCCGCACAGTTGCTTGAGTTAGTCTGGACTTAAAAATAATAATATTGGAAGGGTTACCTTACTAAGATATGGAAGAATGAAGATGGAGAGGTAGAGGTTCTGAATAACAGAACTAAAATTAATTTAAAGATATTTGCTATCACACTAGGCCCATTAGTATATGATAACAGAAAGAAAGAATGGCCCCAAGGGAAACCAACAACATGCTAAGCAAGGTACAGGCTACCGAAAAAGGAAACTAAGCGCACTGGCTTTACTGCTAAGGTTGTGTGGAAATTCTCTCTGAATGACATAGAATAAGATAATGATTAAATCCCTTGGAAATCGTATCTCCCGTCATGAAGTGCCGATGGTTATTCCAAGTATACAACCAGGTACTTAAAGGTCTTGAATCAAATTCAATAACTTTTAAATAATGTACCTTTTACCACAAGTGGACTTACTCTGAGCACCTGAACAGTACCAGTTCTCGAGCCTGAACCTCTAGCTGAAGCAGCCTGAAGGGACAGCAACAACTATTCTGAGATCAGAGATCTGAGTCTGGGACATGTCGGGCTCAGGGTGACACACACACACATACACACACACACACACACACACACACACACACACATACACACACACACACATACACACACATACACACATACACACATACACACACACACACACACATACACACACACACATACACACATACACACACACACACACACACACACACACACACACACACACACACACACATCATTCAGGTATATGTATGCTTTGGAGGCCGGGTGCCTGTGTGGGTCTCCCTGGTTGCACGGGGGTGGGGTGTTGACTGAGTAGAGCAGCAGGCAGCACTCTGTAGGTATTGGTCAGAGAGAACAGGCCTAGAAGGAACTGGATTGAGCTTGCTTACTTGGTTGTACGGTTTTGACAAGGTCCAATGTTCCTTCCTTATTCTTATCTTAGTAGCACAGACCTCCTAAACTACAGGGTTTGCCTTGTTGGTTTGTTTGTTTTCTGTTCATACATCTGACATGATTGCATTTTGAATAGTGTTTGTTCTGACGTGCCCATTTTATGTCATTGTCTCATTGAGTGGAGAATAGAAGACCGCCTAGGCTATATGATGAGATCTTGTCCTCTAAACAATTTCTGAATACCAAGCCTGCTACCTCACCACCGTTGCCCAGGACTCTCCCACAGACACATCTCCACCATCCTCCATGCAAACATCACCTCAGTTTATAGACCGGGAAACTGGTGCCAGACAACTATGTACGTGACTTGCCTAGCGTTCTATGTGTGGGAAAAAGGGGAACTTAATCCTCGCCTTGATGGATGCAAAGCTTCTATCCTGCACTGACTGGGCTCAGTTATGCCACTCCATTCTTCCTGACTCTTTAGCTAACACTCCCTTCCCAGTGACAGGAGCCCAGCCCTGCCCTGCCTCAGTTCCCTTGAAGCAGGAAGCTGCAGAGACTGGGTCCTCTCTGGAGCAGCTCAGCCTGTTCTATAACCGGATCAGGTCTTCATGCTCCTGTGAAGCAGCCAACTTCAGAGGCATGCTGCTTCGAAGACCAGGGCAGATTCCTCAGTGCCAGGCCTCATCAACTCCTCTGCCTAGGCACTGAAGCACCCACCGCTGCTCCCTAGGTTATTTATCTCCGACAACCCTGGGGCCATGACTGGACCACGGTGCCCCTCATCCCAATTGTCTGGACTCCAGAGGGTCTGAGGCATGAAGGGTGGAAGGGTCCCTCATTTGAGGTCTTTGACTTGGGACTCAGAGAATGGAGGCAGACACATTTTGGGGGGTATGTGATAAAGAAAAGTAAAAAGCAGGTAGGGGGAGTTGAATTTTATTTTTAGTTATTTACAAAATATTTTTTGTGCACTGGTGGGTGAGAGGCTGCCTACGTCTTGGCATTTTGTATTGTCTGCAGGTGTTGGGTTTCTGTGGTGGATGTTTGATTGCTATGATCTGCACCTGAGGAGTTCTGAATCAATAAAAACACCTGAGCTCAGACCCTTGGGATTCCACTGTCCAGTATGGTGCTGGCTAGGATGGTGGTTCCCTCTGCTGAGGTATGGGAGGGTTTGCACCTATGAAAAATGCCTCTTTGTCTTTTTTTCTGAGTGATGTAGTAGGTTTGCAGCTAGAGGAGTAACATTAAAAAAAGCAAGAGAAAACAATGTTGCTGGCCTTTCTGGCCTCAAACCCTTAGGTTCCATGTAGTCTGCCAGTATCCTTGTACCACAAAGTTCCCCAAATTACCAGCTCAGCTCCTGGGCAGGGATGATGAGTCTGGAATTTCATTTATGTTTGGTTGTCTTTTGGAGACCCATCACCATCTTGGAGTTATGTGGGAGATATACTCACATTCGTACCTTTTGTTATTTATAAGTGAGATTTTAGGGAAGGGAGGTGGTACTGCATCTGACTACTTCCTGCTCATATTGGGGTGTTGTTGTGGGGGACCCAAGGAAGCTAGGTTGTTGGCCAAGGCTGGGACGGGCAGGCTGTTTCATTTGTTTCCAGATTCTCTGGGACCGTCTGAGGCTAGGGAAGTGTAGCCTATGAGGCTGAACCATCTGGGCCAGTTGCTTTGAAGCTGTCAGGGATGTAGATTCTGAGGAAACAGCTGGGCTGTCCAGTTGCTGGAGTAGCCTGGAGTAGCTGATTTGAAATATTCTGGGACAGATAGCCTAGAGACAGATTAAGTTAGGAAGTCGAGGAGAAATTTTTTTATCTTGGGTACAGACTTGAAACTTTTAGATCCATAGTCCTGGTAGTTGGGAAGAGGAGTCCCAAGACCAGGGAAAAGGGAGAGACCCCACTCTCAGGAAGAGTGGAACAGGCAGGGGTCGGGGGTGGGGAGAGACAGGCTGCTGGTTGACAGGAGTATTTATCTGGGGTCTGTTTGAGAGTTTTTGAGAGGAGCCAGGAAAATTCAGATTGGCTATACAAGGTCAATTGGGGAACAACTGTCATCTGAAAGCATACATGGTCCAGTTGTGCTGGGAGAAGCTGACACCAGAATAGTCTTTCCAGGGCTGCTCAGGTGGGCTCCGAAGTTGAGACATTTTGGAACATGGGTGATTGGGAAGGCTCTTGGCAAACGGTGAGAGAGACAGTCTGTAATAGGTTTGGGGGGGTTGGTTTGGAGGAGTTGAGAGACCTTTGGTTCCCAAAGGGCAGTTTAGATGGCTGGGAACAAGCAGTTGGCGGGGGGAGCATTAGCAACTGAGGTACCGCCAACAAGAGGGACCATGGCTAATGGAGGCATTGAATGGAAGCACAGAGAAAGCAGTGGACACATTAGAGGAGGGATCAGTGAGGTTGGAAAGAGAAAGAATTTGTTGGAGTCTGGCTGTGGGAGTGAGGGTATCAGAGAGAAGGCAGCTATGGTGGACTGGGTTTAGTTATATCTTATAATTGGGAGTATAGGATTTTGTTGAGAATATTTGATGTCTGAGGACACCTGAACAGTTAATGAATTTAGGGGAGCCAGTTAGTGGTGGATGTTTGACAATCATTTAGGTAGAAAAGTAGGAGCGTAAGAAAAGAAATGAGATTTATCTTGTTAGGGAATGACAAACCATCACTTTGACTATGAAAAGTAATATAACTAGTTGTGTGTATCACAAAAGTAATTCCCTCTCCCCCAATTAAAGAAGAGTCATTAGTCACAAACTTATGAAAAAAAGGAGGATCAGGAAAATAAGTCCAATAAGAGGTAGATGTGACAGCCACAGGGAAGAGGAATACCGGAGCAGCAAGAACAGTGAGCACAGCAACAAATAAGCTCTCAGGAGACAGTGGAAGTTCTTGTTGAAGAACAATGGCACGAACCTGTACAGAAAGACTCTTGATCCGTTGCCAAGTTGGCAAAGAGCTGGTTCTGGAAGAATGAGCATCTTGTTGACACTGAGTGACAGGTCCACAGGGCTGGAGTTGTTGGGAGGGAGGGATCAGCTGCAAGACGGATGTATCTTGAGACAGAGAAGATTTAATCAGTCTTTGGGAAGTTGGAGTTATTGCTAGAAGACTACATTCCTGTACTGGGAAGGTTTTGAGAATTTAGACCCTTCTTTTTAGGGCAAGCTCTACTAAAAATGACCCATCTGTCCTCAAGAGAAACAAGTTCCAGACTTAAGTTTTTACTGGGAGCATTGTGCGTCTTTAAAAACTGAGTAGTGGTTTGCCCTTGTAAACCAACTGCAATAGCCACTCCTTGCAGATGAGAGGAAGTGACCTCTGCACGGGCCCTGATAAAATCATTCAACCCCTCTGACTTTCTAATTGGACCCAGCGAAGCTTGGCAGGTGGGGTTAGCATTTTCAAAAGCTAACTGCTTTATTCCAGTTTGGGCTGTCTCCTCCTGAGGACCATTTTATCAACTGCCTCTACCAAGTGTGAGAGAAAAGTCTTGTAAGGTTCATCAGTTTCCGTCCAATGTTAACTAATCCTGTGGGTTTAGCATGTGCAGAAGAGAGCCTCTTCGAAGTCCCCAAAGCCATAGCAGAGCACCGAGGTGTGCCTCATTACTCAACGGAAGCTGTTCTTTCACCAAAACCCAGTCACCTGACCCTGTAAGCATATCAGAAGAAATCTTTCTTCCTATCTTTTTTTTTGTAGAAACCTCCTTTTTCGCTAACTCTTCATATTCTACTTTCCACAAAAGGGAATTTCCCCCTGTGAGGCAAGCATGACTGACCTGAAACCAATCCTAAGGTGTCACCCGTACTGGTTAACCTTTCAGCTAATGTCAGAGTGTAAGGTGAGGTGGGGCCACCATCGGAAGTTGTTTGTTTTAATTCTTTTAGTAATTTGTGTGGCAAAGGCTCCCAAGAGGGCTCCTCATCCCAGTCTTCGTCAAAGATGACAGGGAAGCAGGAAAACATTTGACCCCCCGTCTGTTGAGCCTGCTTAATGGCTCCACGAAGCCCACATTAGAAGGGGAAGTTTTAGTTTGGGTCTTAGAGGGCTTTGGTTTTTAAATTAGCTGCAAAAAGGGAAGGAGGAAGCCAGTCCTCATTATGGCAGCAGGCACCTTGTTCTTGTAGATCAGACTCCTCATGGGGGGAGCATCGCCTTTCTCCTCATCCTCAGAAAAATCGTATGTTACAGGGAAAACATTTTGCTTTGACTCATAGTTTCTCAATAAGGGAGTTTCCTCATTAGAAGGCTGTGCAGAGGGAAGAGTTTTTAAAACTTCCAATTTAGTATCTAAAGATTGTCTTAGTAAACTCCATAAAGAGAAAGCTTCCACAGGCATGCCTTCAAGTCCCTTGGTACTATACCAGAGTTGACTATCTTTTCCCACTTTATCCCAGGTTTCTAGGTCCAAAGCTCCCAGGTCTGGGAACCAAGGGCTGCATTGCCGAACAAACTGTAAGAAGGCAGACAGTTGAGGGGAGCTTATTGTAATCCCTTTGCCTTGCCCCCCCTTTCTCCTCTCCCCTCTGCCTTAACACTCTCTTTCCAAACCCCATACTTAGCCCTGTTTCTCTTTTCAGTCACGCTCAGCCAATGAAACCCACCTCCCTTTACTTAATTGCAATTACTTAACTTGGCCTTTGCATATTCTAGCTCTCCCGCCGAGGGCGTTGTCCCCGTTTCTGCTTCTGGGCCAAGTTCCTTGTTCCTCATGTAGCTCCAGTGCTGGAATGTACTGGCTGTTCTTGCACCATTTGTTGCCGGTGCCTCAGTGCCCAATACCAGGCCGTGAGTACTTCATCTCTGTTAGGACATGTACCTGCCCCTTTAGGATAATAGTAACTTCTTAAGAGGCCAGCAGGACAGACCTTCTTGTGTCTCTGGGACAAAGAGTTAAGAACAGTTTGTGTTGTGCCTTGATAGATAATAATTTATGATGTCTAGCTCTTCCATGTTATTTGTCAAATATACACTATGATGAACTAAATCATGTGATGTGAAACTTTCCACCATCCCCCCAAAATTTATAAAGGTCTGAAACATGCTTTGTTCTGAGGGTTGCTCTGAGATAGTTTTGGAGCTTTCTTTAGGGATTTTTTTCTGAAGATTCTCTTTTGACATCCCAATATTCCTCTCAGGGTGGCACTCTCTTGTTCTCTCTCTCGCTCTCTCTCTCCCTCTGTCTCTATCTCTGTCTCTCTCTCTCTGTCTCTATCTCTCTATCTTTCCCTCTCAGTCTCTCTCCCTCATTCTTTTTGGAAACTAGTTATTTGAGAGTTTCATGTGTTTTCATCCTATTTACCCCCTTCCTAATAATTCTTCCCACATCTACATTCCTCCTCCATCCCCTCCCCACCTAATTTTGAGGGTTTTTTTTCTTTTAACCCCACAAGACTAATTTGTGCTGCCCAAGTATCTTGGATATGTGGTTTTCCAGTGGAGCATGGTTGACTTGCCAGGGACAACACTTTCAATGAAAACTGTCTCTCCCTTTCCTGGCTGCTAACACTTATCAATAGCTTCTTGTCTAGGGGTAGAACTTGGGTCCAACTCCTGTCTCCATGTGGGATTTAGGCTGGCTTGGGCTTGTGCATCCACTTTGTATAGTTGGTTCCCCAGGCAGTTGCTATTCTAAATGGGTAAAGTGTCACACAAGGCTACTAAGGCTCTAAGTCAGGATTAACTATTTTTTAACAAGTTTGTTTCTCACGGACCTAAATTCTCCATAACGTGGAAGGTCACAGATCTGTCAGATCTCAGCCAACACCATGCTTGAGTGGGACAAAGTGACACCAAAGCCACTTATCCTTCAAAGTTTCTCCACGTGCCCAGAGCAACAGGCTTGCTTATTGGAATGGAGCCATTGGATTAACCAAGCTTGCATAGGGGATTTTTTTGTTTCTGTTTTGGTTTCCCATTCCCTGCTTGACTTGTGTGGGCCTTTTAAATCTTTGATAAGGGACCAAGCACTATTTAATACGGAGATCTGATAACCATCAACTTAATGGCACCCAGATAAGAATTTATACATCTAGTTAAGACATTAATGATGCAAGGGCCAAGAGTAATCATCAGAAACAGAAGGGTCAAAGGTTCTGTGATGGCTGACATAAGAGTTACTATCTAGGAAGAGCTCTAAAATGAGAGTGGGAACCAGTCATTTATTTTATCTCAAGTCCCCTCTGTCTTTCTTCCTCTCTTTCTTTCTTTCCTTTTTTCTTTCTTTCTTTCCTTTCTTCTTCTTCTTTTTTCTTTATAGCCAGATCATAACTAATGAGTCCAGAGTGGTCTTCATAGAAATAATGATTTTCTCTTAAAGCCAAATAACCTTTTTTTTTTTTTTTTTGCATACAGAAGATTGAGTGTCCTATCACATTGTAGAACCACAGCTAATGAATCTATTGATACATCTGGGTCTGTTTGGCTTTAAGTAAGTACCTTTTCCAGTATGTCAATAGGCATTATAGGTAGCCATTTCATCTCCTATGCCAGGGAGCAGGCAGTTTCCTTTTGACTTAACATTGTAGCCTGTTGAGGATACGGGGTGACACACTCTCTTTAATTGCTTCCTGCTGAAATTAGAACATTGTTGTCAGGGCCCAGAGAGGCTGGAAAGCTGGCCAAGGTCTGAGATTTTTTCAGGCAATGAGACATTCATCAGAAGCATCTGGTTAGCGGACCCAGCAGAAGAGACAGGGAACCATCACATTGGCTGGACTGGTTCACATCAGCTTTCAGCAAGTCCAGTGCTCACAGCTGTTTGGAGCTGCTCCACAGCTGATTTCTGGATAGTGTCTGTCAACTGAGTGGAAATCCACTGAAACATACATAGACTAGGGACAGAAGTTAAAGTTTAGGGAATCCAAAAGAAAATCTTGCATTTTGAACTTTCAGACCCTTAGTCTTGATAGCTGGGGGAAGGGAGGAGACCCAAGATCAGGGGAGAGAGAGAGGTATCACTTGGGAACAGGCAGGTGGGAAAACTTAGGCTGTACTTATCTAGAGTCTGTTTTACCTATGGGAGATGGATCCAAGTCTTTTGTCTCCTTTGACTTCTTGAAGTTTACATGAATTTTTAGTTTACAAAAAGAAATAAAAATTTTAGATATATTAGCATTTCCATTGTTTGCAATTTGTATTAAAATCCACATTATAGAAAAAGCAGCTAACAGGTGTCTGAAAAAAGCTGGAGTAGATGCACACCTTTGAGTCATAGCAAAAGCTATGGCTTTGAGTTAAAAGTGTGAACATTTTTTTCCTCTGCCCAGAGAGCTGGATATATAGATTGAATAGAGATGTTTTTAGTCTGATGAGAAGCATCTCAAAGTATATACTTAGAAGACAACCAAAGGAAGTTTAAAACCTTGAGCTTGTGGCTGATAACAGTAGTACCAACTTATCAGAACTCCACTGATCAATGTTAAAACTCTGAACTTTTGAAATCTTAGTATAACAATAGCATAAATGAGGAAAGAGATCTGAAACATTTTCTGTTTTTACATACCTTAAATCATTTTTTTAGGCCTTTATAACTTGAATATATACCTTAAATCGCTTCTCAGGCCCTCGGAACTTATTTAAGCTTTCACATTCTCAGATCTTTATACACCTTGGAACATTTTCTTAGTCCTACAAAATTTGTACAAACTTTAAACCCTTTTCTTTTCAGCTAATCATGGACCAGTGACGTGACTCAGGTTTATTACTGAGAATAGTCATTGCAAAGCAAATTCTTTTAAATAAAGGAACAGTAAAAACTTATATCTGAATCCTGCTTATCCTTAAATATGAACTCTGTTAGCAAGTCAAACCTGTTTGCCTTTCTCAGCAGGAGCTCTAATAGCTTTAGAAAAAAAAAAGGCCTGATTTTATATATGAATTGAACTAATAAGGTGGCAGCAGCCTTGAGGAGAGGACCTGGTTGCCTACTGCTATTAGATTGAAAAAAACAGAACAAAACAAAACTTCAGCAAATTATAATGGGAAATATAATCCAAATGGCCTATTATCAATTTGGGTCCTGTTGGCTTTGTTATGGGGCAGAGTTGTCAGGATAGCATCAGTCTTTAGCTGCTAGGCCCAGAAGATCTGAGAGACTTTTCTGTGGAAAAGGAGCTTGGGGGGACTGACTTTACTTTGTCTGGGCAAAGTGGGGTAATCAACTCTCCAGTGTCCCACTTGTCCACAGTTTGGGTAGGGTCCTGGCAGCAGGCAAGTCATTGGGCAGTTTTTCCAAGTGGGTAGGGGCATCACCTACCCACTTGTGTCCCATCATCTTCTTTGGAGACCTTGAGGTCATTGATAGGAGCTGGGGTCTCTGCCTATCATAGTAAGTTTTTCCATTAAACATTTTAAATGCCACATTCAGAAGATCTCTGAAAAGTTTTGAGGATCATTATCTATTAAATATATCTGAGCCAAACAAACTTGCTTGTTCTGAGTTATTTGTTTTAGGCCTAATCTTGAAAGTATATAGAGCAAACTAAATAAGGTTTATTTCTAAAACTAATTACATTAGTACTTAGCATGACTATAAGTATAGTTTTGAGTACATTAAAGAATTTGATCATTTATGAGGTGACTGACCATTAACTTGCATGTCTGCCACAGCCATGACCAACAGATACAGCAAAAGCCATGAAGCCAGCACAGCTGTTTGGCACAGTTCCAGCAAAGCCGAGCCAATGCTGTGACTGATCACTGTTGTGCTGTCTCTCACTTCTGGTTTTGGTCTCCACGTGTTACGTTGTTAAGAGACTTTCTCGCATTATGATTCATTTGTCTTTACCTTAGAAAATTATTTCTGAGTCTCTTCAGGAAAGTCCTAATTACTGCCCCTTCTGCTTTCAGGAAATTAATCTTATCTGACATTACTCCGGAATCTTCCTTATGCCTTGGAGATTGTGATAAGCACAAAGACTCTAGAAATTTCTTTATGAGACTGTGGTTTCAGGATCTTCTTGGTGTGGCTACCCCTGAGCAAACTCAGAAATGAGGCAGTCAGGGCAATAGAAACTTGGGAGAAGCTGATGAGCCCCAGCCAGCCAGGAGAAGTGGCAGCAGAGAAGAGGCTTCCTCCTACATATGTTCAGGAAACATGCTTCCTGGATATGTAGCTTATGAGATGGGGAGGGGGGACACACATAACATGTCCCCGGAGAAAAAGGAACTTAGTACCAAAGTTAGATTGGCTAAAACAACCTTTACCCTTTATAGTAGTATGATATAAAAGAAAAAGGAATTAGGTATAACATTTGCCATTCATAAAAAGACTGGCTTACATCAGGTTATGGTGAGGTCACTTAACTAGGAAACAAAAGGAATTCTCTTAAACGAACAGATTTTCATAGAGATCATAAAAGCAAGTCAGCTGCAGTGGCTTTTAGGCCTGAGGAAGTTGTCAGGTTCAAGCTAACATACAAGTAACACTTTAGTCAACAAAGTTTAATTGTACATTGTTCAAGGTTTGGGGGCTCACCTAACCTGACTCAGATATTTATAAAATGATATGATCTGTATCCCCTTGGGAACCACGAGCTTGACTTTGTTTTATGACATCTGTATACATAAAAAAGCACCCTGATTGCTAGTCAGTCAGGGCTGAAAGATCCTCCCAGCCTCAGTCTCTGACTCAATCTCCCTTTATCTACTCCTTACCTCCTTGCTGAGCCCTGTTGCCTGCTGGGGCTGCCCCCAGCACATGTCTTGATTATCTTTAACAGTTTATAATAAGTTAGCTTTTATAAGATTTGGATTTTACAGCTTTATCTCTTTTAAGTTTGAGCCTGTAAAAAATAACAGATTCTGAATTGAAGCTCTTTTAGTATCAAAATATAGCTTTAAATCATAGATACAATCCATAGGAAGACTGACAACTTGAGTTTCCTGGCCCTTTCATAGTATACCATTACAGGATATAACAGTTTCTTATATGACTCAGTTTATCAAAATAGCTAAAGTTTAACAAGTCAACAAAGACAAGAAGCTAGCCATATGTTCTTAAAGCTGAATAGACCTTAGGTAAGGAGAGACATACATTCTCTGTGCTAGTGGTTCTCAGCCTTATTGTGCTGTGACCCTTTAATACAGTTCCCCCTGTTGTTATGTTCCCCATAAAATAATTCTTGTTGCTATTTCACAAGTACAATTTTGTCACTGTCATGAATTTCAATGCAAGCATTCAACGTGTGAACAGTTCTGGGCTACCCTTGTGAAAGAGTCTTTTGACCCCCCCTAAAGTATCACAACCCATACATACATAGGTCAAGAACCATTGTTCCAAGCTCTTTGCCAGGCTGCTTAGGTCATTGTCTTGCTGCATATTAAGATAGGAACATCCTAGTTTCTGGTGTTTAGGATTTGGTGTTCATATCTGTGGCCCTAACTCTTTACTTATTTATCTATTTATTGTTTAAAGATCATATGTAAATAATATAAAACATTTTATAAGCTTAAAATGTCCCATAGTAGTCTTTTAAATTTAAATATTTGAAAAAAGATCCATTTTAATTTAAATTTTCTGTAAAGTTTCTCAACTGTATGCTCCTGCAATATCAAGAATAAGGTAACTGCTTTTTATTTCAAGAGGGAAAAAACAGAGCATAACCATTACTCTGGACAAGGCAAAAACAAACTCCAACAGTGCAAACAATTCAGTGCTCAATATCTGAGATATTATTCATAATCCTATGGGCTTTCCCACAGGGCTAGGTTCACCCCTCTGGCCCCACCCTTGACAGCATACACAACCTGTCTTCTTGGTCCCAGCCTACTCCATTTCACAGTGCTTGCTGGTTTTGGTAGCTATCACATGGCACCAGCATCTCTGAAACTTCTAGGTCCTTTCCCTGGGCTCTCTTTAGGAACTCCAGTCCTGCTACACACTGGCAAGCCTCAGCTGCAAACCATGACCCCTTTACATCTTTAAAACCAATACCACCCAAGTGACTCCTGCATTAAAAAGTTTGCTTCCTGCACAAGGTATGCTATTCAAGCATATAGAGGTGTAGCTTTAATATCTTATTAAACAAGCATTGCTTTTAAAGTATATCTTTCATATACCTTGTTTTCAGGACTTTGCTTTCAAGAAAAGAATTATCATACAGAAATCCATCCTAATCCCTCCTAATCTTGGAGACCTGTTGTTTCTTCCTTGGTTTAACCACCATGTGGTCACCTTTATTCAAGACAGTGGTGAAGTCACATGACATCCACCCTCTTCAACCCTAGCAAAGATGGCTGTCAGCCTCGTGGCTTCCCATGGGGGACAGCAGCCAAGACAGCATGTCACATGTTGCTTATATTACAAATTGGCACCATGCCATGTGATTCTTTTAAGATTATCTATGTATAGATTTTAAACTATTAACCTTGTATTACAATTTTAAGCTAACCTTCTCCATAGGTTTTATAGATTTTTAACCACATCCAATAGACTTATAAATTTTGAGGCACAGAAAATTCACCTAAACTGTTAGGTTCACTCTAATAGCTCAAGAAGACATAGAGAGATATGTGTATGGCCATACAAAGCAGTTTATTTTCTGCAGGTTACATACTGACATCAGGGCTGTCCAATTTAAAAAAAACAAAAACAAAAACCAAAAACATGGCCACCTCAAAAGCTGGCCATGAGGTTCATTTAAACCAAACAGGCAGTGCCTAGGGAATCCTTCTGATTGGTCAGGATTTGAATATTGGGTTGGCTGTAATATCTCAGGAGGAAGCAAGGGGCTTCTGGGAAAGTGAGTACTTGACAGTAAGCAGAGAGGCAAGGTCAATGCTGCCCACCACTAGGGGGCGCTGAACCTCTCATGCTCCTCTTGAATTGGTATCCTGAGTCAAATCTTTGTCTATAGATATTGTAAATTGGGATCTAATAACCATCAGGTTTATGTATCTAATTTAAGATATTAATGATACAAGGGCCCGTAGTAATTAGTGGAAACAGAAAGTTCAAAGGCTCTGCATTGGCTGACATTAGATAGAACCTTCTGAGCTAATGGATCTATGTGTTGACAGATCCAGTCTTTTTGGCTTTTAAATAAGTCCCCTGTTGTGGGATATTCCATAGTTATGGATAATATTTCTGTATGCCTTGAACGGGGAAGGGTGTTTTCTGATGCCTTGTGGCAGGTAGAGGATCCACTTCTTACCTACTAATCAATGAAGTGGCCACCCAGATCTCCATATGAACAGGACATTAATGTAGATGAAGGTTAGGTTCCGTTCATCTGTACATTGAAGGGCTGGTTGGAGACAGGGAGGGTTTGGAATGAAAAAGCACCCAGGGATGGGGTGGAGGGTGGAGAACCAAGAAGGAGAAGCACCAGGAGGAGAGGAGGGTGTGAGGAGGCCATGGAGTGAGCTCTCTGCCTAAGCTGCCCGGGTATTGAATCCCTGAGATTTGTCATTGCTAGTGATATACCAACAATTATTTAATAAATAACTTTGAGAAAAACCAACAATGGACATTTATTAACATCCCCCTTTTGGTATGCCGATCAGCATCACACAAGTTATGATGTCCCCAATATCAGAGTGCTTTCTTTTGACTAAAAGTTCCAACCTGAAGGAATTGGACATCATAATCTCTCAGACTGCTTCTTGCTAAAACTGGGAAGTCATAGTCAGGGGCCCCAAAAGGCTGGTAATTAGTCAAAAGCTGGGGGTTTAAGCAGTGGGGTACATCTAGTTCACTGATTTAACTGAATAGATTGGGGTGGTCACATCAGCTGGACTGGCCAACAGCTCTCAACAAGTCCAGGACTCACAGCAGTTGAAGCAGTTTGATTCCTGGATGGTATCTGTTAGCCAAGTGGAAATCTGTCAAGACAGATAAAAACTAGGGGCAGAAGTTAAAGTTTATGAAACTTACATTGGAACTTTTAGCACTGAAATCCACATTATAGCATGATTTTTCATTCAAGATAAGAAGTTTCTCAAATCACATCTAAACAAGTTGAACAGTACATTTTTAGCACCTCTATTAGCTGTAACCTTGGAGAGCTGGTTCTCAAAACCATCAGAGACCTGGGAATAGCAGATAACTTAATAAATCTGTGTCAATTAAAATGACAAGAGACTTACCCATATCTAGACAGGTGTTCTCCATGACCTTATGGAGAACAGAGGCCTCAAAGCAATGCCAGTCTTCACTAGCCAGGCAAAAAGTTCTTTTTGTGGAAAAGGACTCAGAGGAATCGGCCTCTGCTTTGTCTATCCAAAGCAGGGTGATCCACTCTCCAGTGTCCTGTTTTGCCCATAGCAGGTCCATGGCAGGAGAGGCATTGGGCAGTTTTCCCAGTGGTTAGCATTACCACAATACAGGTGAGGTTGTTCTGTCCCCATCTGTCTTCTCTGGATATATTGGGATCACTGTTAAAATCTGGGGTCATAGTAAGCTTAGTAAAAGCTGTATTTTTGGCTTTTACAAAAGCAAATCTCTGAAAGCCTTGAGAACCAGTATTTATTAAGAATCTTTAGATCTGAGGTGAGCAAACTATTTTTCCAGATATCTATCATATATAAGCAGAGACATATTTTAAGCCAGTGGTTTTAGGGTTTTTACAAGGGGCTTGGATTATCTCTTTGGCTCTGCCCTCTGCAGCATACAACACAGCTTGTCTTCTGGGTTCTGACTGGCTCTACTCCACTGCTGTTGCTGTTCTTGGTAGTCATCCCATGGTACTGGCATATTTAGAACATATAACCCCAGACATAGACCTTAAATCATGCCTGAGTCTCAAAAAGGGAGCGCCATAACCCAATTCCAGAGCCAACTTTTCAATAAAGTAGAATAGCATAAAACAACTGTAATAGTATACATACCCAAAAGACATTTGGACTCCCTGTTAAACTGGACCCAGTTACTAGAAAACTCAGAGATAAATTCTGATCCCTGGCCAGAACAGCAGCTATGGTAGCAGTAGTGGTTAGCAGCTGGTGGCTGGCAGCACCAGAGACAACAAAAATATAAGCAACAAACACAGAACACAGAAGGTTCACATATTCAAAGGAAAACAGTCAGAAACAAGGCATGCTATCAGGACACATACTAGCATGCTAGGGTCAACCAATTAAAAAAGAAAAAGGAAAACATGGCAACCCGGAAAGCTAGCCCTGTGGGGTCTTTTAAACCAAACAGTGTCTAGGGGATCTCTCTGATTGGTCAGAACCTGAATACCAGATTGGCTTGTCATAACTCTCGAGGAAGCAAGGGCTTCTGGGAAAGCGAGTACTTGACAGTAATCAGAAGTGAGGTCAGAGCTGCCCACCACTGGGGTCCTCTCAGGTACCTTTGCCTTTTGTTTTTGCTTTACAGTTACAATGACATTGATAGGCTTAGGGGGAACAAAACAGGCTGGTTCCAACTTTTCCAGGTTTTTTTAGATGTTATCATTTTCTGTGTCCCATATTCTCTAGAGTACATGTACTAAAACAAAATAGAGTAAAAAACTGTTCACAGTCAGTTCATGGATAGGTTAGAGAAAACCCTCTGCTTAATAAAATAAAAATCAACATCGTGACTCCAGAGTCAATTTTAACAGCATCAAAATCAACACAGTGACTCCAGCGTCAGTTTTAACAAGCATCCTTAGCCAAGTGCTGCTGTATCTTGTGAAAGGACCGGCTGGGCTTCTGCCTTCCTGGGGTCTCAGGGCGAGGGGTGACCTCAAGGAACCAAGACTCCAGATCGATGTAAAAACCATGAGGCTTTTATTATCCAATGCATTGGGGTCATCTCTCACGTACTCTGGAAGTCAGAGTAGGAGAAAATGGCCCCGAGGATCTTACGGCTAGATTTTTTAAAAGGGAGCAGGGAAGCTCTCTGACTGGTCAGAACCCAGGCACTGGATTGGCTTGTTGGCAACAAGGAGTTCTGGGAAAACAGAGAGGTTTATGGGATAGTGAGTACTCTAATGAGTACTTATATTAAATGGAGGTTAGTGCCTTTACCACTAGGGGCGCTGGACTTTTCATTCCCCCCTTTCACTTGTGACTGTTCCAATCATGGAACAGCTGTTTCTAGCTCCTGATCATGAGCATTGGTTAATTCATAGTCAACCCCTGTAGGATTTTTAAGAAACTGGTACTGTTGTCTAAGAACCATAATCTGTACTGCACTGATTCTCTTTCTAACAAAAGTCATTAATTTTATTTTAGGTTCTCCTTTTTGTTTTAAAACAGATGTTTTATCATATTGTCAGCTGAATGAATCTGAGTCTATCTGGCCTCAACAGAGTAATGTTCTGGTGTGCCAATAGGCACTATGCATGCCATGTCCCTAGTCCTAGGGAGTTTTCTTTTGACTAAAAGTTCCAGCCTGAGGAAATGGGACGTTGTAATCTCTTAGACTGCTTCCTGCTGAGACTGGGCGTCGTTTTTAGGGGCCCCAAAAAGGTTGGTATTAGCCAAAAGCTGGGGGTGTTTTAGGCAGCGGGGTACATCTGATTTGCTGATCCAGGGGTGGTCACATCGCCTGGACTGGCCATCAGCTTTCAGCAAGTCCAGGACTCACAGGAGTTGAAGCAGTTTGATTCCTGTATGGCGTCTGTTAGCCAAGTGGTAGCTGATCTGTTGAGACAGATAAAAACTAGAGGCAAAAGTTAAAGTTCACAGAAGCTTGCATTTGGAACTTTTATCATTGTAACAAGTGTTTGTTAAACAGCCAATGAGAATCACCTCAGACTCGAGCCTTTTTAGGCATTTTAAAACATGTGTTTTTAGGAACTTTAAAGTGGGCCATTATTTACACAACACAGAACCTGCATTTTAGTCAATTAATATCTGTGTACAGAGTACAGTATCATAAAAGGTCCTCAAGTAACCAAAACCAGGTTAATAAAAATAAGATATAAAAACATGCTGTACACCACTGTACACAAAATCTGTCATTTTAAATGTAGAGAATGGTTTTTGGCTCCTTTTAGCAACAAAGTATGATTTTATATACCCAGAAAAGAAAGGGGGAGCTAAGCAAGCCTCTAGACCTGGAACAATTCGGATAAAAACAAATATACCAGGTCATCAGAACATGTATCCAGGATTTTAATGTTATAACTCTGAACCTTTAAAGTTTACACTGCTCTCTTATACCTTTTAATTTTTATCTCAAACCACCTTCTCACCTAAACTCACTTTCTTAGATTTTCACAATTTACCTTGGCTTTCATCTCTGCAGATTTTTAAACCTTCACATCTTAACATTTTCTCAGACACTCAAAACTTAAACCTCTTTCTTAGACCTCTATATTTTAAATCTCATAACATTCTTTCAAATGCTAATATTTTCCCCTAGACCTTAAACCTTCCTTTTTAATCTGACTACCCACCAGAGACATGAGTTGTTATTACCAAAAGCCGTCCCTTTTAGACAAGTTTTTTTCCCCCTAATGAAAGGATGATAAAAGTTACATCAAAAGCCTATTTATCTTTTAGCAGGGAGCCTATTTATCATTCAGAAAGGGACTCTAGAAATCTCAGAGGGAGAAACTGGTTGTCTATTGCTGTTAAACTAACAGAATTACAGTTAGCCATCAACACCACCAGAGATCTGGGAATACTAAATTATAGCAAAAAGTATAACTCCATTAAAATGACAGAGACTTACCCATACCTAGACAGATGACCCTGGACTCTCCGTGTTCTCTGCGACCTTATGGGGAACAGAGGCCTCAAGGCAGTGACAGTCTTCCATTATCAGGCCAGTCTTCAGTTGCCAGACCAGTAGGTACCTTTCTGTGGAAAAGACTCAAAGAGATCGACCTCCGCTCTGTCCATCCAAAGCAGAGTAATCTGCTCTCTAGTGTCTTGTTTGTCCATGGTTTAGGCAGGTCCATGGCAGGTGAGGCATTGGGCAGTTTTGCCCAGTGATGCATTACCACAATCCAGGTGAGATTGCTCTGCCCCCGTCTGTCTTCTCTGGAGGTCTTGGGGTCACTGTTAGGATCTGGGGTCTCTACTTGTAACTCCAATTAAAAACCATCAGCAGATCTCTGAGGGGTGAGAGCCATCTATGTTAAGTATCTCTTATGTTGTCTCTAAGTATCTCTATGTTAACAAAACTTTGCCTATAATTTTTGAGGTCACCCAACATAGAAAACATATATAGTTTTCTTATTTCCAATATATTTAGGTTACTGTATGAAGATACAGTCAGATAAACAACAGGTATGAAGAGATATTAGATCTACTGTCAAGAGTAACAATCAACTTTTATCTTACAATTTTTTTCATCTCCTCTGTGTGTATTTGAGATAGCATTTTACCATATATTTTAGGCAATCTTTTTGTCTTAGCCTTCTGTGCAGGAATACAACCCTATTCCACCATGCTGGGCTCAGAAATAAATTGTTTTAGTGAAAAAGTGCTTTGTTTAACCTAGGCAACCTAGACTGCTAGCGTCAGACTCAATGTGAGATCGCAAGCACTGTGAAGGACCTCTTAAGAGAGCAGCGAAGAGCCTTGCTGGCTAGAGAGTGACAGCCAGGCAGTCTGCACAGAGAATATAGAACCAGAGATGGAAATTATCTCAGTGCTATCAACAATAACACAGTGACTCACTCTTAACTCTTGGTCATCAAGGAAACTGGTGCTGTGTAACATAGAATTTTTCGGGAGAAATTTTTGGACTCAGAACAGGCTTTCAACCTGTTTCCACTGAAGGCTAATCACATTTAACAATGATATTATTTTTACAGAGAGACTGGGAAGTTTTCTTTTCTTTTCTTGCCCTTTTATAGTATGCCATTACAGAGTATTATACCTTTTTAAATTTTAATTATTAAAACAGCTAAGGCTTAACAAAGTTAGCCGACAAGCCAATAAACATACATCTTTGTATTGAATAGAATTTACATGAGCAGAGACATATTTTAAGTCAGTGGTTCTTAATTTTTCCAATGTTATGACACTTTTAACACAGTGCTCATTCTGCAGTGACTTGTATCATAAATTTAAATACCTTAAAAAGCTGTTTCTAAAAATATCCAGGTTTTAAATTTTATCTTTTTTGTAAAATCCCAAATTTGAAAAGCAATTTAAAACCTCTCAACTGCATGCTTGCAGTGTCAATAATAAATAAAGTTCCTTATTGCAACTTACATTCTTTCTGTCACACCCTTGGCGGCAGTCTGCCTTTTAGGCCTGCCTAAAACTGCTTTAGTGTAGAGGCAGTTCAGCTATCACATGGCCTCTCAATCTCTAAAAACTGCCAGGTTGTCTATTCAAACTTCACCTGCCTTGATTTATTTTGTTTTAATCCCTTAACTCTCACACTGAAAAAATTTAGCTGTCAGCACAAGGTACATTTCCATATATGAATGCACAGAGGTATAGCTTTAATATCTTATTAAACACTGTTCTTAAAAATCCTATCCAATTTTTTGCATAGAAAAATACCATACAAAATCCAATTTAATTTAAAATATCTGAGATCTGTTGTCTCCTTGAATGGCAACCTGTGGCCATCTCCATGGTGGTGAAATCACATGGCATTTGTCCTCTTTGACCTTAGTAAAAATGGCTTCACCCACATGGCCATTCTGCCAGCCACATGGCTGCCTTCTTCCCCAAGTAGGGAAGAAGCCGAGCTGGTCACAAACCACATCTCAGCAAGTCACATATAGTCCACATCCCAAATGGAGTCACATCCAAAATCCAGTCACACATACGTTACTCAGCTTTAATTTAATGCTCTCTTTTTAAATTTACGCTAGAAAACACACCGCCATCCACACACATACACAGATAGAAAAAGCTTTTAGAGACGTAGAAAATTAAGCCTGGAAGAACAGAGAAACCTCATAACTTCTCTGGAGATGACGTGTTTTTGTTTTTGTTTTTGTTTTTATAGTTTGTCTGCTTGGCACACTGTACTTCTAAATAAGAAGTGTGGCACACCATGCCCCAGGAGTCAGAACACTGAATTCTGAAGTAGTGTGAGTAGCCATAGCTGGCTTGAAGACAAGTCTGAACTTCCCCATCTCCTTTAATGTGCTTCTTCCACATAGAGAACCAGGTGATTTGCGCACTCACTATCCAATCCAAGGCAATGTGCTAACCAATCAGTGGATAGGCTTCCACTATATAAGTGGTTGTTCGTGTGCAGTAAAGAAGATGCTGTTCCCTGAAACCATCTCTGGAGTGGTTCTTCTCTATGCCCTTTACTGACCCACAAGCATTATGGTCTTGGAGGAAGACACCCTGGTACTGATGGCAATTTGGCACCCAATTATGGGGCATGTGAGTTCATAGGGTAAAGGGACCCCCTGGTTTAAAACAAAAAAAAAAAAAAAACACAAAAAAACAAAACTGGGGCAGAATGGAAAATTTGCTGTCAGGTCAGAGAGCAGCCCAGACAAAGGTGTTACAGTGTCTGCCAAAAGAGAAAGGAATGAAAGTGCAAACCCCTGGATAACGAACATTTTGGTCTCAATTCCTACAGATAAATCCTTGGTTCTCTCGAGAGGAGCTTTTTGATCTAAAGCTGTGGCAGAGAGCTTTGTCACAGAGAGGAGAAGTCAGAACTGGACATTACTTGCCTGAATTTTTCTGTCTTCTTATGGCTGTGATCGGGTATCTACCTGGGTTAAAGCACCACACAAAGCAGCAGATAGAGATCATTGCAGTGAAAAGGAACAGGGAGGAAATCAAGATGGCACTGATATCTTCACAAAAGAGGATGCCTCCAGCAAGAAGGAGGAAGTCACAGGGCTGGAAGGTCAGGCGAAGGCCTCTCAGTGGCAGGCCATCTTCTTTATACCCTTTATACCCTTCCTTGAGTGCACAGCTTCAACACTGTAGCTTAGAAGGCGAGGAATCTCAGCCGCCACCATATTTAAGTCTTTTTTCTGTGCTTTGAGCTAGCTGTGATGATTGCTGGCCAAATGAGCAACCCAAAGTCTCTGCTCTTCCAGTGAATTTAAATCCTATCCCACAGAGACCTTTAGTGTGGTATCTGCATGACCATAAAATCATTCACCTGTTGTGGATTGCTTGTCGAGATGACAGATGTTGGTCTCCACATGTAATGCAATTATTAGTGTTAGCTCTCAAACCCAGGACAAATGGCTGAGATGCCAATTAACCTATCAAAGCAGACCTGGCCACCAGATTCTCCCAGCATCCCTCAGTGCCCCTATCTGTTACAGGGTCAGCCTGGCTGGCATACCCCACCCCTACCCTGAACTCTCCAGCTCAAGGGGCTGGGTTGCTCTTCTGTATATAATCTTGCCGTTTTGGTTACCTTGCCATTTTCTTTTAGCTACTGCTTCAGGTTTCTCTCTCCCCTCCTCCTCTCCTCACATGGCCAGCTCAGAGTCATGTCCACTCTGGACTCTCCCAGATGTCTCTGCCTCTGGCTATGTTCTCCCTTTTATTTACAAACTTTCTCCTCCACTATACCTATGAGCAGTCATGTCCTTTCTTTCTTTCTTTCTTTCTTTCTTTCTTTCTTTCTTTCTTTCTTTCTTTCTTTCTTTCTTTCTGTCTGTCTGTCTTTCTTTCTTTCTTTTTTCATTCAATTAGAATTCATAAGCATGAATTCAACCAGGCTGAAAGACAGTAAACAGCTGATCTGAGTGTGTATAAGTCCTCAGGATATTTTGATTTGGAAGGCACATTATTATGTTCAATGAGAACTTGAGGCTGAGAGAAACTGAAACTCAGGTGTTACACTGAATGTGGGGATGTTACAGGCGAGAGGAGTGTTCTCATCACCTGCTGAACAGGTTCCTGAACCACCTCAGTATTTTGAAGGATGTGCCTTCTTCAGGGCAGGGCAGGGGACACCATGAGACAGGGACCTATTGAAGCTTCTACTAAGTTTCTGGCTTGAGTACAAAGTTCCCTGGAACAGAAAGTGCAGCACAATGAGGCAGCTAGCAACCTGATGCTCCAGCTTCTTACGATGGGGCCACAGCAGAGATATAGAGGGTGCTAAGCACAGAAAAGAATGCCCCTCTGGATGACTGGACCCTGACGCACACCACCAATGTCTTTGCAGAGGCTCTTGCAGCAGCCCTAACGCCTAATGCCCCATGTGGGTGAAGAAGAGGTGGGATTGCACAGTCCTCACATTATCTTGAGAGACAAAGGAAGAACTAAAGCTATTTGAATCTAGACTAAAAGAGGTGTTTGTGTGTCATGTGGAGCCTTCACTGCCTTCAATCAATTTGTCTCCAATAGAAAATTCAACATGTTATTGGGATTCCTTATAATCATCAAAGTCGAGCTGTAGTGGAGAGAGCATATAAATAACTCAAAGAACAAATTGATAAATACAAGGGGGTGGGGCGGTCTGAATAAGGCTCACCCTCAAAATCTTATTAATATGGCAACTATTTAATTTTTTGAAAACAGATGACAAGGGTAATACTGTAGATCATAAACATAAATACTGTAGATCATGAAAGATTAGGCACCTCTGTCAGGACTTTTGGGGTTGCCTCTGATAACTTGGAAAGATGTAACAAGTGAATAGCAATCACCAGCCCCATTGCTTATCACTGGGAGAGGTCTCACTTGTGTCTTTCCAGAAAGTAAACCAAAGCCCATCTGGAACCTGGCCCGGCTCACCAAACCCTGGACAGCTGATACACACAATGAAGCAGATGAAATTGAGCAGCCATAGGAGACAGCAGCAAGCACCTATCCTGCTCATGTGTTTGCTTACTGCACTGACTCTAATTAGTGCCAATGCTGAAAATAATTGGGCATTGGTACCTAACCTTCCCTTGTTATCAGGGGTGGAGGTCAGAAGACCTTGTCCCCAGCTGTTTGTTAATGACTCCAGCTTATTTCCTGATGTGGTCCTATGAGAGAAGATTCTAAAATTTGGAATGACACCATTCCCATGTCCAGATACCCTTTTATAATCCTTATAATCTTTTTACCTGTGCTACTATCTTTTTAGTTGGAATATATTGGTTTGCATATTCCACTCATTGATCAGGAGGCTCTGCTCTCAGGAAAGCAAAATTATATAGAGGGGAGAATTGTAGGAAAAAGTGCAGACAGGACCTGGCTGCCAGCCTATCTGACACACTGCACTTCTAAATAAGAAGCATTGCACACTGCGCCCTAGAAGTCAGAATACTGAAATTTTGAGAGTAGCCAGTAGCTAGCCTACTGATATGTCTGCGCTCTACATGTCTCCTGTAATGTTCTTCTTCCACATAGAGACCCTGGTGGTATGAGCCCTTACTGTCTGATCTGAGGTAATGTGCTAACCAATCACAGTGGGTAGGTTTCCACTATATAAGTGGTTGTTTGTGTGCAGTAAAGCAGAGACTGTTCCCTGAAACCATCTCCAGAGTGGTTTACCCTTTACCAACCCTTTACCATGCCCTTTACCAACCCACAGGCACTGTGGTCTTGCAGGGGATGCCCCTGTGACAGCAGCACCTACAACTGACCTGTTCGCATGTAAGTGAAGAACTGGGAAAAGGGATGCTAGAGAAGCAAAAGAAAATGATTTATTTTGGCCACATTCATGGTCTTAAATACCCAACAGAAAAGTAAAGTGATTGGTGTGGTTTTTTTTTTTACAATCCAACATATCACACCCCCAAGATATTAGGCTTAAATCCACATAAGATGCTATTTATGTTGGATTTCTGAGACAGCATAAAGAGACAGAAGGCAGAAGATGCCAGAGTCTGGCCACACATAGCTTCTCTCCTGTGGGAAATGGAGGAGTCTGCAAGGGAAAATGACTGTGACCCTTTATGGGAATGGGGTGAAGGGCTTGGGAATGAGGAACTTGTAGCAGTCATAGGGGACTACTTGTCTCTCCTTCAGGCTCTCCTTCATGAAAGTGTTTGCCCAAGGTGAGACAGACTATCTGGGAGAACAGTCCTCTTTGTCTGCAGACGTTCCTTTCTGTGATGACCAATAAGGCTGAACAAGGCCATCTGTAATCTCATAGAAACCTCAAAGCCCACTCCTGTCCCGGACCTGCGGGGTTCTGCAACAAAGACCCTAGGAGAGGGAGTGAGGATTGGGGGAACAAGGAGGTGCGAGAAATGAAAGGCAAGTCTGATTAATATCTGATCAAGCCTTCGATTTATTGAACACATAGTACCAGTATTTATACAATTTTTGAAGTGGGGAGAAAAGCGGGGGACTGCGTAAGCAGGTATCTGAGGTAATTCTACCTGACAGGTGAACTGGTCTGTCCAGTGAGTTAAGAAATCTTAAGTGTCAATGGCCTCAGAGCAATAAGGAAGTACTGTGAGATTTCTCTAGGGCTTACTGTGTAAAGGGTGGAAACGTGAAATGAGGAAGCAATAAGGGTGTTAGTTGAAGCAGGTAGTTTTCCCAGAACTGAGCAGCTTCAGGCTATCTGACCTTTTCCGTACTCTGACCATTCAGACCAGAGAGAAAAGTGGGGTGCCTTGTGTTTCAAGCCAGCATCCAGGGGGACCGCTTCCCACACACTCCCAGTGACACACTTCCTCCAACAAGGCCACACCTCCCAATCCTTCTCAAATAGTGCCACTCCCTGATGTCTAAGCATTCAAATACGTGAGCCTGTGAGGGCCATTTTCATTCAAATCACCATACAGGATAAAGGGAGGCAGAGGCAGGGGGATCTCTTGTGAGTTCGAGGCCAGCCTGATTTACAGAGTGAGTTCCAGGGCAGCCAGAGTTACAACAGAGAAACTCTGTCTCAGAAAACCAAAGAAAAATAAAACAACAACAACAGCAACAAAACATATGTCTCCGTTCTATGGCTTCTTCACACGATTCATCCAACAAGTGTTGCTCAAGAGTCTGCTCTGAGCCCGAGGGTGGTGGCAGGCCCCATCGTCCCAGCTACTCAGGCGGTTGAGGCAGGAGGTTGAGCCTATGAATTCAAGATCAGTCTAGACAGCGGTAAGGTTTCCTTCTTTTTAAAAACGATTTATTTTATTTTATGTGTTTGAGTGTTTTGTCTGTCTGTACGTCTTTCTTCACGTGCGTGCACCGTGCCCGAAGAGGTCAGAAGAGGGCACCAGCTTCCCTGGAATGGGAGTTATAGGATGGTTGTAAAACACCAAGTGGATCCTGGGAATTGAATCCAGGTCCTCTGTAGGAACAGCAAACACTCTTGATCTCTGAGCCATCTCTCCAGCCATGAGATTCTCCTCTTTAAAAATTTAAATAAGTAAGTACATGTGGTATGGTGGCTCAAGCCTATAATGGCAGAGTTTGGAAGGCTGGGGCAGTAGGATTGTGCCAAGTTCAAGACCACGTGGGCCCACATAGTGAGATACAGGCCTGCGTGGGCTATGGTGGGAGGTCCTGTCTTTATTGAATAAAAAATAAAATAAAATAAAATAATAAAATAAAACAGGTCCTCCCTGACCTCAAGGCAGTATTAAAACAAAGTACATGCTAGTGTTTGAGGGCTTCCTGGAGGAGGCATTTTGGAGCAAATTCTCCTCGTCAGTCTCTAACAACCTCCTCACCCACACCCACAATGGCTTGCCAAGGCGTGGGGGGGGTGTGTGAAATAAGCTGTTGGGATTGGGATGAGAGGCCCAGTCTTTCACACACTGACTAATCTAGGCTACTGTATGGTTTCAGGTTTTTCCCTCTGTTGTCACGGACAAAGCTGCCTGAATGTTGTGCACAGGGGCCATCTGTGATCTTTCTTTTTCTTTTCTCTCTCTCTTTTTTTTTTGTTAATATAACATTTTATTAATTCTGTGAGAATTTCATATATGCATACAAATGTATTTGGGTCATATTCACGCCTTAAGTCCTAGATCTACCCTCTACGCCTTCCCAATGTCGTGTCTTTAAAAACAAAATGATCCACCTAGTCCTGTTCATGCTGCCCATGTACTCTTGGATGTGGGGCTATTCACTGGAGCGTGGTTGATCTACCAGGGACCACACCTTTAAAGAAAACTGACTCTCTCCCCCTCAGAAGCCATCAGCTGGACAAAGCTCCTTGGCTAGGGGTAAGCCCTCCCTGCCCCATGCTGGAATGTTGGCTGACTTGAACTTCGGATGGTCTTGTTCGGGCAACCACAGCTGCTGTAAGTTCGTGACTACAAGAAGACATTGTCTCCCTCTGGTCCTCCCTGACCTCTGGCTCTTATAGTCTTTCCACTCTACTTTCCTCAGTGGTGTGTGTGTGTGTGTGTGTGTGTGGTGTTACAGATGTCCCATTTGGGGCTGAGAACTCTACAGATGCTTATTCTCTGCGGGATGATCAAGTGTTAAGTTTCTGTGTTAGCCTCTGTCTTCTACACGAGAAACTTCTCTAATGAGGTCTGAGAGCTGCATCACTCTATAGGTATAGATACATGGATTTAGAGGGCAGTTTGATGCTATGCTCATTTAGTAGAATAGTAGTAGCAGATTTACTCCCAGGGCCTGTGAACTCCCTCGCCATGGGCTCTTGGCTGGATTTAAAGTACCAGGCATGATTTCCCTCCTACGGAGTAGACCTTAAATCCAACCGGAAGGCAATTGGTTGCTCCGTAATGTTCATGCCACTAGTGCACCCACAGACGTATCTTGCCACATCTGTCACGATCGTTGTTCACAGAATTCACAGCTGGGTAAGATGATTAATGACTCCCCCAACTCCATCAGCCTATATAGCACTTTCTGGTAGAGAGCTGGCGAGCATGGAGGAAGTTCCCCGGCCAGAACATACTTGGTTTCTGCATACCTTATGACCAAAGAGTGTGCTATCTTCAGCAATAGGGTCTTATCATTGAGTTCTGGGAAGCAGCCAGGAGCAGTGACAATAACTTTTATTGTTTGGTGGGTCTTCAGGACACCTCTAGCCAACAACTCGAGGGGTTACATTTCTCACATGGGAACGGGCTTTTTACTTGGCAATCTGTGGCTTTGAGGAGGACCATTATCTCCTGTGTAGGATAGCTCCAGTTAATATCACATGTATGTATGCATATATATGCATTTATATAGCTGACTTATTTCTAAACAATTGATGAAGCATCTGTCTCCTATTCCAAAGGCTTTCCTCTGACGCTGAATGCTGGGGCGTTCTCCGCCTTGCACACTGTGGACCCGGGAGCAAATCTAGGGCCAGACTTTGTGATTCTGACCTTGGCTCCATGGCTACACAATATGCTGCCACAATGAGCTACCTCCATCCTTTAATGCTCAGAATCTCATTAGGAAGCTGGTGCACACTTCCTGGGGGCTTCTAGGACTAAATGAGGGTGACCCACATAAGACCCCATCTTAGGAACTGGTGCTTAGTATGTGTTCAGTAAATGATAGCTATTACCCTTCATCCTCGGGGACTCTGACCTTGAATGAGGCAGGTCTTCTAGAGCACGGGAATTTTATTTCACAAGTACCATTGATTAAAAACAAAACTAAAGAACTCCTTGGTCTTATTAGAAGCAGAAACAAACCTACCCAGGTCCACCTCAGAGAAGTGCCCACTGCCTCCTGGGGTGAGTCCTACACTGTCTGTGTAGGAAGACTTGTAGGCCCAGTCTTAATTTGCTCCGTTTCTCCACCTGCTCCAGGCTCACTCAGTTCTCTCCAGAGCACACTAAGTGTCTTTGAAGACAGGCTGCACTTGGTGAGCGGACAGAAAATGCTCAATTATCAATACAAATGGGCAAGAAGAAACATTCCTTTCTGGCCCCACTGCAGAATGTGGTTTGCGACCTCTTTGCCTTGTAGTGTCCATCCATCCCCCACCCTCCTACCCCCACGTTCTCTCATTTTAAAACGGTTTTTCATATCCTGTGCAAACACCTCCTGAGACAGCAGCCAACGGCACAGAACTCAAGAGGAGAGAAGTGAGGGGACTGGGACCGTGTGCTCAGTACCCCACACGTCACTCCCCAAATCAGGGCTGCGTGGTGCCAGAGCACAGATTTACATATGCGTTTGGGGTAAGGCAATTTGGGGACATCGTGGATGATGAGTATTTCAGGGATTTATAGGTACAAAGGAACAGAATCTTTGGAATCAGGCCTTTGTTTAAGAACTCTACCATGAAGCCAGTGAGATGCCTCAGTAGAGGTGCCTGACACCAGGCCAGACACTGAAGTTTGATCCATGGGACTGATATGGTGGGAAGAGAGAACTGACTCCCGCAGGTTGGCTGGCCTCTGATCTCCATACATGTACCACTGTGTGTATCCACACAGGCACGCAAAATTAAACAAAAAAAAAAGTAATAATAAGACAAAACAAAACCTTCTGGTTTGTATGAAATTCTTGGACCCACTGTGGTCCAAGAAATTATTATTGATTTTGATGATGATGATGATGATGATGATGATGATGATGATGATGATTATGTCTGTGTGTGTATGATGAAGGGCACACACCATGCCCTGTGTGTGAAAGTCAGAGAGTGATTTTTCAGAGTAGGTGCCCTCCTTCCACCCTTATCTGGGTTCCAGGGGCTGAGCTTTGGCATCTGTCTTCCATGGCAAGAGCCTTTACCCACGGAACCATCGTACTGGCCTGAATGCTTCACTGCCTGAGGGAATGCCTCGGTTTCTCAGGAACTGAAAGCCACACAGCGCCCAAGAGCCATGGACTCTAACCTGAAGAACCTATGATGCATGTCTCTCAACAATCAGTCACTACTTAAGAAACTGCCTTATAGACTTGGCTACAGGTCAACCATATGGAGGCATTTTCTGAGTTGAGGCTTTCTCCTCTCCAGTGACTCTGGCTCGAATCAAATTGACATAAAACTAGGCAGCACAGTTAAGATTTCATAATCTTGTTACTGTTAAAATTTTGAACCTTAAAAATTACAATTTTGAATTGGAGCTCTTTTAGTATCAAAATAAATGTAAACCATAGATATAGTCCACGGAGAGACTGAGCACCTCATCTCCCTCACCCTTTTATAGTGTACTCTTATAAAATTTAAGTTAATTTAACAGCTCTTTCATATAAAGTATCTTATCATAAAGACTATAGTTATAAGAGAGAACAGTAAGATTGGGTCTCATAAGGAGAAATTTATAAGAATACAAGGTGCATAATTACTTTACCAGAGTTTTTATATGACTCAACTTCTCCAAATAGCTTTAACAAAGTTAGCAAAGACATAAGTGATTAGACATACATATTTAAGTCAGTTTTGGTTACCAGGAATAGAATGTTATAACCTTCGGAATATATAAATCTTAATCATCAGACATATATCATCCTTATGTTCTATTTCCAGGAGCCTTATATAACCTACTCAGACGGACCTTCTGTGACTTGGCTTTAAGCTTTATCCTCATCTGCTATTTTGTCATTCCTAGGACAAATTATCATACAAAAGTCCATCCTAATCCAAATTATTTTAACCTTTTTTTGTACCAGAAACATAACCTTATATTTTACATTTGTTCAAACATGTTTCTCATACATGCTTATTGTTTCTTTCTATTTCCTAAACAGTTTACATATATGTTACATATATGGAATGCTGTAGCAAATTAAGATCACCTGTACATAGACTTTTAGCGTCAAACTCTTTTGTAGCAGGTTTTCACTAACTTTTTCTTGGCTTAGAATTTTACAGATTTTTAACCACGCAGCCCCAACCCAACGATCTTACAGATTCTGAGAGGAAAAAGCTTAACATTTCAGCAAGAGCTTCAAAGATATACATGACCTTGAACAGGGAATATTTTTGTAAATAAAACCAAGGAGGGAAAGTATTCTGGGAGCTAGATATCTGTCATTACATTTAGCCATTTTAAATTTTGTATATAAATCTCTCCTGATTAAACATTTTGAATACCCTGAGACATAACAGTAACAAATAAACACATCATCTGTTGTAAGAAATGTTTCAAAGAGGAGGTGTTAGGCAATGTCTAGGGCCTTTATCTGTATATATAACAGCTTTCTCATTGCTGCAGGGCTGTACTCCCTCCCCGTTTTCAGTTTTTAGCCTGTACACTTCAGTTTTTCCAGAAATCCTTGACGTCTTATGCAATTAGGGCTTAATTGCATATAACCAGCTGGGAGGAGTGACTGGACACTCCGGTGAAGGTCCAGTGACTTGCCTGCTTCCTCCTTCCTTGAAGGAGAAATAACATCTAGCAAGCCCAGCTGTGATTATTTTAAGCAGGTACAGCTGTAGTTTTTTGTTTTATTTTGTTTTGTTTTTTAAGAGAACCAGTATTTATTTATTTTTTAATTTATTTCTTTTTCTTCTCTCATTTAATACATCCCAACCCCCACCTGCGAGAACATTAAGCCAGATAACCACAAGACATATATAGGGGACCCTGCGGGTTCCAAGTCTGACACTTCGGGTTCTGTGAGCCCCCAAGAGTGCTGGTCAGTGGGGCTTGTTCTTCTAGTGTCCTCAACCCCTCTGATTCCCACAATTCCTCTTCCCCCTCTTCCATGAGGTTCCCCGAGCTCTGTACAAATAAATTTGTCCCTGGACCTCTGCAGATGCAGAGGAGCTAATGCTCCCATTAGCTGCCAGAGGAAACCTCTTCGATGAAGAATGGGCTAGGCACCGAGTAGAGCAGAATATCATTGGAAATCATCTCGTGGATATCCAGTCTCTAGTTCTTGGCCCGCCCTGCAGTATTAGGCGTGGGTTCCTTCGTGATGGGGTTCTGTCCTCCCATTGCCCTAGCGGATCCTGTAAGGAGGATGGGTTATAGATTGAAGGTTTTGCGGTTGGGATGGTATCCCAGTCCCATCAATGGAAACTTTGCCTGGTTACAAGAGATGGCCTGTTCAGGCTCCCCATCCCCCATTGTTATGAGGTCTCCCTCACAGGTCTGAGTGAGTTTCCACTGCCCTAGGTCTCCTGATTCCCCAGCCCCCCAAATGTCCATCAATTCTGGTTGTCTCTCCATATATGCTCTCCATCCCTCTCCCCACACCTGGTCCCTTCTTTTCCTGTTCCCATCCTGACCCAGGCCACTTGCCTACACAGATCTCTGTGTCCTCACTGGGGCCCTCCTTGTTACATAGTCTCTCTGGGTCTGTGGATTTCAGCCCCTTTGTTCTTTGCTTAACAGTTAATATCCACATATGTGTAAATGCCATATTTATCTTTCCAAGACTGGGTTACCTCACTCAGGATGATTTTTTCTAGTTCCATCTATTTGCCTGCAAAATTCATGAAGCCATTGTTTTTTAGCTGAATAATGCTCCAATGTGTAAATGATGTACCACAGCTTCTTTATCCATTCTTTGGTGGGGGGGCTTCTATGTTGTTTCCAATTTCTAGCTGGAGCTATTTTTGAGAGATTTTAGACAGAGGATCCTTTTTATTCAAAACCAGTTTGTGTGTGTCTGCAGATAAAGGCAGGCAACCTTCTGAAAAGCTTAACAAATATTTTTTCTTTTATGAAGACTTCAAGTTGCCAGTGTGTAAGCATCAAACAGAAAACTATACAAAATACAAGTGAGAATATCCAGAATATTGGTGGAGCAGAAACAAAGTCAGACCAAAGGCATCAAGTAAAGAAGTCCCAAGAACAGAAAGACTGTCCAATCTCAGGAGAAGCCGACTTAGAGACCTAGAGAAATGGTGGGCGTTAGGACTCAGTGTTGCTTCTATACTGAGTTTCTCTTCCAAGTCTTAGAGCCAAGGGACTCTACTGCACAGAAAATAAATAAACAAACAAACTTGTCTTGCATAGAAAAATTTACCCTGCACCCAGGGGCTTTTCTAACGTGCATCCTGGACTACATCCTGGTTGTCAAAGCTGCCAGGATGCCTGGGTCTGAGGGTGGAGGAATATAAAAGTGGGAGGGCTACCCCATTTCTGTACACATTGCAGCCCTTGCTCCTCAGATCCTGCAGCCATAATTCACCCTTTTCTCAGGCTGTGTGGTTGGGGGACCTATCTTGACTTAAGGCTATAGGTTGGAGGTGCCCTTTGGAAAAAGGAGAAGTTAAAAAATTATTTTTTTTGTAACTATTTGTGGAATATTGTCCCTTGGTTGGCTAGCTACCTTAGATAGAAAATTTTTTTTTCTCACAAGAAGGATAGAGAGAAAAAGAGTCAGGGACTTGTGACCAGTGAACCAAGGTTAGATTGGCTGTCTCCAAAAGATCAACTTATTCAAACCACTGCCTCCAAGCTGGAGCGGAAGGGAATATACCTGACTCAACACTCAGTTTTACCAGGTATGGAAATGACAGATGTCCCAAAGAATTGAGAGAGTTACCAGATAACAGTGTGGAGAAACCAAAGCAAATGAAGACATGCCCAAAGTACCATCTCGGTGGAACCCTGTCCAAGTCGCAGATGCTGTTATGAGAGGTCCAAGATGAGGGTTTGAAAGGGACACCAAGATGGATCGTTGGGGGCTTGAAATTCTTGGAAGATTGATTACGGCCATGGACAGACAGCCAACAGAATGATGAGGCTCAGAGAAAGGTTCAGGGCCCCAGTACCTGAGACAGACGGCATGGCTGTGTACTTGCAAGTCTGTTAGCTGTCTCAGTAAGCTCCTGTGAGAAGGGAAGGCTGCTACAGGTACTGTGGATTCCAATATTACATTTCTACCATTAGTTGTCATATATTCACATCTTTCAGGCTCCTTTGCTGTCAGCAAAGAAAATCTCTGGAAATATCACAAAGCAGAAGGATTTCTGTTGCTATTGCTGTGCTGTTTGAACACAGGAACTACAAGTTAGAGTTCATAAATACTTGTCTTAGTCTATTATGTACTTCTAGGACAAAATGTGTGTGTGTGTATGTGTGTGTATGTGTGTGTGTGTGTGTTGCTGTTGTTGTTTGAGAAAGGGTCTTTTTCTTTCTTTTTTAATTTGAGGGAAAGTTTGAGGACAACTTTGTGAAATCAATTCTCTCTTCTGTTAAAAACAAAGAATTTTGGTGTCACACAAACACATGAACAGATTGAGAGTAGCTTAGAAAGGCAATTTCTTTTTGGAAAAAGTGCTCAACAGAACCTAACCAGGCTGGCAAGCACACGGCAAGGTGAGGTGGGGCTGGGGCAGCAGGAGGGCTGCTTGGTCTTTTCACTAATGCAGGCTGTGACTGTGCCTTTGCTCCTTCGGCTGGCTCACAGTCTTTCTGGATTGACCAGTTTTAAAGGAGTCAGCACAAAGGGAGTGAAGGCAAAGAGGGAAGTGTTCCTGGGGTTATGGAGTCTGTGACCCCTGGAAAAAGAGCATAGACTCAATCTAATTACAACAAAAAGATTTATTGATTAGCTGCTAGCAGGAACAAACAATCTCTGAGCTGAATTTGAGGTTGCCGGGAGGATTTCTAAAGGGGAAAACCTGGAATATCTACACAAGCAAGCAAAAACTGGTCTGTTCTGCCAAGTTAAGTGACCCAAAACAATCTTTGGGTACTTGCATAAACAAGTTACAGAAGCAAAAAAAGCATTCAGTCGTATCATAACAAGTAGATGGTCACAACTGTACATTTTTGGGTGGGAACACTGAGTCAGGGTTACTAGGAACTTATCTTCCAGGGACTGGATCATAGACAAATGGCTATTGGGCACCAAGATAGATGTCTAGCATAAAATATAGTTTCTTTAGCCAACACACTGGAATGTGAGAGAGAGGAGTGCCTTGTGTAAGCAGAAGTTTTACCAGGTGGGGAGATGAGAAGGTGTGCATAAAAGTTTCACAAGGTGTGGGAATTTAAAATGAGGGCTTTTTGGGGTCGGGGATATTGTCCTTTGATGGGCTAACTACCTCTGAAAGAGAACGTTTCTCAAGACTTTCACCATGTAGCTCCAGGGGTCAAACTCAGGCCATTAGCCTTGGTGGCAAGTGCCTTTGCCTGCTGAGTCATCTCAACTACTGTGGTGTTAGTGTTTGGGGAGGAGGAACGGAGAAGTGGGTGAGGGGGCTTATCCAGTGAAGTGCTGACTGTGCAAGCCTGGGGGCTGAACTCATCCCCTGACCCAAAGTGGAAGGAAGGAATGGACTTGAAGGTGCCCTCTGACATTTTACATGTGTCTGCTGACATCCACTTGCGTGCCATGCCTGCACGCAGAGATGGGAGGGTCCCCACCATGCCTTTATACACACAGAGAGAAAGAAGGGGTCCTCATCATGCCTTTATACACACAGAGAGAAAGAAGGGGTCCCCACCATGCCTGCATACACACAGAGAGAAAGAAGGGGGTCCCCACCATGCCTGAATACAGAGAGGGGGTCCCTGCCATGCCTGCACACAGAGAAAGAATGAAAAGGATCCCCACCATACCTGCTTAAACAGAGAGAAAGGGGGGCCTGCTAGTTCTCTTTTACTGCAGGTCCCACATCTCTCCGGAATAGCTCATGCTTTGCGTACCCTGAAAATTCTCCAGAAGTACCTGTGCTGGTCCCAGCAAGGTGGCAGCAGCACCCCCAGAGCAGCTAGTGAGCCTTTCTCCCATTGTCCAGCTTCCCACAACCCCAGCTGTTGGTCCAGCAGACTGACCCTCTCCCCTACTGAGCTTCAGTTAAGGAAGTAAGATCTCGTGGTCCCTGAGATGAGGTTTCCGGCACAGCTTTCGTCAAGGACTGCCTCCTCGCAACACTCTTCCGTCTCTTTTCTGTTTGCTTATTCAGAGCCTTGGAGTGCCCTGGGGATTAAAACTTTTTTAAATTATTTTTTATTTTTGTGAAATGAAGGTGCTGCACACCACAGTCATGTCGGATAGGTCAGAGAGCAGATCTGTGGTGTTAACTCTCTCCTTCCTCATGAGCGAATGCCTTTATGCACTGAGCCGTCTCTCTTGCACCACAATGTTCTTGGGACAGATTTTTTTAGCTGTTGTCTTTCTCTTTTTAAAGAAAATAATAGGGCAAATTGGTGTCTTACTTTAGATTTCCTATCTATAGCACATATTGGTACTTGATAGAAAATTTATATTAAGGCCATGTTACACTTAAGCACACTGGCACTTTTCCTTTTTCATATGTACATGTAACATTTTCCATCTCAAGGATAAGGAAAGTTAATTTCTGAGAGCTCCAAGAGATAAGGCCAGGCATGCCCAAATAGATCTGTCTGGTACCTTCTGGCCCCAGACTCAGGGTCATGGAGACACATGAAAAGAATGCAGAACACCACAGGAACTCCATGCTACTTCACATGTACCCTGTACGTCATCTTTGCCCCAGCCACACAGGGCTTATGAGTACCTAGTTGTGGTGCCCTCGTGGAAAGATCACGAAACTGGATCCAGAGGATGCTTGCTTGAGCCAGCTCTCATTCTAGAGAGCTGGGGTAGTTTGACCCCTCCTCTCTGCGCTGACACCACAAGCCACAGCAAAGTTCCACGTGCTTCAAAGGGGGCTAAGGTTGGCAGAACTGCTTACCTGTTTTAACCAGTGCATTACCCCTGAATACCAAAAGACTCTCCCCTGCCCCCAACCAAATAAATGTACGCCCCTTCAATGAACTAGAGAGAATGTTCCTCTGCCGATAACCTCCTGAGTTTCTGTGCTTGTCCACTCCAGGCTCCAATCAAAGACAGATGGATACATTGTGAAGAACCACACCACCCACGCCGTCTGGGAGCGGCCATCCTCTGCCAACTGTGGCTGCTTCACCGGACAAGGGACACCACGACTGGGATGCACGTAGGTGAGATTCATTTCAACACCTAGTCTGGGGAAAGGGCTGAGAGAGCCTGGGTTGTGCACAAGACAAGTATTTCTGGCATCTGGCAACAGCGCTGCAGGATGTGACTTCGGTTTGGAGGAGCGTGCCAGGTGAGCTGACTCACCCACTCTGGCATCCAAGTCAAACACAGGATGGTGCTCAGCTCAGCTGGAGATCGCAGCTGCAGGGAGACAGGGATCCCTTCAGCCCTGCCTTTGCCTTCATCTTTGCCTTGCTATTTCCTGGTGTGTCTGTTTGTTACTTTTGTAAGCTTGGGAGAAACTTGCAGTTTCAAGGAGTGGCGTGGTGCAGACCGCAGGAAAGATGCGAAAATTCATACAGCTGATCCTTACAAGACAGAAACGAAGATGGTACTGGCCAAATGCAAAACAACTGATGTGCTGAGCCTGTCCAACATAGGAGGTTGGCTAATGAGCCCATTTCCGCATAGGGCTCACAAAACACCTTAGTGTAGATTGCCTGTAGAGGAATTACTTGCAATGTATTACTAAGTAATGGCTCCGCACCGCACCACGGGATCCTTTCTTTGTAATAAAGGTGCTCTTGCTTGAGCAAGTCCTTTAACAGGCCAGACTGAAAGGCAAAGGTGCAAGCTGGGTTAACCACTTTGTAGATAATCAGGTCACAGCAACCCCGACTTCTCCACATCCCTCTTAGGGGATCTGTTGGCTGCTCTACACCCTTCAAATACAAGAGGAGCAGTATGTCACACTCCCTCCCCGGACAACTGGCTCCTCAGTGGGCAGATCTCTCCCAGCTACTTCAGAGGCTCCAAGCACCAGATTCCACAGGTGAAGACCAACTCAGAAACACGCTGACACTCCACCTCAGAACAATAGAATGAAGCAGGCAGAATAATGGCACTCATCTGCTAAATGTTCCCTCAGTCACCCAGAGGCCCCACTTCTGGTAGGAGCTACATCTGTGAGGCCAGAATGTAGTTTGGAACACACACACACACACAGAGTTTAATCCAGGACAGGCTACCTTGAAACAAAAACACAAACATACTTACATATGTGTGTATGGTTTTATTCTCGCACACAGTTGGTCCACAGTAGGGAAGTTATTAGGCCACTAGAGATTGAACTGAATGTACATCTAAGTCTGAAAGTTCTCAGGGAGAGTGTAGAGACATACCCTGCCCACTGCAAAGATGACTGCCCACCCTCTCCCCCATGGTTACAGGCTTAGGGTTCTGTCAGGTTCTTTATTTTGACTCTTCCTGACCTCCCTTGTCATGGATGCATGATTGTACATCCGTGCTTTATACGTGACAAAGTTTGAAACTCAAATATTCTTCCTTTATCATTACCCGTGCCTTCTATGACAAATACGTTGTTTCTCTACTTCATCAAAGAAATCAAAGCTATTGGCTGAACCACCTCAAATCCCAGCTGTTACTACTCCCCTTTAGCCCATAGTCAGCTCCCTACCTCACCCACTCTTGCCTCTAGAACCAGAGATGGAGGCAGCTCCCAAGCTCTACACCTGCTGCTCTCACTGTGTTCTCACGGCTGCCACGCCAAACCACCCACGAACACACTGCAGAGGTATCGGCATTCTCGGCATAGGATCTGATGTTTGAGAGTGATAAAATGTACCACTCCTGGCTGAGATGTGGTTCAGTCAGCCTAGCAAGCACAGAGCCTTCTCTCAAACTGTCCATCTTCCTACTCCCTCTCCCCTTTCTGCATCCCTCTCTTTCTCCAGGCATTCATTCATTCAATCTGTCAGTCAGTCAATAAACACAGGTTGATCATGCTTTGCATGATCCTTGACCACAGAGGGGGAGGTTGAAGACCCAAGATGAAGGAGCTCACAGTGCCGTGATTTGGTGCTGGGCATTCCAGCGCTGTGAAATGTACACAGGACCTCAGAAGCCATTCTCTCCGGACTGACAGCTTTGTAAATCTAGACTACGTCTGCTGTAGTACTGTTTTAAAATTACATATGTATTCCAGACATAGTAGTACACAGCACTTAAGAGGCGGAGGCAGGAAGATCTCTGTGAGTTTGAAGCCAATCTGGTCTATATAGAGAGTTCCAGGATTGTAGCAGGATGCTTTGAAGGAGTTTTGTGATTTTGGTTTCTTTAAAAACACAAGATGGCGTTTGGACTGTGTTTTTGTTACCCTCTCAGGTGTAGTGATGATAAGGAGTTTGATTGAAACTGTTCGTTACTGGTGGCTATGATCTGGTTGTGTGCAACTATTTTGCTGCATGCAGCTTGTGTTTATGATTGTGTGCCGCTTGGACTTCTGGGAACTTTGCATAGAGTATATATTGGTTGAAACTTGGAGAGCTGGAGTTGGGTGGTTGCTGGTCATTGGTGAGTTGGTTTGTTGGTTATTGCTTAGAGGAATTTCAGTTGGAGAATTAGGTTCGAGAATATTGTACTGTGACTAGTCCAGCTCACTATCAGCTCCTGCTTTCCACGCTTCAGAGAGCTAAAAAGGGCTGTGAATCTCCCCCCCCCCCTTTCTCACAAGAGTGGTGAAGATTTCTTTATTTTTTCTTTCTATCCTTCTTTTCTCTTTCCTGAGCTAGAAGGTTTAAAAAAAAAAAAAAAAGCATTGTAGCAACATGCTACACAGGATAGCCAGGACTACATAGAAACCCTGTCCTCAAAAACCAAAAATAAACAGCACTGAAGATTTCGTATGTCTGTGTCTTCTTGTATATTTTGTATATATCTCTGTGTGTGTGTGTGTGCATGCAGAGTGCCCTTGAAGGCCAGAAGAGAGCACCTGATCCCCTGGAGCTGGAGTTCCAGGTGTTTGTGAGCTACCTGAGATGAATAGTCGGAAACAAACAAACTCTGGTCGTATGTAAAAGCAGCAAGTACCCTTAGCGATAAGCCTCTGCTATAAATATTTCAAAGGAGCTGGCGTCCAAGCACTCACACCCTTATCTGTGGAATTCTGACATTTTTCTTTCTCCTGCATTTTCATATTATATACTGTATCTGAAATCATGTATCTATTACATGTCATCAAACTTCATGTGAAATGTATCATATCGCCATGGAGAGATGGCGCAGCAGTTAGGAGCATTTGCTGCTCTCAGAGAACCATTTGGTTCTCCACACCCAGGACAAGTGCTTCACAGCTGCCTGGAACTCCAGCTCCAGATAGCTGATGCCCTTTTCTGGTGTATACATGTACCTGTACTCATGCACATAAATACACACACACACACACACACACACACACACACACACACGCATGCATAAAATTAAAAGTTAAAAATAAATCTTAAATGTACATGTGTTTTCAAATTTTTTGTTTTGCTTCATTTTTTTGAGACAGGCCCAGCTGATCTTGAACTCAATATATAGACCAGGCTGTCCTTGAACTCCCAGGGATGCACCTGCCTCTGCCTCCTGAGTACTGAGATTAAGGTGCCTCACCGTGCTGGATGCTATGTGTCAGTTTTAATGAGATTTTTTTTTTTTTTTTGGCTCAACATTAGGTTTTTGAAATTTATCTGTTAACATATATTGTGTTTTCACTGTTCTGTGAATAAATGCTTTGTGGGGTTTATTCTGTCTCCTGTTGATATCTGGGTAGATGATTTTCAGGTTTCCCCTAGTGTGAACAATGTTGTAGCTAATGCAAAAGTCAGCTGTGCAAGTGAAGGACCTTTAAAACTGAAGTATTTTAGAAATGGCCAGATTATTTTTCAAAGTGAATATACCAATTCATACTCTCAGAGAAGCCTATGACAGTGTCTTCTGTTTATCTTACATCTAAATACCTGGCAACACTCTCCCTTCATTGCCAATGTAAGGGGTGTGAGATGGGATCTCATGTAGGTTGAATGTTCATTTCCTTGATTGCTAATGGAGCTGTCAGGCAGGATTCCTTCTCTTTGAACTGCACCTGTCTCTGTTCGCAGTGTTCAGAGCTTTCCTATTGGGACACAGGACTTGGCAAACACAGGCGCTAACCTGTCAGTTTTCTGAGTGATGAGCACACTCACTCCTTATCTGAGTCTTGTCTTCAGTTCTGTTTAACATCACTTTAAGTGGGAACCACCTGACTGAAGCAGGTGAAACGTACTCTCACCTTGCATGATCTGTCCTTACATCTTGCTTCAGACATTTTTTGGGGATGCCAAGATGGTTCACTGGTTAAGAGTGTTTGTTCCTCTTGAGGAGGGCCTGGGCTCACTTCTCAGCACCCACATGGTAGCTCAGAACCATGACTCCCGTCCAGGGGACCTGCTGCTCTCTTCTGACCTCCTCGGACATCAAGCATACCTCAGCACGCACACATATGTAGGCAAAACGTTCACACATAAAATTAAATAAGTCTCGAAAGAAAAAAGAAAAAATTCTCTTCTGCAGAAACATCATAAATTCCTCTCTACCGTCTTTTAAAAACTTTAAATATAAGCTTTTAAGATGTTTCTTTGAGGTTAAGGAGGTTAAAACCTAACTTTATGTTTTTCTACCTTTCACTTTTCTAAGCATTACTTTTAAAAATATTTGTTTATATGTTTTGAGTATGTGTGTGTGTATGCATGTGTGTGTATGTGTGTGTGTGTATGTGTGTGTATGTGTGTGTGTGTATGCATGTGTGTGTATGCGTGTGTGTGTATGCGTGTGTGTGTATGCGTGTGTGTGTATGCGTGTGTGTATGCGTGTGTGTATGTGTGTGTGTATGTGTATGTGTGTGTATGCGTGTGTGTATGCTTGTGTGTGTGTATGCATGTATGTGTGTATGTGTGTGTGTGTATGTGTATGTGTGTGTATGTGTATGCGTGTGTGTATGCGTGTGTGTGTATGTGTATGTGTGTGTATGTGTATGCGTGTGTGTATGCTTGTGTGTGTGTATGCATGTATGTGTGTATGTGTGTGTGTGTATGTGTGTGTATGTGTATGCGTGTGTGTATGCTTGTGTGTGTGTGTGTATGTGTGTGTGTATATGCATGTGTGTGTATGCATGTGTGTATGCTTGTGTGTGTATGCATGTGTGTGTATGTGTATGTGTGTGTATGTGTATGCGTGTGTGTATGCTTGTGTGTGTGTGTATGCGTGTATGCGTGTATGCGTGTGTGTGTGTATACTTGTATGTGTGTATATATGCATGTGTGTGTATGTGTACGTGTGTGTATGTGTGTGTGTGTATGCTTGTGTGTGTGTATATGCATGTGTGTGTATGCATGTGTGTGTATGCATGTGTGTATGTGTGTGCATGCGTCTGTGTGTGTATGCCTGTGTGTGTGTATGTATGCATGTGTGTGTATGTATGTGTATGCGTGTGTGTATGTGTGTGTATGCTTGTATGTGTATGTGTATGGTGTATGCTTGTGTGTGTATGTGTGTATGCGTCTGTGTATGCATGTGTGTGTGTGTGTGTGTGTGTGTATGAGCGCGCATGAGCGAGCATGTGTAACCGTGCATGTGAAAGCCAGAAGACAAGTTTTGGGAGTTGGCTCCCTCCTTCCTCTGTATTGAAGTATTGAAGTCAGGTCTGGTTTGGCAGCAAGAGCTTTAACTCCCTGAGTCATCTCTCCAGCTCTGTGCCACTTCGCAAAGTGCTTTCTCTCTCCTGTGGTCTGAAATCCCAGCTGCTGCCTATCTTTTCCATATGTGCGTGGGTCTCTTGCAAGACTCTCTGTTCTGTTTCACCACCCCACTCTCTAATTACAATTCCTCCATAGTACATCCTGCTAAATCTCATTAGTCTGTAGATTAAGTCTTCTCTACCCCATTGCCTTGTGTTCTTTTCCAAAATTATCTGGTTGTTGATCTTCTCTGTGAAATTTTAAGATCAGCTTGTCAACTTCCATCCAAAACAAAACTGCACTGAGATTCGGGTAGAATTCTAATTGGATTTGCAGATTATTCAGTAGAGGCCTGTCAGGGTGCTCAGCCTTCTGATCCATGAATTTTAATTGGATTACGAACTGCTTGGGAGGCATTTGCAGGACTTCGTCTTCTGATCCACGAATATGTCTCCTCATTTATCTTCAGTCTTCTTTTTAATTTTTTCACAATGCTTTGTAATTTCTTCCATTAAAGTTTCATATCTTGGGCCAGTGAGATGATAAAAGTACCTGCCATCTGAATGAAAAAAAAATCAAATAAGAGGGGGAGGATATGACTACTCGTACATTCTGGAGAAGATTTTTATTGTAGGTGTAAGGGAGAAAGCAGGCAGAGGGAAGAGTCCAGGCAGAACATGGCCAGCAAACTGAACTCCAAATCATGAGTGGAGAAAGGGAGAGAGAGAGCAAGAGAGGAGCTGTGGACTGGCCCTGGCCACGAGGCCAAGAGGCATAGCCAAAATGGCTGAGTTATCTGGGGATCAGGCTTGGGGAAGGGAAGGAAAGCCCAGCCCCTGGGAGGGAGAGGCTTAAGGTAGGGGGTGGGGTGAAAAGCAATGGGAGGAGCCACAAGTAGCCAGTGAGACTGTCCCAGGTTTATTTGAGACCTAATACCAAGTATGGCAACCTGCATTTGATCCCTGGGACCCCCATGTTTAGAAGGGAAGAATCCATACTTACAAGTTGTCCTCTGACCATGCACACACACACTAAAGTAGGTGATACTGTTGATTTTTTTTTCTCAGTGCTGAAAAGATGGCTCAGTGCTTAGGAGCACTGTCTACTCTCACTGAGGCCCCAGGTTCAGTTCTCAGCATTCACACGGTGGCACACAGCCACCCTCTGACACCCTCTCCTGGCCTCTGCAGGCACCTGTACACACATGATGAACATAAGTACACTCAGGCACAAACACATACACATAAAATAAATAAATATATAAATATAAAATTTCATGTCTGCTAACCATTGCTATCATCTTGTCATTATCAATGGGATCTTCGTTTCTTCTACTACATTTCCAGCTGTTTTGTTTGTCTGCCTGTTTTGTTGTTTTTGTATAGGAGACTGGCCCAGAACTCACTATGTAGCCAAGGATGACCTTAAACTACTACTGATCCTCCCTGCACTTTCCTGGGCTGGGATTGTGGGTATTTACCACTGTGCCTATCTAACTTGGTCATTACTAGTCAATGAGAAGTCTAGTTTTTTTTTTTTTCTGTGTTTACCTTGTGTCCAGCAATATTGCTGAATTTGTTTAATATATCTAATAATGTACTTAAGTTCTTTTGGTTTATCTATAATCTACAAAAAAGAGCATTGGGACTTCTCCCTTTCTAATTATTTTTAAAATGTTTATTATAAAAATGCTGTAAATGAAAAAAAAAATCACACATGGAAATTAACCAGACCTAGAGGCCATTCAATTAGAGCAGCCATTCGGAATGGGTGCTTTGGATCACATTGGATTTTACACTTCCACTGCCAAATACATTTCTATGTACATTCTGCTACCCAAAACAAACATCTGTGACGGAACTAGAAATAAAAAACAATTAGCTCATATCCTCTCATAACTCGTGTTCACTATCTGCATTCAGCCTCTTCTTCACCTAAGATTAACCATTCTTGTTCTCTTTTCTACATGTTATACAGTACCCACATGTACATTTGTTTGTACATATACATGTGCTATTGACTAGAGTCTGCATATGAGGAAGAACGTACACTTTTTTTAGAACTGAATAGAAATATATATATATATACGTATATATATACATACATACATATATATGTGTGTGTGTATATATATATATATCAGATATTAGGTTGAACCTTTTTATCCACGCCCTTGCTCTGTTGTTGCATGAGCTAGATTCTCCAAAGTGAAAAGGAGTGATGTCAGCAGCGGTCCTTGTTTTCCTCCTGAGTTTGAAAGAATGCTTCTGAAGCTGTGCTGTGCAAGCACACTTGTGGATGAGCCCTGGTGCGGGACCTCCACCTGGGAGCTGCACCTGTGGATGAGCCCTGGTGCGTGACCTCCACCTGAGAGTGTTGATTTTAACTTTCAACCGCTTAATGAGAGTCCATCGTTGAATTTTCCAATGCTCTTTATTAATCACAAACCATGTCAAATCTCAGGGAATTCTATACCCAAGCTGCTAGCCAGAGCATTCCCTCGAAGGCTTCTTCCCCCCATGCTCTCCTCCTTGTTCTCTTCCTACTCCTGTTCCACCTCCTCCTCCCTGCTCCCTCCTTGCTCCACCCCTCACTCCCCAGGTGTTTTTCTTCCTGTTTTCACACAGACCCTCAATCAACAAATAACGGGAACCTCCTGTGGGGGGTGGAAGCTGGAGATGGCACAGAGGTGTAAACAAGTAAAAGATGAATCTTAACTAAAATATTATCCACAACTAAACATACCACAACATCTCACCCTTTTTGTTTAAAATATGAACAATATTGACTCAATCAAATGAAGCTAACACATAAAGTTATAGTCTGTCAAATATCAAGTCCAAAGTTCAGCAGACTGCTCATGCAGTTCAAAAGTCTTTGTGAGTGCAAGTGTCCCATAACATCATGTATCAAGTCCAAAATTCACCAATTGTTAATAAAATTTCACCAACTGTTCATAAAAGTTCACCAATTGGTCATAAAAGTTCAATGTTTAGCAAAATGCTTGTGTAGTTCAAATGTCTTTGAAGAGAATCAGAGGTAGCTGAAGACAATGCGGTAAGAATCAGCAGGTATCTGCATCTGCATCATCACAGTTGAGCACTGTGAAAGCTACCTCAATTTTCAAACAGGCTCCCTGTCAGCTGCAGAGCTGCAGAATCGTCTCCAAGATGATTTCAGAGGACAAGATAGTTTTATGAAGCCGATAGCTTCCCATATTTCCTCTTTTCAAGATGACTGCGCCTGTCTTAGGAGAGAATTAATGAACAATGAAAATGACCTGTGCCTGGGTTACTGATAGCATGATCAGCACCCTGTCTTAGGAAAATTCACTTCATAATCCTCAATCCCGTCTCTGACTGCCAGCCTCTGTATTAAGCTGGGGAACTCAATTTTTTGTAATCCATGGCCTCTGGTCTTTCACCATGCTGTAAGGAGACCTTTATGCAGAACAGGAGCAAGGCAGCTAGGAAGGCCTTCAACAGTCCATTTTCATGGAACTATTGAGGTTGAAGATTGGACAGTAACCCACACACTCTGATGTCTCTCTTCAGTTCAGTGGTCTCTGGATATTCTCAGTTGGATGTTTCATTTCTGAAAAGACAAAAACACAACCTTTCCCTGACATGGGGTGGAGTCTCCACACTCCAGGCTATTATTATTATTATTATTATTATTATTATTATTATTATTATTATTATAGCAAAATGCTTAAACATTATCTTTGAAAATTAAAATTTTTATTATTTCAGATTAAAATAGCCAATTGTAAATATATCCTATACCCCTTTCTTTTTTTAAATTTAAGCTGAAGTTTTATTTAGGATATATAATTTTAAAATCCAATAATTTGTCCCTTTCTTGCTGTATATTCATTTAGCATGCCAGCCTTGGGAGTTGTAGCTGTGGCTGATAACAGGAACAGCTAGCCACTGCAATGCCTTATGGGTTTTGTAGTCCATGACAAACAGAGAAGTTTGGAATTTTTTAAACAAACTTCCAAATATAAGTAAAATAAATCTTTTCTGTCAACCAAATAAAACCAAACACCAATTCCCTGGAGGACCAGGACCAGTTGGCTGAATTTTTGGTCCAAACTTCTGAACATAGCGAGGCTTCTTATTTAACAACCATAGCCAAGTGGCGGCTGAGAGAAAAACTCTAACACAGGCAGTGTAGATTCTGCCCAAGCTTTCTGAGTCGCTTTGTGCAATGATCCATTTTAAAAGTCTTCTTTTGTCTTCCTTTTGTATCATGAGCTCAGTAGAGGAACAATCAGAAAGCATACAATCAAACTTTGGGTCTAGGTAATTTACATCTACATTCTGTAATCTGCTTTCTACCTGAGTTAACTCCTTTTCTGTTGTTGTTAAACTTTTTTGTCTGTTTAAATCTGAATCACCGTTCAGTGCTTGAAATGAATTACTTAACTCTTGAGTAGTTAACCCAATGGTAGGTTCATTAAACCAGGCATTAACTTTCAATGGCTTTGGTACATAATATTGACGTAAGGTGGTACTATCTGAGAATTCCTGGGGAATGACTTTCCATTGATACTTTTTAACAGGCTGAGAATTATTATCAATACCTGTTCTGTCCTGTTTATGGACAGCCTGGACAGCCTGTGATTGTTTTTGATAGCATTTTTTAATATCTTTGTCAATAGCATCTCGAATCTTACAGGTTGTCTCTGAAATTAAAGGAATGTTAATCTGTACATTCCATTGTTTAAATAGGTCTCTTCCCCATAAACTTATAGCTCAATCTGCCACATATGGTCTTATATTTTCTATTTCACTCTGGTCTTATGCATTTGACACATGCTATATTGTGTTTTAACTGAGAAAATGTTCCAGTTCCTAAGAGCTGAGTAGATAGCTCTTGAAGAGGCCAGTTTGAATTCCAGGAGTCTTTTGAAATGACTGTTACATCTGCTCCCGTGTCTAACAACCCCTCAATCAAAATTCCATTTATCTGTACTTTTAACTTAGGTCTCTGATCTTTTATAGTTGCTTGCCAAAATACCTGTTTTTCAGTACTTTTTAATTCATCTGTTTTATCATTTCTGTCCTTGATATCAAAGTCTAAAGCAGTGCTATCTTTAGCTGCAGGCACTACCTGTTTTAACATCTCTGAGGGTGAGGTAATCCGTTGCTGGTATGAAATTGTTGGTTTGTTTTTTCTGTGATAGGCACTTAAGCCACACCCCCTCGGGTGTTTTCCCCACAGCAAAGAGTTACTTTGAATATCTGTTACACATTGACACTCATTAGTCCAATGTCTACCTTTTCCACACCTTCTACATATTCCAGGAAACTGGGGTTTTCTTTCTGGCTTATTATCAGAGAAAACATTATATCTAGGATCCGTTTGTCTACAGTCCTTTTTAAAATGACCTGACTTTCCACAGCCAAAGCATTTGACCTTTTGATTTTTAAGACCGTGAACAATTGTTTGTCCAATCATAATGGTATTGTAAGCATTGGATCCAATATCAGTAGTAATTTTAATACAATGATCCAAGAAAGTTGTTTTTAATGGCCTTATTGCCTTTTGGCATTCTGAATTAGCATTTTCAAAAGCCAGAGATTTAATTAACACTTCCCTTGCTTCTGAGTCTAATATTGTCTTATGGACAGCAGAAGTCAATCTCTGTAAAAAATCAGTGAATGGCTCATTTGGGCCTTGCATGATCTTAGTAAATGACTCAGACTTTTTTCCTGGCTCTTCAACTTTATCCCAAGCATTTAAAGCCGCTGTACGACATTGTGCTAAAATATTATCATCAAACTGGATCTGCACTTCCAATTCAGCATATTGACCTTCACCTATCAACTGATCTTTGAGAATATTAATGCCTCTAGCTCGGTTACATTGTTCTATTACCAAAGCTTCTTCTCTCCACCATGTCAGCCGTTGTAACTGAGGACCAACTTCTAATACAGCTTTTGCCAAGTCCCTCCAATTTCGAGGAATGACTCGGTGTTGAACAACCCGGTTGTTCAATATCTGTTTAACATAAGGAGAGTGCATTCCATAGGCTACTATTGCCTCTTTAAATCTCTTTAAATCTAGCATTATTGTAGGTTGCCATCCAAGTTCATCATAGCCCTGCGGATATCTTTCATCAGCGGGCATCCTGTGTATACTTACTGGATAAACCATAGTTGGTTTTCTTAAAATCTTTTGCTGCCACATTGTGTTATAAGGTGGAGCTGTAGGCTCTAAATTCTCTGACTGAGATAGGCTTTTACTTCCTTCCATAAAGTGTTCTAATTTTGCTACCAAAGTTTGCATTTTCGCATTCCACTTCTCATCTATTTCTCTTAAGGCTGCTTCTTGTGAGAAGCAAGTAGATTCTGCTTTTCTTTCTGATTTTGCTCTAAATTTATCTCCTATATCTAAGTCAATTTCCCATAAAGGGCTAAGAGATTTCTCTTTTCCTTCTACACTAACAGTTTTCCTTGAAAGAGCACAGTATACCATGATGGCTATTGATAATACCATGTGAAATACCAGAGTAACAAAAACCATAATCTGTATTATACTAGTTTCAGTTGAAGTATTTATCTTTTCATCTACTGTTTGCATTCCTATGACATCCTTAACAAAACTATACAGAGCCCAAGTGCCCTGTGTCACAATATTTTCCATTTTTAACATGGAAAATTTTTCTTTTCCAATCTTACTTATCCTCTCCTTCCTTAGGAGACTTCTGTGTAATTTTCTTTTATTATTTCTGTCTTACTGTGGCTCCCACTTCTCAAAGAGCATTCTCTTTATTACCTTCTCTTCTTACAGAAGGTCTGTAAATCTGTGATTCCTTTTCTGGAACTTTATTCACCCGCACCTGTGTGTACTTTTTCTTTAATTCTGTCTCTTTCTCTCCAGCTCTCCTCTTTCCATAGGAGGCCCTACTCCTTTTTTATTTATTTATTCTGTATCTTACTTTACCTTTCCTGCGTCTTCTTTCTTCTTTTCTTCTTTTTTTCTGCCTTGGCTCTCGATGTCCCTCGATGTCTGTCGTTTCCTTGTAGACTCTGTGTCTAGACTCTCCTGTCCCGCATTGTCTGTCCTTTCATTTGTTTTCTTTCTTCTTTTCTTCTTTTTTCTTCCTTTCCCACGTGTCCTTGCCATGCGTTGGTGTACCAACTGTTGATTTTAACTTTCAACCGCTTAATGAGAGTCCATCGTTGAATTTTCCAATGCTCTTTATTAATCACAAACCATGTCAAATCTCAGGGAATTCTATAACCAAGCTGCTAGCCAGAGTGCTCCCTCCAAGGCTTCTTCCTCCTATGCTCTCCTCCTCGTTCTCTTCCTACTCCTGTTCCACTTCCTCCTCCCTGCTCCCTCCTTGCTCCACCCCTCAATCCCCAGGTGTTTTTCTTCCTGTTTTCGCACAGACCCTCAATCAACAAATAACGGGAACCTCCTGTGAGGGGTGGAAGCTGGGGATGGCACAGAGGTGTAAACAAGTAAAAGATGAATTTTAACTAAAATATTATCCACAACTAAACACACCACAACATGAGAGCTGCACCTGTGGATGAGCCCTGGTGCATGACCTCCACCTGGGAGTTCCCTGTCGGAACCGTAAGCCTACTGAAAGACAGAGGCTGGTTAGGAGGAGAATAGATGAAAAGGGTGTTTATACAGGTGCAGGTGGAATCTGACTACTTAGGTGTGCATGTGCAAATGAGGCAGACAGTAAGGGCCAATCAGGAGGAAGGAGGGAACAAGCATTAGCCCTTTCAAATGGAAGGAGTCTTTTTAATCGGAGCTGAGGGTCCCTCCCCTCTCCTGGCTCCATCACTATTGTGGGCAGACTTCCAGATATCATTGCATAAAAGGTTAGAGAAGGAAGACTGCTTCTGCCTTCCAGAATCATTGGAGAAAGGCAGACCCCTCCCAGACCTACTGCAGGCAGAGAACTTGGTCCTGCTTCTGCCCCAGTACCTGCTGCTCCAGCTGTGGGCAAGGAGACCCTCTGTCCCTCTACTCTCTACTCTCCACAGATGCTCCTTTGGAGGACCTTGGTTGACACCTGAGGCCTGCTGAGAGCTCTGAGCTGCAGCACTCTCCTTATTCATTCTTGTTTCTTTCCAACGTTGTTTCCTGGTAACTTTTCCTTCTGGACAGGGTCAGGGAGTGTAAATCCCAAATCAGTCAAGAAAAAAAAAAAAGACATTGCCACAAAGTTCAATTGAATTTTAAGTAAGCTTTTGATACTGATTAGCAATAGTGGGAGCTGGCCAGGACCACGTGGAGGTTCCCCTGGGACACTTCCCCGAGGGCCACTAGCTGTAGGTTGTGGGGTGCAGGGTGTTAAAGGTATATCCCATGATTCTGTGTTTTCCTTCAGGCCCAATCAGGGGTAAGCACACATCTGATAAATTTCCTACCCGGGCATCTCCAGCCTATGTGTTTCCTGTCTGGGTATTTCCTGCCTTCTACTTGGACATCTCTTGCCCATACACAATCAGAGGCAAGTATATATTTTGTGTCACTTATTAAGTTTGGGCCTGGACTTACATTTGATTGGTTTGGGATTTACATATGGAGAACCCAGGGAGATGAAAACCATTCCACCCAAATTCTGGAGATTTGCTCTTCTCTCCAGGACACCTTAGAGGCCAGTAAGCAACCGCAGGGAGGGATATGGGACTTCAGGAAGTGTTTTCGGCTTTCAAACTCACAAAGGGAAAGGCTGCTCTTGGAAGAAAAACAGCAAGCATATTTTTTTCTTTTTGGTAAATTTCTGGTTTCTGTGTGGGATTCCCATCTGGGAATGGGTTTAGTCTGTTAAGACTGGATTATCCTGTTCTAGGGCAAAGAAGATTTCTATGGCCCACTGGTTATTTTCTGGTTGATTGAGTCCCAGCACCTGTGCCCTTGGGTAGAGTTGCCTCACCACACTGTGAGCCAACCATAAGGCTTGGTTAGTGAGAGGTCACTAACAGATTCCTGCTCTAACTATTCAGAGAGGAACCATTTCTTTTTTTTTCCCCTCTGTTGCTGCTTTTTGGCTGCTGAATCCAACTAAAAAACAGGAATTCAAATTGTTTTAACAGCCACAAAATATTAGTCTGTTGATTTATGTAACATTTCTGTACCTCAAGATTTATAAATGTATTAGATACGGTTAAAAATCTATAAAATCTATAAAAAAGGTAAATAAAATTTGTAACATGGTATTGATAATTTAAAGTGTATACATGGACAGTCTTAAGACCACATGATGTGATACTATTTGAAAATGTGAACAACATTTTATGACTTTGCCAAACGGCTGCTACTTTCTTGGATAAATTTTCACTTGACTGATTTTTCCACTTGAGATTAAAAAGGTATTTTATTATTTAATATTACAGAAACACAGTTAAGAGATTTTAAACTGTTTTAGGAAAATTCAGAGTTTTACATAAAATTGAAAAAGTCAAATTGGATATTTTAAAGACAGCTTTTAACATAATTAAATTTATGAAGCTTTAGGACACTATAAAAAGGCCAAAAGATAAAATTGCCGGACTTCCTATGGACTTTATAATTTAAAATACATGCAGATCAAGTTCTTTAATGTGTTCAAAACTATGCTTGTAGTCATGTTAAATACTAATAAACTTTATTTACCCTCTATCCATTTTCAAAGTTGAGCCTGAGACAGATATCTAAATTAACAGGCAAAGTTTGCTTAGCCCTTAATAGATACTAGTCCTCAAGCCCTTCAGAGATTTGCTAGATATGGCTTTTAAACATTTATACGTTTAAAACTTACTATGACAAACAGAGACCCCAGATCCTAGCAGTTACCCTCAAGATCTCCAAAGAAGATGACGGAGGCAGAACAACTTCACCTGGATTGTGGTAATGCTACCCCTGGGCAAAACTGTCCAGAGCCTCACCTGCCGTGGACCTGCCTAAACTGTGGAGAAAACAGAACACTGGAGAGTGGATCACCCTGCTTTGGATGGACAGAGTGGGGGTCAGTCCTTTTAAGTCATTTCCACAAAAAAGTACCTTCTAGCCTGCAGCTGAAGACTGACATTGCCTTGGGACCTCTGCCCATACAGCAAGGCCATGGAGACCACAGGAGCCAGGGTCACCCGTCTAGGTATGGATTTGTCTCTGTCATTTTAATTGACACATAGGTTAGTTGGTTATACTTATTGCTATAATTTATTCTTCTCAGATCTCTGATAGTATTGATAGCTAACTAGTTTGACTATCTAACAGCAACAGATAAACAGCCAGGCCCTCCCCCCACTCCACCAACATTTATGGCTACCTTATTATTACAATTCATAGAGCTATTGGAGCTCCTGCTAAAAAGGCAAACAGATTTGCCTTAGTGTCCGGATATTTAAGGATAAACAGATTTCAAGTGTAAGGTTTTTTTTTTTAATTTTAAGAACATTTTTATTTATCATGTTTCTGCCTTCTTGACTATTCTTACACATACACTGCACTTAAATTATATATATGTATATATACACATATAATTTCTTTTTATAATACTTTTATTAATAATTTGAGTTTCATACAATTTATCTTCATAATACCTTCTTCCCATTCCTCCCAATCCCACCTCCCACTCCTGTGATCTCAAAAAAAAAAGAGAGAGAAGAACAAGAAGAAGAAGAAGAAGAAGAAGAAGAAGAAGAAGAAGAAGAAGAAGAAGAAGAAGAAGAAGGGGAAGGAAGGAAGGAAGGAAGGAAGGAAGGAAGGAAGGAAGGAAAGAAATTAAGTCTAGTGTGGCAGGAACATGGATCATGAGCATCACCAAAGATCCTGGAGGCAGAAGGTTGCTCTGATGATAGACGTCCACCTGGCCCATACTAGCCAGAAACCAAGCCTGATGAAGTTTGACCCAAAGTTGAGGCCCACTTCCCAAGCCCACAGGCACCTGGACATTGCCCAGGCATCCTGATATCCTGCAAGCATCAAGGCATCCTGCAGGCACCCAGACTTCCCACAGGCACTGGGCCAACTTGCAGACACCTGGACATTTCACAGGTACTGGATATTCCACAGGTACCCAGACATCTTGTAGGCACATGGACATCACACAGATACCTTGATACCACACAGGCACCTGGACATCCCACAGGCACCAGGACCTCCCATAGGCACCAGGACATCTGCAGGTACCTAGACATCTCATACACACTAGAACTTCTCACAGGCACAGGGTCTCCCACAGGCACCTGGATATCCTGCAGACACCCAGACATCCCATAGGCACCAGGACTTCCTGCAGGCACCAGGACATCTCCCAAGCTCCAGGGAATCACACAGATGCCCAGGCCTTACACAGGTACTGAGCCAACCGAAAGACACTCAGACATCTTGCAGGCAACAAGATATCACATAGGCACCTGGACATTCTGCAGTCACATGGACATCACACAGGTACCTGGACATGCAACAGTCATCAGGGCCTCCTCTAGACACCCAGATACCCCACAAGTACTCAGACATCCTGCAGGTACCTGGACATTCCACAAGCACCTGGACATTCCACTGGTACCTGGGTATCCTGCAGATGTCCAGACATCCTGCAGGCATCAGGACCTCCCATGGGCACCAGGACATCCCACAGGTGCCAGGACTTCCCATGGGAGCCAGGGCATCCTGCAGATGCACAGGCCTCATGCAAACACTTGACTACCCCATAGATACCAAGTCATCACACAGGCTCCCAGTCTTCCAATAGGCACCCAGCCCTCCCTCAGGCACCCAGACCTCCCACAGCCACCAGAGTGTCCCATGGACATCTGGTCATCCTGCAGGGACCAGACAGCCCACAGGCATCAGAGTTTCTTCCAGACTCCTGGGCATTATGCAGGCACTGTGCTAACCCACTGACACCTAGACATCCTGTGGGCATCCAGACATCCCACAGGCACACAGACCTCATACAGGCACCTGGCCATGCCCCAGGCACCCAGATATCATGCAGACAATTGGTCATCTGGAAGTCACCAGGGCCTCCCACAAGCACCCAGCTATCCCACAGGTATCTGGTCCTCCTGCAGGCACCTGGGCATTTCAGAGGCACGCAGATGTCACATAGGTACCTGGACTTCATGCAGGGCCCCATACTCCACACAGACACCCAAACTTTATGCAGGTACCAAACAGCCCAGAAGAACGAATGCCTCATAAAGTCAGTTTCAAGTACCTGGTAAACTCTGACGGTGTCAGCAATGCAAACAGATTTCTAGTTGTTCTGGTCCACATGAGCATTTTGAGGTTTCTATGATCCCTCTCAAAAGGAGTAAACTCAACCCGTAGTATGGAATAATCTTCAGCTGGAACATCTTGCTGTTGCTCAGGAACAGGGTGATCCCAAAGTTTGGCAAAGCATTCAGGGTCAGGCCTTGCTTGAGCTCTGACTGTTGCACACACCTCTTATCAACCTTATCATTGTCCATCCTGTCACCTTGGTCTTTGTGCTTGCAATCCTTGGGTAGCATCACAGTCCATATTCACCCCTACCCTATCAGGGAAATCAATATGAGTAGTGACCACATCTCCATAGGAGTGGCAGAAGTGGCCTTGTGAGTGGTGAAGAAGCCAGGAGGGTCTGCTTCTCTTCACAGTGTGCATGCACCATTCTCAGAGTGGCAGCTCCAGCCATTCTGGTGGGTGGGTCACAACAGGATGGCCAGTTTGTGGGCTCACCCTTGTGGCCTCCAAAGCATCCTTCCCTCTCAGGGATGCCTAGCTCCCTAGTCCTCTATCTTGCTCCTGGTTGTGTATCCAGTTCAGTGTCCTCCCCACAGGCCAAGCCTGCAGGCTTGCTCTGCTATCCTTCCACTCCAATCTTAGCCAGCTGACCTTCCAGGTGTGTTACTGACCTGGTCTTTCTAACCACTTTTAATTCACAAAGTTCCTCCTGCCTCACTAGGCACCAGTGTGTTCTCCTGGTCCACAAATATGTAAGGAACCAGGCAACCTGAGCAGAGGCAATAGGCAGTGGCCAGAGCCTTGTTGGGCTTTGCTTACTGCCCTGCTGCCATCTTGAATTCTGTCCCTGGCTCTGATCCTCCACCCCAGACTCCCCCAAAGCCTGCCTTCTTCTCAGGGCAGCACCCGTGGGCTGAGTGAGGGCCCTGGCCTGTCAGGTAGCTATGGTGCCCAGCAGGCCGGCTCCTGCATCTCTCTGTTGTGGTTTCTGCCTCTTTTCTCCATTTCTGACTCTCCTCCTGGCTCATTCCTCCATGCTGCAGGTGAGACCCACAGGACAGCAGGCTGAATCCACAAGCCAAACCCGTGAGCCAAGCGGGAGTACCCCCCATGCCTTGCAGGCAGTGATGGGCACCAGGATCTGCCCTGGGGAGGTGCTCCTCCACCAGACTCAGCTCCCTGCTTGCCTTTTCCATGCCACAGGCCAAAAACATTGTCCCATTCTGCCATGCGGATCGGTCACTGCCATTGTGTCTTTCCAGCCACTCCGAATTTTCATAGTAATCCTCACTAGACCAGGCGCCAAAGTAGCATCTCCCATCCCATGAACACATGGAGGGCTGTGGGCATCTTGAAAGGGGGCAGCAAGGCGACTGCTGGGAGCCCTGATGGACTCTGCTCGCTGCCCTGCCATCATCTTGAGCCCCCCCCCCCAGGTGTAAGTTTTTACAAAAACTTGCTTTACAATGACTGCTCTTGATAATAACTACTCATGTCTCTGATAAGTGATTAGATTTTTTAAAAGTCTATATAAGTTCTATAGGTCTAAAAAGATGATTTAAGATATATAAATACAAATTATAAAGATACTAAGATACTAAAATTTCAAAGGTTCAAATTTTAGGAGTTCTAAATAAATGTTCTTATAGAGTTCTGGTGAGCTGGTGCTGCTGTCATCAGCCACCAGATCAGGATTTATAGATTTCCTTTGGTTGTCTTCTAAGTATAGACTTAAAGCTGCTTACCAGGCTAAAACTTTCAGTCCAGTTTATATATCCAGCTCTCCAAACAGACAAAAATGTTCATACTTTTTAGTCCAAAAGCATAGCTTTTTCTATGACTTAAAAGTGTGAGTCTACTCCAGCTGTTTTACAGACACCTGTTCGCTGCTTTATCTACAAAGTGGATTTCAGTACGAATTACAAACAATGGTAATGCTAACTTTTATTTCCTTTGGTAAACCAAAAATTCATATAAGCTTCAGGAAATCCAAGGGGTCACAGGATTTGCATGCACCACCCATAGGTCAAACAGACTCCAGATAAATACAACTTAAGTCTCCCACCTGCATACTCCTGAGGATATGATTTATCTCTCTTTCCTGGACTTGGGACTCCTTCTCTTTTCCAACTGCCAGAACTATGAACCTAAAAGTTCCAAATGTAAGATTTTCCTTTAAGTTTCCTAAACTTTAACTTCTGTTGTTAGTCTATATTTGTTTCAAAAGATTTCCACTCATCTGACAGATACGACCCAGAAATCAGCTAAAGACTACAGGCTGCTCCAGACAGCTGTGAGTCCTGGACTTGCTGAGAGCTGATATGGACCAGTCCAGTCAATGTGACCACTCCTGTCCCCTCAACTGGATCAGTGAACTAGAAGCTTCTGATGAATATCCCATTGCCCCACTCCACCCCCCCCCCCCAGAGTTTGACTAGTTTGCCAGCATTCCTGGGACTCCTGACAATGATGTCTTAGTTTCAGCAGGAAGCAATCCAGAAGAGAATATAACATCCCGTTTCCACAGGCTGGAACTTTTAGTCAAGATAAAACTCCCTGACACTCAGGACATACAGACATGACTGCCTGTAATGCCTATTGACATACCAGAAGGGGTACTTATTTAAAAGCCAAATAGACCTAGATCTATCAACACATAGATTAATTAACTTAAAAGGTTCTAATTAATGTGAGCCATCATATGACCTTTAACCCTTCTGTTTCTGTTCATTATTGTTGGCCCCTGCATTATTAATGCCTTAACTAAATACATAAATTCCTGTCTGGGTGCCATTAATTTAATGGTTAAGTCCCAGTATTAGGTAATACTTGCTCCTTTGTCAAAGATTTTAAAGAGTTACACAGGCCAAGGGGGGAATATAAGTCAGGATCCAAACTTAATTAATGACACAGTGTGGGTCTGTCCTAGAGCTAATAGCCAAGCTGGCTTGGAATCCTGTGTCTTCCCAGGAGATGAGAAGGGAAGGCGTTCAGTTGCTCCACACCTTAGTCCTGGCCAGAACCAAGCTAGATTATTAAGTTATTGATGTATTTCCTACCTGGGCATCTCCTGCCTACCTGTTTCCTGTCTGGATATTCCCCACCTCCTATCTGGATATACCCTGCCCATATTCAATCAGGGGAAAGCATATATCCTGTGTTGTTGTTTCCCTCTCTCTCTCTCTCTTTCTCTCCTCTCCTAGGCACATGGCTGAGCTATCGACTGCCAGTTCAGCCCCCAGGAACGAAAGTGCAGGGCATGGGTCAATGCATCCTGGAGGGTCCCAGATCAGAGAACTAAGAGCTGATGAGAGTAAACCAGACTCTCTGGAGAGGTTGTCAGAGGAGCATATCTTTCTCATTTATTAAAGTGAGGGTGGTTACATTTATAGGGTACAGGCAGGGGAGGATCTTTGGTACCCAGGGTTGGGATTCATTGGTTAAGACAAGGATACTGGAGTAGCCTCATTTGCATGTGGAGCTCAAGTCTAAGCATCAAGGTCTTGCAAAGGCACCTTCTGCAGAAGGTGTGGTCCTAGCAGGGAAAAAGAGTAAGGCACTTTATCAGTAAATGGGCTCATCCCTATGCTTCCAGCTACAGGGCAAATAAGCACCAACCAAGCCGCATTCCTTTGCTAAAGACTTCTGTGAAGCAGGCAATATTTAATATCTAGACCTTGATGCTTAGACTTGAGCTCCACATGCAAATGAGGCTACTCCAGTATCCTTGTCTTAACCAATGAATCCCAACCCTGGGTACCAAAGATCCTCCCCTGCCTGTACCCTATAAATGTAACCACCCTCACTTTAATAAATGAGAAAGATATGCTCCTCTGACAACCTCTCCAGAGAGTCTGGTTTACTCTCATCAGCTCTTAGTTCTCTGATCTGGGACCCTCCAGGATGCATTGACCCATGCCCTGCACTTTCGTTCCTGGGGGCTGAACTGGCAGTCGATAGCTCAGCCATGTGCCTAGGAGAGGAGAGAAAGAGAGAGAGAGAGAGGGAAACAACAACACAGGATATATGCTTTCCCCTGATTGAATATGGGCAGGGTATATCCAGATAGGAGGTGGGGAATATCCAGACAGGAAACAGGTAGGCAGGAGATGCCCAGGTAGGAAATACATCAAGATGTATGCTTATGCCTGATTGGGTCTGATGAAAACATATTCTCGTGGGATTTGCCTTTATACAACCCTCATGAGCTACAGCTCATGGCCATCATGGAAGAGTCCTAGGAAACTTCATGTGGTTCTGGCCATCATGAAGGAATCCCAAGGGAAACCTCCATGTGGTCCTGGCCAGCTTCCATCATTACTGGCCAGTATTAAAAGCTTGCTTAAAATTCAAATGAACTTTGTGGCAATGGTTTTTTTCTCGACCAATTTGGGATTTATAGGAGGATTGGGGCTGGGGAGACAGTGTCTCACTATGTAATTTAGATGAGTCTCAAACAGTAATCTCCTGCATCAGTATTTTTATTTCTTGATAAATATCACTATAAGTATGTCTATTATATTTGGGTGTTTTGCTTGTTTTGTTGGTTGGCTAAGATTTGGCATGTCCTGTGTGTTGTATTGCATGTGGTATGTCATTGTTAATGTGTATTTGTGTGTGTGTATGCATGTGCATGTATGTGCATGCATGTGCATTTGGAGACCATTAGAGGATGTCTTGTGTCTTTTCAGACCACTCTTCTCCATTCTCACTGAACCTGAAGCTGGCCAATGAGCTTTCGGGATCTGCCTGTCTTGGCTCACCACAGTGCTGGGTTGTAACCAGGAACTAGCCACGGTGCCTGACTTTTTACGCAGTTCTGGGGATCCAAAATCAAGCCCTCAGCCTTGAACAGCAGGCACTTTATAGGCTCAGCCATCTCCCCAGCCCAAGCATCTTTTATTTGTTTCCAGTAAATAGCCTTTTAGTTTCATTTCTTCTGTTTTCTGTTTCAATTACATCTGGTTTTTTCACTATCCCTTCTCCCCGGTTTTCTTTAGGTTTCCTTCCTCTATTGTACTTTCTCTGGCTTCTTTTATTGACTACATAAGTAATTTCACTTTTCCTTGTTTTCAATAAATGCCTTAACGGTAGAATTCCTTTTGTTTTAATATACAAGTTTTGTTTGTTTATTTGGTATGCATGTGCCACAGTTGTTAGATCTCAAACCCAGGACAAAGAGCTGAGATACCCATCATCATAGCAAAGCAAACCTGGCTGCCAGGCTCTCCCGACATCCCTCAGCCTCTACCTGTTACCACAGCAGTTCTCAACCTGTGAGTTGTGACCTCTTGGGGATCACAACTTGGGGAAAGGGATCAAACAACCCTTTCACAGAAGTTGCCTAAGATCATCTGCATACCAGATAGTTATATTACAATTACAGATATTTATAGTATAATTTATATTACAATTACAATTCATAACAGTAGCAAAATTAGTTATGAAGCAGCCACAAAAATATTTTTATGGTTGGGGTCACTGCAACATGAGGAACTGTATTCAAGGGTCACAACATTAGGAAGGTTGAGAACCACTGAGTTACAGGGTCCTTCATGGTTGGCATACACTTTCCCCTATGCTGAACTCCTCCAGCCCAAGGACTAGACTGGGCTGCCCTTCCCCAAGCTGTCCTTGCCTATATAACTCAACCATTTTGGTTTGGTTTGCTATACCAGTCCCTTTGGTCTCTTGGCCCAGGCTGCCCCTCTTAGTCAGCAGCTCCTTTCTTGTTCTCCCTTCCCCTCGAGTAGCATTAAGCCTGAGGATTTCAAGAAGAAAAACCAAATCCACAATTTTCTGATTAAAGCTAGTTTTAATTTGGGGGTACAGCAGGACTGGCCAGCTGGCTGTTCTCCCTAAGTCAGGATTTTAGAGAGCAACCCCTGCTGGCTTTTTTGGAGCCCCTTTTATGAGAGACATAAAAGTGTTTACAAGGGGAAGGTAGCCTGTCAACTAGTGCTGACACCATGTTGTTGCTAGTTGGTGGGTATGTTCTCCCTGTTGTGACATTCTAGTCTCTAGCACTCTGATCTTTCTGCCCCTCTTTTCGATGTTCTCTGACCCTTAGGTACAAAGGTTGTGCTGAAGTTGTGTCAAATGGGGTTGGGAACTATAAGAGCAAAAGCTATGTTTTAAATTTTAATTACAGTGCCTAAGAGACCTATAAAACAAGGACATAACTTCCTGAAGTGTTAGGTGGGGCTGTTTAAGTGAGGTACAGAAAGACTTACCTGTAATCTCACTTGCTCAATGACAGATAACTTTCGGAATGTTGGGTAGGGACTGTCTAGATCCCATTTAGTTGACTCTACTGTGCTTGGTCATTTGTAGGTGGTAGATAACCCAGGCAAGAAGTACATCAGGATAGATACTTGCCACTCATTGGACCTGGTGGTGTTAGGGCTAGCCTGTGAGCTTCAAAGAAACCATGAGTCAGTCAAACCCCTGCAAAACGCATGAGGCTTTATCCAGTCCCGCGCGGATCAAGCATGGTGGGCCCCGATTCCTTCCCCCAGGCACTATTATGGGGTTCAGGGGAAAAGGGTCTGGGGATGGGGGCTTGTGCAGCTCTGATTGGCTCAGAGCTCTCTATGTTAGACTAATTGGTTGGGAGTTTGTAGCAGGGGGTGGTCAATCCGTGCCCTTGGACTAGCTGTCCTTGAGACAGGGTGGCACCTGGTATGCCGGGGAAGGACAAATCCTGCTGATAGGTGTTAAGCTTAATGGTCATTTCCCTGTGGCTGGGGAGGAGACTGAAGAGTACTGTTAATGGATGTACTTGGGAAGGCATCTCTCAATAGGAGGCGTCTCCCCCTACACATGACTGCTAGCACTTAGGTGCATCTCCCCTGCACGTGACTGCTAGCACTCAGGTGCATCTCCCGTGACTGCTAGCACTCAAGTGAATTCCTAGGTTTTATATTTCTTAAATCCTCTCAGTGGGAAGTACACAGCTTTATGGGTTCTGCCTTTTTAAGCACCTGTGCCACAACGTGATTGGTGCCATTCTGTGGGAGCTCTGGAGGTGACAGGTTCACTCCATGGATACCACAGAATGGACCTGGTCAGAGTCCATCTTCCTGGCCAGTATTTAATTAATTTAATTAAAGCTTGCTTGCTTCAAATTTGGCTCAGTTATGGTGGTCTTATTCTCAACCAGATTTGGGATTTATAGAACCCCAGATGGACTCTTATTTTCTGCTTTTTTTTTTCTTTTTTTGCCTTTTTATTTTAATTTTTAAGAGTTTTTTTTTATGTATATGAATGAATATTTTGCCTGCATGTATATATGTGTACCACATGCATACCTGTTGCCTTGGTACCTCAGAAGAGGGCATTGGATCCCTTGGAACTGGAATTAAAATGGCTGTGAGCCACCATGTTGGTGTTTAGAATCAAAGCCAGGTAGTCTGCAGGAGTGACAAGTACTCCAAAGCCCTGGGACATCTCTCCCGTCCTACCTTTCCGTTTTTATTACTGACTTTGCTTTTGCTTTCTGCTTTGAGACAAGGCATCACTGTGTAGCCCTGGCTGTCCTGGACTCACTCTGTCGACCAGACCGGCCTCCTGCGCGCTGGAATCGGTGTACACCACCATGCCCAGCCTTAGGTATGTTCTTAATTAGCTGCATATGATTAGTTTAGACACATTTACCCATTCTGGTCATCTCTGCATTTAATTCAGTCACTATATAAATGATTGTTTAGGTGAGTTTGGCTTACTAATTGTGTTTTGTTTCTGTGTAACAACCTTTTCCCTCTTCCTTTTCACAAAATCCCTGCTGTTTTCTGGAGGACTCACGGCGTTGTTTGCTCTTTTATTTTCCTCTGTTGGTTGGAAACTAGACACTGTACTCTGATTCTTCAGCTCATCCTTACTTTCCAGCTCTTTAATCTTAATTCACTTTATAAAGTTGAAAGTTGTTCCATTTTTCCCCAGAGTTTATTTACTTAATGGTGTGTGTGTGCACGTGTGCTCGGAAGGTAAAAATCGACATCAGCACGGTCTCTCATTGAACCTGAGTCTCTGAGCTCACCAAGTCTGTTAGAATAGTAGCCAGCAAGCCCCAGGGTCTTCCTGGTTCTGCCTCTCCAGTGCCAGATTGCAGGGGTGCAATCATACCAGGGGTGCTGGGAAGGAGACTGGGATCCTCGATGCTTGGGCAGCAAGGACTTTGCCAACCGAGCCATCTTTCTGTCCCTCCTTGTTTCCTAAGTCCCAAAGGCATTTTGTTCACTTATCATCAAACAAATTGGTGATCTTTCATCAGCTGAGTCAGTGCCTTAGACAGCTGTGCAGCAGGCCCAGGGGCTGGTCAGTGCCCCAGGGGAAACAGGGTACAGAGCGGGAATGTCCTAACACAGTATAAAATTTAGGCACAGATTGTATTAATGTGGTGACCTGTTTTAAGTTATTTTATATCATTTAAGGTTGGTAGACCAGAGTTGACAATAAAGTACCTCCTGTTTGTAGCCTCTACTGCATGCCCACTCTGCTTCTGGAGAGGGCAAGACACAAACCCCGCTACAGATAGGAGACACTTCCCACCCACCACTTAGCGATCACCTACAGTAAAGGAAGACAATAGTCTGGCACAATAGCACACACCTGTAAGCCCAGCACTTAAAAGGCAGAGGCAGGAGGATAGAAAGTTATAGGCTATCCTGGGCTACGGAGCAAGTTCAAAGCTAACATGTCTAGGTAGTAGATGCTATCACAGAAACTGAGGCAGGGAGAGAAGAGTGGAGGAGAGGGCAGAAAAAAGTAAATAATTGAAAATGAAAAATATAAGTCAATACCAAAGTAACAAGAAGACACTAGGCACGGAGAGCTCAGTGTTTGCTTTAAGCATTAGGAACTGGGTGGTATAAGCTGACACATTACCTCTGATGCAAGAAATTATTCTCCAAGCTTATTAGCTTCACATAACAATAGTTATTTACTATCATCCATCAGTTTCTGTCAGAAATTTGGAAGCAGTTCAACTCCGAGTTCCGACTCAGAAGTTGGTGGTTAGTAACAAGATTCTGGTGACAGGATCAGGGAAATGGCTCACTTTCCCCAAGCCTAGGACAGGAGTTTGGTTGTTTTGATTTGGTTTGTTTGTTTGTTTGTTTGTTTTGTGGGGTTTTGGAGGGGGTTGGGATAGTATTTGTTTTGGTTTTGGTTTTGGTTTAAGACTGTCTCTTGTAGCCCTGGCTAGCCTGAAATTTGCTATATAGAACAGGCTGGCCTCAAATTTGCAGATTCTCCTGCCTCTGCTTCCCGGTGCCAGGATTAAAGGCATAGCCATCACACCTGGCTTATTTTTATTCTTGACCCAGTGGGGTCTGTACTTTATATAAATGATGCTTTATCTTAAATTCTGACTCTAAGTTTGTCTTTGTCTCTGTGTGTTAGAGTAATTTCTAAACCATTCTTCTTATCTTGATAATTCTGTGTGTCTAGTCTACAGTGTATGCTAATATTTTTCATAACTAAACTTCTCACTTCCATGATTCCTCACTGATTAGCATATGTTGGGGAATATTTGAACATATCTCCAGATACTGTATTTACTGATTGCTGTGTGTACCCCTGTACCTTTAGAGATTATCACTGTGCTGGCAGCCTGAAGTGTTGGCAAGATGTGTGTTTCTATAGCTGAAAAGGCCTGCATTATAGATGTAAATGGTTCCTGCTTTCTGTTAAAGGACTGCTTCCTATACCTGCCCAAAGGTCAGAGTAGAGTAATCAAAACTTCACTCTAAAGTTGTTATTGAGGGAATCTCACAGCACTCACCCCAGCCGCAGGCAACAGTGGGAGTGAGTCACTCCCTTTGGGCCTTGAGCTTCCCCACCTTAAAGGTGACATAGTTAGGCTGCTGAAGGCTGTGGGATGAGGTTTCTTTCATCATATGTAGATATGGGCCTTTGGATCAGGGAGAGGGAGCTGTGATGTAATAAAGATCCTGAGGACCTGGGCAGTGGTAGTCGACAGTTGAAGATGGCTCTTGCCATAATCCTGTTCCCTCTGCTAAAGTCTGGCAGGCTTGTAAACTTGAAAATGTCTCCTTGTTTTTATTAACCTTAGATGGATTAATTACCTACAATAATCATATCTATTTGTTCTTTTACTTTTCCCTTGGTTCATTCTTGTTATTTCCAAATGGATTTTAAGCCTCATTTGCCTTTTTTATCTTTCTAATAATCATGTTTAATTCTTTGGGGACTGTCATAGAATTAACTCAATCTGGAGTAGAGTCATAGTCAAATGTTGGGTATCTGGGTTTTTGTAACCATTAAATTACTTTTCCTGTGTTTCTATTATAGTCTCACAGTGAGTTGAGAGGCTTTTTGTCAGGAAATATTTATTCATTGCACTTAAACATAAGGGAGCTAACCCTTGTGTTTTCATTAGACTTGATTTTGGAGGGAAAAAGAAGTTCAGGTATGTGTCTGCTTCCCAAACTTTCTGTGATGATTTTTATCAGTAGAACTCATCTTCTGGCTCCTAGCAGGTTCATGTCTCTCCCTCCTCCAATGGAATCAGCAAAACCAGAGGCAGTTTGTCAGTTTCAGATTAACAAGCTTTGAACAGAATGAAACAGTTTAAAACAGACTGCCATGTAAGCCTCACAGTTTAGAAGCTGCTATGAGAAAAATTCCCTTCTCTGGCCAGCTAAGTGCAGAGTCTTGGAGGCTGAAGCAGGAAGGTGTCCCATGCCAGGATCAATACCATCAGAGACATCTGTATCTATCCTGCTGCCCTGGAGCACATGTTTGAGGTATTTTACGGCTAGTTGCTCAAAGTTAAGACAGTCAGGAAAGAGGGATGTACAAGTTCTTTTTCATGCACAAGACACAATAAAAGACAAAAGGTCTTCTCCTTTTAGTGCAAGCCTGAACGACCATGGTAGAGGGCATCTGCCTCAAAGTACTGAGCACCCCGCCTGCCCCATACAGTATTTTATTGAAGAAAGGCACCGTCCCATTGACATAAAGGTCTTATTTGCATAATGAACAGAACTCTGTAGTTCAGCAACCCCCAACTTCCAGCCGACTGACTCAGTGCCAGCATGGCAGCATAAGTCAAGGCCAGAAGTAGGGTCTGTTACTGGAAGCTGCAGGAGAGAGCCATAGAAGTCCCTTCATTAACAGTATAAACAAAAGCTTTTAACTTGAAGCTTTCAGGGGCAGAGTATTTCAAATATCAGTTACTTTTAGCTAAGAGCTGCGAGCAGGCAGGCTATATCTCAGGGACCAGATATTAACAGTTTTCTGGAATTACAGGTTTTAGCAAGCTAGCACTTGCATTGTCTCTCACAGGCTTCAGGAAGCAACCCTTCTCCCAGCAGTGTATGCTTCAGCTTAGCAATAGTTTCAAAGTTCCAGGAGCACACATCAAACAGTTAATCATCTTACTGCATAGATAGAGCATGTAGCTTTCCAATACCTGAGGACAAGTTCAATTATCTCTACATTGCAAGGGGAGGCTCATAAGACTCAGGAGCTAATGAACTGAGAGTACAAGACATCCAAGGCAGGTCCCCAGCCAATTACAAATGCAATGAACAGCTGGGGAAAGGAGACAGCGGAAAGGCAGCGGGGTGGGCTTCCAGTGACGTAGCTGCCGTTGAGTTACCCAGGCCCCACTACGTAATGCCTCATGTGCAGCAGTTAAACACTAATTCACCAAGCTAGAGTTCCATGGACTCCTTTCTTTCTGATTTGCTTTATCTGGGGTGGATAAGTGTTTGTTCATATCTCTGCAGGCAACGTCACACAACAAAAGGTGATCCCATGGGCTGATAAAAATATGCAGTGTTCTTGCTTGGCTTGGCAGAGGTCCTCGGTTCTCAGAAAATCAGTGTTTAAGGTACTCTGTTTACCAATCATGATATTGTGCTTATGGATATGAAAACTTTTAGCTGAGTGCCTTCCCGTATGCAGCTCAACACCAAATCCCAGTGGTCCCAAGGTAATGCAGTGAGCTGCATTTCAATAAAAATAAAGTCACAGCCTGAACCTGAGATCTGTCCTGGGTGAGCATGTCTCCTGGGGCCACGCTGGCCTCAGTACAGAGTTGAGACAATTGTTGACCAGTCAGTATTGTTTTTCTTTTTTTCAATTAAACTTCTAAGTTACAAAATAATGGATTTTGTTATGACATTTTTATACACATATGTCATTGTACTTTGCTCATATTACCCCTCTGGGTTTTCATTTCTTCACTCTGTATTTCACATGTATTTGTCATTCTGTCTCCAACTCTCTCACACTGGGATCCCAGGCCCATTAGAGACAGGGTCTTGTCACAGCATTTGGTGCCGCCACCTCCCAGGGACATGAGAACATCCCAGGTTCAGGCATGTAGGCGGAGAGGTGGCTTGGCTCAGCCCCCAGCAGCAGTGGGCCTTCATCTTTGCGTGTTCCTCACTAAACATGACATCAGAGCTTTTCTTCCCCTCCTTTTACAGGTAGAGGGAGCTTCACCCACTCCTGGCTTCAAGGAGCTTTACTGTCTGTCTCACATGGAGCACCTCAGAGGCACTTATCAGGAGCTGTGGCTCTGGAGACTATGGATCTTCTAGACTCCGAGGCCAGCAAATATGTTTATCTGCTTCCAGTACACATGTGTAGAGGAATATTTAATCCTTTGATCCAGCAGTATGGCTTCCCTAGGGTAGAATGAATATTAGTACATACCTTTAAACCCAACTCAGAAGGCAATGGTGGCACACACCTCTAATCCCAGCTCTAGGGATCTAAAAGAAAGTAGTCAATCAGAGAAAGAATCAGTCAGATAAGACACAGAGACAGTTTGAGGCAGAGACACAAGGCAGTTTGGCAGAAGGAGTCAATATCAGACAGAAAGAATAAGTCACTTTGAAGCTAAGCAGAGCAGTTCAGTCTGAGGCAGTCAGAGAGTCAACCAGAATCAGACAGAGTCAGAAGAGTTCAGTCAAAAACAGCTGACTCAGAAGGTCAGTTTGAACCAGCAGCTTGGAGAAGAGTTTGAGCCAAAACAGCAAGTGAATTGAATCAACCAACCAGAAGAGTCATTTGAGTTCAGTACCGCTCTGAGTTCAGAAGGAGCTAGTCAGACTGGCTCAGTCAGCAGTAAGTCTCCAATGTTGAAACATTCTAGATTTAGGCTTGAAGATAAGGTTGTATGGAGGTTAAAACTCTCTAAGGATAGGGGGGTTGAATTAGCTGAAGAATAAACTGCCTTTTGCCCTGAGTCGACATCTACATACATAAATATCCATTTTGATCTGGACCCAAGCTACATCTTTTAGTTCGTCTTTTGTTGTTGAGCTGGCTCTGGTTTCTGCCTTGCTGCATACTCCAGGCTAGCCCTTGAGCTTGATTATTTCCACCTCCCATCTCACAGTAGGAGCTCTGGTGTTGTAGATGTGTGCCACTACATCTAGCTTTCTGCATGAGCTGCAGGGATGGAGCACAGCATCCGACTTGTGCAGCTAGTGCCTTTCCCACCGAGCCACCTCCCTAACTCTGTTTATAATAGAGAGAAAGCTACAGCATGAATTCACTATACCAACTTGACTGCAAAGGAAGCTGTGTGGTTGTCATTTCAGAAGGGAAGTTCCATGTTGTTTTTACTAAATGTGGAAGAGAATATTTTACAAAGCTCCAGGAATTTTAACACATAAACACTACGGAGGGCCAGTGGCTTTCAGTGGAGCATACTTCTAAGACAGTGAAGATGCGGGTATTATGTTCCCTCTTCTCTTCCCCTCTCCCCTAAACAACACACACGCGCACACACACACACACTCACACACACACACGTGTCGTTCACACACAGACTACTCTTCGAAAGTGAAGGCCACACTTGAAGACCAGGCCTCATCAGCCGGCTCTTCCTCCCCCTTTTCTTGGAGCAGAGCCTGGCTGAGGATCATAATGGATTGAGGCCACAGCAGGGCTGAGAATGTAACTCTTTTGCCTTCACAGGGGTTACAGGGTAGTGCCTCCCCCTGGTGGTCACTATAGGAAGCTGCGGCCTGCTCAAGCAAAAAGATCAACAGGGAGCCAAGGTTCCCACACCCTAACCCTGCAGGGCTGAGTCCTGTGGAAATGGCACAGGCTGCCGGAGGGTCCACTTAACCCCGGGCCCAGTGCAGAGTCTTCTCTCTGTCTCTCCTTTTGGTTCAGGTTCCACACTCTAACCCAGCTCAGGCCACTTCCTACTGCTCTCCAAGACCTCATGATCTTGTGTTCTTTTATGCCCAGACCCCTCCATTAAGGCCACACAGGTCAGAAGGCCACACAGGACAGTTAGAAGGAAGTCTGAGACAGACCTGGGTCTGAATTCCGTCTCTGCACCTCATTAGCTGTGTGTCTCTGGACAAGTTACACAAAGCCTGTGTCACTGGCTCTTCACCTGTAAAAAAAGGAATAAAACTACTTATACCTTTTACTTTAGGTTTATTTGTTTTATTTTATGTATATGGGTGCTTTACCTGAATGCATGCATGTGTGTGTGTAACATGAGTGCCTGGTGCCCAAGAAGGTCAGAAGAGGGTATTAGATCGCACACAACTGGAGTTAGAGATGGTTTCTAGCTACCATGAGGGTGCTGGAAACTGAACCCAAATCCTCTGGAAGCACAGCTGGTGCTCTGCACCACTGAACTATCTCTCCAGCCCATTTATACTTGAATGGGTTGATTTGAGATTAAGATCAGATAATGAGAACCAGATAACCTTCTCTCTGTGTTCCCTGCTAGAGGTCTCCCATTCTCTGCTTGTTCCTGAATCCCGCAGGCCTGTCAGCTCCTCAGGGCTTTGGGCAGCAGAGATGAAGGGGATTTGAGGAGGAGCCAGGCCCAGATGGTGTGCACCAGCGGGACCTCACATGGAGGCCAGAGAACTGTAGGCACACACAGCTCTGTCTGCGGTGTTTATGCATCTCTGCTTCATTCTTTCCCACCCTGTGTGGCCACGGGCCCTGAACCCTGCAGAACACAAGTGCAGTCTGAGCCCCTTCCCCAAGCAATCAAAGCACTGCCAAGCTGCGCTTGCAGTCAGTTCATAGGTATAGCTGCCTGTTCTGTGTTTTTGCTTCGGGGAAAGGGCATGACCCTACCCTCGAAGCCTTTCCAACACTGGGAAGAGCCTGGCCAAAGATCCTTGTGACCATGCATCTGAGCAGCCAGCAAATGAGAGTGCTGATCAGGCCTGCCTGGGAGAGCTGGCAAGGCTACCAGAAGAGGGACTGCTAGCTGGAGAGTTGAACATAACCTCATCAGGTCATTCGAAGTGCTTTCCCTCAATTCCCATTACCAAACCTCCCAATTTCTGTTCTCTGAACTGAGCTCAGGGACAAGAAAGCAATCCAGTCCGGGGCAATGCTCACGGGAGGCCTGTGCTTTCCTGTTTGAATATAAGCAACTTCACAGGACACCAACCGAACACAAGGCCTCTCAGTGGCTGTGCTGGACCTAGACAAAAACAAGTCCAAGCCTTCTAAGCCTTTGCTGACACCCCCTTACTAAGACACCCACAGTGCCCCCGGTTATGTTCCCCTTCATTGCAACAAGCAATAAACCCAGCGTGCTTCTCTGCAGGTGGGCTCCTGGTGGTCTCTGGGTGTAAGACATCGATAGTGATGATCTAGAAGTCCGTCTGAGGGAACGAGTAGACACGGAGAAAGAACATTCCAGGTAAACACAACGGGAATGCAAAGCTCGGCTGTGGGAACGTGACTGGTATGTTTGCAAAACCGCAAGGTCGCGGAGGATGAGCTATGCTATCAACAGATAGTATCGGCAGTACTGCACGGCTGACGGCGAGAGCAGTTGCACTGTGTCCTGGGAAACAAGCCTGATGCACTGCAGACACACAAGGAAGAGTGTTCACTGCCAGTCATCAGAGGCTCTTGATAAAAGCACCACTGTCCTCATGCCCTGCCAGAGCCACCAGCAAGGACATCTGTCTCATACGGTGGCAGCACAAATGGAGCCCGTAGAACCTCTTTCTGAGCAAGCTCCTCTGAAAGGAACTCCACTTACATGAAATAATCCCTTCGTGTTATCACAAAGTAAGGATAACAAGAGATGCCAATCCTGGTGATTTTGGGGTGGCCCTGCCCGCTCACCCTTTGATATGCGTCTCTCTAATGCCCGACCTTTGATTTAGGTCTAATAGGACAAACCAGGCCAGCCATTTGTGTGGTCCAAGGTGATTTAGTAGTGAGCAAGACAGAACAAATTTCATCACCAGCTGCAGTTTATGCCCCAGAAAGAGCACAGAAAAGTCTGCCTTCTATGGCAACGTGAATTGGAAATTCCTGGCAGTGGTTCAAGGCTGCAGAGTTCTCATGCGAACACACAAACACACAAATTCTGTACCACCACTGAGCCTCAACCCCTATCCAACTATCTCAGGGCTTCTGGTGCCCAGTGAGGGAGGGTGGGCTGAGTCTGATGTAAGTGACAGCCGACCATTGTTCCAGAACTGGCATTTAGCAGGGCAAAAGTCAACTTTCACGTCATCCCATCTCTACACTCCCAGAAATCTCTAGTTCGTTAAAATGACTAAAATCAGACCAGCTGTGATGGCACACATCTGTAACCCCAGTACTCAGGAGGAGGAAGCAGGTGGATATCTGAGTTCAAAGCCAGCCTGGTCTACATAGCAAGTATCAGCAAGCCAGGGATACATGGTGAGATCCTGCCTTAAAAAAACAAAAAGAAAGAAAGAAAGAAGATGGAAAAAGAAAAGGGAATTAATAAAATCAGGTATGGGCTAGACTGTGAAGAGAGTACACCTTGGCTTGAGACGAGCCTGAGTGTTATGCAGCCATTGCTGCCTTACACCTGTTGTCAGAGTGAATTATGGGAGTGTTTTGAACAGGAGCTCTGGGTCAGGACAGGAGCTTTCTGGTCAAGAAGACTGCTCTAGTAGTTGGTGCTGTAGATTTGGCACAGACATTTGTCTCCTCTCATCCCTGAAGCCCCTTTATTTTGTTTTTGAAAATGAAAACTCCATCTGGAGCTGGATATAGCAGCGCACATCTGTCCTCCCAGGGAGAGGGGGACGCAGGAAGAGTGGGGGTTCAGGTCAGCTTCAGCCATGTAAACACCCTGAGGCCACCCTGAGATCCTGTCTCAAAAGAGGAAAAGGAGGAAGAGGAAAAAGGGAGAAGGAAGAAGGTAGGAGGAAGGAAAAGAAAGAGGAGGAGGAAGGAAAGGAGGGAGGCAGGGAGGGAGGGAGGGAGGAAGGGAGAGAGGGAGGGAAAGAAGGAAGGAAGATAGATGACTTAATAGGGTTATAGCACCTGCCTGATCCCCAGAACTACACAAAAGTGGAAGGAGAGAACGCCACAGTGTTGTCCTCTGACTACATGTGCATGCCATGGCACACACACACACACACACACACCCATCACACACACACACACACACACCCATCACACACACATCTCTCTCTCACACACACTACATCACACACACACGCACACACCACATCACACACATAGACACAAAAATAAATAAATAAATAATATTGTTTACAGAACAAAAGGAAAATCCACCTGGATCATAGCTCAGTGACGGAGTGCTCTCCTGACCTTTCCTGGCTCCTGTCCTGTCAAAAAGTAGACTAAAAATCTATAAAGAGGCCAAATGTGGTGGCCCATCTCTTTAATCCTAGCACTCAGGAAGCAGAGGCAGGTGGATCTCTGAGTTTGAGGCCAGACTGGTTTCAATAGAGAGTTCCAGGCCAGCCAGGACTGTATGGTGAGACCTTCCCTTCAAAACAAACAGCAACAACAACAAAATCCATAAAGCAGTCTAGAGAGTTGGCCTGGCAGTTCAGAGCACTATTTCTCTCTCTAAATCTCTCTCTCTCTCTAAATCTCTCTCTCTCTATCTCTATCTATCTATCTATCTATCTATCTATCTATCTATCTATCTATCTATCTCTCCCTCTCTTTCTCTCTCCCTCTCTCTCTCTTCCAGTTTTATTTTATGTGTATGAGTATTTTGCCTGCATGGATGTAAGTGTACCATGCTGTGCCTGCTGTCCAGAAAGGTCAGAAGAGGGTGTCAGATCCCATGCAACTGGAGTTCTGGAGGTCGTGAGCTACCATGTGGGTACCATCTGAACCCCATGCCTCTGCAAGAGTAACAAGTGCTCCTAATCACTGAATGATCTTTCCGGCCCCTGCACTGGCTGCTCTTCCAGAGGACCCAGTTTTGTTTTCCAGCACCCACATGATGGTTAACAACTTCCTATAACTCCAGCTCAGGAGAGTCAACACCCTCCTCTGGCCTCTGTGGTACCAGGCGTGCATGTGCTGCACTTATATTTGCACAAGCAAAACACGCATACACACAAAGTAAAAGGTGCAATTAGCTCAGGGGAGGAATATGTTCCCAGTGTGTGTAAGGTCAAGGTTCCAACCTTGACACAGAGATTATATTTTATTCCTAGTTAGTTTGTTTTCAAGACAGGGTTTTTCTGCTATATCTCCAGCTGTCCTGGAACTCATTTCACAGAGATCCGACTGCCTCTGCCTTCTGAGTGCTGGGACTAAAGACCAGCACCACCACCGCCTGGCGACACAGAAATTTTACAAAGTAAAATATATTTTCCAAAAGGAAAAAGATCAGAGGCGGTGTTGATAGCAACATTCAGAAGCTGAAATGCAATGAGACAAATGACAATTCATGCAGAACCAGAAAGCTCAGGCCCAGCCTGGGAAAAGTGGAAAGCAGTTCTGTTTATACCCATATTCAAAATGACTGCAGGCACCTCTGTGAGAGGGAAGAGGAATCTGATAAAAACAGACACAAAAAAGGACTAAGGCTCAGTCCATCCCACCCACAATTCCTGTCTCTTACCTCCTCGTTCTGACAGCGAAAGGGAATGACTTCCTCCTGAAAGGGACTAGCACACCACGCCAAGTGAGGGCAAGTGGATCAAATGGGGGTCAGGGTTGGATACAGAGACATGCTCCACCCCAGCCTCTTTCCTGCCTCCTCAATCCAGACACCCCCAAGGAGGGCCACTAGAAGAGACTCTCACCAGGAAGGAAACCCTACAGACTCTGAAATCCACGCTTCCCAGAAAGCAGTCTGTCCTCAGCCTGCTTGCAAATAAGCACCTTTCCCCAACACACAGGCACACATACACACACGCACACGCATATACACGCACACTCACACACACTTGCACGCACGCACACACAAGCACACATACACTGATGCACATGTACGCACACTCATTTTCTCATCCACATGCACACGTGCACACACACACGCTTGTGATATGAAGCAATCATCTCTGTGACTGAAAAGCAGATGCAGGAAGCAGAAGGGAAAGTGGAGAGGAAAGTGGCAAAGGTCACTGTTTTGAGTCATTGGTTGTCTTTTACTTTTTATTTTATTTTATTTTATGAATGTTTTGCTTGTATGTATCTCTGTGCACCATCTCCTGCTGCCCATAGACGCCAGAAGAGAGCATTGGATCCCCCAGAACTTGAGTTACAGACAGTTGTGAGCTGCCATGTGGGATTTCAAAAGAGATTAGAGTCAATGACTGGGAAAAGAAGACCCACAGCCTCCAGGGTGGGCCATCCCTGGGGCCCTAATAGAACAAAAGGCAGAAGGAAGTCAAATCCTCTCTTCTTGAGCTAAGACAAGTCTTGTCTTTAGACACTGAAGTTCCTGGTTCTCAGGCCTTTGGACTTGGACTGAATGCATTCCAGTTTCCCTGGGGCCTCAGTTTGCATACAGATGGTAGATGGTAAGACTTTGCTGTTTCCAAAATCATTTGAACCAAATCCAAATTGCTTCATCGTTTCATATACATGTTATGTGTGTGAGCATGTATGTACAGCACCCTAATACAAGATTCATACATGGCAGAATCAACTAGATGCAGTGACCAACTTAAGGACCAAGGGAAAAGTACCAGAGAAGCCCAGGGATACACCCTCTCTTACGGCTCAGACAACCAGCATGTCCTTCCTCACCAATCTCCCCTTCCTCTCAACTTGTAACCTTTTCCTCCACTGGTCTAGATCCTCTATGCTATTAAACATCATTTGTATATCCATGTCCACCTGGTATATGGGACCTGTCAACCACAGATGCACAGGATGCTGAGCTTTGAGTCACAAGGGAGATCAGTGACCATTTTCTTAAGACCAGGATGAATGTGGTTGCCCATGGTGGTAAGGGAAAGGGCCTGTCATTTCTCAAACATTGCCCAAGGCAACAATTCCCCTGGGTTGTGTAAGCCCTGAACAAATACATTTTGAAGAGCCCTTGTCAACAAAAGCACTTGACTTTATAATGCAATGCACAATCCCACTGATCCACACTAACTGAATGAAATGCTTACATAGTTGTCTATTGTTGGGTCAGTACACATGAAGATTCTCCATAGCACATAGATACCATCTCTCGGTTCAGCCCAGGACCCATTTCTTCATGTTCTTTGTGATCAACTGGTCATTCCTGGATGACTTCATAAGCCTCAGATTACAGGGCTGATATTTCTCACAATCATCTGGGTTTTCAGAGGCTGTTTATACTAAAACAATGCAGATCTTCAGGCCTCTGAAGTTCCTTAATGCCATGCCTTTAACACCGACTCCATCGTTACTGATGATGTTGCACCATCCACTGTACAGCAAGAGGTGCTGACTCACAGTGGTTCTTCCAAGGCTGTGATAGTGCTTTCTTGATAAAGATCAGGAATGCAAGTCTTGCTCAAAGTAGGCATGTGTGTGTATGTGTGTGTGTGTGCATGTGTGTGTGTGTGTGTGTGTGCATGTGTGTGTGTGTATGTGTGTGTATGTATATGTGTGTGTGTATGTGCATGTGTGTATGTGTATGTATGTGTGTGTGCATGTGTGTATGTGTATATGTATGTGTGTGTATGTGTGAGTATGTATATGTGTGTTTATATGTATGTGTATGTATGTGTGTGTGTGTTTGTATGTGTGTGTGTGTATGTGTGTGTATATGTATGTGTCTGTGTGTGTATATGTATGTGTGTGTGTGTGTGTGTGTGTGTGTGTGTGTGTGTGAACAATGACTTGTTTTCTTATTACACTGTCACTGGGAATTTCTTAGCACAAACATTTCCTGGCACATAGTCCAGCTGTGCACAGCTCTTCTGGCACTCTTTGGCCATAGTCACTGGGTGGTTCAAATGGGATCTCTTGCTCTTTGTACCAGACCCCAGCTTCTGAACACCATCATGGACAGTAGAAGCAACAGCATCATTGATGCACACCTGCTTGTCAAGGTAAGTTAGGGCATTTGTAGTGGAGGTCCCTTGGCATTGAGGAGCTGGTTCTGAGAACCCTTAGAGGACACAAGTAGGCCAGTTCCAGGGACTGCTGACATTTAATGTGAAGACCACAGGATGCGGGGCTGACAGTTCTAGTGCTATTGTCAAGGTGGGGAGCACCACAAATGTGCTGCTGCCTCTCTGACTGCTCTCAGAGGCCACAGATGCAGTGTTTTCGGTTGCAGCACCAGTGGGTGAGAGCCGACACACATGGACCTATATACAGTCAAGTCTAAGAGTTTTACATCCCAGTGCCTAGAACTTGTCCCATGTACATTAAACAGGAATAACCCAAACTCATGTGACTCCACAAGAGAAATACACGCACGAGTGGGAACAACATACCCACTGACTGCCTTCCTGGAGGTACAGACTAAACCATAGGTATGAGTTCACCCCATACATGAAAGTCAGAGAATAGCACGAGAGAGTAACAAGGCCCAGGTCCCACCTGGGTCCTGATGCTGACTCTGCTCTGCCGGGAGGATAGCTCTGGTTGCTCTTAGTGATCAGAGAAAGTTTTGAAAAAATGGCTCCTGGAGACCATGATCCCCACGGACCCAGTTCTGGTTCACAGTCTCTGGCACAGCCAGGGTTAGAAGCTCAGTCAACCCAGACAGCCAATGAGAGTTTAGATTCTAAACACTTTAGAATATTCAAAAAAAAGCCACTCCAAAGCATCAGACTCCCTAAGGCCAGCCCAGGAAAAGACCTGCGCATCCACACATGAGGATGTTAACACAAGCTGACAGTTTCTAACCCTGAGCTTTTGGGTCCCTTGCTGTTCTGGGGTAGGTATGTATGGCGTTCAGGTCATTCTCAGGCTGCCCTGGCCTCTGCTTTCAGCATCTAAAGCTTAAAGATCACTCAACATTGAATTCAGGGGCCACTTCCTGCCCTAATTCTCCCAGCTAGGAGTGTTTCTCCCTCCCTCACCTGCCCCACGTTTCACTCACCATCATCGAGACTCACAAATCCGCTGGGTGGCCTCGGGAGTGCACTCCTTTAATCCCAGCACTTGGGAGGAAGAGGCAGGCAGATATTTCTGAGTTCCAGGCCAGCCTAATTTACAGATCGAGTGATTATTTTGCTATTTCATTTAGATAGTCTTCATGTGTGTGTGTGTGTACACATATACAAAATTTATAAATTTTTATAAATATTTTATAATAATTTACAAATATATAGAAATAAATATATTATATAGCATATATTATATATTATGTATATTATGTATATAATATACTATATGTAAATATATAAACATATAATAATAGAATATATAATGTGTAATGTGTCATATATAAAATAAACATATATAAATATAAGTATTTTATAAATACTTATATTTATAAATATATATTTATAAATACTTATATTGTCCTCAAATTGTAAATATTGTAAATTTAAAAATAGATTTTATAAATATTTATAAAATAAGTATATTTCATATATATACATATATGTGTGTGTGTTTATATATAGAAGCTTTTACTGCATTTGGTTTCATACTACCTCTCAAATGGCTGTTAATTGTAACTGTCTCTCCCCATATTCCTTGTCCCTCTCTCCCCTCCCACACCCCCTTGATCCTCCTGTTCCAGCCCCACCCATCCCCTCCATCCGTAACTATCGATTCTGGTTCCCTTTTCTAACAAGATCTATCTGCCTAGCCCCTGGTCCCCTAATCTAGCTCCTTTCCTTTGTTGTTCGAGGGGTTGTAACTTGGTTATCATTCAGTTAACAACTGATGTCTGCATATAAGAGAATACATAATGCACACAGTATTTGTCTCTCTGGTGCCAGGATTCCTCAATCAGGATATTTTTTTTTCTAGTTCCATCCTTTTACCTGAAAATCTCATGATGTCTTTTTTTTTCAGCTGACTAATACTACATTCCATGAATACGCCATATTTTCTTCATCCGTTCCTCTGTTGAGGGACATCCAGGTTGCTTGCGATTTTTGGCTATTATAAATAGAACAGCAGTACGCAAGTTGAGCAAGTGTCCCTGTGGTAGGCTGAAGCTGGACAGTCTTGCTAGGTTCCCTGCCTCTGCAGAGACAGTGGACCCAGTTGTGAACTTGTAACAATTTTTGGTGAGCTCAGGGTTCTTCCTGTCGCCCACCAGCTTTGATAGCTCTTTTCTGATTGGTGCTATGTCTTCACCTTATTTTCATACCCACATTCCACACCTTTCTAAATTTGAACATTCTAGGACTGCAGAGAGAGCAGATCTCAGCGCTCAGGAGCCTGGCCTGAGATGCTCCTGTTAGGTTCAGCAAAGAAGCCTGAAGACTTGCTCTCCAGCAAATCCAGCTCTCACCTGACTCACTCAGCACAGGAAAACAGTGAGTCTTCAAGACTCACTGGGGACAGACTCTTCTGAGGTTCCCTCCCTGGAAGGAAGATTCCAAACCAGTCTCCAAGACTCCGCCAGTAGCCACAGGCTGGGGAGCTCGTTCCTGCCTCAGCCTCCCGGACTCACTCAGCTGGCCTGAAGAAGGGAATTCATCCCTTCAGCTGCTTCTAGCCT